>OY730180.1:37795435-38508463 GCA_963422495.1 Polyommatus iphigenia
ATTTTACTAAAACCGAAAATACCGAATATCCCGGTTTTCGTTAAATGAATACCGGTATTGAGAAGACCTACATTTGGCCCGGTATCCCGGTATATTCGAAATTCGGGATCCCGGTTTGCGACCCCTATGCAGTACATTTCGGTCGAACAGAAGTTCATTTTGTTTAACAGATTTTAGGTACAAAATGTCAGTCTTTAATTTGTTACTTTGTCTATTATTGTGTTTTAAAAAAAACTTATATTATGGATCACTATAATATTAGTTTTTATAATTAACCATTAGAAAAACTTGCTGCATTTAAAACACCTCTGTGCAAAATTTCATATTTTGTCCAATACTTTAAGTTTAAATAGAAAATGGAGAACACTTTTGATTTAAAATTAAAATATTACATGCCTTATCTCGGAATTTCTGTGTTATGAACCTCCTGTTTTACCGTAAAGGTTCTGTGAAAGACGGAATATCTCTTCAACTCCTTCGCTATAACGGTTTCGCGGTTTGGGTATTTCGGATTAGGAATTTTAGACGAGTTGTATTTGTGGGGATTTTCCCCTTTGTGACCCAAATTAGATACCTTGTTATTTATAAAAGCTATTTCCGGAAATAATTTTAAGTAGATATTGCCGCTATCTCTTTGCCCGAAAAATTGTTTATCTTGCATGAGCCGTTAATTTTTTCGAGATAGTAACTAGCCTATGTCCTTTCACGGGACTCATAGTATCTCAATACTATGTCATCATTATCAAACATATCATCAATGTTTTAACAATAAAATATTGTACGTTCTTACATATTTTATTGGTTTATTATATTCGTTTATCGCGCTGGAATCGTACGGTTTTCCGGGATAAAAGTATCCTGTGTCCTTTCCCGGGACTTAAAGTATCTCCATTCCAAATTCCAGAAAAATCGGTTCAGCGGTTTAGGCGTCAAGAGGTAACAGACGGACAGACAGACACACTTTCGCATTTATAATATTAGTATGGAATATATGGATATGGAAGTATGGATATGGATGGATATAACATTATTAATAGTCAATATTACTAGTACGTAATCATCAACTTGTGTCGGTACCCACAATTCGCCTAACATTCCTGCATCGTGCTATCGAAGTTTCGGAGAACGGCAAGTTATATACAACGTCTGAAATGACGTCAGCCGGGCTTCGGCCTTACCGGGCATACCACCTCGCTCGGTCGGAAGATCTTCCTTTGGGTCGCCACGCATTTCCCACATTGGTGACCCTCGACAGAACACGCCTCCTTCATCATCATCGGTCCCCGACCCTACGCACCGCGCCAGCCAGCATCGCCTCATCGGGTACATCGTCCACTAGCCGCAACGTACCGCGGCCTGGGCGGACTCCGCATCGGCATCAACGGGCTTTCTCACTACACCGACCGGTCAGCAAGCAGAGCACATCTCTCCTGGTCAGCACGTAGCATCGGCCTCGCACGGCAGCTTATCCGACTCACTGGATCCCGTGCAGCAGCTTACAGTTCCGACTCACTGGGACTCACTGCAACAGTTCCGACTCACTGGAACTCACTGGCACTGGCGACTCAAGTCAAGTCAAGTCTTCGGGGGGGAGTGATGTGGCGGTACCCACAATTCGCCTAACATTCCTGCATCGTGCTATCGAAGTTTTCTGAGCGCGTCGGTATATATACGACAGCTGAAATGTATCACGTGGGCTTCGGCCTGACCGGGCATAACACTTCGCTCGGTCGGAAGATCTTCCTTTGGCCTCTACGCATTATTCCCACAAACCTATTCAAACATATTGATTTCTGTTATCTCCTCTTGATTTTGTGTAGCTGTTCTGATTACGTTTGTGTTTCACTCACGCTCTAATGGTAATTGTGTGTTACGAATTTTGCTGATTAGAATTATGTTTACTCCCAATTTTACCAAGATAGCGAGCTGTCAAATTTTGCTGTGTTTTCTAATAAGTATTACGATCCCGGAAGACGATTGACTTAAATGAAATTGAGATTTATGTAATCTGATACTAGCCTAACGGAAAACACGATTCACTTATTTTGACTCGATAGTTTTATTTTTCGAAATTATGAATATTTCTGGACTTTTCAACAAATATCTGTTACACTTATTCAGTTACTATCATTAAATAACTTGCACTACTACAATCATACACTTTGTAAAATCATAGCTAAAGGAAATATTATAATAGTATTTAGTTTTTAAGTAATCATCAAAAAACTGTTTTGGGACTTACGACCTTTACTTTCGTGCTATAATGCGGGAACCCTTGTTACGCGATATTGTTCACTACTAGCTGCGGCTCAAAGGCACGATTTATGGAATCATTATATTATCACGATTGGAGGATATGTAGGCGGGGCTAGCGTGTTTTGATATTTTTGGCAGCCCGGTCTTAAAGTTAATCATTTATTAAATCGTGTTATCACTCGCTCTTTGAACGAACGAAAGAGAAGGTGTGCTATTTTGACAAACAGCGCCCGTTGATGAAATTGGGACTTCTTCGTTTTCATGTACTTTATTTAGCGTACCCCATTGTTTCTGTAATGATGTAGTTTGTATTAATGATTTGATTATCTTTCTAAGAAAGTTAGGGTCCCTCTTGCTATGAATTTTGTATTTCTATTACTGCCCGCAGCTTTGCGCGGAAATTCGTAGGCATAGCGAGCGTAAAATTGCAAATATGTATGTATAATGTATATATAGTATGTACATGAATTTCGCGTAACTACATATAAAAAAATCTGGGATAAAAACTATCCTATGTTCTTTCAGACGGGACATGTTCATTCCATAACTGCAGAAATAATTGAATTGAATTAATATTTAAGCCTGAAGTGGTAATAGATTAAGACACACCTTTATTACATTTAAGAATTTCCTAGCCGTTATTACTCGAGATTCGAGAATCCATTTCCGTAACTCGTAAGCTCAGTCTTTGTTTCTTTAATAAGGAGTACTCCAAGGTGGGGTTGGGTTTAAAACGGATTTCGTTGCTATTCATTGCTCGAACAAAGGATATTCGGGGGCTTGGACGTGTTTGGTGTTTGGGGCTGTAACGCGTTTTATTGATTGGCAGCAACAGGTTGGGGACTGGGGCGACGCGTCCCCCGCACCTTCACTTTCTTCAAGTGCCTTCGTAGGGGCTAGAGATGTTGAGAGGAACCGTAGCCGAAAGTAAACGACTAAAATCTATGCGCAGTCAAAGCCGGTGCAGACTTATTTGCCACACATTTGTTGGGCGTTAATGATCCAGAGCCTTTAAATTGCATTTGATATTTCGACTACCAAAAAAGGTCTGAATTTTGGCATCGCGGCATCGTTCAGTACCTTATCGCTAGCTTAATACAACACACATTTTTGATAATAGTTCTATCTCAAAACTTTTACAACTAGCGCATTATCCGCTAGTTAGGTATACCAACTCCTGCGTGCATATCTATCACTGTCGGTATTTTTATTGAATATGTAATAGTAGGAATACGAATCCAGATCCGATGATTTTTTTTTTAACCGAGCCACGAGGGGTTGAGAGAGAAGCTGTCGATATTCTTGACAACTGACAGCTGTCATACATGACGTTTATTATTCGCGATTTTAAGCTCGACAAGGCTTTAAATGAGTTTTTGGCGGGCATGTGAAAGAGTGCTGTTGTATTTTTGTATTATTTTCCTAAATTTTGGTTAGCTGGGTTTTTAATGTGTAATATTGGTAGAATATTAACCATTAGATATTCGTGTTCATGCACAAGTGTAGGAAAGTGATGTAATATCCAGTAACGTGCTATTTTGTGTTCCCTCCAAAACTCCATCGAAAGTTTCAGTAAAGCGTCTACCACTTTACTGAATCGACCGACTTGACTCCTGTGACTGTATTGACTTTTACTTAGACTTTGACTATACTTTAGACCTGACGATACATGAAAACGATGATGAAAATTATAATAGGAGGAATATGGTTTTCCCGCCATATTCCTTACCTTTTTACTTTGTCTGTGGCACAACATACACATCCTTTGTGTCAAGTTGCCAAAAAAGAAGAAAAAAAAAAAAAAAAGGCTTTAAATGAACGTGGGCGTGGGCGCTGCTGGTATAGGAGAACTGTCAAAAATAGCTTTTTTGTATGATGGCAGTTTTAGTTTCTTTTTTCGTCACATTCATTTAAAGCTTTATCGAGCTCTATATTACGATTTACGCTTCAGGCTCACCCCTATATTTATAATATTTACTCTATGCTTTATAGCCTCGAAATTAAGAGTATTTGCTGTTAATTTATACGGAGTGTTAATATAAGTCAAATATGAGTCAAGCACGCGACGGTAATGGGCGCATTCAACTCGTTTTCGTCAGCAAAGGGCGATAAGGGAACAACAAATAAAGATTTTCGTTCATAGTCGTAGATTAAACCATTCACGTTGTACCAATTTGTTCCTAAAACCCTTTTTCCTGGTTTCAAAGTGCTGTAATGGTTATTACGAATACGTTTTTTGCGTGCGTCAAACAATCCACCGCAGGATTGTAATATGACATACGTAAATCCAGTTATTACCTTATTACAGCAATAAAATTTCCTTTATTAATCTGAATATTGGTCACACTTTTTTGTATTTCTACAATTTTAAATATCTACACTTTACATTTGTACCCACAGTTTGTACCCTACTGTTGGCTTATTGACTACTTTAAAAAGATCCTAGTTCTCTAGAATCTACATTGTAGAATGTAGAGCCCAATCGTGAGCTTTTTAACTTGTCTCGTGCGTGCGTGCAAGATTTCATGAATGTGTTAAAGTGAACCAGTGAGTCAGTGCTGTGGTAACGAAGCCGAGATTATTGAGTTGCGAGAATATGGTTCTAGCACAGCATAAATACTACTCAGCAGACACACACAAACGCACATCCACATAGCGTGGTTTTAGATAACTTTAAATGCAAAGCAATTTAGTAACACAATTAGTAGGCAGCGTGCGCGTAAAACTCATATTCGTTGACACGGACACGGCTCAGTGTACTGTATGTAATTTATATTGTGCCTCTAGTACACTGTAACTGTAAGAATACATAACATAACTTCAATTATTTATTATTATGTAGCCCACTGCCGCAAAAATATAAGACCCAGCTTATTGGGCACATTGTGTATTTCGTAAACAGGAAATTCCGATTATTCTTCGTACGAACAAGTTTACAGGTATTATACCTACGATATATCTTTGATAACCTCTACGTCGTAGTCATAAGGTTCATATTTAGGAAATCATAGGTGAAATGGACAGGCTGTATTGGATTCTATTATAAGCAAAGTTTTGTCAATAACACAGTACGGTAGAGACTGTTGAATGGAATTCTATGGTGATGATCAGAATTCTAATGAGATTGAAGTATGTAATTGCTTTCTTTGATGTTGATGTCTATAAACTATGTTTTATGTACTATATAAATTATGAATAACAATAATAATGTATTCATATGATGGTAATAAATGGAGTTGGGAATGTAAAAAAAATCTAAATTGTAATATATGGCAACATTTACAATTATAAAGAGTGTCTACACAGGAGTCTCGAAAATCTGATTTGGAAGTACAACTTCCAAATTAGTGGCAATCATGCGTGACTATCTTAACCATGCTAATCCTTCGTGACTAACGTGAAGAGGGGCCTTCACTTTATATCAAGTGACAGACAAAACATCTAAAACTTAGCCGTAAATTTGAAACAGCGGGGCTAAAATGGTCACATTTAGCAATTCCTCTCAATCAATTCAGCAAATGAATTGTCCAAACTGTCAAACTGACGAATGTCACATTAGTACGAATTACTAGACATGAATTGCAAGCAGAGTGACCATTTTGCGATTTTAAAAATCGGCCAAGTGCGAGTCGGACTCGCGCACGAAGGGTTCCGTACCGGTATCTAGAGTGAAAGTAGACAAAAAATTGTGTTTTTTGTATGGGAGCCCCCCTCAAATATTAACTTTATTTTAATTTTATTATTAATTATTAAAGTACAAATATAATTAAGGATTTTGTGAAAATTTCAAGTGCCTAACTGTTACCATTATTGATAACGAGCAAAAAAGGCCAAAAAATGACGTTCCTTCTATGGGAGCCCCCCTTAAATATTAACTTTATTTTATACTTAGTATTTGTTGTTATAGCAGCAACAGATATACACAATCTGAGAAAATTTCAAAAGTCTAGCTATAGCGGTTCTTGAGTTACAGCCTGGAGACATACAGACAGACGGACAGACAGACATTGAAATCTCATGAATAGGGTCCCGTTTTTACTCTTTGGGTACGGAACCCTAAAAAATGAATTATATTATGATTCATAAATTCATAATATGATTCTCCAAAGCGACCATTTTAGCTCCGCAGATCAAAATGGAACTAAGAAGTTTTGCGACAACTTTAACAATATCGAGTTCGCTACAAAGGTGTTGTGAGTTGTGACTTGGCGACGAAATCAATGCCGCTAGTTGCTACGATCCAGGCGTATTGTCGATATCTGCGATTGAAACGAACTCATCAATGTAAATAGAGACAATGTTGGAATTCTCATTGTCAAAGTTTTGTTTATTGATTTCAAGATGTTGACTGACAGAATTGAATTGATTTATGACGATGTATGAGTCGATGTCCGCAACTCCGTTGCGCCAAAATTCGTTTATCGCGCGGGAACCGTACATTTTCCGGGATCAAAAGTATCCTTAGATGTCCTTTTCCGGGACTCAAAGTGTGTCCATACGGCATACCAAATTTCAGAAAAATCGGTTTAGCGGTTTGGGCGTCAAGAAGTAATGGATAGACAGACAGACACACTTTTGTATTTATAATATTATACTGTATTAGCAGTTAGACACTTGAACTACCAGGTTAGCATCATAAAAACAGTAAATAAAATAAAACACGAATAAAACAAAGTCATCCAACCATGCTAAAGTAGTGACGCAAAACCACATGCGCAAAACATCTAGCTTAGTCATAGTACGAAATAAAAATCTCATACAAGCTATATTTTTGTACAAACATTATACTCCATGACAATGGCGATGGCGATGTGAGTGAACCAGAAAAATGCTGGATCAAATCGGATTTATTCAAAATTTTATCTGCAAATAAAACTTTATTTAGAATTCACAATGCGCGAACTATTGTGATCTATTTGTATTTTTAACAAACATGCAAATGTTTTGCAAACTTAATCCAATAATAATCCTTTATTCTCATAAAAAACTGAACAATTTTAAAGCTAACTTTAAAATTAAGTAACTAAAATTAAGAGAGAAATATTACGAATGTGGTTACTAACTGGAATTTCCGACAATCCCTTTAAAGTTATTTTTACCTCGTTGTTGCTATAAGAGTCCAACCAAAGTTAGAATGACTAATATAAATAAATAATAATAACGGACCGTAGCCTTTAGTTTAGAATTGACGTGTAACTTGAAGTGACGTGGACGTAAGTTGTTGCCTGGAACTTCGTTGGACCAAATTTCTTTTCCGAGAGTCAAAGATCACCAGCCCCACTAGACAACTGGCAAAACGCTGACGCTAACGCTACAAAATGTATGGATTTGACATTAGTATTCGCTAGCGAAGCGATGACTTATGTCAAATCGCATACATTTTGTAGCGTTAGCGTTAGCGTTTTGCCACTTGTCTAAGGGGGCAGGTTTCATCAAAATCAGTTCAACGGGATGAGCGTGGAGATGTAACAGACGCACAGACAGACAGAGAGACAGACAGGCAGACAAACGGGCAGATAGGCAGACACATAGGCAAACAGACCTAAGACAAACGTTATCGTTTATATAGTATTTCTTAGTGGTGCAAATTTTCAACCCCGCGGTAAACTGGTAAGGCTGATAAGCCTACCGCATTTAGGCAAGAGGTGTTTGTATGTATGCTGTATGGCTCAGTCAATAGTCACACATATAAATCAAAGTCATCGGTCGCGAATCGCAATATTCCCGATCACGTAGAAAGTATGGGAGCCGTGGGAACACGCTGTTGACACAACTCCACGTCGGATCAACCGATAAGGGAATGATTAATGCTCACCTTATCAATAATTTCTTGTTCAACGATCAGCGATTGCTCATACTTGGCTCCAAATATGACTCTATTAAGCGTTATCGAGTAGTAAATGACGCTCTACAACTTCTTTGGGCCAAAATTCGTTTATCAGGAACCGTACATTTTTACGGGATAAAAAGTATCCTGTGTCCTTTCCCGGGACTCCAAGTATCTCCATACCCAGCAAAATCGCTTCAGCGGGTTGAGCGTGAACGGTAACAGACAGACAGACAGGGAGATCGCACACGTCACACTTTTTATGTGATCGAGTCTGCGGCTTCCATACATTCTGATGGCGCGCGCCATGCAGATTGTATGTAAGCCGCAGACTCGATCACACAAAAAGTGTGACGTGTGCGATCTCCCACATGCTTTCGCATTTATAGTATGTATGATCAACGACTGCTCATACTTGGCTCTAATTATGACTCTATTAAAGCTTAATGTTGTCGAATATAAGACGTCGTTATTTCTATTTGGTATGCCTACTGATATTACATTCAATGAATTTTAAGTGTTTTCGTCTGTGTTAAAATGTGCTCGTGCCAAAATTACAAGTGAAAATCGTTATTCAGAAGTACCTAGGCTTACGAAGTTACGATTATTAATAAGTCTAGACAGAATATTTCTCTGCAGAAATTTTATTTAAAAATACATATATTGTATTACAATTTACATATTGTGAAAATTTTCGTGTCACAGTGTTGTGCACGAACTCCTCCAAAACGGCTCAAATGAATTTGAATGAAATTTTGTATGTATATTTATTAGGCCTGAGAATAGGTTTTTATCTACATTTTATATTGATACTAGAAATAATTTATATGGCAAAACTCTGGGTCAGCTAGTATTATTATAAAAATGTGAAAATCTTAATTCAGGACTGGGTTTACCATTGTTATTAAGTCTAGAGTCTAGACAGAATATTTTTCTGTAGAATTTTTGTAAAACATGTTTTATTGTTTGCAGACGTGGCTTGGCGCGGTGACTGGCGGGCCGCGTCATGGGTAACAAATGCTGCAGCCGCCGACATGATCCCGACAGACCTTTGGGTGAGTTCGAGAACCTTCCGACTAACCAGCCATAACCAGCTCTAGTATTTCCTTTTGCGGAAGATGGGAGAATCTCATTTTGACCGGGCCATCCCATAATATGTCATGATATAGCCCTTATCCACAAGGATCTGACTATAGTCACGTAGTGGATAGATATTCTGTGAACCTTCTCCTTGCACTGCTGATTTAGTGTCTATTTCCTTCATAGGGTGCAATATCATGTCATACATTTTAACTTTCGGCACTGTAAAACTCTGCAATGAATTGTCACCAGTAGTATTTCCGGACCAATACGACCTGCATACCTTCAAGAAGAGAGCGTATTCTCTCTTAAAAGGCCGGCAACGTACCTGCAGCTCTTACGATGTTGCGAGTGTAGTTGCTTTCCATCAGATGACCCGTTTGCTCGTTTGCCCCCTTATAAAAAAAATACATATGACCTGGCCCATCATTGTGTCTGACTCTACAGGCAATAAACTTAGCAGCCTACGCAATAACCTCTTGCGCTGCTGCTACAGAAAAGTAACCGTACCGTTTGGTATGTACCAGATCCTACGTCAACGCAATCTCGTTCCGGGCAACACTATCTTAATGTGACTTTACCCGCAGTTACGCACATTTGTTTCCCTTAACTGATCTCCAGCTTCCCGTTTTGGGGTGGGATATAAGCGCTACTGGAAATATTTATATGTTATTGAATGTACTGTCACTTCTTGGTGGAAATTCATGTTCAATTAAATAATTATACACTTTACTTGCACTTATTCCACTTTATTTTAATACTAGCGACCCGCCCCGGCGTCGCACGGGTATAAATTTAATATATAGCCACTGAAAAAATAATGAAAATCGATAGCCTATGATCCTTCACGTGGTCTACTTCTTATCTGTGCCAAATAACATAAAAAATTGCTCCAGTAGTTCGCGAGATAAGCCCTTTCAAATAATTTCACCCGTTTTTACCACATTCTCCTATTAGTCTTAGCGTGATAAAATATAGCCTTCCTCAATAAATGGGCTATCTAAAAATGAAAGAATTTTTCAAATCGGACCAGTAGTTCCTGAGATTAGCGCGTTCAAGTTAGCCCTTTCAAATAATTTTCCCCGTTTTTTCCACATTTTCCTCTATTTCTTCGCTCCTATTGGTCTTAGCGTGAAATATAGCCTATAGCCTTCCTCGATAAATGGGCTATCTAACACTAAAAGAATAATCAAAATCCGTTGCGTAGTTTTAAAGATTAAAGGGAACAAAGGGACATGAGGGAAAAAAAGCGACTTTGTTTTATAATAAGTATAGATATTTATTACAATTTTTTTTAAATATATTTATTACAAAATTACCTGCAGTACTCCTGATGATGATTTATTCGAAACCGGTCGTGTCTATAACAATTTTGTAATAAATATATTAAAGTAAAGTGGAATAAGTGCAAGTAAAGTGTATAATTATTTAATATTTATATGTAGCTGCTTTACATAAAACTAGACGTTACCCGCAACTTCGCTGTGCAGAAATTTGTTTTTCGTACGTGGATTAGGACAAAAACTATCCTGTGTCCTTTCCAGGGAACTAAAGTCGCAATTTGAATACCATACGTACTTCGACACAATACGTTTAACACACTTTATCGAATTTTAATTGGATTTTTAATAAGGATTCAGTTTTAATATCTTAATTTGCATTGGAGTCTCCAAAGTCACTACCATCATAGAGGTCAAAATTTTGTAGAGAAGCGACATTTACATTCCGCTCGCCGTGGGCTGTGCTAGTCATAAATAGTACCGTTACATTACTCCCCGGACGAGTCTCGGCAATTCTCAGTAATTATGCCGCATGGCATCTAAATTTTCATCAGACTTATTTGGGTACGTCTTAATTTGGGAATTTGAATCATAAAAATAATGGTAATGGGGTCACTGCTAATGGTAATGTCTCTGGCAAAGAACAAGGAATTCATAATAATATAACAAAGAGAAATATAAAAGGATGGGAGGTTCTAATAACAAATGGTCAGCCGAACAAGGGCTTGAGCGTACTGTAAACGAAATTGATTTCGTCGCTTACAATTTGACTCTATTACACGCACGATAAGAAACCCTAGAAGTTTAAACCACATGAAGGTAAAGTTCATGTTTTCCACAAAACTTGACTGTACAGCAGTGGCGTGGGGTGAAAAAAAATAAAGGTAAAGCCGGACCAAAAAACGGCTAACTCGTGAATAAGCAAAATTTCAATTCTTGTAAAAAAAACGTGCAATAAATTACATACCTGTATTAAGTGTGTTAGTTTACCTTTTCCATAACTACTAGGGTGCTTTGCTTGCATTGTGTGCGTTGCATGCAGTGTTAGTGTTGTTAGTATTCACCACCTTCACCATACATGACATCACTGGTATTATATGAACAGTGCATGTCGAGTATGATAAAAGTGGCTTTAAAAAAAGCCGTTTTAAGCACACGTCACTCACACTCACACACCAAAAATAAGTGAATCCTGACTTGCCAGTGTAGATGTTTGTTACTCAATCATGCAAAAACTGGATTTAGATGAAATTTTGCATGCATCCCATGTCAAACATGGAAAGGAACATAGGCTACCTGTCTGAAATCCACGCAGACGAAATCGCGGGCAAAAGCTAGTAGCAAAGAAATATCAGCAGAAATACGTACCTAAATGTTTAATTTTGTTATTTGTCGTCTGTCGTCGTTATTTAATATTATTATAAAATATAATAGGTAATCCGTAAGACAACAGTCAATTTGTACTAATGCTGCCATTTCTCACCTAACCGTGTCACGACAAATTACAAAGTAAGTAAAACAAACCAACCTTTACGATGTAACAAACAAAAACACAACACAACACTTGGCAAGTAAAATTTCACTACTTTCGATTCTTTTAAACTATATAATATTACAATCAAGCTAGCCCACTAACTTAATAAACAAAATTTTGCATATTACAATAATAACAGTACAAAATGAGTGCAAATTAGCGCGTAATATAATTGTTTATGTGAATTGAAATGACAGCACGCGCCGGTCGCGTCGCGCGCTGCAATTAGCTCTGTTGTGATTGGACGAAATCTTTTAAAGCGAAACATGCGAAACTAAACCTTAACACATGACAAATAAAGACTAGGTAGGCTATGTGGGATCGGCTTGTTGTTCGACAATATCGACGAGTCGTTTGCATGTAGTAGTAATGTGTATGTGTGCGTGAATTTCATACATTTCAAATGTTTGGATTCCCGATGTTTTGAGCGAGTTCCCCAGTAGGAGCAGTACGTACGCGTTCTGAGTGCGATCGTAAAAACGGGTATGTGTGCGTTTGCGTGATTTTAAATACATGGCGAATTATTTTTATGAAATTGTAGGAAGCGGGGTAAGCTATAATTATTAATAATAAAAAATGTATATATTAAAATTGGCCAAGGTAAGCCGGTAGGAATCGTGTTCTATGGAGGCTTCGCCACTGCTGTACAGGGAAGCAATCAGGTTTTGAAATCAGACTATTTTGCTAATGCTAGAGTTGATAATGGTTGGCAACATTTCTGCCGTCCTTACGCAGGGTCTAAGGCTGCGTTTCCACCAGAGATGTGTTGCGAGGAATGTGTATTTGAGAACCAATAGAATCGCTTCATTGACGTGAGCTTGCCTTGACCTCGCTTTTTTTTTTTTTTTGAAGTGAAAACTTTAGCGGCGTTGAGCACTTTTGTGGGATGGGTAAAAACTGTGAAACTCGCGTCTGATTCTCGTGCTGATCGAAAAACCTTGGAAAAACCGTAAGACGGTTGGAGAGTAGTGTTTTGTGTCGAACTCGAACTCGAACTCGAATTGATTGTAAGGGTTTCGATTAATTAAAAAAATCGATTTTTTAAGTATCGATTTTCATAAAAAATGGGTTAAAAAAATACACAACGTTAATAATCAAGTTTTCACTTCTGCCGGCACTCCCGGAGTGCAACCCGTCTTTTTTTTTCGAAAGGGTCTAAGCTACTGGTCTGGTTAAGACCATGGTAGTTTAATTGTGGCTATAACTCAGCACAGCGATTCTATGGATCTTAAAAACACATTCCTCGCAACACATATTTGGTGGAAACGCAGCCTTAAGCTGAAGTTAGTGATGAGCAAAGCAAGACCAAGACCAAGACTCGTCCAGTCTTGGTCTTGCTTATGCAGTCTTGGTCTTGGTCTTGCTCAAATCTGTCTGGTCTTGGTCTTGGTCTTGGTCTTGCACGCCTAGTCTTGGTCTTGGTCTTGCAAAAAGCAAGACTCTTGCAAACATTTTTCAAAACTTTTGGTAACGGTTTAATTTTCTCGAAAATACATTTTTAATTCTAAATTATAGACTAGCTACATGATCTTATCTTAACTTGTTAAGATAATGATTCTTAAATTGAAAATACTAATGAAAAGTCGAGAGCCAACTCAGCATAGGCTGATCTTTTAGCGGCAATAATGTCCTTAAGGAAAATGAAAATTTTGAAAAATAAGAACTTTCCCTCGGATTTCTTCTAAAGTATTTTTAGGGTTCCGTAGCCAAATGGCAAAAAACGATACCCTTATAGATTCGTTATGTCTGTCTGTCTGTCCGTATGTCACAGCCACATTTCTTTGAATTTATAAAAGCTATACAATTGAAACTTGGTATTTGGTAAGTAGGTGTAATCTGTGAACCGCATTAAGATTTTGATACAAAAATAGAAAAATCATTAAAAATTGTAGGGGTCCCCATAGGTACAACTGAAACAAAAAAAATTTTGGGACGAAGTTCCTTATCGCGCGTTCCGAAAGGGGGCTAGACGGAAAAAGTTGTAACGACAGTTTTGACCGACTTTTTTTTGCCACAGACATAGATCAAGATAGATGCGGAATCTATCTTGATCTATGCCTGTGCTTTTTGCTATAGTTGTAAGCCATGCGTCGTGCGCGTCTTTCTCTGTCTGTCTCTGTGTCTCTCTCTCATAGAAAGCATTTTTTTTAGTGTATACAGGTTTTTTGTACATAAGAACTTCGTACCATCCGGGTGTCCCTTGACACCTCTCAAGTTTTTCTAATAATTTTTTTTTAACCTGAATAGTTTGCGAGAGAGACTCTTCCAAAGTGGTAAAATCTGTACTCCCTCCCCCCTCAAGTAGGGGCATGATAAGTCTAAAAAAATATATGATGTACATCTCTATAAAAACTACCAAGGAAAATTGGTTTGAACGAGCTAGTACTCGTTCAAGAATTTTTTTTTCATAAGTGCGTCATAAATGGTGAACCTTAACTTTCATTAAATCAACTAAAATATAAAAATAAATCAAAAACCTTTTAATTTCATAAAATAAACCTTTTTGCTGCTGCGGAACCCTTCATGGGCGAGTCCAACTCGCACTTGGCCAGATTTTCGGATTCTCTCTCGGTTGGGAGATCTTCCTTTTCGGCCGCCACGTATCTTCCCAAATTTTTAGTTTAAGTGCATGGTTACATAATGCCTGTTTCCAGGCTGTATCACAAGAACTTGAAATAATTCATGTTAAGTAGATCAATTGTTATAAATATTTTATCTCATATTATAGTCACTGCGATTAAGTAAAATTTTTTAGCAAGAGTCTTGCATGGAGCAAGACTCTTGCATAGTCGGTCTTGGTCTTGTTCTTGCACACCTAGTCTTGGTCTTGGTCTTGCTAGTCTTAGGGTAGTCTTGGTCTTGGTCTTGGTCTTGCATTTTTTTGCAAGACCAAGACCAAGACTGCAAGACCAAGACCAATTTTGCTCATCACTAGCTGAAGTATAAACTATGTAAGATACTAACAGAGATGTGAACATGTAGTTATACGAGTATTATGACGCTACCCAACGCCCACCCACGTAATCCTCTTTGCATCCAGTTCAGAGTAAGCCGGTGTAAGCATAAACCTCGCTTGGATTGAAGCCTGCAAGGCGATGTTGCGTGCGGCTCATTATGATTCACACTAGCAAATAATGATTTGCTTTAGGTATATTTGCCTTTGCTTTCATGCTAAAGGAATTTCAGTAGAACATTTTCTGCTATAAAATGTTATGGAGCCTTGACTTGACAAGTTTTGTTTGGTTTAAAATTAAGAGATAAAAATTTATTATGTGTGGTATTTAAGAATGGCTCTCTACGAGAGTGACATGGTCTAATAGGCATGATGACTATTTTTTTTCTTATTGGTAATTGAAAGACCCTTAAAAAATAGAAACATCGCTGAAAGAATGACTCTGATAGCTTAAAAGTTTACCAAGATATGACAATTCAAACATCTCATAAAATAGACCTGCCCGAAACGCTCCATACAAAATGCTACGAAAGAATGACGTCAATCATTCGTAGTTTATACGTATCGGGAGAGAACTTTGTTCGGTAGGTATATTAAATATTGCGTTTATGAAAGTGGTTTCATAACAAAAGTTGCTTTTAATTGCATAAGTTATCGAATGGTATACAAATATTAATAAATTTAATTGAAAAAAAAATCGACTTGACTTTGAAGGCGCATAACAAAAAAAAAATACAAATGCTATCAAGCTGAAATTTTGGGAACACTTATTTTTTACCGTGATTTCTTTATTTTATTAACAAAATTCGCTAATCTTTGACCTTGTCATCATCCCTATTGTACCTAACTCTCTATAAAAAATTGAGATTAAAAAAACGTATCAAACGAAGACAAAACATTGTAAAGCGAATCCGTTGTGTAAAATTTTGTTAAGAGTCAGGGGGCTTGATTTTCTTTTGCCGTTCACTAGACATAACTTGTAGAAAATTATAATGTAAGTTAATATTATTATAGTTTCATTTAGTCTAATCTGTAGTAATACACGCTGATCCTCACGCTCATAACGAGCTAAAAACCGATAGTCGTACACAGATATTCACTGAACATGATGGCAGCTAATCCGCGAAGTTAAGAGCGAAAAATTTCCAGATTCGAGTAAGTTGGCGGAAATAATTTCTTGGAGAACAATGCTCGAGATGTTTTCGCACGATGTTTGAAGCCCACTTACTGTCTTTGTGCGGCCTGGGGATTATACGGGAAAAAACGTTAGATTAATAAAGGCTTTTATGTTGAACTTATTAAGAGATTTAATAAAAGATAAGATTTGTGGGACTGGTGGAATAATTAAAGTCATTTTTGCAGATCCAAAAAGAGAGATTGATGGTAGTTTTGACCCAAAATCCTAACGATAAAATTGAAGCTAGTTAAGATACAATTAGTTACACAAAATACAGAAAAGTACTGATTATTTTATTTATTTATTTAAAAAACTTTATGCACATATATGTAGGTACAAAGGTGGACTTAATGCCTTATGCTATGGCATTATCTACCAGTCAACCTTTGGGCGATACAAGAACAAAGTTGTATAGGTGCCAGTCGAGTTGAAAGTTGATACTTTTCTACCATCAATTAAAAATTTAAAGTAGAAACGTTGGATGCTTTCAGATATGAACTAAGCAGCAAGATTTTATCTGTCTTTTAACGTTGTCATTAATATCTTAAATTATTTGATCTAGACGTCGTAAAATGTTTATGACGAAACGTATATGAGAATAATTTACTTTTGCAATTTAGAAGCTTCTACAACCCTCTTGTTTATGGACTGTTTAAAAATGGTGACATCATTTTGATGACATCAGTTTTTGTTAATTATTCAGGCGTTCATTTTATGAAATAGATGGAAGCAAACAAGTGCCTGAATATAAATAAACTAGCGACCCGCCCCGGCGTCGCACGGTTATAAAATATATAGCCACTGAAAAAATGATTAAAATCAATAGCCTATGATCTACTTCTTATCTGTGCCAAATAATGCAAATAACATAAAAATTTCTCCAGTAGTTCGCGAGATAATTTTCCCCCGTTTCAAATAATTTCCAACGTTTTATCCACATACTCCTATTAGTCTTAGCGTAATAAAATATAGCCTATAGCCTTTCTCAATAAATGGGCTATCTAACACTGAAATAATTTTTCAAATCGAACCAGTCGTTCCTGAGATTAGCGCGTTCAAGTTAGCCCTTTCAAATAATTTTCCCCGTTTTTTCCACATTTTCCTCTATTTCTTCTCTCCTATTAGTCTTAGCGTGATAAAATATAGCCTATAGCCTTCCTCACTAAATGGGCTATCTAACACTGAAAGAATCATCAAAATCCGTTGCGTAGTTTTAAAGATTAAAGGGAACAAAGGGACATGAGGAAAAAAAAAGCGACTTTGTTTTATAATAAGTATAGAAGAAACAAGATAATTATTGTTACAATTCTTGTCCCTGTTCCTCCCTGCCCACTCTGTTTGTGCTATTTCATCAAAATTAATGCAATATAGCTTCGGACCCTTGTGTGACTTTTGACGAGGTGGTTCCCAAAGGATTTTATTTTTCGCGAGAAACATCAAATTCAAAATAAAAGCCTGGAAAAGCATACAATTTAACACCACTGGATTTGCGAAAGCTCTATAAATAAATTTAATTGATTCATTCATCGATAATGAACATCAATCATACGCGTACGCGTCGCGCCGATAAAAAGGTCAAACAGCGGCCAAAGACCTATTTGCCTTGGTTAAATAGCCTCCAATGCGACCGCGTGTTGACATCGATAGTTAATAATAATGTTAGCATACTTTGTGCAAACTATTTGTTGCGCTTGCCTTATTTTTCTGGGGTTGGAGCAGCCAAAGACCAGCCAAATGTAAGATTGTAAGCTAACACAATGGACATCCAGAATATCCGATTCGCAATGCTGATATTTTGACCCTACCAAAATTGATAGATGGCATTATCAGCAAGCAACGCAAGGTTGCGAAGTTTATTTTACATGTTTGGGTAAATTCAATTGCACTTAACCAATATGCCTCAAGAGAAACCGGCCATGCAACTGAGTCATCATAAAGCCTGTATCACATCTGGCACAAACATCTGGCAAGAATTTGAGAAACCTCATTATGCCTCCAGGCAGTTTAAAACTTGTATGCCTCGGTGGGCAAACAAATTGTTTTGATAAATTGAGTGTCCATGCTACAAAGTTTGTCTCTTATATTGACCCACTTTTTCTATTCACATCCGTAACATTTTTTCATAATTGAATTCCTTCTGTCAATATTTAAAATACCTTTAGGTTCAACATGTTATATGGGTATGCAATAACCACAAAAGAGTGGTATACTCAAAATTATCTATAATTTTGAGTATGTTCTCCTCCAACATTATCTGTGAATTTTTCTAAAATTGTCTAAAGATACTCTCAAAGCACTCATCGGCTATCACAATATTATGATGTTCTTGTTATTAACCCAAGCAACCTGTGATTGTTGATGTGTCCAAGAATTCGGTCACAGACTCTTTGAAAATTCAACGAGAGATCGTAAAAGAGATGCACATCTTATTGCAAAAGAGATGCTATCAGTCCCAAAACGCTTCATTGAAACGCTCTGAAATGTGTGTACATTGTTGTTGAAACACTCACGTTATTGGTAACGTATCGCCTGTCCTCGCCATCTCTGGGGAGTATTGCTCCAGATTTCCCGTTGCATTCCCCGCTTTCGTTGTCGATGAAAGTAGGATCCTTTTCAATTCCATTCATATATTTGACCCCGTTCCTCTTTGATTGCGCGCATTCAACGTACTTTATTTAAGTAATTTGCGAATGGCAGTGAATGTAGGTCAGATAAGGATTTTGCTTGACATGTTTCTGGAGTATTAGACGCAGATTTTCCTAGGTTGTTTTTATTATCTATAGTGTAATTTTTATCATCATCATCTTGTAACTGCTTAGTTTGGATTTCCCCTTATGTTTGTTGGTTATTTTGTCTGGCACTCTTGGTAGAGCTATGTTGATAATAAAGCAATACAAGACTTGGTTGATGATATAATATGAAGCGTCTTTAGTCTCGGTAAAATTAATTTAAGCATGCCTCTAAACCTCTGTAAGTGCAAGCATTGTGTGAACAAAGTTTCTCGGAACTCGAAGCCTGAAACCCGAAGTCTGAACTATAAAACAACGTTACGGGCTACGTCGTTTTATTTATAGCCTTTATAAATTACTTAGGCACGCTAAATAAACTAAGCTCTTAGCTCTTTACCTAGAAAATGTAGAGTTTTTAGAATTCCTAATCGTATCTTTAAATATCAAACACAAATGGCTAAATCGGAGCAAATAAAAATAAAACTTAACGGCGAAATTAGTTTTCGTAGAAATGAGCCATGCCTGATGCCTCCCGGGGAGGCATCAGGCATCAGGCCCTCCCCTCGGGTTTGTTATAATATTACGAAAATTCCCCCGCTGGAGTTTGCTTGAATAATATCGCAAACGGAATCCAGTGGAGCAGCGAACGAAAGTGCGGTGGGAGGAAAAAATTCTAATATTATCTCAGCTAACAACTCCAGTCCACTGGGTCTTACAATTTTTGTATTTGCATTAATTAATTTGCTACAAATTGTTGGAGAGCTTGAAATGATTTGTATTTTATTCGAAGTGGAATTATTCAGTTAATTTCAGTTGGGTTTACGCTACGCCAGACAAGTTGCTCGACAGATTGGTCTTCAGACTCAAATCCAAATATCGATTTTTCACGCAATAAACGTGCTTTTTGCAATTTCTGACGCCTCCTTAAAATCCTACGAGCACTGCAGATTTTGTCACGATCAAATTTTGCTTGTTTGCTGTGGTCTTATCTTGTGATTCCCGAGCGCGAACTGTTTTTGTTTGCAACCTAAGCTTGGTGCAGGGCACCAATTTGGTAAAATTTGATTTTGAAATTGTGTTGCTTGTGTTTATCTATTGTTTTAATAAATAAAGTTTCTTTCTTTCTGTCTTGCTAATCTCTTTGCCTTCCATCAAGATGATCGGTCCAGTGCCAGTGCAAAACAAACAGTAAATTATAATTTAGATTTCACAGTCTAACTTACAATTTCTACCTTTTAGTATACCCGGCGTATAAGAAGAACGAGGCGGGTTTCACCACCTGTCCCTCGCTGGAGACGAGGTATACGGGCGAGCCCAACAACCGTGCCGTCTCCAGGCGGCCAGCTGATATAGTGCGGACGAGGAACCCGGGAGCATGTGAGTTTGCACTGATATTATAGAACTGCTTAAGACTGTCTTGATGTTATGTGCCTTAGGTACGGCCGCTTCCATCCATCAATGCTTCAAACCTTCGTTTACATTGGTTAAAAAGGCCAAATATTGCTCTTGCTGAATGTTAGTCAGGACTCAGGCTTAAGAGATGACCTGAAATTATGACCACTCCTGACAAAGAATACGGCGAGTGACGGAAGAATAACAGCACATTTTCTTCATCATCGATAGATGTTGGATGGACGCTAATCCTTTTGAGGACATCCCATTTACTGACAGAGTTATAGTGGATGATTAATTTATAGACCTTCTAAAGAGTTTCCTATTATTGACAGACATTTACTGTGGTATATTATGTGAAGCCCCCCAGTACACGATGGCCCGCGATGGCACACTGCAGGCCATTGTGAAGTAGACTACGATCACTTCTAGTGTTAAACACAATGGCGCATGGCTCATTACTGCCTGGCAATCCACTGGCCAACGTCCGCTATCATAGCAGCATGGACCATTGTTAAGAGGCACCTTTATATTATGTACATCCTTCTGAATGCCTCCGTGGTCTAGTGGTATAGAGCGCGGCTCTTGACCCGGAGGTCGTGGGTTCGATTCCCGCGTTGGAAACATGTTATTTCCAAGTTTGGTTAGGACAATGCAGGCTGATCACCTGATTGTCTGACAACTAAGATGATCCATGCGTCGGATGGGCATGTAAAAAGTCGGTCCTGCGCCTGATCTCACGCCAGTCGTGTCGGTCGTCCGTCCCGCTGGGTTATGAGAGTAAAGGAATAGAGAGTGCTCTTGTGTACTGCGCACACACTTGGGGACTATTAAATTACTCCCGCGTAGCTGGCCTGGTTTCAATGAAACTAGGTATCCTAGGTTTCCTTCTGAAGAACACCCGCAACTGTTTCAGGCATATCCAACGGTGGTCGTCGTGTCGTCAAGGCGCTATGCGCGTATTCCGCCCGAGCGGAATCCGACATCTCGTTCAGGAAGGGCGACCGCATGGAGGTGCTGAGCGACGCGGAGCCGGACTGGTGGCGGGTGTTGCATCTCACCACGCGCCGCGAGGGCCTCGTGCCCGCCAACTTCGTCGCTGAAGAGAGCTCCGTGGAGTGCGAGGAGTGAGTATCTGTCTCTTTCACACATAATAATTATGGTGCTTTGATTGCGCGGAGCATATCTGTCTCTACAGCGTCCTTAAGCATCGTATTGATGTGACTCTAAAGAGAGCTCTCTCGAGTGTAAAAAGTGATTCTCTATCATTTCCTTCGTAAGCTGCGTATGGCGTTTTAATTCTAAATTCAAACAAACTGCAGAACACCACCCACGTACAGCAATTTGTTGTGATCTTCACTTCTGAGTTCTGACACAGAATACATATTAGTTTAACAAGTTCTGGCGCAAATTATGACAATCGCTAGCTATTTTATATTTTTAATTTCCTATCATAACAGCTCTTTCTTAATATTATTGTGAATCAACAAAGCACGACTCAGCATACCTGTTGATTAGTTGATTACATAAGGGATAAAGGGTTACTCTTACAGAAACACCCAAAAATCAAATCTAGAGTGTGCACAAAATTGCAAATCTTAGTTCATCAGAGATTCGGGTTAATTTCGTTAATCCGTGCGTGATGCAGCGCAATTATCACGCTAGTTGCTGCCCCGTCGCTGTCGTGCACAAATTCAGTTTCCAACGAAATACGGCGCACGGCGTTGATTGTATTCATTTCTCCAGTTTCATTACCGCGTATCCGATTATATTGTAAGAATTTGTATCGGAAATATGAAATTATGACGCCTTTAAATTCAGTATTTTTCAATGATACTAAGGGCCTGTTTCACCATTTCCTGATAAGTGCCGGATAGGCTATCCACCACTTAACTTGACAAATGGAGTATGGAGAATCTGTCAAAAAAGTTGTGGATAGCATATCCGGCACTTTATCAGGAAGTGGTGAAACACCCCGTTACTCTAGTAGTTAGTAGGTTTGCACATTATATATCTACTCCTTTTTTAAATTCATTAATAGTTTAACGTTTCGACTTATATAACACGGTCACATTAACTTGACGCATGGTTTGATGACGTCATTATGGAGCGGGCAGGTTAGTGCATTCCAGCGATGAATCAAGTTAATTTGACTGTGCTTAGCTTTGTCCACACAGTGCCTTTTTCTGTACGTCAGGGACATGCGTTATAGCCGTAGTCAACAGCGAACGTGAAGCATGCCCGCGACGCATGCCCTCTGACCGTCTAAAACTTTCGGTTTGTTATTAAAAATGACAGTTGGCGTTGCGTTCTTTGACGCATTCAATTATTGAATGCGCCAAAACGAAAGTTGAATGAAAGAAGATGACGAAAATTGAAGACGAAAGCGCATAATGTGGACATAGCCTCTATTTGAATTCAAAATACTATTTTCCTTTTTGATACAATATTTTCCGGATCGAAGCCATACTCATATTATATTAAATAGCAAAACTGCATTGTTTGTCTAACCATCCCAATCTCTCATTTCCAGCTGGTTCTTCCCTCACGTATCCAGAAAGGAGGCTGACAAGCTACTGCTAGCAGAGATCAACCCTCGAGGCACCTTCCTAGTGCGGCCGGCTGAACACAATCCGCACGGGTTCAGCCTTTCCGTCAAAGACTGGGAGGAGGGAAGAGGGTACCATGTCAAGCATTACAAGATCAAGCCGCTGGATAATGGTGGATTTTATATCGCGACGAACCAGACATTCCCGAGTTTGCCGGCGCTGGTTATGTCTTATACGAGTGAGTATTTGGATTTATTATAAAAGTTAGAGAAATATTAAACAAGCATCGTAGTTGAATATAAGAAAAGTTAAAAGTTTTATCATAATGTTAAAGTAAGAAAAATATATAACGACCATCGTTGTGTTTGAATATAAGAAACGTTAGTTGTTCGCTGTCGGTATTATTACTTTTAAAGAGCACATTACATATTAGAAACTCAAATAATCTTTTTTTCATTGATGGGATTGGTGACAAGACTGAGTCTAGTGTCTACTAGAGTCTAGATGCTTAACTGCAAAGTTATAGAGGTCGCAAATTGCAATATGGCGAAAGTATAGCCTTATAAGGGTTTATAATATATTTCTTGAGAATAAAACATTGAGCCACGCTATGTCGCGGACGTTGTTTGGACGTAAACCGACCAAATTAGGTCTGTAATCTGCCAGTAAATCAATTTCTCTGATAGCTAAGTTTAAGCTACGTCCCTTGTATGTTAAATAATATTATTTTTTTTCACAAAATTCATTGCAATCCTCGTCCCCGAGTTGCAGAGAACGCGCTAGGGCTGTGCCACGTGCTGGCGCGGCCGTGCCCCAAACCCGAGCCCCAGATGTGGGACCTGGGCCCAGAGTTGCGGGACAAGTGGGAGATCCCCCGAGCGCAGATACAGCTCATCCGGAAGTTGGGGCAGGGGAACTTCGGAGAGGTTTACTATGGGAAGTGGTGTAATAATATTGAGGTGAGTGACGGTTCTTATGTCTTAGGGTTAGGGTTTCCACACAAAACTGCGAATTCGCATCTCATCGTAATGTCCTTTTTATTATGAATTTTGTCGCAGATATTTGCGATGCAAATTCGCAATTTCGTGTTGGAGCCCTTAGATACAAGCAGACCTTGCTAAGGGATCAGAGAGCGGTCACACTGTCAAACATTCAAGTGGTCAATTTCGCTCGTTGTGTTGTATGTATTACGTCATAATAATTGAGACTCACAGGGGACTCGTGTGTGACTGACCGCTCGACAGCAGAAAACTTGAACGCGTGACCGCTCTCTGTCTGATAAATATCATCGTTATTCTTTGTTGAAATAATTATTATAACATTTTCAAGCGACGTGAGAAAGTAGGAACCCTAGCTGTTAGGTTAAAGGTGCAAGTTGGAAGCCGGCTACATGAAGCGGCAGCAGACGACGTGTCGTATCGACGCGATACATAGTTTCTATGTATTTCTATGAACAAGTGTCGCTAGCTTCGTGTCGGTAGCTGCGGAGGGTATTTCATAGAAATACATAGAAACCAGTAGTGTCGCGACGACACGTCGTCTGCAGTTGCTTCATGTCGCCCGCTGCCAACCGGCACCTTTGCTCACACATACAAAGAAGATGTCAAACTAAATTAAACAATAATTAACTAACACTATCTTTAATTTTCAGGTTGCCGTAAAAACACTGCGAGAAGGCACAATGTCCAAGCAAGCGTTCCTTCAGGAGGCAGCCATCATGAAAAAGTTCCGACACAAACGTCTAGTCGCTTTATACGCCGTCTGCTCAACGCAAGAACCAGTCTATATCGTCCAAGAATACATGTGCAAGGGATCCCTCCTAGAATTCCTAAGAAACGGCGAAGGGAAAGCCCTACACTTCGAAGATCTAGTCTACATAGCCGCCCAAGTCGCCTCAGGCATGGAGTACCTAGAATCCAAACTCCTAATCCACAGAGATTTGGCGGCGCGCAACGTGTTAATAGGTGAAAACAATGTAGCGAAGATCTGTGATTTCGGCTTAGCTAGAGTGATAGAAGATAACGAGTATTGTCCAAAACAAGGGTCGAGATTTCCTGTAAAATGGACGGCACCCGAAGCGATTATATACGGACGATTCTCCATAAAAAGCGATGTTTGGTCGTATGGTATTCTTCTTATGGAACTGTTCACGTATGGCCAGATACCCTACCCGGGTTTGCACGGAAAAGAGGTCATAGAGCAAGTGGAAAGAGGGTACAGAATGCCCAAACCCGTCGGTCACTACCTACCAGACGACATCTATAGACTAATGCTGCAGTGCTGGGACGCCATCCCAGAGAAACGGCCGACGTTCGAATTCCTAAATCACTACTTCGAATCCTTCACAGTGACGAGTGAAATACCGTACAGAGAAGTGCAAGACTAAGCTGTGATATAGTGAATCGTTCCGGTTAGTTGGCTAGTTACTCCGGACCAAAGTGCGAGTGATTTCTAACTGGAAATAACCTTAGCGAATTGTCACATTGAACTCACAGAGGTGATTACATTTTGTCATAAAACATGAGGCCGCTTCGTAAAGTTTTGCCAGGGGAACAAAAAATTGAAATAAGCAAGAATATACTTTTTGGTGGGCAACATTTTATTTGCTATGCATATTTAATGGCAATTTTTGGCAATATTATGACAAAAATGTAATTAAAACCTCAAAGAATGTAGTTTTGTAATGAGCTGCACAGACATTGCTATTTTCCATTAACATTTAACGTAAAACAAACTACAGGAAAGTGAGCTTGTCATGTTAATTATCAGCCATCTTGTTATTTTAGTGCGAGAAAGGGTTGCCATTACAAAAAATGTTTAATTGTTGCCAAAACATAATAATGATGCTGATTGTTTGATATTATTTTCGTGAATTAATCCTGATTCTTGGCTACCCTAAAAACATCACAATAATTTTATAATTTACTATTTTTAGCTTAAGCACATTTTAGAGTGTTATTTTGCATATGTACAAACTCACTATTATAAGCAATAGGTGTAAATCAAAATTAGAATACACAATATTTTCATATTCTAAATTCAAATGTGATATTTTATCACGTAAGTCCTGACAAAAAAGAGGTAGATTGGCCCCATAGTAAAAAATTCTACACAAAATTAATCACCTAACAAGCTATTGAAAATAATGTGTTCATAAAAGATTTTCCAATTTACAACAAGTTCTTTTTTATCAGCAAAATAGTGGGGCTAATCATGATTTTGACCATGCACATGTTATAGCCATCTAGTTAAATAATATGCCAGACATGAGGCCTAGTCCGTTCATTGCGATACCACATAATATTATGTAAGTATGTAATTATAAAACTAAGAATCACTAAAAAGTAAAAATTATTCCTTTCGACTACTATCTAAAACGGACGACGGAAATCTAACATTAAAATCCGTCAAATAACTGCTGAATATCGAATTAACTGGTTATTTAACTAGATGGCTGCAACACATTGTTTTATAACCCAAACTTTTACACCGAGATTCTATACTGTAGGCAGGTATAGTTAGAGGAATTTGTTACGTGTACCCTGGATATATACCGACTTTTTTAAACATATACCCTGTAATCACTGACCTCCATTATACAAGTACGCTGGACATAAGATACCTAGCTGTTTTTTGTGCCTATTTGAAGCGGAATCAGCGCCCCCAATGCGGAGGAAGAGAACTAAATCTGACGTAACTTGCAAATGGCCGCTCAATCGCTATTGGTTGTAGAAACCAAAGAGAACAGTAATCACTACGGTAGTAGAAACTAGTATTAGTTCCAAGTACTCCCACTACTGCTATCAGCGCCAATATGGCGACTTTTAAACGTCATGTTTACGTCAGATTTAGTTCTCTTCCCCCGCATTGGGGCGCTGAATCCGCTTCAAATAGGCACAAAAACAGCTGTCATTTCAAAGGGTGATACCCTTTGAAATGACATCAGCGCGCATTGGGGCGCTGAATCCGCTTCAAATAGGCACAAAAACAGCTGTCATTTCAAAGGGTATCATAGGTCCAGCGTACTTGTATATTGGAGGTCAGTGCCTGTAATATAAGGTCCTTTTCACAGATTATACAGTCGCTGCGATTGCCGGGAGATATATGCAACGCCAAATTGATTTTTATTATAGCTTTAGGGCCGTGTACCAAAGAGTTATTGTATATTAAGAGCAAACGATAGATTAAGACGGATGCATATTTAATTTCTATAGTGTTTAGTATTTGTGACCTGTTTAATATTAATTGTCTTGACAGATAGGTGAAGTTTTAACAATTTTTGACTGATACATTCGGGTTACGCCAAAGAGTATAGGCGCCAAAACTCTCCTTCCCATATCGAGACTGAAAGAGCAACTGAACTCTTATACTGTTTCTTTTTGGCTAGCCCCAATTTTGCTAACGCTTGGCATTGCGAATCGTTTGTCAAAATATTGTCTTCTCTTTCTACATAAATGAACGACAGAGAAAGCATGATTTGATCAACGATTGACTTATACAGGCGTGAACGAAATTGGCTCTAGGCTCGCTTATATTAGTATATGAACATTTGTGCAATTTATTTTTATTTTCTAAAGTCTCAAAGTCGCTTTTTTATTTCAATATTCTAGAAGTTGTATAGATCAATGAAAAATAGTGTCTTATAACATTCCAAGTAATCAAACACTAAATTTGGACACTTTTGTATGAAAATTAGATTTATAAGATTTTGTACATATAAAAAATAAATGTAATTGATATATTTTATCTTTTATTTCTATCCTGTTACAGCAATGAGTTTCTAAAATACTTAGTAACATAGAATATCATTGTGTTACAGTGTGTGTTGTTGATAGGTATTTATCATTGTAGTATTTCGTTAAGGACAAAAAAGATAACATGAAAATCATGGCAGCGCCCCTGGTGGACGATTACGTAACTAAATCAACTGCAGCCTGCAGGAATCCCTTTCTTTTTTCTATTTGAAACAAAAACGTTACTTGACAATGTTATATTTAAATCTCAGGTTATAGTTTGTGCGTTTTAAGATGATATGGGTAACACATTATAATTGACAATAGTAGGGAAGTTACCTTAAAATTTTAATCGATAATTTAAAAATATCGAATCACTTCGTAAAGGAATTGCAATCGAAATTATCAATTTCGTACTGACGTTTCAGAGTGGCGCTAGCGATTTAAGATGGCCGCCCCTTTTTTTTTTTTTGTCTTCTTTTTTTGGCAACTTGACACAAAGGATGTATATGTTGTGCCACAGACAAGGTAAAAAGGTAAGGAATATGGCGGGAAAACCATATTCCTCCTATTATAATTTTCATCATCGTTTTCATGTATCGTCAGGTCTAAAGTCTAGTCAAAGTCTAAGTAAAAGTCAATACAGTCACAGGAGTCAAGTCGGTCGATTCAGTAAAATGGTAGACGCTTTACTGAAACTTTCGACAGAGTTTTGGAGGGAACACAAAATAGCACGTTTCTGGATATTACATCACTTTCCTACACTTGTGAATGAACACGAATATCTAATGGTTAATATTCTACCAATATTACACATTAAAAACCCAGCTAACACAATTTTAGGAAAATAATACAAAAATACAACAGCACTCTTTCACATGCCCGCCAAAACTCGGCCGCCCCTTTTATCGATTTGATTTCGATTCAACAGAGTCAATCTCTATCGGCATAAGTTCCGTTTCATGCGTCTGACATTTTTCAAATATTTTCGTATCAATAATTTCATACTCCTATTTCACTGTTAGTATTTATAATTTTATATTAATAAGTTAGCATTTAGCAACTTTTCATTTTTATTCATTTACAGTTATAGGAAACATTTGTTTTTGTAGATGGAATATAATTTATTACACATTTTTGTTTTATTGTTTTCTTGTAAAAAAATCCGTAGCAAGGAATATGAGAACTGTCACCCATATCATCATAAAACGCACAAACTATAGTAGGTTTGTGCCGTAGACAGAGTAAAAGTATAGACAGCTGGATATTTCCTTTTCACTCACACAAAGAAAGAGATAGTTAATTACATATTGCTTGTGGAGAAAAGAGATAAAATAATTATTTTCTGTCCCTCACCGCGTGGCCATTTTTTCCAATGTGATACTCCTGTAGGAGCAAACCAAAGTTTGACGTTTCGTAAGCAAACAGCTGGGATTTACAAATTTTGTTTGATTTAACTAATTATTGTAACGTAGAAGTAGTGGTTTGTGATTTTCTTATAAGATGTGTATGTACACTATATTAAAATAATGTTGGGATGTAGTGTTATGGGCTGTAAAAGCAATACTTTAAGGAAAATTGAGGGAATATCTTTTCACACGTTAGTTATCAAAAATTTCGTTTTATTTTATTAGCATCACAGTTTTTATAAATTATCTTTCTTTAATTATTATTATTGTTCACAATAAACATATATTTTACTAAAATTAGCATCTAATATATTGGTATTTTATGTATTTTGTTTTTATGACCTCAAATGCCAGTGTTGCCAGATGTTGCTTACATTAATTACCCTGCTAATGGGGAAATTTAAGTAAATATGTTTTTTTCAACATTTTGTTGTTTTTTAACCGACTTCAAAAAAGGAGGTTATCAATTCGAAGCGTAGGTATGTATGTAATATTTCTAGAACTGCCCAGTTTTTGTATAATATGTTAGTCTAGATCAGTGTCTGAACAAATGAAACAAATTTCAAAAGTGTATGTATATATGTATGTATGTATGTTTTTATGTTTGTGTTTGCATATCTCCGGAACTATAAGTCTGATTTGAGTAATTCTTTTTTTGTTGTACAGTTTGGTATAATTGTTCAACTTAAGGAATACTGCAAGTTTCATCAAAATCGGTCTAGTAGTTTTGAGACAACGTAATTTTAATTCTCAATTAAGGACAATTATTTTGAAGTCGGTTTTATATTTTTAATCCTTCGATTGCGGATTCTTGGAAATGCTATTGTATTCCATAATTTTTGTCGCGATCACCGGTGCTCTTATGGGGCTTGATGGATTAAAGTACTATTTCAATACAATTATTATGTATCTAATTTTTTTTTCAGATTTCCTAATGACCCTGAAATCCGTAAATTATGGAGAACTGCAACAAATAGACTGAATTATTGGGACCCACCACGTGGTTCAAGAATATACAGTAGACATTTTAATAAAGAAGATGTATTACATAAATGTTGGAAAGAAAACATTTCTTTTTCTGTGCCTGTCAAGGTAATTTATTTATAATTAATTAGGTACTTCTTATCTGTGTAGTGTGTACAGAAATTAAATTAATATTTTTTATTACAGCTCCTAGATTCTAAGAGCAAAGCATCAGGTACCTAACCCATCGTGTGAGACCTCCCGCTTTGTATGGGGAGGGAAAATGGGAATATTTCCTGCTCCTCCTATCTTCTTTTGATTAATTTCGATGCGGGTCCCAAGACAGCTTTAGCATGTCTCTCGGGCTCCTTGAGATCATATCAAAGGGTTTTTGTGGTTGGATACCGCTGTCGATTCTAGTGACACAGGAGACACAGTGGTGGGAAAGTGTGGTGGGCCAAAGCCCGATAAAAATACTTCTTTAAAATTTAAATAGTTACTGCCGTACTCAGAAATATTTAATGATTATTAAACTTCAAATAAATGAAGAGTTTGACAGATATTGTATGGGGCTTAGAGCATATCAATTAATGTACTATGTGAAATAAATATGTTGATGATTGAATTGTGTTTTTTTAATACACTAATGTCTAATGCCAGATTTTACCCGCGGGTTCGCCCGCGTATAATTCTAATAGATTGCTGGTCTTTAATGCAATAAATCATGATTAATACAATATTCTAGCTGTCCCGGTGAACTTCGTGTCACTCAAAAACCTTCCCTGGACTTCAAGGATTATTTGAAGGCTAAAATTAGCAGAATCGGTTCAGCCGTTATCGAGTTATAGCGTTACTAACACAATTGGAAATTCATTTTTATATATAAAGATTATATCTAAATAAATAATTTGAACTTTGAAGTAATGTAGTTTACGAGTTACGACCGAAAAAATGTCACAATAATATTATAATATTTTTGGTGTCGAATAATAATATAAAAATTTCAGTAAGTACATAATATAAATGTAAAATACTATTTACATTTATATTTACTGAAAGTTTTTAACTTGGCATTAATTTAATATTAGATCCGTGGGTAATTTTTTCATATCTCTTATTACTGGTAACACTAACTACTTTTCTTGTTGTCCCTTTCAGTGGCACGCTGAGAATGATTCTACTGGGTTTCTTTTTCTAAGGTTTGTGCTATGCAGTATTTAACTGCATTGAACCACTTGAACTGTATTGCAGTCTTAAGCGCTTATTCCATTTCACTAAATTTAGATATCTAAATGATTTAGTGACTAAATTCAGTCAAGTGGAATAACAACTAGAAAGTTACTAAATGTTATTCCACTTGACTAAATTTAGTCACTAAATCATTTAGATATCTAAATTTAGTGAAATGGAATAAGCGCTTTAGCTGACATAATATTGTGTTGTCTACCTATATCTATTCTATACATAATATTATAAAACAAAGTCGCTTTTTCCCTCATGTCCCTTTGTTCCCTTTAATCTTTAAAACTACGCAACGGATTTTGATGATTCTTTCAGTGTTAGATAGCCCATTTATCGAGGAAGGCTATAGGCTATATTTTATCACGCTAAGACTAATAGGAGCGAAGAAATAGAGGAAAATGTGGAAAAAACGGGAAAAATTATTAGAAAGGGCTAACTTGAACGCGCTAATCTCAGGAACTACTGGTCCGATTTGAAAAATTCTTTCAGTGTTAGATAGCTCATTTATTGAGGAAGGCTATAGGCTATATTTTATCACGCTAAGACTAATAGGAGAATGTGGAAAAAACGGGGGAAATTGATTGAAAGGGCTTATCTCGCGAACTACTGGAGCAATAATTTTTATGTTATTTAGCACAGATAAGAAGTAGACCACGTGAAGGATCACAGGCTATTGATTTTAATCATTTTTTCAGTGGCTATATATTTTATACCCGTGCGACGCCGGGGCGGGTCGCTAGTAGATACTAAAAAAGTCAATTTTCAAAAGTAGCTACAGCTTTCTATTTTAAACAATTTCCAACAAGGTTGTTTACGTAATATAAATAGTATTATTATTTGTATCTTTTATTGCTTAAAAATTTTGACTACAATGAAATAGGTAAATATCAATTTCTTCTTAGACGGATTCTGCATACATTTTACTTCTCATCCTCAAGTAAGAATACTCATTTTGGTAGAATGATTGCATGAAATGCCAACATTTTAAGATTGGTCCTGGTACATATCTTGGATGTTTCTTACTATAATGATTTAAATATATTGCCAAAACGACTAGCATTCCTGACCAGGCATATCTGAAAAAGAAGAAAAATTTATGAAGTTGATAGCTTTTGTTTTTAATTTATGAAATTTATTTGGTCAGTAAGAATCTTTGTCAAGCAATCTTACAGGTGTGCATGGAAAAAAATGTTTATAAGTATAGGGATTATTTTAGATCTTCGTATACTCACTGGAAAACGAATGGTTTGCTAAACAACAAGAATGATATGACAATAGAGATGGCTTTTCTCATGGTTGTGACAGTTACTGCTACAGTTGCTCCACATAACCTCACTAATGTCAGCACAGCTTGCAACCCCATGTATCCGCTTACACTCAGCAGGAATATGTTTATATACATTGTCATGGGTTTCTGAAAAATACAAGGTTTAATGAATACTAGCTATATGACCGAGCTTCGCTCGGTATTCAAAAAAATAAAAAACCACACATAAAATGACATTTTATGAAAATGATTCCCAGCTAGATCGATTTATCGCCCCCGAAAACCCCTATATACTAAATTTCATGAAAATCGTTGGAGCCGATTCCGAGATTCCAATTATATATATATACAAGAATTGCTCGTTTAAAGATATAAGATTTAATGTAGCATTATTTGAAAACTGTCTAGACTCTAGTATATTTTTATCTTATATATAAAAATGGATTTTCAAATGTGTTAGTCGCACTAAAACTCGAAAACGGCTGAACGGATTGGGCTGATTTTAGTCTTAAAATATTCGTAGGAGTCCAGGGAAGGTTTTACAGTGACACGAAGTTCACCGGGACAGCTAGTTTTTTTATAAAATTTGATTAGTGATATTAACTTTACTTAATCCCTTGATCGTGGAAAAAAGAGACACAATAGATTTCAATTGTTATCGCAGTCGCATGCGACCGCTTGCAGCGGCGTGCACAAGATTTTGACACTGGTAATGCAGCGATATCGGTTCAGTAGTTTTGGTGTGAAAGCAAAACAGACAGACAAACGGACAAAAAGAGATATGTTCGCATAAATTATAATAATAGTGTGGATATAAATTAAAAACTATGTTTTCTAAACTATTAGTATAATTACGTTCTGTTATGAAGAAATTAAAAAACGCCATCTGTTGTCACACGTTGGAACTACAATGAGAGTTTCTTTCATCGAAACCCATGGAAATATACCAATTACCATACAACATAATATTGTGCGCTAAAATAAATAAAAACGCCATCTATTGTTACGTATTAGAAATACAATGTGAATTTATTTTCATCGATATTACCATGGAAATTAGATACTATATTTTTGCCTCATCAAAATGTAGCCTATGGCTCTCTCAGGCTCTAGACTAACTGTGTACAAAATTTTATTACAATCGGTTCATTAGTTTTGGCATGAAACAAAACAAAACAAAAACTTTTTCTTTTACAACTTTTTCATTTTTATATCTAGTATATTTTAAGTACTCACCTAATCAGCTTAACTTTTGTCTTTTCACATAATCAAGGTTCCGGTTACTTGAGATCCGATCCATAATCCGATGTAAATAAATGCAAAATTTTGGCCACCACAAACTATTATCTTATCCAAGTGAGTGATAGTTATGAATGTACGCAATTATTAATGTTAAACTGTTAAATATTATACAAACTTTCAAATATTAAAATCTAAAATATTCTTAGAAAACTATAAAACCTAAAATAATAATATAATATAGTACTAACAGTGCTCGATCACATGAAAAAAGCAAATGGCCTCCCAAAACACAAAAAATTTCAGCTATGTAAAATGTAAACAAATATTATAAACCTCACAAAACAAAAATGCATAATGTACATATTATACGTAATTAGTTAGATTTGCGTCTATTCATTTTACTCGGATTATATCCGATTGCTCACGACTATTCACGAGTAGTTCCGATTGCCGTCGGCATGGATGGCGCGGGCGCCCGCGCCGGTGGCGGCGCCAGTGATGCCATTGAATTTCAACCAGAACTCCCCAACTATTATTTAAATTGTATTATTTATTACTTGGGGTACTTTCCACTGAGAGATCAAAACGCTGAAAATACTACTTCAGCCGACCGCAATTATTGTTTGCGGCAAAAACATCACTCATGATGTCATTATTTATATAAAAACAGTAATAAAAACCAAATAAATATACATTTTTGCTTAAAAAATTTCACGCCCATGAATATAATATAATATTTTTACTCCCTAAAATACGCACTATATATTTAATTTTTCCCTACTAAAAGTGGGATATCCCCATAGTTGGCAACACTGCTGGGGTCTTCGGCAGAGCTTGCAGTACAATAATCACATTCGGTATTCACGGTTGTGTGCGTTTTCGGCTGTGCACGGACACACTCACACATACGCGCAAGGCAGGCACCTCAACACTGAGCCTATCTTGACCTCTCGTGAACCCGTTCGCGCGTGAACCTGATTACATGTTGCTATTTTATAAATTGAGGCGTTTTAAATGTGTATTATTAATTTTTTTACTATATTTTTTACTATTATTATTAAAAAATTAACGTCATGAGTCATTTAAAAAGTACGAAAGTTAAATTAAAATATCTGTTATCTGTGAATGGCAAGCACTGCCTTTTTGCCTATAAAGACTGCACGCGCATGACCGCTTGGGGCTTGAAGCATTAAATTAGATTAGTATTCAAAAGATTCAATGGTAAGTTATTTTAGAATAATGATATTGGCAACTCAGTCCTTTAATTCATCAAGCCCCAAGTGGCCACATACGGCCGCGATAACAATGAAAAAGCTATCGTGTCTTGTTTTGCCACGACTGATGGGTTAAATATGCTTACCTGAGCACAGTATACAAATCCATCAGTCAGTATACCACTAAATGCAGTAATGACTATGAGATAAATGCAAGCTATTGCATATGAATAGAAGACAACTTCATTGTTCGATGCTTGAAATTGCTTCATAGCCTTCTCCTGTACATTACCAATGATAGCATCACAAAGCAACGCTAAGGATATCACTATAACACCGACAATGTCAAAGTTTGGTGATGTTTTTGAGTCAGCTGAAAAAAATTAAGGGTCATTAAACACTTGGCTTTAAATAAATAAAATATAAAACAGATTACTGTACTATTCTTATCAGAAAATTATAAGGATGTCAGCCATGTATTAATAATAATTTCCATGTTTTAGATAAAAATACAACAATGCCCTTGGGCCTTGTGTAAAACATGATAATTATTGTGTATTTTGAATTAGTAAGCAGGGAAAAAAGGTTTTTTTTTTTAAATATTACCTAGAGTAAACATAGTAAGTCCAATACACATAATTATAGCAGCAGTGTAGTCCAAGAAGTTATATCTCTTTCCCAATATAATAATACTGCCAATCATCACCGGTATCAGCTTGCAGCTTTTAAATATCAACTGCGTTGGATAGTTCAAATAGCTGAGTGCTAAATTTGAGAATGACATTGTACCTAATGTCAGAGCTGCTAATATTGCGTATGTCCGCAAGGGTACTCTGAAACACCACATTTTTATTATTTAAGGTGAACACAGATTTGGGCCGCACCGCAGCCGCCGCATTCGAATTCTTTATATGAAGTTGCAAAGACTGCGGCGCGGGTAGGTATGCGAGCTTGCCTATAACTTCATATAAAGAATTCGAATGCGGCGACTGCGGTGTGGCCCAAATCTGCATTCACCTTAAAAATAGATTTGAAGTTGTTGCTCCATAAATTTAAATTATAATGGACAGTATTGTTTATTTTGTATGTTACTTATTGCTTGAAAAATTGTTGGACACAGAAATTATTTAAAAATACTTACTTTCTTTTTGTAGAATGTCTTATGAGTGACTCTATGTAACTTAGACATGCTGTTATAATAAATTGTACTAGAGTAATATATAAACTGACTGGTTTAACCTCACTGCCTGAGAATATTAGTTCTAGAAAATAGCCGTATGCTAAATAGCATACAAATAAAAATGCAGAACAGCAAGTAAATTGAACTAACTGACTATATGGGGATATGTCTAGACAAAGTATATTGGCTTCGGTCCTTTGTGCATCCTCATTGCCGCTTTTAAAATCATCAATCTTTATAACAGTATCCTTAGACATTATGCTTTTATTTCCATACAAATAAAATAAAAATACTTTGTAGGATCTAGTTCCTCAGTCGCTATGGGTTAATGTCATGGTCGTGTTTCAAAACTCACGTAACTCACGTACACTCTTAATAGTATTTTATTCTAATTTAATTCCAATAAATTATTATGAGATTTTTTCTTGTAATAATTTTTAAATGATAATATTATTTCTTATTTCTCAGGATTTTAACGTTTGGTTTGACATGATAATATGACATTGACAAATGACAATACAAACATCTGACGTGTCCACAGCTGACTCTGACAATGACAAACCTGTACAGATTAAAAATTTAAGGTACTTTTGAAGATTCGTTCAGAAACATAACAACTGTATATTGTATTTACAAGTAGCATTCATCTAGTGCCGCTATCCCCAACCCGCGGCCCGCGGGCTGCATGCGGCCCGCCGGGACTTTATTTGTGGCCCGCGTGATGTTAAGCAATTTTGAAATTCACGCCCACCGGCAAAATAACGTAAAGTCTAAATATCATTAATAATAAATATTAAATATAATATTAAATCTTTAATTTTGAAGAAAGTTATTTTTTAACCCTAAAAAATTTTTGTTGCGGCCCGCTAGTCGCGACACCAAGACCAAAACATGTTTGTGGCCCGCATGAAAAAAAGGTTGGGGACCCCTGATCTAGTGATATCTTCGTTCTTTAATCTTCTCAAATCTCGTACATAATCAAAATATTCGATGCTGTACGCTTACCGGCCACTAGATAGGTAGGTAGGTAACACACTTGTAAATTGTAATACAGTTTTTGGCAAAACAGACAAATTTTCTTTTTTGATTTATATTCATTATCGTCTTCTATAAAAAAATACATGATTTACAAAACGGAACATACCTAATCGTAGACGATCGAACTTTCTAAACGCGTAGAATGTTTAATCTATGAAAATTATTTCAAAAGTCAATGAAATTGACTGAGAAGGAAACTCAAGAATTAAGTAAATCTGATCAACATTCGATACATTATTCGCAAAATCTTTATTGAAATCTTTAGGAAGTGACATTGTTTCATTATTAGCCGTTAATTATTACACTATAATGTGTAATTTCAGTTTTATTTGTGCGTGAAATCGGAACATAGTGTCTTTGTGCTGTTTGCCATTATTTGCGAACAAAGATCGGCGTAGTGGACAATGATGGATAATGACAATTCCGGTGCTGATTTCTGTCGATTCTGTCGATCCGAGGCCTCGTCGGATCGTCCCCTTTTCCACCCCTGTATTTGCACCGGCTCTATAAAATGGATTCATCAGGAATGTTTAGTGCAGTGGATGCGGTACTCAAGGAAGGAGATTTGCGAGCTCTGCGGGCACCGCTTCTCCTTCATGCCGATCTACTCCCCGGATATGCCGAGACGTCTGCCCATTCGTGATGTCGTCGGTGGTCTCGTTACGTCGGTCGCATCCGCGGTCAAAGACTGGCTTCACTATACTCTGGTGGCCTTGGCGTGGCTGGGTATCGTTCCTCTGACCGCGTGCCGCACCTATAGATGTCTGTTCACGGGCTCCCTGGACCCAGTTATATCGCTACCTTTTGATATTGTGTCTGCTGAGAATCTAGCCAAGGATGTCTTCTCCGGCTGCTTCGTGGTCACCTGTACGCTGTTCTCGTTCATCGGCCTGGTGTGGCTGCGGGAGCAGATTATGCACGGAGGCGGACCAGATTGGATGGAGAGAGAAAACCTGCAGGCCCCTCCACCCGAGGACATGCCACTTCAGGACAACAATAACGAGCAAGTGAATGAAGGGGCAGGTGACGAAAGAGCTCCGAGAGAGGAGCCCAATGCTGAGAATGCTGATGATCCACTCGTTGGGGATGAGGCCAACTGGAACCCAATGGAATGGGACAGAGCTGCTGCGGAGGAGCTGACCTGGGCGAGACTTCTTGGACTGGACGGATCCATGGTGTTCCTAGAGCATGTTTTCTGGGTTGTCTCATTGAACACTCTGTTCATAGTTGTGTTTGCATTCTGTCCGTACCACATTGGAAAATTGGGAGCTGCTGTAGCAGGCTTGGCTGCGGAAGGCCCATTTGCTGGGCCACTGACAGCTCTAGCAGGCTACGTAATACTGGGGGCTGTATTGGCAGTTCTGCATGGAATGGCATCATTGTTACGTCTCCGCAGTGCTAAAAAGGCTCTTGGTTTTTGCTATGTTGTTGTAAAAGTGGCCCTGCTGTCGGTTGTGGAGGTATGTTTAAATTATTTTTCTAATTCTTACACATTCAATACATAAACATAGTAATTTTATGTTGATTTTAACCCGGCGTGAATGAGGTGAAATATTTTTACACCAGCTATGAGGTGGGTATGACATACCCAAATATTGAACTGTCGATTTTGATAACTTTAGATCAATGTAGAATAATGCTTATCACTGTAATAATTAATTAACATGATACAAATAAATTATTACAATGAAACAACCACGTCCATTATAAAAAAAGTATCTTTGTTGCTTTTAGTATTTTTTGCGCACCAACAAACTATATTTAGGAATTTAGACTGAAAATATAAAAATTTGACAAATTGAAATCAACATTGTAATTAAAATTAAACAATAAATCTCTCTCTTACTCATACTAATATTGCAAATACGAAAGTATCTGTTGGTTTGTCTGTCTATCTGTTCCTCTTCATGCCCAAACTACTGAACTTAATTTCAGTAAAACCTGCTGAAATTTGGTATGGAGATACTTTGTACCCCAGGAAGGGACATATTATGATAGTTTTCATCTTAGAAATAGGTACGGTTCCCGCGCTATAAAAGAATTTTGGTGCAATGGAGTTGCAGGCGTCATCTAGTGGAATATAGCTTTAACTGGATGTAAAATATATATTAATATATAAAATAACTTAATAACAATTTGTAACAGAAATGAAATGCCATGTCATATTCTTATCTACATATTTTTTCAATTGCCTGTTAGCAATCGAATACATCTATAGAATACATAAGTACTACATAAATTAGTGTAATAAATGTCACATTCCATCACTTGCAAGTTGCAGTATACAATTATACTGTATTGTTTATTAATCAACTTGTGTTTTTGTCCATGTTGTGAACATTATTTAAGATAAAAATTCAAATTTGGAAACAAAAATGCTACAAAAAAATAAAAAATAAATATAAACAATTATATTCTTCATTTGTAAAATTGAGTTTTTAATTGGTAATTTTGTTACTAATTAAAATTCTGTATTAAAATAAAGAATTAAAAAAAGTAAAAGTTATAACTTATTCTCTCTTAAAATATTTTTATAACAATAACAAGTCAGTCAATCAATAATAACCCATCAATTCCCAAGCGGCACCTGTGTGCCACATAACAATTGAAAATCTATTGTGTCTGGGATTCCCACGATCGAGGTATTACACACTATGCTCCTTATTAAAAAAAAATATTACCATGTTTTACAAACATAAAAGCTCTACAATGTTTTGCCTAACACATCATGCCAAGTGAAACTGCATACACTATGTTCATCTTTGTATAAGTAGGGTGACTTATAATCTCATTCTAATTTCAGATCGGAGTTATTCCCTTGGTGTGTGGATGGTGGCTGGACCTTTGCTCCTTGTCCATGTTTGATGCGACCCTCAAAGACCGAGAGTCGAGCCTGCATGCTGCACCATGGACCCTCATGTTCATACACTGGCTCGTCGGAATGGTCTACGTATATTACTTTGCATCATTCATTCTTCTGCTCCGAGAAGTGTTGCGGCCAGGAGTGCTATGGTTCCTGAAGAACTTGAATGACCCAGACTTTAGCCCTGTGCAAGTAAGTAAACTAAGATTATGGAATATAATGAGACATTACTTAAATCTTCTTTCTTGATATACGAACCTTGTAATTATTAAAAAAATTAGCATTTTAAAATATATGTGTAAAGGTTGACTGGTAGATAATGCCGTAGCATAAGGCATTAAGTCCACCTTTGTACCTGTATGTGCATAAAGTTTTTAATAAATAAATAAATAAGAAGATGTAGTAATTGTTTCATGTTTGGATTTCTAACAAATTGAAAGTAGTTCCAAAGCTCTCCTGCCAAATACTGCGCTTACATAGGCGGTTATAATAATATTCTTACTACTTTTTGCAACAGCTTAACTTTTATTTTTATTTACCAGGAAATGATCCACCTCCCAGTTTGGTCCCACATGCGACGTCTGGTTGTCTCCGCCATGGTGTTTGGTACCGCTGTTCTGTTTATGCTGTGGTTGCCGATCAGGGTTATCAAGAACCTCCTGCCTGGTTTCCTGCCATATGCGGTTGCGGTGCACACCGAAGCTCCAGTCAATGAACTCAGTCTGGAGTTGCTTTTGCTTCAGGTAACAATTTTATGAATAAAAAGATGATGCCAGCAACTCCGTTGCGGCAAAATTAGTTTACCGCGCGGGAACCACACATTTTCCGGGATAAAAAGTATCCTATGTCTATTCCCGGGACTCAAAGTATCTCCATACCAAATTTCATTAAAATCGGTTCAGCGGTTTGAAAAGGTATTGTTACCTTACGGACTTTCGTATTTGTAATATTAGTATATATAGCTAATGTGCAAAAATAAACTAACAGAAATTAGAAAGAAAACAAAACTCATTGATGTCAGTTACACTGTAAAGAAACTTAAATGGATAATGGAATCAGGCTGGAATGGATCCATAGCTTAAAATTTAGTTTGTTATTATTTTTAGCAATATTCCGCGAAATAAACTTCCACCTTTAAGTAAATGAGTGAGTGCACAGTGTGGGAGGAGGGAGGTGCTGTACGCATGCCTATGCGTGCACTCACTCATTTACTTAAAGGTGGAAGTTTATTTCGCGGAATATTGCTAAAAATAATAACAAACTAAATTTTAACTTAAATGGAGCTGGGCAGGCCATATGATAAGAAACAGGAGAAATAAATGGTCAAAAGATATAAAAATCGGGTATCCTCGGGATAGTAAAAGAAAGAAAGGACGCCCAAGAAAGAGATGGGAAGATGACTTCAAAAAAATGGCCAGAGCATTGTGGCAGAGGACGGCCACAGACAGACAAACGTGGCAAAGTCTAGGGGAGGCCTTTGCCAAAGGGCAAACTGACACCGATGTCTAATCATAATCTGAAATATTATTATTCTGTGTAAAAATGGTATCAGTAAATAAAGGCTTTATTATTATTATTATATAATATTAGTATATCATTGCAAATACAAAAGCGTGGAGTCCGGAGGGATATGGTATAGTTTTTATCTCAGAAAAACATGTAACGTTTCCCGCGTGTTTATTGTTTTTGGGCGCGAAGAAGTTGAAGGCGTTGTCTAGTTACTAATCTATACTAATATTATAAAGCGGAAGAGTTTGTTAGTTTGTTTGTTTGAACGCGCTAATCTCAGGAACTACTAGTCCGATTTGAAAAATTCTTTCGGTGTTAGATAGCCCATTTATCGAGGAAGGCTATAGGCTATATTTTATCACGCTAAGACTAATAGAAGCGAAGAAATAAAGGAAAATGTGGAAAAAACGGGGAAAATTATATGAAATGCTTATTTAGTAATAGTTTGAACGCGCTAATCTCAGGAACTACTGGTCCGATTTGAAAAATTCTTTCAGTGTTAGTCAATTCTGTACATTGAATATTTTTGTACAATAAATAATACTTGGAATGTGATCTGCTATGCTAACGCGGACGAAGTCGCGGGCAACAGCTAATATCTTATAAAAAACTTGTGAGGTTTACTAATACTCAAAGAGAAATGTTTTTTTGTAACCCGACAAAACTACTAAGTAGACTGATTTCAATATTTTTCGACAATATATTTTATCTTATCCTTAAGAGTCCGTATACGAAATTTTGCCGATTTCGCTCATTTAACAGACGTGATTTAACAGTTAAAATACAGTATTTCTATAAGTTTTAATGCACAACATGTAAGATCATTTCAATTGTAATCTAATGTTGCAGCTAGATTTTTTATTTTTTTTAAGTATCTTTAAATAATCCAACTCAAACCCGCGACAGTTTTGTGATTTTTGCTGTAAAAGGTTTAGAATATCACCTTTTTATGGATTGTATTGACGTCTTAACGGTATGAAAAAAATACAATGTACTGTTGAGAAAGTCGTCTATACAATGTTGGAATTACTTTTTACCACTTTAATATAAAAAAAAACCCTTTAAAAAACAGAATACCTATAACTGCCCGCTAACTTGGCGATCGTCCTTTTTCACCTGGCATATGAAAGACGGGCGTGAGTGTGAAGAGAGCAGTAGAAAAGATAGTACGGGCTCTTAATAACTTTTGCATTAAAAATATTTAATTTTAATTTTTAGGGTTCCGTACCCAAAGGGTGAAAACGGGACCCTATTCATGAGACTTCGATGTCTGTCCGTCTGTCTGTCCGTCTGTCTGTCTCCAGGCTGTAACTCAAGAACCGCTATAGCTAGACTTCTGAAATTTTCACAAATTGTGTATTTCTGTTGCCGCTATAACAACAAATACTAAAAATAAAATAAAGTTAATATTTAAGGGGGGCTCCCATACAAGAAACGTGATTTTTTTGGCCTTTTTTGCTCGTAATCAATAATGGTAACAGTTAGGCACTTGAAATTTTCACAAAATCCTTAATTATATTTGTACTTTAATAATTAATAATAAAATTAAAATAAAGTAAATATTTAAGGCTCCCATACAAAAAACACATTTTTTTTGTCTACGTTCACTCTATACCGGTACGGAACCCTTCGTGCGCGAGTCCGGCTCGCACTTGGCCGATTTTTATATTACGTCTAGTTATTAGTAACTTTGTGACCGGTGCCCTCCAGTGTCCCTCTCTCATTATCTTAAGCTCGTATTAAAACAATTGAATTTTCATTAATATCTTCTTCAATATTAACCTCATATTAATTTCTCCAGGTGATTCTGCCCGCTCTATTGGAGCAGTCCCACACTCGGACATGGCTGAAGGCGGGGCTCCGCGCGTGGTGCGCCTGCGCCGCCGGCCTGCTAGGGCTCCGGTCCTACCTGTTGGGTGACAGTGCGAGGGACAACGAGCCGCACCCGCCTCCGCACCCGCCCCACCAGTTGGGCGCCGCTCACCAGGTTGACAGTTGTTTTTTTAGTTATTTTTTTATCCCCAATAGGCATGATGACAATTTTTTTCTTATTGGTAAAGAAAAGACCTCTCAAAAATAGAAACATCGGTGAAAGAATAATTCTGATAGCTTAAAAAAATCTTCAAGATTGGTTGACACAAGGTGTCAGCGAGCTATGACATTGCTTTTCTACCCGCCGCTCCTAGTCCCCAGTACAAGGAACTAACTTTTTTCTGATACATACAAAACCACTTTGTGAGTGCCTTGTTTACGATGAGTCCGACAAACTTTTCTATGCGAAAAATTTCGGCGCTGCTGCGTTTTCGAATGCTTGACTCCTGGAATTGTCGATATGACGTCACCATGGCTCTTCGTACATACAACTTTCATTTTTTGGAATTTGTTTAATAAAGTTAATTTAAAAACTGTGGTCAACTTGTCCGACAAGAATCACGCAGCGTTTGGAGTGTCCGACACCCCAAGGATGTCGCTATGATGTCACTATGGCTCTTCGTACATACAACTTTCATTTTTTGGAATTTGTTTAATAAAGTTAATTTAAAAACTCTGCCGTCCTAAGCATAAACAACGCAATCGACATTTTTTACGAAATTGAGTTATTAGTATATTCGGAATCGTTGAAACGAGATCTACCAGGATCAATAACTCGTTTTTAAATATCTTCTATAGTTTTCATTTTATTGTTAGTCATAAACAGCGTACGTGATATTTTCCAAACTTATTACTAGTAATATACATCATAAGCAAACATGCGTTTTTTATGACTATTTTACTTAGAATTTCGACGTATGAAATACTAAGCATAATCAACGCATGTGTGACAGTTGCGTTGTTTATGTCTAGGAAATGCTTAATTGTGATGCTTATGTTTAGCAAAGATCGGGAATTACTTACATTTAAGTTGCACATACAGTTCGACAAGGCTTTAAATGTACGTGGCGAGAAAAGGAACTAACGCTGCTATCATACAAAAACGTAATTTTTGACAGTTCTCCTTTACCAGCAGCGCCCATTGACATCATTGACATATTCATTTAAAGCCTTGTCGAACTGTACGTTCAATATGACTAGCAAAGAATGATAAGATCAGCTCACATGCATTTTTTTGTAACCGAACAAAAAAGAAAACAACTTTAACCCATCAGTCGTGGCAAAACGAGACACAATAGCTTTTTCATTGTTATCGCGGCCGGATGTGGCCGCTTGGGGCTTCATGAATTAAATACAATGTAAACTCCATGTAACGTCACTCTATTTAACGACAAACTCTCTAAAGCGTCGAAATCATTGGACTTTGGTTGGTTTAGCTTGTCCACCATACAATGATACACTCTACATAGCATCACACCCACTCCCAATAACGACATCATCACAGCAAATGAACAGTAAAAAGTACCTTTTAAATTACTAAAATTTGTAAAAACTGCGCAGCTGTGTACGTTTTTTGTCGCATTGTTATCCTAGCCCGCAATAAATTCGACTTTCGGCATCATGCATACAGAACTTTCTAAGAAATTCGTTCTTTTGTTTACAAATTGAGATTGGTTGCACGTGTAGGCTGTTTTAGACACTAACTAATAATAAGGAGTCATGGATTATTATGTATTCGTTATCATATTCTCAGTTGAACATGTTACAAACATAGAAAATCACTGTATATTACTGTACTGTTACTGTACTGTATATTACTGTACTCCATTTAACGGCCACTCTATATAACGTCATAAAATGCACGGTCCCTTCAGTGACGTTACATGGAGTTTACACTGTAGATGCATAGCAATCCATGAACCGGTACATTATTGCTTAATTTATTAGTTGTGTTTATCACGATCATTTTCATGGCAATTCTTAACCTAATAAAAGTTGTACCAAAATATGACTAAAATACACATACAGGTTTTCTTTTACTAATAATATTATATTTTATTTATTTTTTAGTACAACTTTTTTTTTCATATTTTAGTACAACTTTTATTAGGTTAAGAATTGCCATGAAAATAATTGTGATAAACTAATAAATTAACCATGGGCGTAGCGAGGTACGGGCAGGGGGGGGGGGGGAAGCCCCATTCCAATTCCAAAAAATGAAAGTTGTATGTACAAAGAGCCATAGTGACGTCATAGCGACATCTTTGGGGTGTCGGACACTCCAAACGCTGCGTGATTCATGTCGGAAAAGTTGACCACAGTTTTTAAATTAACTTTATTAAACAAATTCCAAAAAATGAAAGTTGTATGTACGAAGAGCCATGGTGACGTCATATCGACAATTCCAGGAGTCAAGCATTCGAAAACGCAGCAGCGCCGAAATTTTTCGTATAGAAAAGTTTGTCGGACTCATCGTAAACAAGGCACTCACAAAGTGGTAAATTTGTATGTATCAGAAAAAAGTTAGTTCCTTGTACTGGGGACTATCCAGCTGGGGCTCATAGGAGCCGCGTACCAAGTTGACAGTTATTAGTTTGGTTACAGGTTGATAGTTACTGTTAGAGATAAACTACGATAACATGGCGCGCCCCTCCAAAATTCAAAACGTTTGAAGTGCGTTGTCAAAACGTTTGAAGTACGTCGTCATGCGCGGTCGGCTAGTTATGATTAGTTGACCAACAAATCTTGGTAATAAAATAAGTGACAATAAGTGAAATATTACGAGTACTGGTTGATTGGTTGAATACTTACTACATACAAACTCTTTCATAAGGATGTGACATTGAAACAGTAATTTGGAGGGGCGCGCCATGTTATCGTAGTTTATCTCTACGTTACTGTTCATAAATTATCTAATTTTAGAAAATCAAAGATGACAATGTTTTTCAGTTTTTATTGTACTTTTGGTAAATATTAAAATATTAAAAACTGGATAGTAGAAAAAAACATTCAGTTATTGGACACCTAGAACCAGTCATTGGACAAGTAGAGTTCGTTTGAAATTAAGTTAAAATAGGCATTAAAAGAAAGAATAAGTATAAATTGTTGTGTAATCTAAAATTTTTATCATTTACTATAAAATAAGGTACAGTACCCGGCGATAAATATTGCACATCGACCTTTGGAAAGTGACAGTCGGCTAATTTCGGTTTTGTAGAGCGTTATCTCTAACGCACGAAATACAAAAAGTCCGGTATATATTAGGAGCTGTTAAAACAATTATGGTTTGCTTCTTTTGACAATTTTATTATTCTTTGTATAAAATACACCAAATTTTCTATAAGTTATGGCTTTAGGTTCGGGTAAAATAAAATAAAAAAGGGTGTTCAAATTATGTTTACGTATTTAAAATTCTTTTGGAAAATTACAGCTGTAGCAAATTTAGGGGTGTTAACAACTCTAGATATATATTTTGAACTGGACGCGACTGCACTATATTGAATTTGAACAACGACTGACATATTGTCAAATAGGTGTGTGCTACAAAGATAACGCTCTATGAGACCGAAATTAGCCGAATGTCTCTTTCCAAAGGTCGATGTGCAATATTTATTGCCGGGTATTGTAAGTACATATTTTTATTTCAATATCAAACAAACATTGACTTTTAAAACCCTTACTGATATAACATACACGCCCTAAAGTATTATAACTTTGTTTATATACACCCTGTATAATACATGAAAACTGCAACAAAACTAACATGTCCAATAACTGATTCAGTGTTTATTCTCTGGGTACGGAACCCTAAAAACTACCTTTTTAACAGGCGCTGATGCGGCGCGACGGCCCTGCTGGGTTCGAGCCGTACGCGCGTGCCGCGTGGTTCCCGCTGCGGCTGGCGGCGCTGCTGCTGCTAGTGTCGCTGTCGCTCATCATGGCGAGCGCTATCACGCTGGTCAGTAGCTGGATTTAGCTAAAATGAAGCTTCAAACTACTATCCTCAATATATCATAACAGGCCTTAAGTCTTAACCTATTGCGATAGGGAAGTCATTAAATGTACAATGTACAGTCAAACATTTGAATAAATATACTTGTCAACGAGTTTGTAATGTGAAGTTCTCATCAACTAGTAAAATGGGATTTTGTTTGATTTGGTTATGTCAACTACGTGCCACTCAATGGTCGAACTGCTAATTGACACACTTGAAGAAGAAGAGGATGAAAAGCTGTTGTGTAACAACTATGGGTGTTATCCAATAAGAGCATTATACCTCATTATGCGGCATTGCCCGGGAGCCAGGTAAATTTTGGTCAATGATATCCTCCCGGGCGAAACTTTGTACAATGCATAAGAGACTTATACTATGAATACTAGCGACCGTCAGCTGCGACTCCGTGGGTGGGGTGGGCACTAGGCAGTGGCCTACCCATGAAGAAAAAAAATGTTCAGTCATTTTCTCTCATTTGAAAATTTATCAAAGTATAGTTTATGTAGTACTAGCGACCCGCCCCGGCGTCGCACGGGTGTAAAATATATAGCCACTGAAAAAATTATTAAAATCGATAGCCTATGATCCTTCACGTGGTCTACTTCTTATCTGTGCCAAATAACATAAAGGGGGTGCATGGACGTGCGTACCATAAAGGCAAAAAAGCACTGCTTACCTAATGATAAATACTTGCTATACACATATTTTAATTTAACTTTCGTACGTTTTAGATGACTTTAATTATTATTAATAGTAAAAATATGAATACACATTAACGCCTACTTTTATAAAATAGCACCAATTGATTTGCAAAACTACATAAACATAAGTCGGTAAGTGGTAACTAGGCGCGCCGCGCGAAGGTACGCACCAAAATTATACTACATATCTGTGGTTACAGGCACTCGATGTCTCGCAGACCCCGCCTATATGTGTGAGCTAAGATTTTCGTATTCGTACACTGTTCGCAAACGTGTGTGCGTGTGCGATTTACTTGGCCAGGACCTGCCGCATGGTTTCCGAGCTTAGCCGAGCGCCGGCGCGTTCGGAAGTAATCGGATATGTTCGTTGCCTATAATCCGAGTAAAAATAATAGACGGAAATCTAATTAATCACATATGCACATAATGCATTTTTGTTTAGTACGGTTTATATTTGTTTACATTACAGAAGTGTTTTGTATTTTGGGAGGCCATTTTTTCATGTGATGAGCACTGTAACATATTATTTTTGTTTGCGCCAGTATATTTATAGTTTTCTTAGAAGATTTTTATTATTTTAACATTTAAAAGTTTGTACATTTAACAGTTTATTAGATATTAGTTATTACAGAGTTTCTAATTTCTATATTAAGTGCGTTTTTTGATTTCTTAAAAATGTTATTTGACTGTGAGGTTTGTGTTGAAAATGTGTGTTTATTAAAAATTAAAAAAAAACAAGTTTTCACAATTGTCATTCAGTGAAAAGATTCTAATTGTGATTTGTGTCGAAAGGTAGGTACGTGTACCTGAGTTACAACAATTAAACCAGCAACAAAAATGAAATTTAAGTAACTCGAAAGTTTCATGTAATTCATATTCATGTACTTATTTATTTTATCATTTTATAATATTATATACTTTATATTAAATGCGAAATTATCTCTGTCTGTCTGTCTCGCTTTCACGCCAAAACTAATGAACCGATTGTAATAAAATTTTGTACACAGTCTGAGCCTGAGAAAGGACATAGGCTACATTTTTATAAGACAAAAATATACTATGTATCTAATTTCCATGGAAATATCGATGAAAATGAATTCACATTGCATTTCTAATATATAACAATCTATATTACGCCATACGCCATCTATGGCGTTTTTATTTATTTTAGCTTAGCACACATGTGAACGCAAATGAACTATCATTGTAGTTCCAACACGTGACAACAGATGGCGTTTTTTTGTTTCTTCATAACAGAACGTACTCATATATTATAATAGTTTAGAAAACATAGTTTTTAATTTATATCCACACTAATATTACAATTTATGCGAAAATATCTCTTTTTGTCCGTTTGTCTGTCTGTTTTGCTTTACGCCAAAACTACTAAACCGATACCGCTGCTTACCCCATGTCAAAAAGCTCTGCACGCCTCTGAGGGGGTGACAGACACGCGAGTAAGTACGCGGACTTATGGCTCGACGATCTTAATCGCCTGTGTGTCAGCAGAGTGCCGCGAGCCGCGAGCCTGGGGGCATGGTAATTCAAATTCGAGCGATTCTCGTGTGTCACCGACGCGAGCCGAGTAAGTTCGCGAACTTAAAACTCGCGTACTTTAAGTTCGTACGTGTGTCACCCCTTTAAGAATTGCTCCAGTAGTTCGTGAGATAAGCCCTTTCAAATAATTTCCTCCGTTTTTTCCACATTCTCCTATTAGTCTTAGCGTGATAAAATATAGCCTATAGCCTTCTTCAATAAATAGGTTATCTAACACTGAAATAATTTTTCAAATCGGACCAGTAGTTCCTGAGATTAGCGCGTTTAAGTTAGTCCTTTCAAATCATTTTCCCCGTTCTTTCCACATTTTCCTCTATTTCTTCGCTCCTATTAATCTTAGCGTGATAAAATATAGCCTATAGCCTTCCTCGATAAATAGGCTATCTAACACTGAAAGAATCGTCAAAATCCGTTGCGTAGTTTAAAAGATCAAAGGGAACAAAGGGACATGAGGGAAAAAAAAGCGACTTTGTTTTATAATATGTATAGATTTTGAAAGAAAAACATAGTCAGCTGACCATAACACAGTGGATTATACGTCAACTGGCTCCTTGAACATGAAAAAAAAAAATGTTTTCAATGATTTCCTCTCAGCTAAAAATTTACCTGGTGATCGTTTATATGCTACTATGAATGAAAATTAATGTCAGCTTGCTGTATCTCAGTGGAAAGTTCGTCAGCTGGTACCTTGAAAGGTGTAACGCAACAGCATCTATACCTTTTTTTTTTTTTTTTGAGGAGGGGAAATACGTTACGTATCCCCCACCCCTTCGGGGGAAGGGGCGGGGGTATGTGGGACTCCCTACTAGAGGTCTACCCACTAAAACCCCCCCAGCCCTCCGTCATGCGCCTAGTGCGGGAGGGACGGGTACCGCAGAGCAATTCAACTCCGTCCCTTCCCGTGCGCAGCCACAACCGGCACCATCTTCCAGCGGCTATAGGCCGCTTACCTCACCGAGAGCCCCCCGGGCTGTAGGGGGGCTGCCTTCTCGGGACCCATACTGTGGGCGGGATCCCCCGATCACCGCCCACGAGTCTAGGCGTCAATCTCCATGTCGGCGGAGACGGGCGGAGCCCGCGCGCCTTTAGGTCTCGACTTTTTGTGTCGAGCCTTTTTGGTCGGCGCCTTGTCTTCTCCGGGGGCCGGCTTATACGCAGATGGACATCTGCCCAGCTCGTGCCCCCTTTCTACTCTGCCAGCGGCCTCACACAGGGAGCAGTTAGGCTCTGCTGCCCCGCACTCCGCCGCCTTGTGTCCCGGTTTCCCGCACCGGAAACAAGTCCGGCTACGGTCCACCGGGCACTGGCACTTGGCAGCCACGTGGCCAGTGTCCTGGCAGCGGAAGCAACGCGTTGGCCTCGCAGCCAACAACGCCGCCCTCGCCGACACCCAACCAACACGCAGCCGCCCAGAGCTCGAAAGCTTCTTGGCGGCCGCGACTGGGAGGCGGACCCAACACGATCCGTCCCCCCGTGGCCCCTCTCTGATTGGCCCCGCCCGGACATCTCCGGCCTGGCATCCACCTTCCAGTGCGACCGCCTCCACTACTTCTGCGGTCGTCACGGAGTCATCGAGGCCGGCGATGCGCATCTCCGCGCTTGCAACCGGCCGTCCGACCTTCACTCCCGAGGGCAGGACGGTCCTCAGCCTTGCGGCAAAGGCGTCCGCCTTCTTCTCTGCGCCCTCCCCGGATATCATGAGGAGGCGCCCTCCCGTTCGGGCCCGGCGAAAGCGGACTTCAGGAATATCAAATTCCTCGATGTTCATCGCCCGCCGGGCCTTCTCAATTGCCTCAGCGTACGTGAGGCCCGCTTTAATGGCCGACTCTTCTACAGTAAGAGCGACGGCCGCAGTAGCGGGAATACGTAGCCTGGTTTTCTTCTTCTTTCTCGGGGCGGTTGTAGATGTTGTAACCGCCCCTTTCTTCTTTTTGCCCTTTGGACCCACCGTGGTCCACGGGGCCTCAATACGAGGGGAGCCGGTGTTCGCTCCCCCTTGTGCCGCTTCCTGAGCGGCCATCGACGGCCGCTTCTTCTTTCGGCCCTTCTTGGCCTTTGGCGCCTCGGGCGCGGCAGTGGCCTCTTGCGAGGCCGCTGCGGCGGCTGGCTGCCGCGTCTTCTTTGGGGCCGGTTTCCCCTTGGCCTTCTGCTTCGAGGGCCCCGGCGTCTCGTCCGGTGGTGCCTCAACGCTTACGACGGCGGCCGGTGTAATCCTCCGGGCTCTGTCCGCCGCAAGCGGAGGTCGCAGTCGAGGCTCTGGGAGGAGCCGACTCTCCAGACCAGCCAGCCGAGCGTTCAGCACAACAGCTGGCGTATGTCCTGCTCGGCCGGCTTCATCACCTGACGGCGTAGCTCCTCTTTACGCAAAGACTCCACTTGATTCTGGAGCCGCGCATTCTGAGCCTCGAGGGCCTTTACCTCTTCGGTTGCTCCGTGACTTCTCATTTCGGAGACGGTGGCGCGTATGTCGCTGACCGCCTCCTTGAGGAGCCCCCGGAACGTCCCCTTAAGGTTTTTCGACTTCGCTGCGACCATGGATATCGTTTCCAGCGAAGTCTCAACACATTGGGCCAGAGCGTAGTTGGTCTGCTCTGACCTGTCTTCTTCCATGGCGGCGGGGCTTGCAAGGAGCGAAGAACGCGTCTCTCGCGCCACCCTGACCGCCTCGGCTACCTCCTCCTCGGCCTTGAGTCGAAGGGCCACCTCCTTCTCACGGTCCAGATCGGCCTGAGCCTTTGCCAAACCGACATATCCGGCTGTAGGCGGGCGGCCGCGTCCTCTCTTGGCTTTGGGCACCGCTCCTTTACTGAGGGGCGGTGCCATGTCGTCATCGGATCGCCTTTTACGGCGAGTCAATGCGGGCAAGCTCTCGGAGTCCAGCGATATGCCAGACATTTCGCTGGAGTCCGAAAGCCAGTCCTCGCTGTCATGTCCGGGTAAGTCACGTCCACGTTGGGAGACTCGACCGCGAGGGGAGTCTCTACCAATCGGGACCTTTCCAGTGCTTGGAGGCGGCATATTCACGTCGCGTGTCAGAAAGACACGCGGCACATCCTTGTCGCCTCTCAGCTTCTTCTTTTGCATCAACTTCAGCAACCGCTCAGTGCCGTTGGGCTGCGGCTGACTGAAGTCAACGTCCTCGTCCGTTAAAAGCTCCGCCGCCGGCGCGGTAATGGGCGCCGGCTTCGGGCTATCGCTCTTCTTCACGCCATCGCCACTCAAAGCGGCTAAAATGGCCCTCTGCCTCGCCGCCTTAGCGGCCTCCTCGTCCTTCCTCGCAGTAGTTGGCCCCTCCGTATACACGGACCTCGCACCCCCTTGCGGAGGTACACGGGATTCTCCGGCCCCAGAGGAGCCGGTACCCGCCCGGAGATTATTTGGACTAATGCGACCTTCCATCATAACTAACTCCGACACCCCGGGTCGCGGGCCCTTTCGTCACACTGTGGGCGCAGCCAAGCACACACACAATCACACACGCATACCGGCGTTCAGCCACCCCCCCCGTGTCCCCATGAAAAAGCTCACGATGGCACGGGGGAGGTGCCCAGGGACACGAACGTGGACGGACCGGCATCGCCCCCAACAGCATCTATACCTACTAAAACTTATCAGCTGACGAATTTTCCACTGACTTACAGCTAGCTGATTTTTTTAATTGTTTACTAGAGTATTTTAACAATACTCTGATAAATTTTCAAATGAGAGGAAATGACTGAAAAAATTTTTTTTCTTCATCTTTGGGAGGCTGCCACTACCCACCCCACCCACGGAGTCGCAGCTGACGGTCGCTAGTATTCATAGTATAAGTACCTTATTCATTTTACGAAGTTTCGGTTGGGAGGGACTTAGTCATGAAAATCTGTCACTGGCCCCAGGTCTATAATGCTTAATGTTGAATGTTTCTACAACAACACCGCATCGCACAATCGAGCACTATCAAAAGTAGTGCTTTCGCTTGATGCGTGCAGTAGATACCAACTGTGACAGAAAAGTAGTTTCAGCATAATTCGGCATTGTGCACCACTGAGTCCCATTATGCTCTCTAATTGGAAAACTAGGTAGGTATATTATAAAAATAGAGAACCAATCGATTATATCGACCGATCGATCGATATAATCGATCTTCAACCATGGTTGTGACTTCAATAAACACACGTGTAGATTGATCTGACGAACAACACAACTACTGAAAAGTTGGTGAACTTTTCAGTAGCTTCTGAGACCGGGCATTAAGACAGGCATTAGACAGTTTAGTGACGTAATTATTTATTGTTTCAGGTGATTCCGGTGGCTATCGGCCGGAAGGTGATGACCCTGTGGCTACCGAAGGCTTCGGAGGGAGTGCATGAACTGTATACGGCTGCTTGTGGTAACTATAGCTTTTGTAATCTTTGTTGTTGTGAAATAATTTCTATGTAATGTTTGGGTCAGCCTGGGTTAAAGTTTAACTTGGGGTTTATTATTTCTTCGTTTCATGCACAAAGCTAAGTTTAAATCAGATTGGCGCGAGAGGGTCTAAATAGAATTATAGGTTTTGGGGGCTATATATTTAAAATGAATTGAAACGGACAGACTATTACATAATATAGTATGCCATACATTTTTATATTAAAGCACACACACACAACGTAGTTGGCCCCCAATCAATAAGATCGTGGAGTATTTTTTTTAATCCTTCGATCGCGGATTCTTGGAAATTGTTTATTATATTGTTGTTGCGATCACCGATGATCTTATGTGACTTGATAGGTTAAGACTCTTATGAATGTACTAATACCCAGAATACCAGAAAACAGGGCCACCCAAGAGCGAGATGGAGAGACGACATTCGCCTGACTTTGGGTCCTTACTGGACAAGAGTCGCAGACGACAGAGCTCAGTGGAGAGCACTGGAGGAGGCCTATGCCAAGAGGCACACCGAATTGCGTGATCTGCTATAACACTAGATTAACCAAACTAAAAACAAAATGCAACGCTTTTCGGAAATAAGAAGTCTATATTATTATTATAATACCCAGGTCTATACTTATGCTGGGCGGCGGGTCGCGGCGGTGCGCTGCTAGCGGGCTGGGCACGTGGCGGTCGGGCGGCGCTGACGGCACGCGCGGCTCTGTGGGCGCGGCAGGCGGCGCGCGCGGCGCTCGCGGCGTTGGCGCTGCTCGGCCTGGTGCCGCTCATGTTTGGCCTGCTGCTTGAGCTGGTGAGTGAAAGAGATAGCGCGTAGTAGACAGAGACAGCGAGAGGCGCGCGGCGGTCGGACGGCGCTGACGGCACGCGCGGCTCTGTGGGCGCGACAGGCGGCGCGCGCGGCGCTCGCGGCGTTGGCGCTGCTCGGCCTGGTGCCGCTCATGTTCGGCCTGCTGCTGGAGCTGGTGAGTGACAGAGACGGCGCGTAGTAGACAGAGACAGCAAGAGGCGCGCGGCGGGCGCGGCAGGCGGCGCGCGCGGCGCTCGCGGCGTTGGCGCTGCTCGGCCTGGTGCCGCTCATGTTCGGCCTGCTGCTGGAGCTGGTGAGTGAAAGAGATAGCGCGTAGTAGACAGAGACAGCGAGAGGCGCGCGGCGGTCGGGCGGCGCTGACGGCACGCGCGGCTCTGTGGGCGCGGCAGGCGGCGCGCGCGGCGCTCGCGGCGTTGGCGCTGCTCGGCCTGGTGCCGCTCATGTTCGGCCTGCTGCTTGAGCTGGTGAGTGAAAGAGATAGCGCGTAGTAGACAGAGACAGCGAGAGGCGCGCGGCGGTCGGACGGCGCTGACGGCACGCGCGGCTCTGTGGGCGCGACAGGCGGCGCGCGCGGCGCTCGCGGCGTTGGCGCTGCTCGGCCTGGTGCCGCTCATGTTCGGCCTGCTGCTGGAGCTGGTGAGTGACAGAGATAGCGCGTAGTAGACAGAGACAGCGAGAGGTGCGCGGCGGTCGGGCGGCGCTGACGGCACGCGCGGCTCTGTGGGCGCGGCAGGCGGCGCGCGCGGCGCTCGCGGCGTTGGCGCTGCTCGGCCTGGTGCCGCTCATGTTCGGCCTGCTGCTGGAGCTGGTGAGTGACAGAGACGGCGCGTAGTAGACAGAGACAGCAAGAGGCGCGCGGCGGGCGCGGCAGGCGGCGCGCGCGGCGCTCGCGGCGTTGGCGCTGCTCGGCCTGGTGCCGCTCATGTTCGGCCTGCTGCTGGAGCTGGTGAGTGACAGAGATAGCGCGTAGTAGACAAAGACAGCGAGAGGCGCGCGGCGGTCGGGCGGCGCTGACGGCACGCGCGGCTCTGTGGGCGCGGCAGGCGGCGCGCGCGGCGCTCGCGGCGTTGGCGCTGCTCGGCCTGGTGCCGCTCATGTTCGGCCTGCTGCTGGAGCTGGTGAGTGACAGAGATAGCGCGTAGTAGACAAAGACAGCGAGAGGCGCGCGGCGGTCGGGCGGCGCTGACGGCACGCGCGGCTCTGTGGGCGCGGCAGGCGGCGCGCGCGGCGCTCGCGGCGTTGGCGCTGCTCGGCCTGGTGCCGCTCATGTTCGGCCTGCTGCTGGAGCTGGTGAGTGACAGAGACGGCGCGTAGTAGACAGAGACAGCAAGAGGCGCGTGGCGGGCGCGGCAGGCGGCGCGCGCGGCGCTCGCGGCGTTGGCGCTGCTCGGCCTGGTGCCGCTCATGTTCGGCCTGCTGCTGGAGCTGGTGAGTGACAGAGATAGCGCGTAGTAGACAAAGACAGCGAGAGGCGCGCGGCGGTCGGGCGGCGCTGACGGCACGCGCGGCTCTGTGGGCGCGGCAGGCGGCGCGCGCGGCGCTCGCGGCGTTGGCGCTGCTCGGCCTGGTGCCGCTCATGTTCGGCCTGCTGCTGGAGCTGGTGAGTGACAGAGACGGCGCGTAGTAGACAGAGACAGCAAGAGGCGCGCGGCGGGCGCGGCAGGAGGCGCGCGCGGCGCTCGCGGCGTTGGCGCTGCTCGGCCTGGTGCCGCTCATGTTCGGCCTGCTGCTGGAGCTGGTGAGTGACAGAGACGGCGCGTAGTAGACAGAGACAGCAAGAGGCGCGCGGCGGTCGGGCGGCGCTGACGGCACGCGCGGCGCTGTGGGCGCGGCAGGCGGCGCGCGCGGCGCTCGCGGCGTTGGCGCTGCTCGGCCTGGTGCCGCTCATATTCGGCCTGCTGCTGGAGCTGGTGAGTGACAGAGATAGCGCGTAGTAGACAGAGACAGCGAGAGGCGCGCGGCGGTCGGGCGGCGCTGACGGCACGCGCGGCTCTGTGGGCGCGGCAGGCGGCGCGCGCGGCGCTCGCGGCGTTGGCGCTGCTCGGCCTGGTGCCGCTCATATTCGGCCTGCTGCTGGAGCTGGTGAGTGACAGAGATAGCGCGTAGTAGACAGAGACAGCGAGAGGCGCGCGGCGGTCGGGCGGCGCTGACGGCACGCGCGGCTCTGTGGGCGCGGCAGGCGGCGCGCGCGGCGCTCGCGGCGTTGGCGCTGCTCGGCCTGGTGCCGCTCATGTTCGGCCTGCTGCTGGAGCTGGTAAGTGACAGAGATAGCGCGTAGTAGACAGAGACAGCGAGAGGCGCGCGGCGGTCGGGCGGCGCTGACGGCACGCGCGGCTCTGTGGGCGCGGCAGGCGGCGCGCGCGGCGCTCGCGGCGTTGGCGCTGCTCGGCCTGGTGCCGCTCATGTTCGGCCTGCTGCTGGAGCTGGTGAGTGACAGAGACGGCGCGTAGTAGACAGAGACAGCAAGAGGCGCGCGGCGGTCGGGCGGCGCTGACGGCACGCGCGGCGCTGTGGGCGCGGCAGGCGGCGCGCGCGGCGCTCGCGGCGTTGGCGCTGCTCGGCCTGGTGCCGCTCATATTCGGCCTGCTGCTGGAGCTGGTGAGTGACAGAGATAGCGCGTAGTAGACAGAGACAGCGAGAGGCGCGCGGCGGTCGGGCGGCGCTGACGGCACGCGCGGCTCTGTGGGCGCGGCAGGCGGCGCGCGCGGCGCTCGCGGCGTTGGCGCTGCTCGGCCTGGTGCCGCTCATGTTCGGCCTGCTGCTGGAGCTGGTAAGTGACAGAGATAGCGCGTAGTAGACAGAGACAGCGAGAGGCGCGCGGCGGTCGGGCGGCGCTGACGGCACGCGCGGCTCTGTGGGCGCGGCAGGCGGCGCGCACGGCGCTCGCGGCGTTGGCGCTGCTCGGTCTGGTGCCGCTCATGTTCGGCCTGCTGCTGGAGCTGGTGAGTGACAGAGATAGCGCGTAGTAGACAGAGACAGCAAGAGGCGCGCGGCGGTCGGGCGGCGCTGACGGCACGCGCGGCTCTGTGGGCGCGGCAGGCGGCGCGCGCGGCGCTCGCGGCGTTGGCGCTGCTCGGCCTGGTGCCGCTCATGTTCGGCTTGCTGCTGGAGCTGGTGAGTGACAGAGACAGTGCGTAGTAGATAGAGACAGCAGTATGTACTGGAACACGTTTATAACGTGAATTGACATTCGTTTTTATGTGAGAACAATAAAAAAATGTAGCTTACCGAAAGTAACCAGTTTTTCGACAGCTAAGGCTTTTAAAGAAATTGCCGTAAAAAATAGATGTGTTCTTTGATTACGTAACTAAAAAACGCGAATATTTTCAGTTTGTGTTGTTTTTTCGATTAAAACTGAGTATTAGGAAAAAACTAGCTATTGGACAAAACATCAGTTATTGGACACCTAAAACCTAATACTAATAATTGGTTTATAATAGGTATTATTTAACCAAAAATAAATATTGATCACTGTTGTTACATCATAAAATTTTATAAATGTAAGGTTTAATACCTCGATCGTGGAAAAACTAGACACAATAGCTTATCTATTGTTATCGCGGGCGCATGTGGTCGCTTGGGAGTTGAAGCAATATTATCGAAATATCGAACAAAAATTGACTTAAAAAATTTAATATTTTCAGGTGCTAGTGATCCCGTTGCGCGTGCCGTTGGAACAGTCGCCGGTTCTGTTCATGTGGCAGGACTGGGCTTTAGGCGTGCTGTACACCAAGATCGTGTGTGCTCTCACCATGATGGGCCCGGATTGGAGCATGCGACGAGCGATTGAGAAGGCGTATAGAGATGGGATAAGAGAGATGGATCTCAAGTGAGTGTTTCACAGCGCGTTTGTTGTTATGTTATTCGATAGCTGTAGTAGTTATTTTATATCTATAAATCTACTAGCTGACCCGACAGACGTTGTCCTGTCTAAACGATGATTATTTAATTTGAATTGGTATAATTAAGAAAAAAATAGATTAAAATTAGATCAAATTAAATTTAATAGTTTAGGCGAAAACCATAAAAGTTTATTGTGCGGGAACCGTACATTTTCCGGGATAAAAAGTATCCCTTGTCCTTTCCCGAGACTCAAAGTATCTCCATACCAAATTTCATCAAGATAGACTGAAAAGTTTAGGCGAAAATCATAAAAGTTTGTTGTGCGGGTACCGTACATTTTCCGGGACAAAAGGTATCCCTTGTCCTTTTCCGAGACTCAAAGTATCTCCATACCAAATTTCATCAAAATAGACTGAATACTGAATAGTTTACGCGCAAATCATAAAAGTATATTGTGCAGTAACCGTACATTTTTCCGGGACAAAATGTATCCAAAGTTGGTCTTCGGGACTCAAAGTATCTCCATGCCAAATTTCAGCAAAATCGGGCCAGCCGTTTACGCGTGATGTCGTTACCACGCGAATATGGATTCATTTTTATATAATACTAGCTGTTGCCCGCGACTTCGTCCGCGTTAGCATAGTTAGATCACGTCCCAAATATTATTTTTCAAAAATATTCAATGTACAGAATTGACTTAATTTCCTACGATTTTATTTAGTAACCCAAATCCTATTAAAGCGAACGCCTTCATCATAGAAGCTCAAATCTTTAATAATTTCAGTTCAATCAGTCGAAAGTCTAAGAAAATTTCTAAAAACTTTCATCCCCTATTTCATCCCCTTAGGGGTGGAATTTATTAAATTCCTTTCTGGGGGGATGCCTACGTCATAGTATATTTGTGCATAATACACAGTTTCAGCCCGATCGGTTTAAAATTGACAACGTTTCATACAAACTGTCAACCCCAATTTCACCCTCTTGGGGGTAGAATTTCCAAAAACCCCTAAATTATATTCATTCAATTTTAATTAGTAACCCAATAATAAAGTTTCATGTTTCTAACTTAAGAAATGACGGACTTTCATTCAAACTTTCAACCCCAATTTCACCCCCTTGGGGGTAGAATTTCCAAAAACGCTTAAATACGTGTCTATTCATTTTTAATCAGTAGCCCAAAAATAAAGTTTGATGTTTCTAACTCAAGAAATGACGAACTTTCATTCAAACTTTTAACCCCAATTTCACCCCCTTGGGGGTAGAATTTCCAAAAACGCTTGAATACTTATTCATTCATTTTTATTCAGTAACCCAAAAATAAAGTTTCATGTTTCTAACTTAAGAAATGACGGACTTTCATACAAACTTTCAACCCTTATTTCACCCCCTTCGGGTTAAAATTTCCAAAATTCCTTCCTTAGTGGGTGTCTACTTAATAAAACAATCCTGCTCACCAAATTTCGTGGCTGTAACTTTAACAGTTTTTGCTCTGCGATGATGAATCAGTCAGTCAGTCAGTCAGTCAGTCAGTGAGGACTTGTAATTTTATATGTATAGATTAAATCGGTCTCGTTCGGTCGGAGATCGGTCGGCTCGGTCGTGTGGTAAAAGAATGTTCGCTATACAGGCATTCAAAAACAATACGTCCTATTACAATCCGCTAGTTAGAATGTGTCGTACTTATAATGACCTAGTAGTGGGTAGTTGGAGCGTAGACATTTTTCGTCAATTTTCACATTATAAGAAAACGATCAACAATATTATGAAAGCCAAGTATTTGCCATCTCTTGTTTCCGACTCTAATATACATATTTTATTAAAAACTCAGATCAATCATCGTTCATAAGATTCGTATAATTTTTTAAAATTATTTTCTTTTTTTTTTCTCTTAATCTACATATTATTATTTATTTTGTTTTTTTGTTTAAGTTTAGTAATATAAGTAAGCTTAATATTGGTCACTCATTGTATACTCAATGTTTCGTAGTGGGTATTATCAGTTTTCTTTGTATTAGTTTATTTTTAGTAACAACCTAATAATAATTATGTTATGTATACTATTTTTGGGTTGCTGTCTAGCCTAGAACTTAAGACTATGTTTGTACAACCATGCAATGACTGTAACCTGTCTGTATACTAAATATAAATAAATAAATAAATATATAGAGATATCAAAACGAAAATTTCCTAATCGGTTTTAACGTAAACGGGCTGTCAAAATTAACACGAAATATGAAATTGAATTCATTTTGCCATGGTACTACTGGTGAATACAATTTAGGAAAGTGACTTAACCCACAACCTAGTTAGTTACCACCACTTCGATCAAGGCAAACTCATTACCACCACTTTACTCTCCAATCTCCATCACTTACCCCCACTCCCCAGATTTCCTATTTATCACTACTGCGTTTTCTCTCCAAATCTTTTTACCGTAAGTTCGCTATACCCATAATCCATTTACCGCGACTTTGTTTACCACCTAACCTATAAATTATCACAATTTCGTTTACCCTCCTAACCTATTTACCGTGACTTCGCTCACCTAAATTACAATAATTTCTCTTCACAGATTCATCCTCGGCTCCGTCGCGGCCCCTCTCGTGCGATGGCTCGGTCTAGCGCTGGCGGTACCGTACGCGTTGGCCAAATCCCTAGCGCCGTTACTACTAACGTCACCGACACATCGTAACTTGGTAGCGAGACGGATTTACCCCGCGCTGCTGTTGGTGGTCGTGTTGGGAGCGCTCGCTGTGTTCCAGGTTTGTTTTGTTTAATACTAGCCCGACAGATGTTGTCCTGTCTCAAGCAGTACTCCCTAATTAAAAAATGCGCATGCAAATCTTCGCAAATTGTCGTAATCACGGAAACACCCGAATCTATGAAACGTAAGAGGACCAAATAATGCTTTTGCATTTTGCACCTTGTGCGAACGAAATAGAGGTAAATATCATATTAATTGTCTCTATTTTTGGCGCATGCACCACAAAACCTTTTATTGCGCATGTCCAAATCATGTCATGCCATGGCAACGCCACCAACAAGTTGCTTAGAGTGGGTTGCACCAGAGGCGTGGTTAAAGTTAAAGTTAAGGTTAAAGTTATGGTTAATGTTAAATATGGCGTCCTTTAACTTTAACCTTAACTTTAACCTTAACTTTGACCGGAGAAATTGACAGATGACAGCTGGTCCAACAAGGTTATAAATGAACGTGGGCGGGGGCGCTGCTGGTAAAGAAGAACTGTCAAAAATGGCTTTTTTGTTCCTTTTTTCGCCACCTGCATTTATAACCTTGTCGAGCTCTATGGTTATGGTTAAATATGGCGTCTTGATGGCGTCCATTTTTAACTTTAACCAAAGATTTGACATTTTGCATTGGAGTAAAAGTTAAAGTTACAGTTAAAGTTAAAGTTAGTTGGTGCAACCCACTCTTAAACAGTTGGCGTTGCTAAAAGGTTTTCTTCCGACGCTCGGGAAAAAACGATCGTTGCCGAAAAATTACGAAAATTTCTATGCGCATTATCACTTTGGGAGCACTGTATGTTTAGATAGTCAAAAACATTAATCCTTCGATCGTGGATTCTTGGAAATCTATTGTTATTATATTGTGACTCGCTCACCGGTGAGCTTATGGGGCTTGATGGGTTAAGGTTACGTCATGGTGGTGACTTCACCACTGTTTTTAAAATTACAAAATCCTTAGATTTTGTAATTTTTTATGAATTTTTTTTAAATGTTTCCTTCATGAGAATTTTCCTCCGACATTAACAAACACGACAAAAAAAAAAGAATTAGCGCAATCTTATATATAAAAATGGATTTTCAAATGTGTTAGTCGCGCTAAAACTCGAAAACGGCTGAACAGATTGAGCTGATTTTAGTCTTAAAATATTCGTAGAAGTCCAGGGAAGGTTTCAAAGTGACACGAAGTTCACCGGGACAGCTAGTCTTATATATAAAAATGGATTTCCAAATGTGTTAGTCGCGCTAAAACTCGAAAACGGCTGAACGGATTGGGCTGATTTTAGTCTTAAAATATTCGTAGAAGTCTAGGGAAGGTTTTAAAGTGACACGAAGTTCACCGGGACAGCTAATCTTATATATAAAAATGGATTTTCAAATGTGTTAGTCGCGCTAAAACTCGAAAACGGCTGAACGGATTGGGCTGATTTTAGTCTTAAAATATTCGTAGAAGTCCAGGGAAGGTTTTAAAGTGACCTGTGACACGAAGTTCACCAGGACAGCTAGTCTTCTTATATATAAAAATGGATTTTCAAATGTGTTAGTCACCCCCTTGGGGGTAGAATTACCAGAAACGCTTAAATATGTATCCATTCATTTTTAATCAGTAGCACAATTATTTTTAACAAAAAATTAAAACCGACTTCCAAAGTAAAAACAATAATAACATCCTTTTAATATGAACTAAAAAGTATTAAATAATTTTTTCTATCTAATTGTGTCTTTTTCCGAATTCGGCTAAACCTCAACTATTTCTGTACTCAATCTTCATTATTTTGAAGTCGGTACCAGATAGCTAAATCTTCAGTTCTCACTTCTCTGACAGAATATTTGAAACTTTTGGAACTGGCACCGACTTCAAAATTATGAAGATTGAGTACAGAAATAGTTGAGGTTTAGCCGAATTCGGAAAAGGGCACTATTAGATAGGAAAAATTATTTAATACTTTTTAGTTCATATTATAAGGATGTTATTATTGTTTTTACTTTGGAAGTCGGTTTTAATTTTTTGTTAAAAATAATAATTTCACTCTTTTTAGTTACCTAGTAGGTATAAACCTATCCTCATCACCTTGATGAGTAGCAGTAATCCACAGTGCGTTTTTCGCGTAACTTTCTGCCGCGCACTGTAAAACTCTGGAACGAACTGTCACCAGCAGTATTTCCGGACCTATACGACCTGCAAACCTTCAAGAAAAAAGCGTATTCCCTCTTAAAAGGCCGGCAACGCACCTGCAGCTCTTCTGATGTTGCGAGTGTCCATGGGCGACGGTAGTTGCTTACCATCAGGTGACCCGTTTGCTCGTTTGCCCCCTTATTTAATAATAAAAAATAAAAAAAACATCGCGTATATTCTACGTATCTATAATTCGAAAAAAATCGCGTTTATACTTCGGAAACTGAGTTTATTTACGTGTTTCACGTGATTTATATTAATAAAACTAAATATGTACCTAAATTATAACGGGAGACGCATCACGCAAGTCAACCCGGCAATCGACAATCAATGTCGATTGTCGGGCTTAATTTTATTATTAAATTTTGCCCGCGCGCTCCCCGAACTCTCGGAACTCTCGCGTCGCCATCTGGCGAAAAACTAAAGGTAGTTACCGCGGTGGCGGATGGACTTGCCTTCCCGAGGTAGTAGTTTGCGGCAACGGAATTATAGGTGGCGCTACAAAGTACGAAGTATTTTTTTACTAATTTATCTAATATCTAATATATATCTATGGACGCTTCACACCACGTCAGTCTGGCCCAGTGCTAAGTACTTGTGTTACAGCCTACAGGTACCAGACAACGGAAATGTAATATTTAATACTTTTGTTGTTTTTAACTTGAATCATTTATTTTGCAACAACATTATATTTTTATTAAAATCGCTATGAAAAGTACCAATATAATAAGGACATAACGTAATGATATAATTGTGGTGTTGTATCCATACCACTTATAAACAACCATGTGAAATTGGTGACCCTGATTTGGTAATGATGATGATGATGACTATATTATGCAGATGATGATGATGATGAATATAATTTGCATAGTAGCATATGCTTTCAGTTCTTAAAACAGCGTCTAAACCCCCAAACTTGTATCTATAAGGAATCCGGAGTTCTCTTAGTAACTTCGGAACCATAAGACCAAGGTAGGTGCAAAATATTGTGTTTTGGTAACATATGCTTAGGATACTTCTCATGAAACCAAAATCACCATATGTTTCCATATAAATTTTGAGGAGTTCCCTCGATTACTCATGGATCCCATCATCAGGTCACCACTTTTGTGAACATGGTATTAAATTGGAGTGAAACCTAATACAACAAAACAAAAATTTTGAAAATAGGTTCACAAACGGCGGAGTAATCGTTGAACATACACAAATAAAAAAATAAAAAATATCCACAGCCGAACATATTATAACCTCCTCCTTTTTGGAAGTCGGTTAAAAATAAAGTTTCATCTTTCTAACTCAAGAAATGACGGACTTTCATTCAAACTGTCAACCCCAATTTCACCCCCTTGGGGGTAGAATTTCCAAAAACGCTTAAATACTTATCCATTCATTTTTAATCAGCAGTCCAAAAATAAACTTTCATGTTTCTAACTTAAGAAATGACGGACTTTCATTTAAACTTTCAAACCCTATTTCACCCCCTTGGGGGTAGAATTTCCAAAAACGCTTAAACACGTATCCAATCATTTTTAATCAGTAGCCCAAACATAAAATTTCAAGTTTCTAACTTAAGAAATAACGGACTTTCATTCAAACTTTCAACCCCAATTTCACCCCTTTGGGGGTAGAATTTCCAAAAACGCTTAAATACGTATCCATTCATTTTTAATCAGTAACCCAAAAATAAACTTTCATGTTTCTAACTTAAGAAATGACGGACTTTCATTTAAACTTTCAAACCCTATTTCACCCCCTTGGGGGTGGAATTTCCAAAAACGCTTAAACACGTATCCAATCATTTTTAATCAGTAGCCCAAACATAAAATTTCAAGTTTCTAACTTAAGAAATAACGGACTTTCATTCAAACTTTCAACCCCATTTTCACCCCTTTGGGGGTAGAATTTCCAAAAACGCTTAAATACGTATCCATTAATTTTTAATCAGTAACCCAAAAATAAAGTTTCATGTTTCTAACTCAAGAAATGGCGGACTTTCATTCAAACTTTCAACCCCTATTTCACCCCCTTCGGGGTAAAATTTTCAAAATTCCTTCCTTAGTGGGTGTCTACTTAATAAAACAACTCTACTCACCAAATTTCGTGGCTGTAACTTTAACAGTTTTTGCTCAGCGATGATGAATCAGTCAGTCAGTCAGGACATGTAATTTTATAAGTATAGATGGATTTTCAAATGTGTTAGTCGCGCTAAAACTCGAAAACGGCTGAACGGATAGGGCTGATTTTAGTCTTAAATTAATATTCGTAGAAGTCCAGGGAAGGTTTTAACCCATCAGTCGTGGCAAAACGAGACACAATAGCTTTTTCATTGTTATCGCGGCCGGATGTGGCCGCTTGGGGCTTCATGAATTAAAGTGACATGAAGTTCACCGGGACAGCTAGTCATACAATATTTTTACTTTGATACCTGTCGAGGTCAATTTTCTAAAATTGTAAATAATGAAAACTATTCTTGTCTAAGGTTATTTTGTAGTCTTACAAGCTAAAATTCTTTCAGATCCGGCAGTTCAGAAAGCTGTACGAGCACATAAAGAACGACAAATATCTCGTCGGCCAGAGACTAGTTAACTACGACCATCGGCGACACAAACAGAACATCGTGCCAGCAAACTGAGCGAGATAGATGTCGTCTGTCCCGCTCACACTTACTTATACTGGAGAGAAACATCACGCCTGCCAAACGAAAGAGTTAGCTATCGTTAGTCCTGTTCGCACTAAGTTCTTAATGGAATTGCCCGTATGATGTTTTTAAATACTGAAGAAAATCATCACGTCTACCAACTGAGCGAGACGGATGTTATCTGTCCTGCTCGCACCTACTTATACAGAGAGAAACATCACGCCTGCCGACTGAGCGAGACGAATGTCGTCTGTCCCGCTCACACTTACCGGAGATAAACATCACGCCTGCCAAACGAAATAGATAGCTATCGTTAGTCCTGTTCGCACTAAGTTCTGACGTACTGGAAAGAAACATCAAGCCTGTCAACTGAGCGAGACGGATGTTATCTGTCCTGCTCTATCTATGCTGGAGAGAAACATTACGACAATTATTAATAGTAAGACATCCGTCGTCTGTCCTGCTCGCACTGAGTTCTTAAGTACCGTACTGAAGATGGCACCCACCAAGCGAGACGGTCGTTACTCGTTGTCTGTCCTTCTCGCACGTGTAAAGTTTTATTATAAGAGAATTGGCTCACTAACTTTCGCAAATTTAGCAAGTTACGTAGTGCGTTTGCTTCTTAGAGAGAAGAATTTGCGGGCGTATGCGTGACGTTAGATAATAATTTTATTCGAGTAAACAATTAATGTATATATACAGCCTGTTTTTTATTTTATATCGAGAAAGGAAAATATGTATGTCAAACGTTAGAGTAGACCGTGGACAGAGAAAGTAATAGACAAATGTACGTCTTCCGTCTCACTCGCACAATGAAGAATATGAGGTTAAGAAGTAATGTGATCATCTACTTTTATCTCATTTGAAATTTTGTGAAATTAAAAAGTAATATAAAGTGCACACAAAGTGTTTTTTTCACATCCGTCAGTATTTTTTTTATTCTTCGACCGGCTCAAAGCTAAAGAAATGACAATTTTTATTCTGTAAATAACTTATTTCTTTCTTTTTTATTTCTTTCTACTGCCTCCATTTTTGTGTCAAAGTTTTTTCTTTTGAACTTTTAATTGGCCTTCTTGTTCGTGTAACTTGTATCCTGTCTTTATGTTTAGCTGTAAGTTTTTAGAATTTCATGAAATGAAGATAGAATAAATCAAAAATGAACATACACATGATTATTATTTTTATTTATTACTGTTTTTATATACAAAATGCAAAATGCTTATAAGACTGATGTCTATTATTTTGTCGGTTCACGAAGTAGACATAGATAATAATAATTCTAGATAATTCTTTAGTGTCAAATTGTAAGTTTTCATTCCTTCAAGTGAATTTTAAATGCAGTGTTTTAGATAAGTTTTGCTATCTTATAAGTATTTCGTAGCGTGTATTCCGAAATACAACCCAGTATACTAACCAGTGTGCATGACGTCATGTGTCAACGACATACTTTTGGTTCGATCCGAATTTTACGCTAGTGCATTGACGTACTGCTTATACTGGTATAAGGTGTTCCATAAACTACTATTAATACGTCACACTTGTCTTACCAGTACAATATACAGTGACACACTAGTTTAATGGCGTCCGCGTCGCATACTTGACGTCATAAACACTGGCCAGTATACTGGTTTGTATTTCGGAACACACGCATTGTAAAGTTTAGTCATAAAGAGATGTTTAAATATTTTTATCGATTTGTCGTCCTACTCTAACTCTTGGTTCTATTGTTATGGCTTTGGAATTGGTTATTAAATGGATTTTATTTGAAACTTGTGATTTTATTATGTTAGTAATAGATGTAGTAGTTGCGCCAAAATTACTTTTCCGGGATAAAAAGTTTTCTATTTTCTTTTCCCGGGACTCAAACTATCTCCATATCAAATATTAAAAAAACGATTCAGCGGTTTAAGCGTGAATAATAATAATAATAATAATCATTTATTTGCAAAGAATGTTGTTACAAAGATCTTAAAGTAAGTTAGGTACATTATACAGTATCAAACATTCTGCTTTGGAAGCATGCAAAATTTAATACTTATAAATTCTATATTTGTCAGAATTAAAAGATAGCTACACATTAATTATATTAATAACAATAGAAAAAATTTGCCTTTACTATCCAGAGAAAAAAAAAACTATAACGACTATAATATCAATGTCAATCAAAAACAGAAAAAAAGAGTTTTGGCGGGCATGTGAAAGAGTGCTGTTGTGTTTTTGTATTATTATCCTAAAATTGTGTTAGCTGGGTTTTTAATGTGTAATATTGGTAGAATATTAACCATTAGATATTCGTGTTCATGCACAAGTGTAGGAAAGTGATGTAATATCCAGAAACGTGCTATTTTGTGTTCCCTCCAAAACTCCATCGAAAGTTTCAGTAAAGCGTCTACCACTTTACTGAATCGACCGACTTGACTCCTGTGACTGTATTGACTTTTACTTAGACTTTGACTAGACTTTAGACCTGACGATACATGAAAACGATGATGAAAATTATAATAGGAGGAATATGGTTTTCGAGCCATATTCCTTACCTTTTTACCTTGTCTGTGGCACAACATACACATCCTTTGTGTCAAGTTGCCAAAAAAGAAAAAAAAAAATTTGTTCGCCATGACACATCTACCCTCCATAGCTATAGATTTGAGGTTTTTAAATCTGCAGTATCATCTACTGGCCACGTGGCGTTTAACATCCAGGAATAATTATTACAGACAGCAGCAGTCTTTATAATATTATCACAGTGTAAATATTATGATGTGTTACTAGTTATGTCGACCAAATTTTATAACATATGTCGACAAAATATTATAAAAGCCTTCTTTATAATGGAGGGTCATAACTTGTTGCACCGTGACTTCAGGTTATCTACAAAAACTACATTTGTTATCCTGACCACTACAACAAAAACCATTGATGGATTAACATAAGTTATCTACTCATTTTTCATAAATTATATACCTATTATACTATGTCATTCTTATAATACTAAATTGATTGCTAATATTTTAATTGGTCTGCGATGTGAACATGTCATGTTACAATTAGAATAGTCATTAGAATATATTATAATTTATAAAGGATCAATTAGCTAAGAGTCAATATTAAATACACCAATGTAATGAAGAAGTAACATACAGACAGACACACTTTCGCATTTATAATATTAGTACGGATATGGATGTTATGAAATGTTGGCTAAAATACCCTGCAGAGACTATTTTTTTTTTAAGTAGTCACGTGGTTTGCACAAAACTATTGCCAGTCTCGCGTAATTGGTACGCGCCGTGCGTACTGCGTAGTGTCGCGTCATCGCAAAAAGCCAATAAAATACCGACTTGTGCTTTAATTGCGTGCAGAAATCGTAGTGGTACCAAAATAAATGGAATCGCCTATCACAGGTACTTAAGTGTTATTTACATCACTTTTAAAAAAAACAAACAATTATTACGATAAATTATTATTCAAGCCTTTTTTCGCAAACTGTCAAAATGACAGTAGTAGTAAAGTGGGTGCTTAAATCTTATATCTTTATACGAGCAATTCTTGTATATATGTATATGTTACAGCCAAAGTAATAAATCTGGATATTATATATATTATCTAGCCAATATTTATAATGTCTACTCAATTTAAATAAAGTGATAAATGACACAGAATTAATCACATTAACTAGCAATTTTATATAATATCTTCAAAGACTTGGATAATGTAATAAAACAGACCGTAGGTAAAGATTATAAAATTATATTTCAATTTGCTTTAAGCATAGCTAACTATATGTGTAGCAATATTATACTATTGTTTAAAATGTAACAATTATTATAAAGTTTATTTTAAGAATTAATATAACATTGCCATAGATAATATTAAGCTACGTTAATTAATATTGTTTGAAAGTTATTTAACTTTTTATGTATAAAGTAAATTTAACGCTCACTAGCCATAAAAAAAAGAAAAAAAATCAACCAATCGCGAGTTGGACTCGTGCACAAAGGGTTCTGTACTATTATTGATTACGAGCAAAAAAAGATAAAAAAATCACGTCTGTTGTATGGGAAACCCCTATATTAATTTATTTTGTTTTTAGTATTTCTTGTTATAGCGGCAGCAGAAATACACAATCTGTGAAAATTCCAGTAGTCTAGCTATAGCGGTTCTTAAGATACAGCCTGGAGATAGACAGACAGACGGACAAATGGAAAGACATCGAAGTCTCAGTAATAGGGTCCCGTTCTTACCCTTTGGGTACGGAACCCTAAAAATACAGAGATCAATACACATATTTTGGTATCACTCTTTAAAGACTAAAATAATAAAATATTTAAAATGAACTGACATTATATGACTGGGTCATAATTATAATTTGTTCTTACAAATGAGGGGTGATAAGTATTTTATTACTTTGGCTAACTTCGACCAGCTATTATGAATAAGTAATAACATCCAGATAAAGTGATTAATTAATCACATTGTCTAGTCAATTTAGATATTATATATAATGACCAGTCATTATGTATAATAGCTATTTAATCACTATGACTGTAACATATATATATATATATATATATATATATATATATATATATATATATAATTGGAATCTCGGAATCGGCTCCAACGATTTTCATGGAATTTAGTATATAGGGGTATGAACTTTAAAACTTTCGCGTTGCATTATATTTGACACTTATTATTCGGGACGAAACGTCGAGAAAAGTATGTAGTAGCATTACTACTAGAATATAAGTCGCGTTAAGTCCCGAATAATAAGTGTCTAGTATATAGGGGGTTTCGGGGGCGATAAATCGATCTAGCTAGGAATCATTTTTAAGAAAATGTCATTTTATTCGTGTTATATCGAATACCGAGCAAAGCTCGGTCAAATAGCTAGTGAATCATAAAGCACAAAAATAAATGCATTCGTGTTAGTTTTCTAACTTTGTAACCAATATTTGGGCCTTTGGCAGACTTTGGCTCACATTTCATGTCTTTTAATTATTCTCTCTCTTTTCATAAACATTTCAATTTCAGACTCATAATATCATTATAAGGGCCGATTCACACCGGAATGGTAGAGGCGAGGCGAGCAGTTTCAGTGTCATATGATTTTAAACTTTATCTTCATTATTGTAAGACATAGTATCGCTTGTGAAATCTACGGCCGCCCGTGGATGCTTACCAAGTGGCCGCTCGTGGCCTCTTTCGGCCGCCCGATTTCTCAAGCGATATTATGTATTACAATAATGAAGATAAAGTTTAAAATCATATGACACTGAAACTGCTCGCCTCGCCTCTGCCATTCCGGTGTGAATCGGCCCTAATGTGAATGTAGTAAATTGTAGTTGTATGTTGTGGTAGCAACATACGCTCGTGCAGAAACAGCGCATTCATAACATAACTTAAGATTTCTTATTTTTGTGCTTTTTTCACTTTCAGCCTCATTTGTATCAAAAGTGCCTCATCGACAGCGGAACCCTAAACAATCAGTGTTAGTATTCTCAAGCGTGTGGGACGATAAAATCGAACTCATTTGAATGTTAACAAGCCATCTGCGTCTCGACGCCGGGATATAAAGATCGTGTATGAATATCTTACTAGAACACTTTATAGCTTTTTAAAGAGTTTTTACATGACCTACTTTTTATTTTATTATCTTTTTTGAAAGAGTAAGGGCCGCGCTACATCGGAATGGCAGCGGCGAGGCGAGCACTTTCAGTGTCATATGATTTTAAACTTTATCTTTATTATTGTAATACATAGTATCGCTTGAGAAATCGCCGCCGCCAACGTCCACGAGCGGCCACGAGCGTCCACGAGCGGCGGCGACTGAAAGTGCTTGCCTCGCCGCTGCCATTCCGGTGTGTCGCGGCCCTAAAGGTGCCGGTTGGCAGCGGGCGACACATTATATAGCGATCGGGGCGTATCATGATACGCGTATCATTTTGACACGCTTCGATGATACGCGACGGAGATCTGATCGCGCAAATGATACAAATGTGGACGCACCGTTAGGCTATGTCCACATCTGTTTCATGATCGCGTATCAGATCTCCGACGCGTAGCATCGAAGCGTATCATGATCGCTAGAAATGTATGCGATGATCGCGATCATTTTGCGTCCACACTAGCGATCATGATATGCTTCGATGCTACGCGACGGAGATCTGGATACGCGATCATAATACAGATGTGGACAAAGCCTAATGGAGCGGCACCGACGCGGTGGCAGTGCCGCTGCCGCTGCGACGCCGTGTGTAAACAGCCGTACTTGGTAGCGTGCTGCGTGTGGGGGCTTGCGGCGCCACTTTTTGTTTGCCTTCGGCACTCCTTTTTATCCGGCGCCCTAGGCGGTCATCCAGCGTTGCCCCACACTAACGCCGCTACTGCCTGCGCATAGCTAGGGTATGCGCGCACGGGCAACTTAGTTGCTCGGCGATTTATTTGTCTCTTTCGAAAAATAAATAAAAAACCGAAGAAAGCGTCGAAAAATAGAATATTGGGTGCATCCATTATGGAGCCATCGGCTGATTCTCGGGAAATTTCATACTATGTATATGAAATTCAGAGCATACCCAAAGACTTGATCGAGAGACAAATAAATCGCCGAGCAACTAAGTTGCCCGTGCGCGCATATCCTTATAGTTTACATCAAACGTTTTCATACAAAAAAACAAAAATATTTGGCAGCACCGTGTCGCGTCGCTTCGTTGCTCGGAATTTTCGCCTAGCACCCTCTCACCTTTATATTTACTGATGTATCAAATTAGCGAATACGAGTCCCGTGATCCTTTAATTTGTCCGCTCCATTAAAACTTCGCGCCTCGTTATCGGAAAGTAAATCGGTTTGATCAATCAGATTATGTTTGTTGACGTCAATATACGTTTGAGATTTCCGACTTATATTTTCGTTCATAAAATGTTGAAACTTCTAATTCGTATTTCGGACTTTATGCTTTTAAGTTACTCAAAAATATTTATATAGGTACAAAGTTTTCTGTCTTATGAAGTTCTAGTTAAATTATACCTATATGTTATTAAAAACCGGCTTTGAAAATTTAAAACTATATTTTTGCTAACAAATAAAAATACCAACTTAATAATTTAACCCCAGTTTTCCACCTAATATTTAGGGAGTTAGCCCACTTTGGGAGCCACTGATGTACACGATAATCGTACATCGTCGATCTAATTGGCCGATGGGCTTTGACTACATCGTAAACTGTGAGTTACAGCCGAAGTCCACAATAATTTGCGGCTATGATTATGTAACACAATATTAGGTACATAAGTATTGATTCCATCTTAGATACAAGGAGGTTTGCTTGGTTGCGACCAATAAAATAACTGGACGATTTTAAAGAAATAAAAATAGAGTAGACCAGTAAAATCTTTTTTTATACGGCCCACAAAGTACTTTTATTCAAAATTATGAAGGTTAAAAAAAATAACGTTTCTTAAAGTTTGCGATTACAACTTTACGAAGTTTTTACGTCATTCATAACGAATTGCACTATTTTGCCGGTGGGCGTGAATTTCAAAATAGTTTAACTTCCGCATGCGATCCGCGGGCTCGAGTGTGAGTAGGGTTACCATATGTAAATAGGGGGGTGCCTGTACATGGAACCTAAAATGCCTGATTTTTTAGAAAAATGCCTGTCTAAATCAAAACGCTGTAAGTAATAAGTAAAAGCTAACAGATAATAATAAAGAAGGATATTTTTAACTGATATTTGTCAGAAGACATAATTTTTTTAATAGTTCCTTCATTTGAAAAATATAAACGTAAAAATCTTCACAAGATACAGTTTTGTAATTTTCCTTAGTAATCAATAGATTTTTTTTAGCTTTTACTGATTCAATTGTCAGGAGATTACTTTCTTTAACTTTAAGAGAGAAAACATACGCTCTACATTCGCATTTTGTGCCAACTGCTAAAATAGAGAACACAAACTGGCAGATTTTTACAAATTCTAGTGTCACCATTCACTTTCCTAATTTTGAGTAAATTGCACCACTGTGTACCTGTGTGCTCTCAGAAAAAAATATGTTAGCTGAATTTCTACAACATTCTTTTAGTAGGTACTTCGTATCGTATGCTATGCGCGCTGTCGCGTAATTTGAAAATGCCTGTCTCAGACCAATGCCGGCCGCACGTCTGTCTAAACCTTAAAATGCCTGTCAAATGCGGCAAACGCCTGTCATATGGTAACTCTAAGTGTGAGTATACTGTATAGCTGGAGTAGACCATGAAAAGGACACAGGCTGCTTTTATCCTGTTCACACGGTTCCCGCATGACTTTATCTTATTTTAATTCGGTTTTCCAAAAACTGAACAATATACCTTATACTACACCTGCCTTATACTACACCTGCCTTATACTACACCTGCCTTATACTACATCTGCCTTATACTACACCTGCCTTATACTACACCTGCCTTATACTACACCTGCACCTGCCTTATACTACACCTGCCTTATACTACACCTGCTTTATACTACACCTGCCTTATACTACACCTGCCTTATACTACACCTGCCTTATACTACACCTGCCTTATACTACACCTGCCTTATACTACACCTGCCTTATACGACACCTGCCTTATACTACACCTGCCTTATACTACACCTGCCTTATACTACACCTGCCTTATACTACACCTGCCTTATACTACACCTGCCTTATACTACACCTGCCTTATACTACACCTGCCTTATACTACACCTGCACCTGCCTTATACTACACCTGCCTTATACTACACCTGCCTTATACTACACCTGCCTTATACTACACCTGCCTTATACTACACCTGCACCTGCCTTATACTACACCTGCCTTATACTACACCTGCCTAATACTACACCTGCCTTATACTACACCTGCCTTATACTACACCTGCACCTGCCTTATACTACACCTGCCTTATACTACACCTGCCTTATACTACACCTGCCTTATACTACACCTGCCTTATACACTTTGCAGCACTTATACTACACCTGCCTTAGGCCCGCTCGGGCCAGTCTGCATTAAAATTAACCCAGGGTTAAATATTATGATTACATAATATCTCGTTCCTCCGCGTTTTTACAAAAGAAAAGGCTTTGGCCTTAATTTAATTACGAGGCTATAATGATTAGGTACTAAGATTTCTAACATTTATATCACAATAATATTGTGTTACAATCACAATAATAATAAAATAAATAGTTACATAAATTAAAATAAGTACTTACCTATTCTTGTAATTCTAATCCTGCGAATGAATATTATCATATTTCTGGATATCGCTCGGTTTCGAGTTTCCAATTTCTAATAAAATTCTTAGACGAGGGTTAGGCCATAAACATAAAATACGGACGGAACTTATATAAAATAATTCTTTTAGTAAAGATCATAATCTTGGAGGCCTCATAAGGCCACCTTCTGTCTTGTTCTTTATCTGGTCTAGTTCTAATGATTTATCATAAAATAAAGGTCATTTACAAGTGAATACCGGAAATAAAATAGGGTGTAAGTGTCAAAATTTTCGAAACGTATTTTTTACCGGAAATGTATTCTATGTGCCATCGCCAATAATCTAAAATAAGCATTAAGTGACTAGCATAGTTTTTTGCTTGGTTTTCTCTCTCTTTATCTTTTAATAAAGGCGGAGGAGCGGGACGCATAGCACATTGTTATATAAAAGGGTTTAAGTCCCTGCCAGCGTGCCACCAATGCTATGAAAATGGTGGACATAGCACCTGTTGTTGTTACCGGTTCGGGAAGAGAAAGGCGTTACGAAGCTATTTTAAATAGAGTAGTATGAATAATGTTTTATTGCTTTCATTATTTTTACTTGGTATTTTAATATGTTGACTCAAAAAATTGGTAACTTTGTTCTTTTTGGTTATTTACTTATGTAATATTACGTCACTAGTCTTTGTGTGTCTAAAACTTTAAATGTCCAAAGTGCCAATTTACCGAAACAAACATTAGAACTTAGATCTCTATTTAAAACATAATGCATGGCACTTAGAGCCTTATTTAAGTTAGTTAGAATTGGAGTTAGGGTTTTCTTTAAATTGTTAATTAAAAATTTAATTTTGTTGTAGTAATTGATAAGTAAAATACTTTGTTTTTTCTACACAAAGAGATTTTATCGTAGTATAAGTATTTCCCTCAAAAAAATAAACAAAATTTATTCCGAAGATGAGCTACTATTTTGATTTTGGCACTTACACCCTATTTTATTTCCGGTATTCAAGTTACAACGATAAACGAGACAAGACGCGGTGACGCAATAGCGATACAAAATTGAAATTTGAAGCGACGTCTTGCTAATTGATATTTTTTTGACGAATTTTTTTCAAATTGACCAATGCCATCTCAGCGTTCCACCTAAATGTATTATGAACTCTGCTGATTATAGCTCATTGAAGCTATTAAGCTTCAATGATTTTTGCGCAAAAAATTTCTGAAGCTAAACGCGAGCAGGCTATCCGCTATATAAGTAGTTATGTCCATTTTCCATGTCTGTGGTCTGTTTGTGTTATTAGGTAAAGCCTGAAAGGCTGTAGTTATTGACAAAGCCTCGCTAATTACTGGCTAATTACAAGACGTCGCCCGCATTTTTCTCTCGGTCTAGCCATTTTTGTCTAATTTATTTTCTTTAATTATTACTTTGGGGCAAAAAATATATCAGGGTTGCTTGTAATCAGGGCAGTATTTGGGGAAATGGAAACAAGGCAGTTGCCTAGGGTCGTCACACAAAAAAGAGAGCCCCAGAAATCACAAGTAGAAAACTGCAAATCTTCAAGAAGAGAGCGTATTAAACTATGGCTTATAATTAACTGATCACCAGAAATAGTAAGATTTCACAGACAAAAATACTAAACGATCACCAAAATACAGACCACCATTTTAATGTAAAATGATAACCAAAGATTTAACATCTTAAAACCAAAAATAGTAAATGATCACCAACATTACACTAGGATTTTAATGTAAAATGATCACCAAAATTAGTAAATAATCACCAACATTATACTAGCATTTTAATGTAAAATGATCACCAAAGATTTATTTATCTCGCTATTAGCTCGCTATCCTATTTATGCAAAATGACTCCAAATAAATCATTGTTAAACCAAAAGTACATAGGCTGCTATTTATGTATCCGGAACTGGCCACTTACAAGAACAATATTTAAAAAGTAATTACAACATTTGAAAATAGAACTCAGAAGAATACATTTTGTTTCATGTGATTGTCAATTATTTTTCCATTGTGGCGTCATTTTGAAAATTGCGTGTCTTCATTTGCCATGGATTTAACGCGTGAACATTTTCGTGCAATGATTTACTACGATTTTCGGCGTGGGCTAAATCAACAACAGTGCTTTATTCAACTCACCGCAACTTTTGGACATGAAGCACCATCAAAAACACTGTTTATCACTGGTACAGTGAGTTTAATCGTGGGCGGTCTATGCTCACGTATGAAAATAAAGAAGGTCGCCCAAAAACAGCTGTTGTCCCACAAAATATAGATTCTGTGCGGGAACTAATAATGCGTGATCATCATGTTACATATCGCGAGATAGAGGCGTCCTTAGGCATAAGTATGACGAGCATACATAAGATATTACACGAACATTTGGCTGTAAAAAAATATGTTCGCGTTGGATTCCGCACAACTTGACAATCGATCAAAAACGGGCTCGTGTCGATTGGTGCAAAAAAATGATAAAAAAATACAACCGTGGTACGTCAAAAGCCGTTTATAATATCTACACAGGTGATGAATCTTGGATCTATGCACATGACCCCGAAACTAAACAACAGTCAACGGTGTGGGTGTTCCAAGATGAGCCGAAACCAACAAAAGTTACTCGTGCAAAAAGTACTTTGAAGCAAATGGTCGCCTGTTTTTTTGGAATTAATGGACATGTGGCTACAGTGGCATTAGAGAATCGTAAAACGGTTAATTCTTAATGGTATACGACCATTTGTTTACCAGAAGTCTTTGAAGAAATAAGAAAGGACAACCGACAACGCAGAATCATATTACATCACGACAATGCTAGCTGTCACACCTCAGCTGAAACAACTCAGTTTTTGGAGGGTCAAAAGATCGAATTGACTGGTCATCCGCCGTACAGCCCTGATTTGGCACCTAACGATTTCTTTTTATTTCCATACGCGAAGAACAAATTACGTGGTCAACGTTTTTCGAGCCGCGAAGAGGCTGTTGATGCGTTCAAAATGCACGTTTTGGAGATACCTCAATCAGAATGGAAAAAGTGCTATGAAAATTGGTTCCAGCGTATGCAAAAGTGTGTCGATCATCACGGCGAATATTTTGAAAAGCAATAAAACCATATTAAATGATATATGTTTGTTTCTTTTTTTAATTCCGGATACATAAATAGCAGCCCTCGTAGTAAACGATCACCAAAATTAGTAAATGATCACCAACATTATACGTTAGCATTTTAATGTAAAATTATAACCACATAATATATTTTTATTTATCAATCCTATTAAAGAGAAGAAGACAGATAGACGGACAGACATACATCGTAAGTCTTAGTAAAAGAGTCCCGTTTGTACCTTTTGGGTACAGAACCCTAAAAACAGGACTATATTACTGAGACTTCGATGTCTGTCCGTCCGTCTGTCTTTCTCTAGGCTGTATCTCAAGAACCGCTCCAGCTAGACTTCTGAAAATTTCACAGATTGTGTATATCTGTTGCCGCTATAACAACAAGTACTAAAAAAATAAAGTTTAAAAAACTAAAACCCGACTACTAAAACACGCTCTAAAAAGTACGAAACAAGAAAACAGTTTATAGGGATATGGAAATGTTTAAAGGATAGACGTGGTCGTATGTGTGCCCATTTACTATCTTGAATCTGTTTTGCTGATAGTAGGTGGCATACGACCACGGCTATCCTTTAAACATTTCCATATCCCTATAAACTGTTTTCTTGTTTCGTACTTTTTAGAGCGCGTTTTAGTAGTCGGGTTTTAGTTTTTTAAACTTTATTTTTATTTATATATTATATAAATATAATATATATATATATATATATATATATATATATAAATTTCTTAACCTTCCCAACTCCTCAAATGATGGACGACCATAAGGATTTTTTACAATTTATCTGGTTCTTGTGAGCAAATGAATAGCTATTTACTGTTTCACTAGCTGTTGCCCGCGACTTCGTCCGCGTTAGAATAGCATACTATCGGAGATGGTTAATTTTCTCCTTTTTATGGTCCCTTACTCAAAGGGTAAAAACGGGACCCGATCACAAAGATAAAATATCAGCCTGTCCGTTTGTCCATATCCAGGCTGTATTTCGTTCCGGCCGAGGGTGAAGGTACCACATAGTAATTAAATGATACTCAAAAAGTTTATGTTTAGTTTAAGGTACAATAATTTCACTTTCAATTTATTACTAATTTGTTCCTAAAACAGGAGAATTAAAACTCAACACTAACGACGCGACTAGATTTTCAGGAGGGGGCAGCAAAGTTCCGGCCGATTCTCATATCAGAGAGAGTGATGAGTAATTTTTATTAGTTCATGCAAATATCAAGTAATTGCAAGCAAAGCCGTACACCATATTATATAGTAATGTAGTGCCCGACAGCACCTTTACCTGATTTTAGAGTTATTTGAAATAGTGTTGCTATAGATAATTAATTATTGTTTCATATTGTATTGAAGCGATATCATGAATTCATGCAATAATCAGGTGATTGCAAGCAAACCCGTGCGAAATAGTTAATAAAATTTATATATTTGAAATGTTTAAAATTTAGTTTGGTTATTTTTAGCAATATTCCGCGAAATAAACTTCCACCTTTAAGTAAATGAGTGAGTGTACACATAGGCATGCGTACAGCACCTCCCTCCTCCCACACTGCCTATGCGTACACTCGCATGCAAGAACTTGCAAACACCACCACCACACAAGCAATAATGTTGGCAAATCCGTGCAAGGCCTCTCACCACCATGCAGGTTGAAAACCTCGACGCTCGTTTCGCTCCAACACCGGAGCATCCTCAGGATGTGGACTCTACGAACAACGTCCGTCAAGTGCCGCCACCGGCCAAAACACCGCCTTTTATACCCTATCGAGCCCCGCTACTACCCCCACTACCCTCACCAGTACCCCCGAACATATTAATAAGCGGTGACGTAGTCAAGCAAGTTTGGTCATTCAACAATGCAAATCTGTTATTTTTCTTTTCTTTTATGATCTCTAATTGTTCCAACACGCTCAGCCGAAAGCCTTTATCGCATTTATGTAAAACTTTAAAGGAATGGCCATCGGGCACGGTATGATTACTATCTAAAAGATGTTTAGCAAAATGTGACTTATCAGGATGACCATTCCTATAAGCCGCGATATGTTCTTTATACCGAGTCTCAAAGCTGCGTCCAGTTTGACCCACATATACACTATCGCATTCAGGACAATCGATCTTATAGACACCGGACTGATATTTTTCATCAATCCGGTCTTTGTTATGACATAAATGATGTTTTAAAGTATTATTTGGCCTGAATGCGACATGCATATCGTTGTTTTTCATTATTTTGGATAAGCGTGCAGATACCTCTCCCATGTAGGTCAAACTGGACTTATATCTAACTACCTCCTTATCAATAGGACCTGCGTACAAAAACTTAACCAGTTCTTTCTTGTTTTTATTTTTCAAAATATTATTAATAATTTTTGGACTATATCCGTTGGATATCGCAATTTGGAAAATGATATTAAGCTCATTTTGATAATTATCTTTACTAAGAGGGATCGATAATAATCTATGAATGTAACTATGAAAGGCCGCGAGTTTGTGTTGCCAAGGATGACATGACGATGCATGAATAGTAGTATTAGTATATGTCGGCTTGCGAAAGATTCAAAACTGTGTTTATTATTAACTCTAGTAATAGATAAATCGAGAAAATTTAGGGTGTCATCAAAATCTTCACATTCTAATTTGAATTTAATTTTAATATGTTTTTTATTTAGTTCTTTAACAAATTTCATACATAGGTTACAATTTATTCATACATAGGTGCACCAGCATATGAGCTGGTAAAGTCACTTAATTTCATAATAAAAGAAAAGCTCTCATTTCGGCCACCTTATGCCATAAAAAATAGTCTACAATTAGTCAACAAAATTAAAGATGTGACTTTGCCACCTCGTTGCAAATTAGTATCACTTGATGTCGATAGTTTATTCACTAATGTTCCACGTAAGGAAACATTGGGTATTTTAAGGAATGCATTAGAAAAACGTTTACCTCCTGGTGAAAGTAATGAATTGCTTACTCTTACTAAAACCTGCATGGAACAAAACTACTTTCGATTTAACGGCGAATTCTTTGTTCAAGACGACGGTCTAGCTATGGGTTCACCTTTAAGTCCTTTGATGGCCGAAATATTTATAGACGATTTTGAACAAAGAAATATCGTCGTTAATAAAAGTATTTTATATTACTTTAGATACGTAGATGATTGTTTTCTTTGTTGGACGGGTACACAGAGACAACTGGACGTATTTGTTAAAGAACTAAATAAAAAACATATTAAAATTAAATTCAAATTAGAATGTGAAGATAATAACACCCTAAATTTTCTCGATTTATCTATTACTAGAGTTAATAATAAACACAGTTTTGGAATCTTTCGCAAGCCGACATATACTAATACTACTATTCATGCATCGTCATGTCATCCTTGGCAACACAAACTCGCGGCCTTTCATAGTTACATTAATAGATTATTATCGATCCCTCTTAGTAAAGATAATTATCAAAATGAGCTTAATATCATTTTCCAAATTGCGATATCCAACGGATACAGTCCAAAAATTATTAATAATATTTTGAAAAATAAAAACAAGAAAGAACTGGCTAAGTTTTTGTACGCAGGTCCTATTGATAAGGAGGTAGTTAGATATAAGTCCAGTTTGACCTACATGGGAGAGGTATCTGCACGCTTATCCAAAATAATGAAAAACAACGATATGCATGTCGCATTCAGGCCAAATAATACTTTAAAACATCATTTATGTCATAACAAAGACCGGATTGATGAAAAATATCAGTCCGGTGTCTATAAGATCGATTGTCCTGAATGCGATAGTGTATATGTGGGTCAAACTGGACGCAGCTTTGAGACTCGGTATAAAGAACATATCGCGGCTTATAGGAATGGTCATCCTGATAAGTCACATTTTGCTAAACATCTTTTAGATAGTAATCATACCGTGCCCGATGGCCATTCCTTTAAAGTTTTACATAAATGCGATAAAGGCTTTCGGCTGAGCGTGTTGGAACAATTAGAGATCATAAAAGAAAAGAAAAATAACAGATTTGCATTGTTGAATGACCAAACTTGCTTGACTACGTCACCGCTTATTAATATGTTCGGGGGTACTGGTGAGGGTAGTGGGGGTAGTAGCGGGGCTCGATAGGGTATAAAAGGCGGTGTTTTGGCCGGTGGCGGCACTTGACGGACGTTGTTCGTAGAGTCCACATCCTGAGGATGCTCCGGTGTTGGAGCGAAACGCGCGTCGAGGTTTTCAACCTGCATGGTGGTGAGGGGCCTTGCACGGATTTGCCAACATTATTGCTTGTGTGGTGGTGGTGTTTGCAAGTTCTTGCATGCGAGTGTACGCATAGGCAGTGTGGGAGGAGGGAGGTGCTGTACGCATGCCTATGTGTACACTCACTCATTTACTTAAAGGTGGAAGTTTATTTCGCGGAATATTGCTAAAAGTAATAACAAATTAAATTATAAGCTATGGATTTCCGCAAAGTAACGCCTGATTCAATTAACTATTTGAAATGTGCTAACAAAGTTCTTTCATTTGATACCCCACACAACATAGTCAGAAAAAAAATATTTTTTGTTCTCTACTTTAATTGCCATAGATGGCGCTATAGTCAATTTTACGTAAAGTCATGTAGCCTATAACCAGCGGATAATCAAGACGCTTCCAATAACACCTCATTTGTCTAAATAGGATAAGTAGTTTTAAAGTTACGAGGGAACAGACAAACATCCATACCCACATACATACATACATACAGGTCAAAATCATAACCCTCCTATTTTGCTTCGCCGTAGTCGGGTAAAAACAAAATAAAATAATTATTTAAGGGTATTAGGTATTAATAATTTAAGGGTATTAAGTATTAATTATTTTAGGTAAGGTATTGGCCTTTTTTTGCTCGATATCAATAATGGCAACCGGTAGGCACGTTGATATTTTCGCAAAGGCCTTGATTATATTATGTTTAGTTCAATAATTAATAATATTTATTAAAAAAAAATATAATTAAAAACACTATTTTAGGTCTAATTTTGCTCTATAACGGTACGGAATCCTCCATGTCCGTCTCACACTTGGCCGATTATTTTGTTAATAATATATATTATATGCTTACATTTTTTATCAATCGTAGTGATGTATTTGGACAGAAATATCGCATTGATTTGCTCACAAGGATTTGGTGATCATTTACTATATTTATTTGGTGATCATTTTCTATATTTGGTGTTCGATTACAATTTGAAGTGTTGTCATGACTAAAATAGCTGGTAGTATTGCAATTTCAGACTTTATTTTTTTTTGTGTTAAGTATCTTTTTTTGGTAAACAAGTTTAGGGTATCAGTGCATTTTTTGGTGGTCATTATATTTGTTCCCTTAATTCATGAAGCCCCAAGCGGCCACATCCGGCCGCGATAACAATAAAAAAGCTATTGTGTCTCGTTTTGCCACGACTGATGGGTTAAACTATTAATTAGATACCTATTATATAAGGCAGGCAACGCACGTGCAGCTCATCTAATGTTGCGAGTGTTCATGGGCGACGGTACTTGCTTTCCATCAGGTGGTCTCGTTTGCTCGTTTGCCCCCTTGTTATATTAAAAAATATTTTTAGACCCTACGAGCTCTAAGTAGAGAAGCTAGGTCTGAACCAGTAGGTAATTGCTACGTCACAAGATTACTTATAATAGGGTTTATAACCCAAGGTAAACCCTTTCAAGTAGGTACTGTACTATCTATGGATGAGCTGATGATCACGTTTTTAACAGACTTCCAAAAAACGAGGAGGTTATATTATGTTCGGCTGTGGATTTTTTATTTTTGTATGTTCAACGATTACTCCAACGTTTGTGAACCGATTTTCGAAATTTTTGTTTTGTTGTATTAGGTTTCACTCCAATTTGGTACCATGTTCACAAAAGTGGTGACCTGATGATGGGATCCATGAGTAATCGAGGGAACTCCTCGAAATTTATATGGAAACATAAATGGTGATTTTGGTTTTATGTGAAGTGTACTAAGAATATGCTACCAAAAAGTCAAATGTTGGGTCAATGTATACCTAACGTGACCATTTATTTTTTTTGTCAGAGCGGGACAAATACAGAATTCTTCCTCCCCCCCCTCCCCACGCGCTAACTACTGGGTCGATTTGAAAAATTCTTTCAGTGTTCGATAGCTCATTTATCGAGGAAGGTTATATTTTACCACGCCAAGACGAAGTTAGAAGCGAAGAAACGGAGGAAAATGTGGAAAATACGGGAAAAATTATTTTAAAGGGCTTATCTCACGAACTACTGGAGCAATTTTTATGTCATTTGGCACTGATAAAAAGTAGACCACGTGAAGGATTAAAGGCTATTTTTGTAGACTTTATTTCGTCTGTGGAATTCCTAATTTACGCGGGCGAAGCCGCGCGGAACGTATAGTTCTTCATATCGAGCCCAATATTGCAGAATAATCACGAAATACGAATACAATATAATACGTTGTATGTATGCACTACTTCCAGGCATTGCACAGGCATTTCAAACATAACAATACTTCTCAATTATTTCCGTTTGGTCTGAACTTTGTTTGCGAAAGCGGGACAATTTCGGCATCGCGGGGGATAGTGGGACAGACTGCCTGAAAGCGGGACTGTTCCGCCCAAAGCGGGATGTATGGTCACGTTATGTATACCAAGGTTTCGAAGATGCTGAGAGAACTCCTGACTCCTTATAGGTACACGTTTGGGAGTTTCAGCGTTGTTATAAGAACAGAAAGCATATTATGCTACTATGCAATTCATATTCATCATCATCATCATCGTCATCATCATCATCATCGTCATCATCATCATCATCATTACCACGTCATGTTAAGGTCACCAATGTCTCATGGCACAGAATAGATAATAGTACAAGGCATAGGTATGGATACAAAAATAATAATTATGTACTGTATAACAACACCAATAGGCTGTTTATACACGGCGGTCGGCGCCGCAGAGGCGACGCGACAGCGACAGCGTTGTTATCGCAGTCGCCGGTGACCGCTTGGGGCTTGAAGCATTAAAATTGTTAAATTACCTAGCACATGTTCACTTCACTAGTAATACATAATATATTTTGTGAGTGTGAGTTGTGACTCTCAACAAATTGTAATAAGATACGTAAAATATACGCGATGGTTTACTTACTAGGTAACTAAAAAGAGTGAAATTATTATTTTTAACAAAAAATTAATACCGACTTCCAGGGTAAAAACAATAATAACATTAATATGAACTAAAAAGTATAAAATAATTTTTCCTATCTAATAGTGCCTTTTTCCGAATTCGGTTAAACCTCAACTATTTCTGTACTCAATCTTCATAATTTTGAAGTCGGTGCCAGTTCCAAAAGTTTCAAATATTCTGTCAGAGAACTGAAGATTCAGCTATCTGGTACCGACTTCAAAATAATGAAGATTGAGTACAGAAGTAGTTGAGGTTTAGGGTTTAGCCGAATTCGGAAAAAGGCACTATTAGATAGGAAAAATTATTTAATACTTTTTATTTCTTTTTTTTATTAATGTTATTATTGTTTTTACCTTGGAGTCGGTTTTAATGTTTTGTTAAAAATAATAATAAGCTATTGCATAGCTTTTATCGCGGGCTTTGAGAATTATTAGCGCGGCGACCGAATCAAGAAATTCCGTAACGAAAAACACCTAACATCCCCCCACTGCACTCCGACTTGCACAGAGCTGTGCCGGTCGAAGTGCGGCGTTGCCAGACTTCGGCACGGTGTTTGTGTGCTTGCAACTAGACGTAGGTATGCGAATTATATAATTGCATAAGTTGATAAAAAGTGCTATGCAATATATGCCTTAGCTTTAGGCATTATAGCGAGTGCCACTCTTATTTTATTTTTATTTTAAACACAATCTAAGTCATTGGTACTTACTATAGATAGTTTACCACCATATGCGCAGATTAGTCACTTCAAACTTAACCCAAACAAACCAAATTCTCATCTCAGCTTCCATTAGGTTTTTTATTTCAGTCTAAGCAAATGAAATAAGGTCCTAAAAAGGTTTTGATGTAATTCCGGCGGGTGGTCCGCACTTACTATGATAGCTAAAGTGACCATTATTTATGATAACACAGGATTACAGCCTTGTAGGTCTGAATACGACATACATTTATTAAAAAAATTATCTCATGATACAAAACTTTTTATCTTCTATCTGTCCGTCTGTTACCTGTTGACGGCCCAACCGATGAACCGATTTTGCTGAAATTTGGTATACTTTGAGCCCCGGGTGTAGGGATTGCAATCCGGATACTTCGAAATCCGAAAAATCCGGATAATCCGGATTTTTTGGGCCTTTGAAAAATCCGGATTTCTATTTTACAAAATCCGGATTTTCGGTTTTTTCGAATAGTAGATAAAATTATGAAAAATAAGATTTAACGTAATATAAAATTAATTGAAATGTATCGTGTAATATCTGACATACAAATTCACATTTGTTTAAAGGCGCTATCACAACTTAGTGTGGTCTACACGTATCAAAGTCAGAATTTCGTATGTTTCCATTGTGTAGTTATTCGGTGGTTGTTATTACATTTCTTTACATTTTTTCACTTTATTTAGAAGAACTAACGACATAATATTTCGATTTCTTATAACCTATAAGCTCTTATTTAACTATATTATTATGTTTTCTATATGATAACATAAATGCAATGATGATAAATTTACAATTATTTTAGAACATTTTAGTATTTTAATTTTAGTATATATAAATATGTTGTTTTTGTTTACATTGAGGTTATAATTATCCATACTCTTACTTAATGTTATAAATGCGAAAGTGTGTCTGTCTGTCTATTAACACTGTTACCTCTTCATGCCCAAATCGCTGAACCGATTTGGTTGGAATTTGGCATGGAGATACTTTGAGTCCCGGGAAAGGACATAGGATACTTTTTGTTCCGAAAAAAGGTACGGCACCCTGCGCGATAAACGAGTTTTGGCGCAACGGAGTTGCGGGCATCATCTAGTAAATTATAATTGCTTACGTAACCAATGCTGATTTGTGATTCTGTCTAATTAAATAAAGGAATAGGTATATAGTAAGTTTATAATAAAACGAAATGGTGATTTGAAGTTTAAATAATTATTTTAAGTCATTATTCTATGCAATAGCCTAAATATAAATATTCTATCCAAATGCTGGGCAAAGGCGCCGCCCGAATCTTTCACTTATCTTGCTCCAGCGTCACAGTTTACCAGCCCAGCTGATATGCCTCCAGTGGGGAGCTTATTACCGTGTTCTAGGCTAAGTCTTCGCAATCATTGGTTCCTCATTGGTAACGTAGCCGCTGACGAGTTGGCTAGTAAGAAAAAAATAGAATCCTTGCCAGAAGCCTAACTGGACAATGTAAGCTCAACAAGCACAGAAATTACAGAATAGAACATGTAGCAATAAAAATTGACACTTTTTTCATTGATTGATACAAATAAATACCTTAGTAATTTCCGTAATAAGTAATAACTTTTGTTTAATATTTTTTTTAATGCGTGGACCGCGAGGGTAATTTTATTTCTTAAAACGGACCCCTGCTATAGGTCTACCAGGATCTGATGGCAAATTTGGATGGCAGATTTTCAAAAAATATCAGTGAATATTGGATAATCCTTTATATTTCACAAACAGAATCAGCCGCTATAAGGAAAAAAAGGATCAAAATGTTTTATTACAATTACCCGGGTGTTGCTAGAGTCAATTTCTTTTCTCACTTTTTGCCATCAGATCCTGGTAGACCTATAATTGGCCCAAGTTCAGGTAGTAGGTACTCGTTGACATAGTGAATTCCTTGCTCGTCTACCTCGACCCTACGTCTCGTAATGTTGATCATTGTTTGTGTCTTTGACCTATTTTTTGTAAGTTCTACCTCTAGACTTGCAGATCTTGGAGCATAATTTGATGATGTACGGCTGGCGGATGTAGGCGCAAAAATTACGAAGTCGTCGATAAAGCGGAGGTCGCTTAGGATATTCTTGTAATAACTAAAACTTCACATTTTTAAATAGTTAAAAAAATCAAGGTATTTTTAAGTTGGTAATAATATTTAAAGTACCAGATACTGTTTTTTTAATCTCTTCCTTTTTACGTCCATGTGAAAATCGCTAACTTAAGAAAAATGTTAATTTTTAAGACGTTTTATTTTGCACTTTTAAAATGAATGTTAAATAAAGAAATAATAAGAAAATAACCTACATTTAAAGCTGTTTACCAAAAATATTCAAAAAATTACAAAAAACAGGTTTATCCGGATAATCCGGATTTGAGGATGAAAAAATCCGAAAATCCGGATTTTTTTCAAAATCCGTTTTTTGCAATCCCTACCCGGGAGAGATCATAGAATACTTTTTATCCCGGCAAAATGTACGGTTCAAGCGCGATAAACGAATTTTGACACATATAATAGGAGTTGCGGGCGTCATCTACTTTCATCATAGTAGGTATGTATTGTATCAAGGAAGGTTTTTTCGGTAGTGTCCATATTTACTTTTCTGCGTTAACGTCTTTACAACAATATTGTCTTTACAACAGCACAGCTACTTATAGTATGATACACAATGTAATTACAGTCTGTCTATAAAGTCATGAAATTAAAAAGTGGCAACATCGTAGTGTTATCCCTTTCAAATCAATCTAAGAAAAAAGGGATGACACTACGATGTTGCCACTTTTTAATTTCATGACTTTATAGACAGACTGTATCTGCAATTGATTATTTCATCTACTTTCTTATAAAAATTTTACGTAATAGAAAAGGCCCAATTCGAACTTGATCGTCAATTCATTCTGTTGTGACAATGGGATAGTTGATAGTAACGTAATATATAATGTTTTAACAGCAATCCAATAAATGGCAATTAAATAAGAGTGCTAAATGAAAACACAAACAAACACATCTGTACCGCCAGCAAAGTTGTTAGATAACTAAAAATTTTCAGTCAGTACTACAAGGATGACGCAATTGACGACCTCTGTGGCTCAGTTGGTAGGCTGTTGGTAGCTCAAGCCGGGGGTCGCGGGTTCGAATCCCGCCGACGGAACAAAAAGTTTTCAAAGTTCCTGGGTCATGGATGTGTATTAAATATGTGTATCATATAATACGAGTAAAAATCTTAAATATATGTATAGTATAAAAAGTATTAAATATATTTCCGTTGTCTGGTACCTGTAACACAAGTCCTTCAGGTACTTAGCACGGGGCCAGACTGACGTGGTGTGAACCGTCCATAGATATTATTATTATTATTATTATTATTAATGTTTTTTTCGAAAGTGTGTTTGATTTATGAATGGGAAATAAATACGACGTATATTAAATTTGAAAGTGCGTCTGTCTTTCTGTTAACTCTTCATGTTTAACTTTCGTACTTTGATGGAATTTGATCATTATTATGCACAATGCACATAAAGCTCTAACTAAGGGAGATCGCAGACGACAGACTTTTGTGCGATCAAAGTCTGCGGCTTACATACATTCCGCATGGCGCGCGCCATCAGATTGTATAGAAGCCGCAGACTTTGATCGCACAAAAGTCTGTCGTCTGCGATCTCCCTAAATATCGGAAAAGGATGTGGTTGTAATCAACGATGTCAATACCTAGGTTATAATTCTATGATTGTAATAAGAAAAAAATTGATAGCCATAAGAGCACAGTTTACATTATTATAATCCGGTGGTCCAATCCAGCGCTTTTCTGCAAAATTCCAGTCCAGAACATTTTTTTATTTTATGGAAGAAAGGGACAAACGAGCAAACGGATCACCTGATAGACAGCAACTACTGTCGCCTAGGTACAATAAAATTGCAATATTTAGTAAAATTGTAAAAGTAATTTAGTAATACAGTTTTGTTTTATACCTTTTGCTGACCGTCCAACAGTTGCGTGTTTTTGTTTGATTAAAAACTAATTAATTAATCCGACGATACGTGTAAACATTCCCGAACCGACAGCGGCTCCCAAACATGTACAACATGTACTACATGTTCCCAAACATACAATAACACAATACGTCAGTAAATAACCAAAGTGCGTTGCGTGCAAATAACGATAGGTTGTAATGTAATATTTTAGCAACTCGAATTTAGACAGTGATTTTCTATGAATCGTGTATACTTTTTGTTTTTGTAATTTTATTTGTGCCCATATTCCTAAACACTAAGATAGCACATATTGCAACATTCGCGATGTCACGCATTTTTCATCAAACAACTAAACTTTATTCACTATACAACATTGGCCAAGTTGCAGATCGTGGTGTCGGGCTGCGGGCTGCGTGTTTCCATTTTGAAACAGCTGATCTAAAATGCATCGCATCAATGCGTTACGTTGCAAGTTAAACCCTTAAAGTCCGAATGGAAGTTTTACTTTTACAAGCAACATTAGTATTTTATGTCCCGCCATTCCCTCGTAAAGTGTGGTCACCTCAAGGCTGGTCGGCGCCAGATTGAGTCGTGAAGATTCGCTAAGTAGTCTCTAATGTTACCTATTATTGTGCTCGTTTATGTACGCCATAAACTCTAATAGCCGCTTCACACGTTCAAAGGCGACAAACATATCAAAACTCAGGATGTGGCACGACGTGTATTTGATAAAAGACTTGATGTAAAAAAAAGCATTCCAAAATAGCGCAAATAACTTTAAATTATGAACAGTTTTTTGGGGCTATTTGAACATGATCATAATATATAAGTATTAAACATATTCTATGTTTACGGATCAAAGATGTTGAAACATTGAAATGAAAATGGTTAATATTGTAATCCGAAATTAATAGCATGACCTGATAAATCCTAAATGTTGCGAAAATTATCAAAATTAGACTAAATACTTTACCTGCACAATTCACATGGGTAATATAGTCAAAGTCGGGTTATAATTTTCTAAGTTTATCACCTCCAGTGTGGCCAAGGCTAGTTCTTTGTCAGATAAAAGGTCTTCTCCGTATGAATAGGTTTGGATTTTGGTGTTGGGCATCGTTTTAGTCTTGAAGTTTTTAAAAAAAGTATAAGACAATACCAATTTTTAATTTAGAAGGTTTTGAATAATGTTAATCTTCAAAATGTAAGAGGTACAAGAAACCGTTAAAAATGGCGTACTTAATGGAAACCTTACGCTACTGATATTCAGGCTCTCTGATAAAATAAACATAGCTATCTAGTGATTGCATTACCTATATTAGCGAATGTGTCCATTATAAAGAGAAAGATCGAGGAGATAAGCTATCTACTTGGTGTATGATACAATAGTTTGGTTTTATGTTCTAACAAGCCTTCAAGAAGAGAATGTATTTCTCTTAAAAGACCGGAAATCATCATAATATTTGAAAGAATTTGAATCCCATTTTAATTTGAATCTGCATCTTATCTGATGCTGCGAGTGTCCATGGTCGACGGTAGTTGCTTTCCATCAAGTCACGCGTTTGCTCGTTTGTCCCCTAATTTTATAAAAAAAGTACTCGAACGTATGTGGCGGGCTTAACAGTTTATGACAAATGTTATTGACGATATAAAGTTAAATGGGGTCACACATAAAATCTCAATTTCACCTTCGAATTTTCACTTAGCTTTTTCTGAAACTACCGTTTTAATGGCGATGGCATTTCGCAAACTGCATATTTCACACTTTTATGATAGAAATATAGACTAGATTTTCCCCGCAACTCCGTTGCGTCAAAATTTGGTTATCGTGCGGGAACCGTACATTTTTTCGGGATAAAACGCGTCCTATGTCCTTTCCCGGCACTCAAAGTATCTCCATTCCGAATTTCAGCAAAATCGGTTCAGTGGTTTGGGCGTGAAAGGGTAACAAACAGACAGATTCGCACGTCTTGTAATATTAATATGGATGTTCGCCATAACTTTGTGTCGCCGAAATTAAGATGCGTGGACACCGTAAATTTTGCCGAATTAAAAACTATCCTATGCCTGGCTTCCCTCTAAGTATCTCCATACATAGTTCATCCAAATCAGCTAACTTACATCAATTATTGTTACATGCAGCAATATTATGGGCAATACTTTTACAGTCCAGCTATAAAGAGCATTTTGCTTACCATCGGGACAAAAATAGGGAAAGTTGGTAGGTTAGGAACTTGCAAAACAATAATTGTAGTTTAATTCATGTAACTGCTATTTAAACGTGACTTTATGACAGACAGACAGATTATTAGTAAAGATACCTCCTACACAGTTATTCTCTACAAAAATTGTGACTTTTAATATTTTATAAGAATACTTGGCAACTTTAAATTACATGAAGAAAGTTACAGAAAATGGCGTTCTTTGCTGCTAGATAAAAGTTTAAAAATGCTCGCAACTTTAAATCCTTTAATGTCTTCTAGATAGTTCTTTACGGTGAAGCGATAACGTACTAATGTCCCATTAAAAATGTTATAGGAACACGATATCTTCATTTGAAACGAGATGTTTTCCGCTACTCCGTAGACCGCTAGCGAAAAAATTGAATCCCATGAGATTTTAGAATCGTTCGTTGCTCAAAATAAAACTTAGCCTATGTATGCTAACAATGAATAGTTGCGGTAGGTTCTATCGTACCCGCAACTCTGCCTTAAGCGATGAGTGGATCATCGTGGAGGGTTTTAGTGGGTAGACTACGCAGGAGTCCCACACCCCAGCCGATATCCCCAATTTGCCGGGGATGCGTAAGGCATTACCCCATGTTAAAAAAAAAGGTTAACAATGAATGATTTCCCGTGGTTTATGCTTACTTATTCTTAAATCATATTATAAATGTGAAAATGTGTCTGTTACCTCTACACGCTTCACGCGCTAAGAGAGACAGGCGTTTGTCTATTATTATATTAAAATCTATAAAATATCTATAATGAGTAAACCCAAACTCAAACTCAAAATTTTTTATTCAGAATAAATTTTTGCAAATATTTCTACTACATGAGGCCTACCACCGGTTCGGGAACTAACCCGGCGAGAAGAACCGGCGTAAGAAACTCGCACGGGGCCCACTTTATTTACCAAAAAAGTGAGAAAAAAATTAATCTACTGAATAAAATATTGTGTTCAATCTATCTTTCAGAACATTCTGGAGTTTGTGCCACCAAGGCACCAAGGTGTACTTTGAAGAGTATTGTTCGACCGGCAAAGCTCCAACGTTGGTGATTCCCCCAGTTGCCGCTTGTCCAGGTGAGTGCTTTGTACTTTTCTACTCTCTTACTATTTTTTACCTCTCTGTGTTTTCTCTCTAGCTGCCATGATCATAATATCTACAAATTAATTTACTCACTTCTTACTTAATGTCTATATAATCATATATATAATATAATCAATACGCCGCCTCCGTGGTCTAGTGGTATATAGAGCGGGGCTCTTGACTCGGAGGTCGTGGGTTCGATTCCCGCGTTGGAAACATGATATTTCCAAGTTTGGTTAGGACAATGCAGGCTGATCACCTGATTGTCTGACAAGTAAGATGATCGGCCATGCGTCGGATGAAGTCGGTCCTGCGCCTGATCTCTCGCCAGTCGTGTCGGTCTGCCGTCCCACTGGGTTATGAGAGTAAAGGAATAGAGAGTGCTCTTGTGTACTGCGCACACACTTGGGCAATATAAAATTACTCCTGCGTAGCTGCTCTGGTTTCAATGAAATCGGCCACCGTCACCGAAACCGGTGTGGGAGCTAAATTATTATTATTATTATTATAATCAATACATTACAATATAACTAAAAGTCACTTACGCAGAAAAAGTTTCATTCTGTGTATGCAAATAGCGTTCGGTCGGTCGAAAGGATCTATAGTAAACTCAATATCCTTTATAAATAACCACTCAAAACTGATTTCGTCGAGTGCGGTCTACATAATATAGCTCACAGTTAATCTACTTCTTACGTGACCTTTATTCTGACGGCATATGAGTTACTCTTAAAGGTACTCCGACTTCCGAGGTGATTGAAATTTGAACGGACTATATACGTACGCGCGCCACGCGTCAAACACCAATTTCCATATTATCTCAAAGCTTATATTATAATTTATTTTTTAGGATACAATTTATGTTATAAGTAAGTATGGTTTTTATAACAACTTTCCTGATACTTGACTTTATACAGTTTCAAAGCACTGCATTCACCTGAAAATCTACGATACCAGGGCGATAAGACGTAACTTTCTAAATGGAGGAAACCTTTGGTCTTCAGTATTGGTATATGAGTATTTCGTTTTTTATTTCAAATTAATACATCCACGTATTTTCTATACAAATTCTTTAAAAGACAGACGCACAGACAGATGGACGACAAAGTAAAGTCACGTGTTTAACTTTCTTTTCCGTTTTAAGTACGGAACCCTAAAAATCAACAAGTAATATGGCGAATTGGCCGTGAGCCAAAGCCCGTGTACTTAACAAGCAACAAGTAGTATTAATATTGGACGGAAATACAAGTCAAGAGTTTTGCTCTGCCTTTCAGTTCAGTTTGTTTTGCTTTGTAGATAACATGTGTCAATGCAATAGTATGTTTAGTTACTTAACTTTTATTGGAAGTGTTATTTTAAGTATTTTATATTCGTTAAAAACTAAATATTATTCTGTTATAAACCTGAACACATCCTGAATATATATATTCTGTACATAAGAGTGTTTTGTGCTGGCTGATTACATAATTGAAGACGTGAGTGGAAGAATCGAACAAGTAACATTTCGTAACATACGGACAATACCTCATTTTTTCCCTAATTATTTTAATAAAACTTGTGACTCATCTACTTCATATCCTAGTTATTATATCTGGCTACACATATACTTCATAGTTTTTCTATTTCAAATATTTTTTCCGGCCCTAATGCCTTCATTTAAGCAAAAAAAAAACGGGAAGTTTTTTCATGTTACTTACCTTATTCTTCCACTCACGTCTTGAATTGTCTAACTAGAAAGATGATCCATAATCATGTCGGAGGGCATGTAAAAAGTTGATTCTCAGTCTGAACCAACCACACGTGTCGTTCACTATCCTACTAAATAGAAAGAGAGTAAGTGGCCTTGTGTATACCGTACAGACATAATTTTTCAATTCAGTCACTGTCACCGATTTTGGAGCCTTAATTTATAAGTAGGCTTATAGTCAAAGTTATAATTTATAAATTACATTAACTGTTATATTACAAAGAGCAAAGGTTTTTGCTTCAATCGATTAGGCCTCTAAAACTTTTTGAACGATTTTGATACATTGGTAGAGAAGGGCATAGTGTGCATTTTAGTTCGAAAGAGATTTAATTTTGCGAGTAGATACAGAGTCGGCAACGTCTATCTCCTAACTAATAAAAGGAGTGTTGTCAGGGCCCCCGTAAGGTCTACTGCCGCCTGTGTGCAAAAAAAGGATTTTGGCCCCCCTTTTAGGCAAATTTTTTGGGTCCTTGGTTTTGGTGCCCCTTGGTAAAGATGGCGATTTGGCGCCCCTAGAGGATGGCGCCCGTGTGCATTGCACACATTGCACATATGGTAGCGGGGGCCCTGAGTGTTGTCCTGGCAGTGGCGGCCTTAGAGGGTGACTGGGCAATCGCCCGGGGCTTCGCTCTTGCAGGAGCCTCGCGTCAGGCAAAATGTCATAAAGTGGCATTTTATTTGAATTTTTGGCGGTGAGGTCCCGGTCGGCGGTCGGCGGCGGTAGACATACGCCTAAAGGGCCTCGCAAAGACCTGCCGCCCGGGGCCTCGCAATGGGTAAGGCTGTCTTGGTCTACCAAACGACTTTTCTAACCTATTAAAAATGACCTTGTTTAACATAAACGTCTGTATACAAAAGGCTTAAGTTATTTTATAAGTATTACTAAAAAGCACTGCAGAATGTTTCCAGAATCTTCACTTCTGAATCCTGACGTTCAAAATTAGCCTTTGATCTGTTCGTTCATAAAAACTTTGGGTCTGGCAAACCGCCAGCGACTTCTGATATTGAAACTTTACGATTCCGACTGTATTGGATTTTTATATTATTTGTATATTTTTATTCCGCAATTCGTTTTGTATACAAACTAGCCACGATGCCTTCCAATAGACTCGCTATACGAAGATATAGTCGCTAAAGTGTCACATAATATTTAACCAAACATAAACTATAACATTATAAAATATGCAAACGTTTAAGCTGCTTACCTTCGCTTTAAATATTAAACCGCTGAACCGATTCTCATGATCTTTGGTATTGTTATTCTGACATTTATAATATTCTCTACTGGATGACGCCCGCAACTCCTTTGCGTACAGCGCAGAAACACGTTTCTCACGCGGGAACTGTGCATTATTCCGGGACAAAAAGTGTCCCGTGTCTGTGTATACAATCAAAATCGGTTCAGTGGTTTGGGCGTAAAGAGGTAACAGACAGACAGACACACTTTCGCATTTATAATATTAGTATCGATGCATTCACTGGCGTTTGCAGGAAGTAAGGGAAATATAAAAGTGAGTTAGTTTGTAATAACTCTCCCGCCGCTATCGAAGCTAATGGTGTGTATATCCTGTCCGATATAGCTCGGAAACGAAACTTTCATTGAAGTTATAACAATAGATGCAGTTAATATGAAAGTGTATTTATATCGAGCACCATAGCTGTTACCCGCAACTTTGTACAAGAACAAATCGAGTAGAAAATGTGATAAAAAGTAGCCTCTCTTTTCTTTCCAGTCTACTAAGCAAAATTCCATTAAAATCGGTTAAACTGTTGCCACGTCATTAGTCATGACTAGGTGAAGGGATTCGTTTTATATTATTAGTCAGCAGTTAGTCAGTAGTTTTAGCACGTTAGTATCCCGCAGGAGCAGTGTATTTTCAAATATACTGTAAGGAAATGTCAATATTCCTTTTTAATCATCAATTTTAAGTTAAGTACATGTGTAGGTACCTATATTATTAAATAGCAATCTTGCATTTTTTAATAAAAATGTAAATATTGTACGTTCACATATAAGGATACATTCTACATAATAATGATGAAAATAAAGGAAAAGTCTGAGTTAATATCCCTCATTGTGCATGGCTAGTCCCTCAGACATAACAATAGAGGATCAGTAAATGAGGTCAAATGTTTCACGTGTAGGACAGACGCACATGTAAATATTCAATGTAGTTTTCTTTGTCAGTAATAATACTCCATGGTAGTTAAAGTAAAAAAGATAGAAAGTAGTATTATTCCAAACCAGCTGTTCCCATACTCTTAAAGTAACATTTCAAAAAGTTAACATTTAGCCGATTTTTTTAATTGAATATAGCTGTGATAAAAGCCAGCCTTTGTTTTTCCCCGTGTTCTATAACTATACTATACTCACGCTAAATTTTATCAAAATCGTTCTAGCCGTTTATAGGTAATGTCATGACTCATGGCCAGGTAAAGAGATACGTTTTTTACGGATCGAGCATAGATGAAATATTAGTAATACCATATTGCAAGGGAACACTATATTTTCTGACAAAAAGGTAGGCTAGCGTTAGGTGCTTTTTGTGTAAAGAAAAACGAATGTGTAATATTCTATCCAGTAATATTTCCGGGTCTGCGTATTGTCATGTCCCCGACGAGCAGTTACCTACACTACCGAGCTAAGCAGTCCCCAATGCGTATATAATAATATATTTTTTAATATAACCGCTATAATATTTTATTTATTTTTTATTTTTAAGTATTTTTATTTATTTGGAAAACATACAGTGCTTATTAAATCTATAGAAGGCTGTATAAAATCTAGACACCATTTACACGTTTTCACATTTAGAAATTAATTAATTACGAAAGCTTACAAAAACTCGTTTATTAGAAAAATGATAGATTATTAAAAAGTACAGAATATCATATAACTTAAATTAATATAAATGTAATAGGTTATGATAATGAATTTAGTGATAACTAATAACATATTAATAATAATTAATATGAAACGACAGTCAGAGAACACCGTCAAACCAATGCTTGGATATAAGTCTTTGAGTGCCGATAACCGTTGAGTTAAATATGTCTAAGTCAAAACGTTTGTATTTGCACAAAGCAAAATTTGCGTTAAAGTTATTGCAGGATCTTATAAAGAAGGAATTTTTTCTATAATTTGTGTAGGAAAAAGAATGTTAAGGGGATTATAAGAGGACATTCTGGAAGATCGACCAAGAACTTTAATGTTCTGCTTCTGTGGTTTAGTGTAAAAAAGAATCAGATTTGAATTAAGTTGCCAATATTCCTGGATAATATGTGTAAATTTTATTTGTCAGAAGATATCTGCAACTCCGTTACGCATAAATTCGTTTATCTTGCAGAACCGTACATGTGCCGTTACGAAAACTATCCCAGCCTTTTCCTGGGACCCAAATTACCAGCATTCCAAATTTCAACAAAATTGGTTCAAGAAAAAAGAGCTAACAGACATACATACTTCAGCATTTACAATATCAGAGAGTGCTACGAGACGACGTAGAAGTGCTACGAGATAGCTACGGCGTAGATGCGCTACGAGAATAACTATGACGCGATTTAGGGTCACTTTTAGTGACCGACCGAACTTTCGGTTTCGGTTTCGGCCAGTTTCGGCCAAAAAATCCAGTTTCGGCCTTACTTTCGGTTTCGGCCAAAATATAACCGAAACTTTCGGCCCTGCCGAAACTCTAGTGTTCGTGTGTCGTTTGGTAAACTCGTGTTTGCTCGCCGGCGAGACCCCGGCTCATCTCGCCACCGTCCATATTTTAATCGTGTTTTGAGGTTATGTTTTGCAAATTACTGCCAAATTACTAAGTATTTATTTTGTTTTTGGAGTTTACTCCTTAAGAATCGATTTTCATATATAAGGCGCCCGGTATAAGAAAAATCCGAGGGGTAAAACCTACTAACAAGTAACGAAAAATCGTGTCACGTTTTTGGCGCGCACCTTTAGTGCGCAACTTTCTAATTTGGCTGTGAGTGTATTAAGACCATAAAGGTAATATACCTATCGGAATATTATATATATATATATATATATATATATATATATATATATATATATATATATATATATATTTAATATTATTATATAATATTATATTCCGATAGGTATATTAACTTTATGATTAAGACGTACATATGGTATGCTGTATAGGCGACTATACCTATATACTATATGTTATCGGGCTTGTTTGTTTCTATCAGTGTCGATGTATTTATATTGCTATTTTTGTTATAAATATCAATAATTAATATTGTTATTGTGAAGTTATAATTTTTATCACTATACTGGCTAAAGTGAACTAAAAGTATTTTGAAATAACTATGGCAGAAAGGGGTGTAGATAATATTGCCGGAACATCTGATTTCATATGATATTAATCTTTTTTCAGTTGAATAAACTCTTTTTGCGTATGGTTAGATACTCGTACTTAAGGAGTAAACTCCAGTCATGCGTCGGAGCTGACACACTTTTTTCTTAGTATTTCGTTTTATTTTCATCAAATTGTCTAAGCTTATTCTTATCGAACATGAGAGGGTTGAATTTTATTTCCAGACGACAAACGCACATTGGTGAATTATGCGCTAAGTTCTTATTTTAACAATGTTTCCCAAACAAAGGATAAAGTAAGTAAAATAAATTGATTAAATTGTATGTGAACTTTGTTTACTAAATAATTTTGTTTGACTATGAGATAATAGGAGGATAAAGCTTGCGAGATTTATCTAGTCAATCATCTCGCCTCATTCTTTTCCTTTTACCACGCGTTTTATTTATATTTAAACTAATTGAACTTTAACTATCCAGGACGCGCAGTCTCACAGACCGTTCCTACTCTGCTAGAATTGTATCTACCCCATTCACCCTGAGCTTCACACTTGCGGCCCTCATTACACAAGCCGACAAAAATATTTTTTCTTGTGCCTGTTACTTAATGACTATTATCCGAATAATCGGATAATAATTTTCATTGCCAATAATTGCAATGAAAATTAACCAGAAACATAAATTAAAAAAAGAAAGTATGCTTTTATAGTCTAGCTCTAGGCTCTAGCTCTAAATAAAAATGTAAGAATTTAAAAATTCTCAGAGACGCTCGTCGTGACCAAGATAGAGGGGTTTGGGGATATCAGAATTGGAACGGGAAGTTTGCTGCTGGCACTTATTGTGCGAGTTTAATTTTTAGAGAAATTATGAGTTTTTATGTACTTTAAAGCGTAAAAATATCTTCAAAAATGTGTAAAATGGACGTAAAAAGTTTTTGCTGTATTTGCGGAAATTTTTTTAAAGTAAGGGCGAAAAAATTACTTGCACCGACAAATAAAAGGATTTATCAAGTCTTTGAAATAAACTTCCAATTAAAAACAAAAAAATATGGGTGCCTTATATCTCACGTACTTATGAAAGAGGCATGCTACAAGCTATCATCTAAATACAAAAATATCAAATTTTAAACCTAATTTATATATTTATTCCTTCTAATTCTGTTTTTAGTTCTGTTAAATTGCAAGTTTACTTTGTAATTTTGTTTCGAACTTCGACCGTGTCCGAGACTGCATGTCCGTGTTTCCCATACAAAGAATATGACTGCAATTGATTGTTTTTCAATAGTAAATGTCTTCAAATTAATTCTGCTCATGTTTTTCAGGTTATCCTTCGTTCTAATACATTAAAACTTGGAATCGTATTAAAAAACGGAATATGATACTGAAAAGTTTCTTGGGAACATATTCGACTCTAAGATTAATAATATTTATTTTAACAAATGTCACAAAAAGTAAAAAAATCCAATTTGGCACTTTTTCTTATATTGTGTTAACAAATGTTACAGAACAGTAAATTTCAGTAAATAATCGTCATTTTAAATGTTTTATCAAGTTTCGGTTTCGGTTTCGGTTTCAGCCGAAACTGAGGGCAAGGCTGAAAAATGAGTTTCGGTCGGACACTAGTCACTTTGCATTGTAAGACATAGGTTATACGCTCAGTTTCTCAACAGCGGGGCTAAAATGGTCGCTTTGTAGAATCATATTATGAATCATAATATGATTCATTTTTTTTTAAATCGCAAAATGGTTACTCTGCTTGCAATTCATATGTCTAGTTCGTACTAATTTGACATTCGTCAGTTTGACAGTTTTGATAATTCATTTGCTGAATTGATTTGAGAGGAATTGCAAAATGAGACCATTTTAGGTCCGTTCAGTTGGTTCAGTCCACCAATCTTATAAGATTGACGCGAAACTGAACGTCTAACCAGTTGATTGACGGACTGGTCTTTCTTTATTATGTTCTTTTTAGCGATGCATTTTTAAATGGGTTCAAAATTGAACTTTACTTAAATAATAATTTACTAATATATCCATTTAATGCCCACTTTTCCGCCTTACCACAAAAACGCCACTTGCCGGTGTTGGGATGGTGCATGTCACTAACCCTTATGGTGACTTTTCGATCCTCACGTTCGCGACCGTGACCGACAAAAATTCAAAAAACTTGAGAGGTGTCAAGGGACACCCGAATGGAACGAAGTTATTTCTTATGTTCAAAAAACCTGTATACACATACACTCAAAAATATTATTAAAAACGCCATCTATTGACGCCCAGGAATACTAACAACGCGTCACTGTTTATTATCAAAAAACGCCATCTAGTTGACGCACTGGAATACTATCAACGCCCTCTGCCTCTACCATGCAGGTACTAACAAAAAACTGTCGAGGTCAAATATCGTTCTGTCTAGCCCCTTTTACGCCGAACGCGCGATAAGGAATTTAGTTCCAATAAAATGCCACTTTATGGCATAGCCGATATACGAGTATGATATGTATTTCATTTTGCTCTACGCCCGCGCCACTACAAAGCAGCTGTAACCTATGTGATATGTCATAAAGCTACAGTTTGTCTGATTTTGTCGAGAGCATCGGTAAGTCACCTTTAGGCCTTATTTTCGTAAACCCCTTGCTACACTGTCAGACTGGATAGAGAAGGGTAAATTCGCCGATGTAAACGTAGCCTTAGCAAAATCTTGTCGAGATTTTTCCACTTGATTGACTCTGAAACTTGAGTATCGAAAAAAAAGTTTTCAATCGGTGAAAAATTAAAATCGCAAGATTTTCCCAAGCGCTCGCCTATTAATTACTGAAATGTAAATGAACAGATTTTTGTTTCGTTGGAGTTGGCTCTTGAATTTTTAATGATCTTTGATTTCACCAGTAAATATTTTAAACATTCAGTAAAAATGCTGTCACCGACAGAAATTATAGCGAAATAGCGATAATAATAACAACTTTAAATATTTTTGTGGCATCGCAAACGCCTTTATTTTTAACTAGTTGACGCCGGCAACTCCGTTGCGCCAAAATTCGTTTATTGCGCGGGAATCGTACATTCCGGGATAAAAAGTATCCTATGCCCTGACCTTTTTTTTTGAGACGGGGTATGCTTTTGCGCATGCCGGAGGGTTTGGGGACACTCCCCCGGGTATGTAGGACTCGCTGCGGCCGTAAAGATGGTGAATTGACCGCAGCCCTACCCACTAAAAACCCGTCTATACTCTTCCTCACTTCGCACGCAGGATTGCGAGAACGCGTGAGCTTTCTTTCCGCGGCTCTGCGTGCGCGTGCCTGCCTATCACCAGCAGGCCCTCCTCGAGCCCATACGGGCTCAGTGGCCACACAGAGGCCCTTCCAGGGCTTGTGCAGGCCTGACACTTTGGTGTCGCGATGCGCGAAGAGTACGCAGCGCACCGCGACCCTCTTGGGGACTCGGTGCAATGGGCGACGGCATCCCCATACCGCCGCCCCGAGCTCCCTGGCTAAGGTTCCCACCTTAGCCAGGGAGCTCGACGACGTGACGCTTTGGTCATTTCAGTTGACCCGTCTTCACCTTGGCCTACTTCTACGACGAGGGTCGAGCGCCTCCCTCTCCCTTATGCGCTCGGCCTCCTCTTTTGCGGAGATGACGTCGTGAGCGAAATCCTCCACCGCTTTCCACTCTTCTTCGCCACTCAGCATTGCACGAAACAGTGCCGGCAGCGAAAGGTCCGGTCCGATAACAGCACTGAGTGCCGCACGTTGTTCTATCCAGGAGGTCCTATGCCCTGTCCTAGGACTCAAAGTATCTCCATACCAAATTTCAGTAAAATATGTTCAGCGGTTTGAGCGTGAAGAGACAACAGACAGACAGACAGACACACATTCACATTTATAATATTAGTATGGATGAGTTATGCCTCAAAATTTTTGAATGCTTATTGGCTAGGGACGCTCCCACCTTACATGGATGCCCCAGATTATTTCAAACGTCTTATTTCAAAAGATTATCGTGAAAAGAACAGTCGTATCTACTACAGACGTATTGTCGTATACAGCGTCTTATGTACGAGGGTACACTTGGCCTACTTCGTGGGAACAATCGCAAAGCTGTACATTTCATAAACAGATGCGTTAATTTTTTCTGACAGACATTTCTTTCATTACAGAATGCAAAGAAATCGCAATATTGTAAATAATACTAACTCTTGAATGCTATTAAACAATGAGGGTTGTTGAAATTCTGTATGCCACGTGCCGCTTTGTAGCCTTCGGGTCTACCGTGTCATATAGACATATTATCGTCATGACAGATATATTGTGACATATGACAGCAGTTTGCCACGACAGATCCGAAGGCTACAACGCGGCACCTGGTGGCAAATAGAATTTCAACAACCCTCATTGCTTGTAATAATTAATATGCTTATCCCTCTAATGCTAAGTACTCACATACGGTTTTGCTCGATAGTTTTACTCCAAATCGAGTAATAATTACTGTGTGGATCGCAAAACTGACAGCTCGAAGGCTCGCATCGAGCCGCTCGAAGGATTGATGGAACCGGATCGAGCAGGATTGATGGAATGAAATATATCGATTTAGAATAAAACTATCGAGCAATGCTGAATGTGTGGACGAAAGCCCGAGCCGCGGGTTTAGCTAGACGTTATTGCTCGATTGAGCAAAACCGTATGTGAGTACTTAGCATAAAGTCTAAAAGGTTTTCGCTGAAAAGTGGTACGAGAGCACTTTTGACCGTTGTCCCCATGTTTACATTTTTCACTTTACAGAATTTTCTAGAAGGGAAATAGAGAAAACTATGTGAGATAAACTAAACCGCTTTCCTCAGTAAAAACAGGTCACGCAGTTTGGGTATGTTACCTTAAAAGTACTTGTTGTGTTGGCTACAAGCTTACATTTCTTCATTCTCTTTATGCAGCCGTATATATGCGCAACACTCAGGTCAACTTCCACGAGTTTATCTCAAAGCTAACCTTTAGTTAAGTATCTCATTATGTCTTTAAACAGGATAAGTTAATTTGTTTGTTTGCGTCACTTAAAATACTGATGAAAGGCACACCACACAGGTAGACCATAGGAAGAAATTGTATTTTTTTAAAAGATAAAACCGACTTCAAATTTTTGTACGTAATTAAGAATAAATTCCCTATCTCAAAAACTACTGAACCGATTTTGATGAAACTTGCAGTATTCCCTAAGTTGAATAATACCTAGTACAATAAAAAAAGACGTTTTGCACTCCAGGAGTGCCGGCAGAAGTGAAAACTTGATTATTAACGTTGTCATTTTTTTTAACCCATTTTTTATGAAAATCGATTATTAAAAAAAATCGATTTTTTTAATTAATCGAAACCCTTACAAACGATTAAAAAAAATCGAAAACAAAAACAATCGATTGTTCGATTAATCAATTTAAGATAAGATAAGAAAACATTTATTTTGACAACACACAACATACACAAAACAGAACAAAAAATAATAATAAAAAAGGACGCTACATAGTACATGTATATTATTATGTGATGTTAGAATTGGCCCCAGCTCAGCTATACGCAGCAGGCAAGCCCGCTGCACTGGTATTCTGCAGGGGCCAAAGAGTGACTTCATCACATAATAAACAGGATTATTTTTCCGACCCAAATATCGACCAATAGAATTGCACCATGCACGTGGTACAACCTACATGGTATTATACTGATAATTTTTTGAAAATTTTCTCTGGTCGTTGCTATATATAAAAAACAAAACATGATCCAGTCAAATTAACCACACGTCAAACTGACAGGTTGAATTCAATTGTGAAAATTGGAGATTTTACATGAAAATGAGTCGATTTGGAGTTTGTTCTCTGTCCACCATCGATAAAAAAGTCAAAGGAAATGTTCCCATTAATACGGAGAAGGCAAAAAAAACAGTTTGGAACCAATTTACTACTTTTTGTACTGAGAGGGAATACACATTGAGTGCTGAAACGAGTGAAGCGCAATTGGTAAACATTATGAAAGATTACGCTTACAATATGAAGAAAATGGATGGAGAAGACTATAAGGAAGGTACAAATTCTTATTTGTTAACTGTACATTTCGTCTCATGGTGCAATTCTATTGGCCGACAAAATTATCTGGCATTTCCCTCAAGGTTCTCTGCAAACAAATAAAGTCGTCAAGTTTTTCAGGAAAAATCACTCGCGCTACGCGCTCGTGATTTTTTAACCTGAAAAACTTGAATCCTTCATTTGTTTGCAACGAACCTATCGGGAAATACCCGATAATTTTGAAGCTCTTGTGGTATTATAAGTGAAAAACAACACGACTATACTAATAATTAATACAACAATAAAACAAAAATAATACAACAATAGACAAAAAGAACACAAAAAAAACTAATACTTACAAAAAAAAACTAATACAATTTCGATGTTACAACACTACTCTCCAACTGATCTACATCAGACGCGAGTTTCATAGTTTTTACCCATCCCACAAAAGTGCTCAACGCCGCTTAAGAAGTTTTCACTACAATAATAAAATCGGACTTGTGGTTCCAGAGACATGCGTGCACAAACATACATACATACATACATCATACATACATACATACACTTTTGAAATTTGGCACATTTGTTCAGAAGCTGTTATAACAGCAGATTAACATATACAAAAACTGGGTAGTTCTGGAAATATTACATACATACACGTCGAATTCCTCCTTTTTTTTAAGTCGGTTAATATAGCATACTTATTATCGCAGGAAAATGTACGGTTACCACGCGATACCGTTTTTACGCTTGTGAAGCTGTGTACAACATTAGCTTTACATAAATACGAACACGACGACATGACATTTAACCCAGGGTTAACTTAACCCAGATCCGCGCGAGTGGGCCTAAATGCATCACACCCTATGTAATTACACTAGTCGAGAAGTTGTAAGAGGCCGTAATAGCAGGTGAGCTAAGAAACCCCACCCCCGCCGTATTTGGGGTGCTCTAACACCCCAGGCGTTCCTAGGGGTGCTAGAAACACCCCGAACACAATAACCCCTCGACTCTGTACATAAAAACTAAAATTAGACATTTACGAAGCTTTTCCTGCTACAAATGTTCTCTAACGCTCATAAACTGATTTCACTAAAGGCGTTCGTCGTTTTATTTTATTGTTTTCTTTATTGTTTAAAAAAGTTTAGACCTAGCTTTTTATGTTCGGATCATTCGTTTTCGGGAACGGTTCGTTTTCTGCCTGATAGTATATTACAAGTTAAAAACTTCCGATGGCCTCTAAATCACAACAAAATACAATCATTATTTCGCCCTAATTTTCAGTTTGTCCGAGGTAGTCGCGCTTGTTTTTGAAGTATGCGATATAAAGTATGAACGAGTAAATGAAGTAGCTTTACTTCAAGTAAACCTATTTAATATTTATTTATCGAATCACTGTGACAAGATCACACCGAATCGATACAAATTACGTATAAGTACGACTTGTTGATGTATAAAATCAATACAAAAATTAAATGGGCCACAACGCCACGCAAATTCACATTTCAATAGCTATGTCCACATCATGCAATTTCATCTTCAATTTTCATCATCTTCTTTTTATTCAACTTTCGTTTGGCATATTCAATAATTGAATGCGTCAAAATCCACCCGCGTTGAAAGAAAAGTGTCATAGCGAGCGCTACGATTTCAACGCGCGTCACGGGCATGCCTCACGTTCGCTGTTAACTGCGCTATAACGCATGCCCTTGATGAACAAAAAAAGGCCCAGTGTGGACAAAGCTAATGTCGTATCGCTTCTCTCGTTTCGTCTCGTTTCAATATGAATTAACCCTAAGTAAAACTATTTCAGAGGCCAATACCTAAGTAGGCACTCAATAAAGCCCTCGATTAATAAAGTTGCTCAGAGTTACGATGATTAATAAATTCTTACGATTTGAGAGCGACAATTCCACGATATTGCGGGTAGAACTTCGAATTTCCGTTAAGCACCTCCATAATACTTCAAGTTGAGTTTTGTGAGGTTTTGGACTGATAATTAAAACCCTGTCTGAAATTCGACGTCTAAGTATGTTATGTCTAATATTATAATATAGTATCTATGGACGCTTCACACCACGTCAGTCTGGCCCCGTGCTAAGTACCTGAAGGACTTGTGTTACAGGCACCAGACAACGGAAATATATTTAATACTTTTATACTATACATATATTTAAGATTTTTATTATATGATGCACATATTTAATATACATTCATGACCCAGGAACTTTATAAACTTTTTTTGTTCCGTCGGCGGGACTCGAACCCGCGACCTCCGGCTTGAGCTACCAACGCGCTCACCACTGCGCCACGGAGGTCGTCCAATATTACTTACAACATAAAGCAAAGTTGCTACAATTTCCGGAAATTTGTAGATATAATAATGGACCGGAGCCCAAAATGAAGGTGAATCGATATCGAGAATAAGTATAGAGCTATTGCAAATTGATAGCGGACAAAAAATTCAGTACAAAATTTTTGGACACATATACCTATGTACTACTTATAAGGGTACTGTTGTAAGTATTATTACAAGCAGTAGCATAATTTGATAGTAATAATTTGGCAATTCGTTTTCGACGTCCTAGCTGCTAGCGGCTGATTCCGAGACTGGAGGTGATTAAGAATAGGCAAAGAGAAAGAGCTCATAGATAAATAGAGGACTAAGATTGAGAATAAAACTATCCAAACCTGGGAGATTTAAAAGAAATTTTGTGATTTTACAACGGTAGTTCGTTGTTTTACTTTTGAGATCAATTTGCACAAAAACATATGATACTGGCTTATAAACATTGATGTCAAAGAAAAGAGTAAATATACGCTAGAGATAAATAAATGTTACCAACCACACTAAAAAAAAAAATATCAGTAGAGACCGCAATAACATTCTTCACAAGAATATTGTATTATTGTAATAAAACAAAATTCCAGGAAAAATCGTTTGCACTTTTCCGCTGGACATCCGATATTCCTGACACACCGTACAAAATATTTCCGTAAATGTTACGAGATTACCTCGTTATAATGAATTTACGTTTGCCCTTTCCTTGAAAACTTCCAACTTTTTAAGCCCAAAAATGAGCAAATAAAACCTTGCTTTTATTTTACTAAGTTGAAAATCTGCAAGTGTGGTTTGTAATTCTTTTCTTGTAATTTGTATTTCGCTTGCCTTGTAACGTTTACTTTAAGGGTCGAGTCACGCAAGAGTGCAAAATATTTGGTTTGTAAAATTTCTTTTCTTGTAATTTGTATTTTCCTTGCCTTGTAACGTTTAACTCACACTGGGATAAAGTCGAAGCGTCACGAGTCACGACGCGTCATGTCGTTGCGTACAGTATATTCATCTCTATTGTTCTATTGTTATTTAAGGGCCCTCACTTCCTAAATTAGCAGGTTGATTGTCTGTCAGTGCGAATATCGACGTAAATTACATTAAAATAACATTCATAACAGCGCGCCTCGTACGGTGGCGGTTACGACGCTCGCCGCGTCTATGATAGGGCGAAATAGGAGAAAAAACCTTTTTAAGGCTTAATATAATACATATTTCAAAAAAGTAACCAAACCAAATTATTAACTTATGTATTGCAAAGCAGTAGATATTTTTTATATATTCTTTTGAAAAATAATGAAGGAGTAAAGTGGTTTCATTCAACGATTTGGAGGTGATTTGGTTTTTTTATTTCTTTATAGACTACAGGCCCACGTCGAAAATGGATGGGTCAAATGAACCACCTGGGGACGTATATAGGACGATATTAGAGCATAAAATAATAAAATTTAGCACTATGCAGTCACTTGTAAGCTGTCCAACTGAGTGCTGGTGAGAATTCAAAAGTGCATGTAGGGTGAGTACATTTTGGTCATATGATCCTGTACGGCATTTTTACCATCGATAGACACATGAAAAATAATAAGAAAGCCCGCAGTGCCGTACAAAAATAATGCGCCAACAAGTCGGTATTTTTATTTTATTTTCAGCCAATTTTCATGGTAAATTTGGTCATTTGATTCAATACGGCATACGTTTCATACTGTTCGGATACAGCTTGGAATCAATTATTCCGCAACGCCGTACAAAAATAATGCGACAATAGAAAAAAATCGAGGATTACAAACCCCCGTTTTTCAGGGGTCCGGGGGGTCATTTGAACCAACATAAAATTAATTCATTTTGAAAGTATGCTATGCATAGATCATATTTTTTTGTACGCCGTACATTTTTGTTGGTCCAAAGGTTTGTAGGAGAAAAAAAAAACTCAAGCAAATATCCATAGAACGAAATGTAAGAAAAGTCCATACAACGAAACATATCGATTTTTTTCAAAAAAATAGTTGTTTCATTAGGGTTCCGTACCCAAAGGGTGTAAACGGATACCTTTACCTAAGACTTCGATGTCTGTCTGCCTTCAGCCTGTAACTCAAGAACGGTTATAGCTAGAGATTTGAAATTTTCAGAGATTATGTATTTCTGTTGCCGCTATAACAACAAATACTAAAAACAAAATAAAATAATTATTTAAGGGGGCTCCCATACAACAAACGTGTTTTTTTTTTCAATTTTTTGCTCGATATCAATAATGGCAACAGGTAGACACCTGAAATGTTCACAAAATACTCAATTTTATTTTTAATTTAAAAATCAATAGTAACATTTTTAAAAAAGAAATAATTAAGGGGGGCTCCCATACAAAAAAACACAATTTTGTTCTATGATGGTACGGAACTTTACTTACTCTGCATTAAAATGTACGGCATAATTTTTTCCTACTTTATTTATCTTAATACTATTTAAGACGAAGGAAAAATGTAGAAAATTGCTTTATTTTATTAATCTATGAATATTTAAAAATTCAGATTTTGTATTTCTGTTTATTTTTTTTAGAACAGTTTCTTTAGAACGGAAATACTCTAAATCAATTGTATTTTACAATATCATATTAAAAATAAAGTCGCCGTACAGAATCAAATAATTTTACAGCTTAAAAAATCAAGTATACCATATAATTAAGATTACTATTAAAATGGACAAAAATTTTTTGACGGAATTTTTTTAATAGTACTTTTGAGTGCTAAAATAATGTTTGGAACCGAAGCCGTACTGTTTCAGATGACCCCCCGGACCTCTGAAAAACAGGGGTTTGTAACCCTCGATTTTTTTCTATTGTCGCATTATTTTTGTACGGCGTTGCGGAATAATTGATTCCAAGCTGTATCCAAATAGTATGAAACGTATGCCGTATTGAATCAAATGACCAAATTTACCATGGAAGTTGGCTGAAAATAAAGTAAAAATACCGACTTGTTGGCGCATTATTTTTGTACGGTACTGCGGGCTTTCTTATTATTTTTCATGTGTCTATCGATGGTAAAAATGCCGTACAGGATCATATGACCAAAATGTACTCACCCTACATGCACTTTTGAATTCTCACCAGCACTCAGTTGGACAGCTTACAAGTGACGGCATAGTGCTAAATCTTATTATTTTATACGTCCCCAGGTGGTTCATTTGACCCATCCATTTTCGACGTGGGCCTGTAGTTTATTATTATGTTATACCGATATAAAAAATATGGCAAAACCAAATTACGTATCATATCATGTAGATTACTAATTATTTTTTTCAGATATAATTTGTTTGTTAATGCCGATGAAAAGTTGTTTCATCTGCACGCTTTTTTCGAGAGAGCAGCCTTAAGTTCGAATTTCTTCTGCGAAAATGTGGGAGAGCGCGTCCACAACAGGTACTTAAATAATGGACACAATATAGATAAATATGCTTTGGCGAAAAACATGACGCGTCGCTTCGACTCTGCCTCAGTGTACGTTGACCCTAATTGGTATTTTTTGCTTTTGTAATGTTGAACTCCAAGTCTGCAACTCTGTATACACAACTTATCTTCAGTCCTAGACATCTGTCTACACGTGTCATGAATTTTATTCGAACATCTGACGACGAATGTCTTTTCACTGGCTAAACTATTTAGCCAAACTTGTCAAAGTACTCTCGACATTTGGCTTATTTATTCTTTCTTGATCTTTCTAACGTAATTTTATTTTCTGAGTGTAAGCTATTTCAAGTTAAGCACATAAAGTTTTTAGTTACCAAAAACTACAGTAAGTTCTGTTGACATGTTTTTATAATTTAAGCTTTGGATATCTATCTATATCTTATACCTTCTTATATATAATAAAATTAAATTAAGAAATTTAAAAAAAACCCCGCCAAAAAACTTAAAAAATATTCATTTTAATTGCGACGATCAGTAAGACGTAGATAAACAGTAAATATTTGTATGCTACTGCTGCAGCATCACCTGGATTCTATAGGAGCCGAGCTCCGTATGAACCCAAACTGGAGGTTTCATGTTTGGGCTCATATTGACGGGCTCATCCAAGAGGACATTCATAGACGGTATTCTTTGCATATTATTCTGCACTATAACCAACAAAAGTTTAAAAAGCATGAAATAAATTTAAATTAAGAAATTTAAAAAAACCCCTGCCAAAAAACTTTAAAAAGTAATGAAATAATATTTACTGACTTTAACTTTAAATTATTCCTAAGTGTAAAGTAATATTTTAGTCCATAATTGTTGTCACTGTGTGTCGGGGGACCGCCAAGTAAACTACGACAACAGCGACTTTTGCTTTTGTATCGCCAAGTGCCCAAGTCGCTGAATACTGATTGTCTTGATTCGGTTCGCTGTAAACTGACCCTTAAACTATAATGTTATGTGAAATCAAACACGTATATTAGCGGTCCCCCGACACACCTTGACAACAATAATGGACTAAAATATTACTTTACACTTAGGAATAATTTAAAGTTAAAGTCAGTAAATATTATTTCATTACTTTTTAAAGTTTTTTGGCGAGGGTTTTTTTTAAATTTCTTAATTTAATTTTATTTCATGCTTTTTAAACTTTTGTTGGTTATAGTGCAGAATAATATGCAAAGAATACCGTCTATGAATGTCCTCTTGGATGAGCCCGTCAATATGAGCCCAAACATGAAACCTCCACTTTGGGTTCATACGGAGCTCGGCTCCTATAGAATCCAGGTGATGCTGCAGCAGTAGCATGCAAATATTTACTGTTTATCTACTTCTTACTGATCGTCGCAATTAAAATGAACCCAAACACGAAACCTCTGCTCTAAGTTGGTGAGGAGTTGGGTATCCTATTGATTACCAGGTGATGCTGCAGCACCAGGTCAACTTACTATTAATGTGTATGTTATTCATAAATATCACGAACCAGAATGCAAAATATAATACTCATCAAACGACTGCAAGTTGCTAACGGCCTTTCACGAACCAGATAAACCGGGATATTCCAGCACTGAGCAGGCTGATGATGATGAACTATAGCTAAGAACACTCTCGATCATGTCAGCTTTCGAACAAAAAAAAACTAGATAAAAATCGGTCCACCCGTTTGGATGCTACAATGCCACAGACAGACACACACACAGACAGACAGACAAACAGACAGACAGACACGTCAAACTTATAACACCCCTCTTTTTTGTCGGGGGTTAAAAAGGGAGATCCATACAGCATTATGTAATAAACAGCTTAAATAGAAGGATTCCCACGAACAATCCGAGTAACAAGCTGTGATAGGCCTGGAGATAGTGACACAAAATTCTTGGTGATTTGTGCCAGTATGGCGGTTTTACAGGGGTATAATTACGTAAAGGCAAAAAGGAAAATGATGGTCATAGCGCTCGCACTGGCAGCCCAAACGCGTGGGCGTTAATCGAACGTGTCGGATAAATAACGAGTGTCGAACGATTTGTTCCACAAAAATGCTTGTAGTTTCAGATAGTCGAAAAAAAATAAGTAGGCGAAAGCGTAATGCCATACTTGTCGGGTGCGGCTTACAGCCCGCCATACCGACGCGAATACGTTAATTTTAATAAAAAAATTGCACCATTTGTACCAGGCTAATTTTTGCATAGCTAATAATCGTCGAGTAGCCATTCACGAAAATCACCTTGCCATACTTTTCCGACAGCGCCCAATGGCCGCCATACCACTGCAAAGGTGTAAGATTTTTTTTCGCCAAACGATTTGTGCCAGTATGGCATTTAAATTTTTGGAAAATATTTGACAAAATATGACCGTTATTATTTTTCCCATACTTCTAGTAGGGGGAAAAAGTGCTGCCATACTTGAAATACTTATTTATTTGACACGTTTTAAAAATACGACTATAAGATACGTAAAATCATTTTTTACATCATGGCATCATTGTAGTCTCGTCATTTGACTATTGTACCAAAAAAAAATGTTACAGATTGTAACCATGGGGCGGGATGACTATCGGACTTGAGCAAAAAAGTGATAAAAATTGGACGATTTGTACCAGTATGGCAATTGGATTTTTGGAAATTATACGATACAATGTGACCATTATTATATTTGCCATACTTGTAGTAGACGGAAAAAGTGGCGCCATACTTGAAAAACCGTTTGAATTACGTATGAAATCTTAGGATTTTGAAAAAAATATTATTCACATTCGCTGCCTCCCACAGGTATGGCATTATCAGACTCCTAGTTATGATCATACAGGGAACTGTTAAAAAAAGTTTCAGGGTGGTACAAATCGTTTGGCGAAAAAAAAAACTTACACCTTTGTAGTGGTATGGCGGCCATTGGGCGCTGTCGGAAAAGTATGGCAAGGCGATTTTCGTGAATGGCTACTCGACGATGATTAGCTATGCAAAAATTAGCCTGGTACAAATGGTTCAATTTTTTTATTAAAATTAACGTATTCGCGTCGGTATGGCGGGCTGTAAGCCGCACCCGACAAGTATGGCATTACGCTTTCGCCTACTTATTTTTTTTCGACTATCTGAAAATACAAGCATTTTGTGGAACAAATCGTTCGCCACTCGTTATTTATCCGACACGTTCGATTAACGCCCACGTGTTTGGGCTGCCAGTGCGAGCGCTATGACCATCATTTTCCTTTTTGCCTTTACGTAATTATACCCCTGTAAAACCACCATACTGGCACAAATCACCAAGAATTTTGTGTCACTATCTCCAGGCCTATGATAGCAGGAACAGCACCTAACAGCATGTACAGTCACTCCGAAGACAATTCCACAAAATTAAACTGCTGAGCTGCACTTGTTGTGTGCCTATCAAACCGTTACGAACATGCAAGGATAGAAAAGAATTTAAGAACAAAAAAACATCGATTATTCGACAGAATATATATTAGTAGTACCACCTACGATGACGACCTCTGTGGCTCAATGGTTAGAGTGTGTGGCAGCTCAACTCAAGCCGGGGGTCGCGGGTTCGAATCCCGCCGACGGAACAAAAAGTTTTTCAATGTTCCTGGGTCATGGATGTGTATTAAATATATGTATGATATAGTAAAAATCTTAAATATATTATGTATAGTATAAAAGTATTGAATATATTTCCGTTGTCTGGTACCCGTAACACAAATCCTTCAGGTACTTACCACGGGGCCAGACTGACGTGGTGTGAAGCGTCCATAGATATTATTATTATATTATTATTATATTACCTACGTTAAAGTTAGGTAGGTTGCGGAAAAAATACAAATGTACTTATGCAGGGTTTTCCTTTTTCGGAAGTCGGTTATAAAGTTTTATATATTTGGTTTATTCAATATGACGTTAAAATTATAGTTTAGTAGTAACTTAAAATATCTCTACAAATGTTTAGAAATGTATATGAGAAAATTTTCACATCAGAAATAATTATTATGATTTGAAAATTAAGTACTCAATGCAAACCAGCAAACAAATCTTTTCTAAAGATTAACTTTTTTTTACTTTTGTATGGAAAATTTATGATGCTGAGGCGCTTGCCTTTACAAATGACAAAAAGAAAATTGCTCTTTTATGGCTGCTACTTTCACATTGAAGTCTATATTAGGGACACATACAAACTCTAATGTATTATCACTTCGTTTTGTTACATCTTGTATATTGTATACGATATACGATAACTATAATAGTCTAGTTTTGCAGTGTATCAAGCGAATACATTGCTAGTAAATTCGCGACGGTGTAAGTGGGTGTCATATTTAGATAGCTTCCTTACTATCCCCGGCAATCCACTTGTGTCCAGGGGAGGAAATGTACCTGTGACGTCATCGTCGACGCTTTACTCACTTCTACGGTAGGGTCGGCAATGGTAATGTAAGTGGCGAATATTGAGTACCAGATACTCGTATTGTCAGCAACTTTACGGATTCTACTTTTAAGTGCGACATCAATAGAGCTTCGTTTTCTTACTTGATCCATTATTTTTTCTATCAAATTTCGAAATGATATTTTCATGAAATATGTAACGCGTTCTGATTGGAAAAATCAAAAAGTGCAAACTTTCAAAAATCAAAAATTCCAAATATATTTGTTTGACGTAAATAGGGGAAATATTATTTGGCATTTAAGTTGGTCAATGGTCATACGCCGGGACCACTCCAGTTGTGTCAGCCATCCTACTGAGTGATGAGTGACGAGAGTAAAAAATGGGAGCGTGCTCCTATAGTTCGCACATATTTGGGCACTATAAAAATAAAGAGTTATTTTATAGGCGAGGAAGATTCCTAAGTCTGGTTTAATTAAACCGGTCACAAACCAGCTGTGTGAGTTAATCTAATATATCAAATTCTCAAGTCACAATGTTAGTCCGCGAACTCCTCCGAAACGGCTTTATTGATTTTTACCAAATTTTATATGCATATTCAGTAGGTTTGAGAATCGGCTACTGGGTACTTTATATATTGATAAGTGCATTTATTGAATAAATAATAGTAAATTATTACAACCTGAGACTGACGGCGACCATTGTTTATGCGACGAGATAGCGATCGACGTTGCCATGGCGACATACTTATTTAGTCACTTCAATAAAATAACATCCAGAGCGAAATACTTTATATTATGGCAAAGCAATGTTTGCCGGGAGAGCTAGTATAATATAAAATAGTTGTAATTGTTATATATTAGAAAAACCCGCACGTAGCCATCGGTCGGCCAACAAGCTTGTTATACTGAGACCGTCAGTGTTAGCCGCGTCACGTAGTCACGACGCATATTACGTGTTTATAGACATCGGTATCTATTCGATAAAGAAACAATCATTCTAGTGACAAGCAAGGTGTTACTATACAAATGAAAAAGTTACAATACAAAAAAGTGGCCTTAAGTTTAGGGTAAGTCCATCATGGGGTTTATAGAAAAAGTGGCACCGCGGCGCTAAAACAATTACTTTTTAACCGACTTCCAAAAAACGAGGAGGTTATATGTTCGGCTGTGAATATATTTTTTTTATTTTTTTTTATTTTTGTATGTTCAACGATTACTCCGCCGTTTGTGAACCGATTTTCGAAATTTTTATTTTGTTGTATTAGGTTTCACTCCAATTTGGTACCATGTTCACAAAAGTGGTGACCTGATGATGGGATCCATGAGTAATCGAGGGAACTCCTCGAAATGTATATGGAAACATATGGTGATTTTGGTCTTATGAGAAGCATCCTAAGCATATGCTACCAAAACGCAAGATTTTGCACCGAGGTATACTATGGTTCCGAAGATACTAAGAGAACTCCGGGTTCCTTATAGATACGAGTTTGGGAGTTTAGGCGCTGTTTTAAGAACTGAAAGCATATGCTACTATGCAAATTACATTCATCATCATCATCATCATTACCACGTCAGGGTCACCAATGTCACCAAATTCAACCTTATCTCCAGAGCATAAGGCACACATTTGACATTACTTCTGAGAAGTTAAAGTTGCTTCGATAATGTAACATTCTGTCTCATATCTCCAGAGCATAAGGCACACATTTGACATTACTTCTGAGAAGTTAAAGTTGCTTCGATAATGTAACATTCTGTCTCACTTCGAGATATTCTGGAAAACAACCTAATTGCAACCTTTTGCATTGCGTTTAGCGTTTATAGTACAATAATGACTACTATTCTACGCTTTCAGCGCTGCTACTTTTACAATAAACTCTAATGTAAGAGACACAACCTTAAAGTTTTGTCACTTTTTCGTTACATCGTGTATTACAGAATAGTTTTCTGATAGTAGGTAGGTACATTATAATTTAAAACTAGCATTTTTCAGTATTGGCTCTGTTTATTTTATGTACATAATAGCTCTCGTTCCTGGAAGACTCATGTGTCGATATTCAATTTCAGCTTTGAATTTCGTTGGAAATGGAGTCAGGAATTTTATAATAATTGTCTTAAAAGCGACGCGGACGTCTTGGGGATACAGTTTATTACAATTTGTATTTTTACACTTTATGTTAGTAAGAAGTGTGAATATTGACTGTATCCAAAAGCTGAGAGGAAAAGCTAAGCACATTACCTATTCCACGAAAACACTGTACCTAATATTTTTTCGGCATGAAGTTAGCCTAAGTATAGTAATTCAAAGTCTAAACTACAAACATATTAATTTTTATCAAAATCTGTTCAGTAAGTACTTCCACTGCTCGACGATATTTTGTCGTTGCGATGTCGTGTGGTTGTGGTACGTGTGGGTTGGCCCTTAGCGTGACGAGGTAACAAATTTTATACCGTGCGCATCGATGGTGCTGCTTACTGGTGCCGCAAATTCAAAACTTAAAATTCATTATATTATTTACTTAGAGTGCGGTCGCCTATAGTTCCTTAACGTATAACGCTTGTGAGATGTGATAATGATAAACGTAAATGAAATATAGGGTTCCGTAGTACCGCAAGTTTTTGATAACTTTTATGGTCAACGAACGTACATTTAAAGCGTGTTTTACACTACTAACAACATCATCTCAGTTACTTTCAAATGAATTTGAACGAAAAGTTCCTTTATACTTCGGCGAATACATTTTTTTTAGTTAATCGACTATTACTCAATAACTTATGAAGTCTTCTTAGCCGTGATAGTTTTCCTTTGAAATTCAGCATATTTCCTACTCCCGTGAATTTTTTCACATTTCCAGAACCAACCGTTTAGCTGGTAGAAGGGGGGGGACACTGGACTATATCGATTTTTTCCACTTTAAAACTTAATATTTCACAAAGGGATCCGCCCTAAATCGGAAAATTATCTATGAATACTCGCAATATTTTTAAAAAACCTATTCAACGACACCCCACACGATAGGGGTGGGCGCGAAAAAAAATATTCATCCCCGCTTTATGTGTAGGGGAGGTACCATAAAAAAATATTTTTTTACGATTTCATGTACCATTTTGTTGCCATCATTAATATGTGTATTGTGTATTCATGCTAAATTACAGCTTTGTAGGTCCTATAGTCTCTGAGTAAAACCGCGGACAGACAGACAGACGGGCAGACGGACAGACGGACAGACCGAAACTATAAGGGTTCCTTGTTGACTACGGAACCCCAAAAACGGGTACACCATACAGATTGTTATAGCTGGAAGCTTATAAGATGGTTCTTATCCCTTATTATTAAGGTCTTATCGTAAAGAATATTGCGGTAAAATTTGGGGCCGAACCAAGCCCAAAATGGTTTCGGACTTATAGATTGAAGTACCTAGAAACCTTAGTCACCGTAATAATGCCTTATTTAGTGGTGCAATATCAGAAAGGTTTATAAGATATGGTTATAGCCTAAAGGCCATTATTTTGGGCCCAAAACCTAGTGTCAGATATCGAAGTGTTTGTAATAGATTTTCGGTAAAAGCTAGCCAATTTAAGATTTATACTAAAAACAACCTTTTATCAAAGGGACATTTTTCCCGGGATCAAAACAATTTATTTTCCTGAATCGTCATTAGAATCATCATAATAGTTCAACAGTAATAAACAAGAAGAGCTGACAAACAAACTCTTTCGAGTAATATAGATGAATGGATTTAGTTTGCAATATATGTAGGTACTATGTCTTTGTAACATAGTAACAACAATATTATATTATAATAGTCTAGTTCTCTCAATAGTTCATTAACACTATAGGATTGTCAAAATTTATTATTATTTTTAACAAACAAATTAAAACCGACTTCCAAGGTAAAAACAGTAGTAATATGAACTAAAAAGTATTAAATAACTCTTACTCTTTAATGGTTCCTGTTTCAGAATTCGTCTAAATCTCAACTATTTCTGTACATACTACAGTTTTCATTATTTTGAAATCGGTACCAGCCAATTTAATGGTGAGTTCAGTAATGTCAGAATATCTGAAACTTTTGGGACTGGTACCTACTTCAAAGTAATGAAGACTGTAGTATGTAAAGAAATAGTTGAGATTTAGACGAATTCTGAAAAAGGAACTATTAAAGAGTAAGAGTTATTTAATACTTTTTAGTTCATATTACTACTGTTTTTACCTTGGAAGTCGGTTTTAATTTTTTTGTTAAAAATAATAATTTCACTCTTTTTAGTTAAGTATCTACAAAATAAGGCTTTATGTGTAAATAACCAATACGAATGTTAACTATTCACATTATGTTACTGTAAGCGAAATTGTGGTAAATGCTTGCAGTTATCTAAGCGATGCTGCAATTTCCAAATTTTTATCATTAAAGGTTCAGGAGTTCTGTTCAGTGCCTTTAGACCAAGAGACACCTTCGTATGAAATTTCTCTTACTCGTAACATAATGTTTAACTTACTAGAAACAACATTTTAACCACTATGAGTGTTTTGATAAATTTCAAGGATTTCCCTCGATTGCTCATAGATCCCATCATCATCTCACCACTTTCGTAATTGTTATACAAAACTAAGATTATATTATCCTATATAACACGAGAATTTTGAAAATCGGTTTACGAACAGCGAAATTATCATCAAAAACATCTGCTTCGATGCAAAATATCACGAAAAGTACTGATAATTGGGTTATAGTGTGATGACGCATGGTATAATTATGGTTGTGATGATGATGATTAAACAACGCCGAAATCCCCGAACCTGTACCTATAAGCATTCAAAAGTTCTGTTCGGTACCTTCGGATCCAGGGTATAACCTCGTGCAAAGTCTTACTTTTTGGTAGCATTTACCTCGAACGCTTCAGAAAAAATTGAAATCACTATATATTTCCATACAAATTTCAAGGAGTCCCCTCGATTCCTCAAGGATCCCATCATCAGATCACCACTTTTGTGAACATGGTACCAAATTCAAGTTAAATCCTATACAACACAAAAATAATTTTGAAAATCGGACCACAAACGGCTGAGTAATCGATGAACATACAAAAAAAAAAGATACATACAGCCGAACGTATTACCTCCTCCTTTTTGGAAGTCGTACAAAAAGCGTATAAAAAAATATCTTTAATGGTTCGATAAGCCTAATGGCCTAAAGATAAATTGGAACTATGTTTACTTTGTATGCGATCGCGTCGGGGTTAATTATATTATGTTGACAACCGCACATACAATTTAGTGGCAAAAGGATGTTTGTTTAGGGACATCGACTGTATATTTTGCTTAGCAAAATAAAAATTTTTCGGACTCAAATGAATTCCATTATGCAGGGTAGACTTAATTTGATGATTAAAATCTGTCATAATAAGATACGAATGCTCGCGTAAGATTTTATTCGAAATCAATGATTGATAAATAATAATAATTAGTAAACAAATAAAAGGTTTTCTTTCCATGTGGATCATCACAATCTCTTTGATGAAACGCGCACAAAAAACAGCTGTCATTTCAAAGGGTATCATAGGTCCAGCGTACTTGTATAATGGAGGTCAGTGAGTAGGCCGCAGAAGAGATCTCGTTAAATATAGTATTACGTTTGACGTAGTATGTCATATCGGCCGGCGCGCGCAGTACTATAAATGCATTACTCAGCATGGTGCAAAATGTTCAAATTGACACTTGCGCTCAACTCGCGTATATTCGCCCGTTTGTTTGAAGTCGATGGTACTCCTTAGTTCTGTGTACTCTGGTATACCCATAGATTGTACAATGGTCCTAAAGGTGACTTTCCGATCAATGCCGCAAGCGACCGCGACCGAAACAAAAGTAAATTGCCACTTTATGACATAGGCTTTGATTATATAATCAAAGGCTACAGGTTTCATATTCTACCGACGTTGGTCTAGCGACCCATGCTGCCGCTGCTTTGTAGTAGCGTAGAGCAAAATGAAACTTATAGCCTAGGTCATAAAGTGGCATTTTATTTGAATTTTTGTCGGTCGCAGTCGCTTGCCGCGTCGATCGGAATGGTACCATTACTATTGACTAAAGAGTAAAGACTGTTAAACTTCTTATTTGCTTGAAAGTGATCAACAGTCGAATTCTTGGTTTCATTTTAATGTGGGTAACCAGCTAGTCGAAGAAATATAGGAGCTTAATAATAGTGCTTACCATAATCAGCTCATAGCTGTTTACAACACTCATACACAAAATAATGATAACCGATTGTTGAAAGATGGTTTTCTCTAAAAACGTAAAACTTTAATGACTCTATTCGTATTAATGCACACTTAGTTAATAAAATCGCAACATTACTAAATAAGTATTAAAGTAGTTAAAAAATTTGTGTACTTAAATAAGTTATAAAGCAAATCCTTTTATCGTAAGCTCAAAACTCATAGGAAGCTGCCGGCTGTTAGTAAACTAGTCTAAACTGTCGAAGGACACTGAAACTAGTGTACAATTTAGTGTACAAACTAGTGCATATAAATTGCCTGCAGATTGCCACCAAATTGTGACGCCCTCGGGTGTGAGGGGAGCGATTCTCAAACCACGATAACGCTTCGATCGAATGCTATCTCATTTGTAGTTTACTATCTGTGTGTGCGACACAGCAGTGCAGGCCACAAAGGAAGATCTTTCAGGCGAGCCGAGGTATTATACAGGGTGAAATTAAACCTTCCTGCCAAATTTTGATATATTGATCCTTGTTAAAAATAAAAATACTTACACGTATTTTTTCTTTTATAATCACTCAGTACTAAAATATTGAGAAATAGCTCCCTAAAGTTATCCTAAAAAACACTACAAATAATGGACACGACGCGTCGCCCGCGCGTGACCTACACCCCCGCGTCACCCCCGCTCATTCCCTCGCGCCGCGAGTAACCGTTCTGCAACGATTTTAAATGGGATAAAATATGTCATTGAAAAAAAATAACACCCAATTTTTTTTGGTTAAATGGACTCTCCTAATGATACCTAAGCCCTGGAAAAAATTTGGCAGGAAGGTTTAATTACACTCTGTATTACGGCCGAGGTATTATGCTCGGTTAGGCCCATTATACTGTTTTTTTTTCGAACGGGTCTAAGTTACAGGTCTGGTTAAGACCTAGGTAGTTTAATCGTGGCTATAACTCTGTTGCTACTTGGTTTAGAGATTATATTGATTTCAGCTGTCGTATATACCACGGCACTTAGGAAACTACGAGTACATATAATGCACCGCCACACACATGCTACCTCACATGCGAGAGAAATAACTTACAATCGAAGTGACATTCGAGGCGAGAAAATCGAGTTCCAGATAAGCAATTAGATGACGCTTTAACAAGCTACGACAAGCGACAACACCCGACGACACGCGACTACAACGACAACTGACGACATGTCATTCGGATTCGACGACAATACGCAACAACATCTGATGACACCCATTAAATTATGAAGACATGAGTCATGTAGACTCTAATCATGTTACGGTTCAATTTTAGGCTATAATCGTATGTCACCAAGTTTTACCATAATATGTTACCAAGTTTATCATATATTATGACGTCATATCTAATGTGTTTACGACGTGACCAGATAGAAAATTAATAAGATGGAGATAAAGTAGATCTTTCTACGCGTGGCGAAAATGCATCATTCCTCTGCTATAATTTCTGAGCCTCTAGCCAACACGTTTTCTGTATCGCTTCTTTTTAATGTCTTTTTAATTTTTAATGTCTTTTTAAATTGAAGTTTTATTATCGAACGCTTATTTCATACATTTTTGATCGACTGTAAAGAAGAGATAAAGAACGTCTTGGCTAGAGGCTCTGATACTACCCGAAAATATTACGTTATAAAGATACTGCAGTTCAGTGCTCATGTTACGATATAATTTTGGGCTGTAATTATATTTTATCAAGTGTTAATGAACACGTGACCTGATAGACAATTAGTAAGTTGGAGTTAGATTAGATCTTTCTACCACGTGGGGAAAATGTATGCTTTTTATTCTTAATAAATTGAAGAGGTGAGTGGATGAATGAGTTAAGTAACATTTTTGAAAATTTACGTTTTTTGCATAAATGTAGCTTTTAGGACTTGGAAAATGATTTGCAATAAAAAATTTTTGAATATTACGTATACTTGCAAAGTTAGCCAGATGATGAAGCAGGTAAGTAACAAGGTTCGTCCAAATGACTATGCAAGAAGCGGGTAACAACCATTATATGTGTTGTATTACGGGAGATCGCTTGAATATTTTACTTTTTTAAGCAATATGTCGACTTTTTTTATTCTATTGGTCAAAGGTGGTCAAAGGCATAGATTAAATTATATAGAACGAGCTTTTGCCCGCGGCTTTGCTCGCGTTAAAAAGTATTATTAATAAATATTATTATATACAAACTTTGATCCCGTATTTTAACCCCTAGGAGGTAGAATTGATCAAAATCATTTTTTAGCGGATGCCTACGTCATAAAATCTACCTGCATGCCAAATTTCAGCCTGATCCGTCCAGTGGTTTGGGCTGTGCGTTGATAGATCACCATGTCAGTCAGTCACTTTTGAGTTTAATATATATATATATATATATATATATATATATATATATATATATATATATATATATATATATATATAATTAGATAGAAGATAGATAGATAGATGTACACATTATTCAGATAAAAAAGTACTAAGTACAACTGTATTTTTTTAACAAGATTTGAATGCACAATCCTTTAAAGTTTAAAGAGTGGGTATTCCCGGGTAAATCCATACTAATATTATAAATGCGAAAGTGTGTCTGTCTGTCTGTCTGTCTATCTGTTACCTCTTCACGCTCGAACCGCTGAACCGATTTTGCTGAAATTTGGCATGGAGAGTCTTTGAGTACCGAGAAAGGACATAGGATAGTTTTTATCCCGGAAAAATGTACGGTTCCCGCGCGATAAACGAATTTTGGCGCAACGAAGTTGCGGGCATCATCTAGTATTAGGTATACATATAGAATGTACACATCATTCAGATAAAAAAGTAGTAGATTAGTTCAAATTCGGGGAAGGGGTAGCTGAGGTGTTGCCTTTGATGTTAGAAGAAACCCCGTTCCTCTAGGCCTATTGGGAGCGGAGTTATGTCTACTTTAGTAAGACGTTTGACAGTTGCCGAGCTGTCAATGTCAAAGTTTGAATGCTTGTAACTTGGCAACTATTTGTCCTGGATATGGGTTTCTTCGGCTTGATCTTCCTGGATTTTTCTCCTCTATTCGATTCTGGCCTTAGAATTAAGAAAAAAAATTGATGTCTCTGATTTAGTTCAAATTCAGGGAGAGGGTAGCCGAGGTGATGCCTTTGATGTTAGAAGAAACCCCGTTCCTCTAGGCCTATTGGAAGCGGAGTTATGGCCGCTTTTGTTCGACGTTTGACAGTTGCCGAGCTGTCAATGTCAAAGTTTGAGTGCTTATAAATTTGGCAACTGTTTGTCCTGGATATGGGGTTCTTCGGCTTGTTCTTCCTGGATTTTTCCCCTCTATACGGTCCTGGCCTCAAAATTGAGGATTTTTTTTTCGGAAAATTCCTTCTTCCCTGATCGTGAATTGGGAATTCGGGAGTTATGTTGGGGCCAAGTTGTAGGTCTCATCGTCCTGATTAAAATGAGCCCTCACTCGGGGGGTCCAGGACCAGGGTTATAACTTATGAGCCGTGGGGTTTTCTTCCAGGGGGGAGGTGGGGGGCAAGTTTCACGAGAGTGATGTTGGTGAAGTCTTGAAAGTTTGCTTGCCCGAAGGTACTTGTGCGGTACCCTCGCTGTTCTCCTGAATATGAAAATAGTTGTCGCCCTTATTACTCGGTAATAGTTTGTATACCTACTCATCAAAATTTAAAAAAAAAAACTCCTTAACTATACCATCCTAATAAATTTTTTATTAACATAATTAGATGTCTTCCACTATACTTACAATACTTTTAATAGTAATGTAATGGACAAATTTTACATTACTCATTCTTTGCATTTAATGGACAATGAAGGTCCGATAATGGCTCATTATTTAGTCAATGTAAGATACTCCATTACTATTTTTTTTTGTAATGAGTAATGTGAATATTCACATTACTCATTACTTTTTTTAATGTGTAATGGAGGACCACACATTACACATCAATCATTTACTGGGTAATGGATACCAATTAAATTTCCAAAGTATAATCCAAATTTCTTTTTGGCCTGTCTGTTTGGCCGTGAGTTTCTTGTCTTTTCAATTGGATTTTGACTTTTGTTTCATCTCAATAAAAAAATAATAATTTATGTTTATTGTTTACTTCATGCATGACAGTCTTTACAGATTTTGTTGCATATAAAAGTGTGGAACCGAATAACTTCACATTTTTCTTAATTTATCCTAGAATGGAGAATTTTTTTATATATTTTTTAACATAATATTAAAAACGGAAGATATTTACACCTCCTGATACAATTAACATAAGCCATTACTTGATTTGTGATGAGAAATCATAAAAAGTTTTTTCAAAACTTTAAACGCGATTTACTCGAAATTCGAAATGTGTTACTTGTTCGATTCTTCCACTCATGTCTTTAATTCTGCTATCCCTTCTAGGTTTTTATACATATTAAGTTATTTTCGTTTACGTTTTAGCCCACCGTTATATAAAAAAAAAATACGTGTAGCGCTTGGAAAATTCCGCGGTAAAGCTATTCCATAGCATTTTTTACCAACTTATGCAATTATAATTCACATACGTCTAGTCGCACGCACACAAACTCCGTGCCGAAGTCTGGCAACGCCGTGTTAGGTTTTTTTCGTTATGGAATCTTGATTCGGTCGCCGCGCTCAAAGCCCGCGATAAAAGCTAGCTTAAAACACGTTTACATCGTGTCTGACGAAGCGGATACAACCTAGACACTTTACTTTCCAATCTATATACAGAATTTTACTTGTACTTACATACAGCAAAAGATCATCTTGTTTAACTTGACCTCTGGTAGCGAAGAGATGCTTAGCTACGAAGTGCCAGCTTATACTGGATGTGTTACCGTGTGTTTCAAAGACCGTCATTTTGCGAAAAACTATAATAAAAAAAAAAATTACAATAATAATTGTAAACTTTTTTTTTTCGTATATTTTTATTGTAACAAAGGTACCAACTCAACAACTTAAAATTAATTATTATCTAATTAATAGTTTTCAATCCTATGGTAAAAATCTAATCACAATATTATAGCCATCCATAATATACTAACATTAAATTAAAAATTCGAAAGTGACCGTTACACCAAAATTCGTTTATCGTGCGGGAACCGTACATTTTTGCGGGACAAAAAGTATCCTACGTCCTTTCCATACCAAATTTCCGCAAAATCGGTTCAACGGTTTGGGCGTGAAGAGGTAACAGACAGACTTCTCATTCCATATTTCCTCACTAATGTAATGAAATAAGAATACACTATACACATAATATGTACTTGAAGATTTATTGCTATTGGAAAAAAAAAGAGTATTACCATAAAATTCAAGTCACGAAGGCATAAAAATGCAACAATTACCGCATATTTCTCGTTGCATGCAACCCAAGTCGCATTAGTATGCAAATTACTTAGGAGTTCGCAAAAATGGTACTGTGCTTAGAATATTCAGTTTTGCTGTAGTGTTATAATGTGTATTGTCGGCTATTAGCTTCTGTAATGGACTTTACAAGCTATTTCTGTGTGGAGTTTCATTTATAGACACAGTAGACCAATTTTCCGAAATAAACGTTTCTGATTCTGATTCTGAATATCTTAAAATTACAACCATATTATTACAAAAAAGTTGCTGTGACATACGGAAGGACATACAGTAAAACAGTCGATGGCTCAGTCATCAAACTTCCGTGTTTGGTCATTTGGCTACGGAACCCTAAAAGTATCTTGATTTTAGAATTCTCGCGTGTCGTGATGTCTGTTGCCAAACTCCTCCGAAACGGCTTAAGTAGCCGTATCGGAGAAGTTTTGGGTTTGGGTTTATAATATTCATGGTAAAATCATTTCTTGTTTGGTGTATGCTATTGAATACCAGTTTCTTATTTAAAAAAGAGCGTGTCTACTGTCTATAGAGTATACGTACTCGTACGTGTCAGAAGTAAAACTTTAGTCTAGTCTAATATCGTGACGACTTTAGTCGTGACGCAATATTGTTATTATTTGGAATTTTGCACCCTCTTTACACGACACGACCTTGAAATTTCACTCTCAACGCGCCCAAAGAAGTTCCACTTCAAAAGATAATCCCGGATTCTACTTTCGCAATAAAAAGCAGCTTAGTTTTTTGTTCGATTCGATCCAATCTATTTACTATCAAACTACAAAATGGTATTCTCGTAAAATGTTAATTTCTAACAAAATACACGACCGATTTCGACATAAATAATAATAATTATGACGTGGACGTTGCATAAAATAGTGCAAGAAGATTTAATTGTGTAACATTAGTGCTAAATGTTTCACCAAGTGCCTACATTAGAAACGCTCGTTCATAGGTAGGTAGGTAAAGTTTTCAAGAACAGCTATATTCATTTGAGCGAGTACCGGATTTCCTCACCCCTACAGCCTTTTCAGTCAGGCTTATCAGCGCTTTGAGTATCTTTGAACGCGTTTACAACTTACTTATCTTACAACTTCGTTTCTGGTTATAGATTTTTTACCCTCTATATCTAATGTGTAAAAGTATTTGTATCCAACTATCCATACAAATATTATAAATGCGAAAGTGTGTCTGTCTGTCTATCTGTTACCTCTTCACGCCCAAACCGCTGAACCGATTTTGCTGAAATTTGGTATGAAAATATTTTGAATCCCGGAAAAGGGCATAGGATACTTTTTATTCCAGAAAAATGTACGGTTCCTGCGCGAATTTAGGCGCAACAGAGCTGCGGGCGTCATCTAGTAGTAAATAGTCAAGGTCTGCCTTTCTTTGTCTGGCATATTGGAAACGTCACGTAAAAAACATAGAGAGCAGACTTAAGGACCAGCAGCCGGACCTTAGTCGATCAATTGTATTGTGCAATATCACGTTTCAATTTTATTAACAGTTTATATTCGTTTAAGGTACAATTCCGTGCATCGCGATCGATCGCGGTCGTGCACGACCTACGACTGTCGTCGGACGCTCGCGACCATAGTCAACGTATGAAAATGTATGGCACCGCTTCCGAGGCCCGCGACTGACGCGCGCGGCCTACGACTGTCGTAAGCCGCGCGCGATCGTGTCTTGAAGTTATGACATCGCGCACGACCGACGACAGTCGTAGGCCCCGCGCGACGGTGTCAAAGTTATATGGCACGATCGCGCGCGGCTTACGACAGTCGTAGGCCGCGCGCGTCAGTCGCGGGCCTCGGAAGCGGTGCCATACATTTTCATACGTTGACTATGGTCGCGAGCGTCCGACGACAGTCGTAGGTCGTGCACGACCGCGATCGATCGCGATGCACGGAATTGTACCTTTAGGTCTTACGTTAAAATAATTTTAGAAAGCGCACGGTTCCATGCTATATCTAGTTTAAAATTTCTCTTTCACGTCGAGAAGTTGACACAAAAGAGTTGGTCAGTTGAAGTGACGGTCGCAATGTAACGTTTGCTGCTGCCTGCTAGTTTATACAAAGCCCCCGCAAAAACTCATTCTAGGTTAGTTTCGTGTTATACAATAAAGGATTTTCGTATAATAAACCTCCGTGGTGTATTGGCGTGGCTCTTGAATCGGTCGTTGGTTCCATTCCGGCATTGGAAAAATGTTGTTTTATAAGTTCTGTTACAGCTTTGAATTTTAAAGTAACCTGATTGTCTGACAAGAAAGATTTATAATGATTGATAAGAAATCGGTTGTATAGTTTTTGCGTATAACGGTAACAAACATACAATAGTACACACAAACTTTCGCATTTTTAATATGAAAAAAAAATGTACATAATGAAAAATGTTTGTTACCTTTGAGGTTGTTGCTTAAAAAGGCTTTAATTATACCCAGAACTTGCTTAATCGAAATCAAAATACGATACGATTTTTAAAATTATTTTCCGCTTCTAAAAAGCATGTCTAAAAAAACACCCGATTACTCGATATGAAAAGGTACTCGAGAATTTTCAGCGGGAAATATTCTCGTACGTTTTATTTTTATACCCACGTAAATGTACGTATATTTACGTGGATCTACCGTATTTGTGTGATTCCTGGAAATGATGCCGGTAATATTTTCACGCGTATTTACATAGTTTCGGGAGCTATTTTGCTTTTACGAAATATGTAGAAAGAAAATTAGGTTTTTCGCTAGGGACCATGAGAAATATGCAGTCTTTGTATTTTTTTTGCATTGTGATGCATTTATAAAACATTTAAAACTGAACTGTATATTTTACTAAAAGGGAATTGAATTTGGAACAATCTTCGCGAGAGTCTATCTTGCGGTCTGTTCCAAATTTGAATTTCCCAAACATGCATCGCAAATCGCAATGTCACGTCTCGTTGTAATGTGAATTGACCCTTATAGCTGATATATTAGTAGCAGTACCTCAAATTGAGACTCCAAATCATCAAAAAATATTGTATAGCCAATTCATACTTTTGGGACATCTCAATTAGAAACAAAGGATGTCAAAAGTAACTCTTTCAGCGCTGCTACTTTTACGCCGTGTTCATTCCAAACAGACTGTGAGCCGCCGAATGTGAGCAGGCTCACTGTGAGCCCCAGTGTGAACGTGAAAATATACGGTATCGAATGTCCGCGCCTACGCCTAGCGAATTAGTCCTATCAAATTACGAAATAAATAAACATGAACGAACACAGTTTGGGGATTTTAAGGATCGATAGGGGGGTGTATTCTGAGCATAAATTCCAATTTGAGGGGTTCTACTGAGGTCAGCTCAAGGTCATTTCGATGGAAACGCGTTTAATTCGATATCTCGAGAATGATCAGTGTTAGGAAAAACATTGTAGAGACCTTTTCTCTTCCAAATGAAATTTACTAACTTTTTTATCTGAAACTTTTTTTTTACATTAATATTTTTCAACTTATTACTAACGGAAGGCAAAAATTTTACCTTTTTTTCTATTTTTCGTCGTTTTCTCCCCAACCATTAAATTTTATTAAATTTTACTGATCATCAAAGTGTAGATATTTTAATTATGAACAATTTTTTTTTAAATTTTTTTCTGTAATGCCAATACCTTCGGAGTTATACATTGCTTTACCGAGCGAAATCCGCGCCATTGTCGCAATATAAAAAGGTCAATCGATTAAGCTATTTAAAAATTGTACTTCATTCAAATATTAAATATTGCAATCATTCAAATATCATTCAAATATTGTACTTCTTTAATTTGGATATTTTTTTCTATTCAATGGGATAATAATGTGAATGAGGATTACAAAAGAAGTAAATGAATAATTATAACTATTTCACACGTTTATTGATAAAAAAAAGGTTGTAAAATTCTTCAAGTTAAGCACCCGAGGCCGATGGAAGTGATTCCTCAATATTAAAGGCCCTGACGGTATCGCGGCATACGTCGTCCTCGTCCATTGCGCCAAAAAAATCATCGTCTACAACATTGGCGATATTAGAACAATAGTTCTCTTGGCAATTAGTGCAAATCACTGAGCAAAAGAGGCCGGCCTTTCTGCACCCGCACGCTTTGCCGCAGTTAGTTTTGCATTTGCAAGAAATCGATCTCAGTAAATTATCCGGAGCTGGTTTCAATGACATTGTTATCGGCTCCAATCCACGGGGGGTGCGACGCCAGCCATACTCCTCGGGTTCCAGATAATTTTCCAGCCAGTATTGAACTTGGTAGAAACACCTCAACGAGTGAAAAAGCCACATCAGAGGTAGGAGGAAGGGATTCTAATTTAACCCTCCCACTGCCGGCCATTTTTTTATATCCCTTAAATCGGAGCTCGTTGAGATTCGTGCAATTCGTGTCACCTGCCTTGCGATACAAATTCAAAATGAAATGTTCGCCGTTTGGGAGTTTTCTGCGTAATGCGTAAAAAGCACGCTTTTATTGTGGTACTAATAAAACGAAGGCGAAAAGAAAGAAGAATATTTTGGGTGCATTCAATGTACTACAAAAGTGACACTACGCAATTTAGTTTTCACGATAGTCGGCCAACTTGAAATTGTATAATATGTGCGGTGGCCCTCTATCTGTGGTATCGTGTCGTGTCGTTATCGTGCAGTGTGCAAACACCCTTTGAAGCGAGCGTTGTTTTATCTACTTTGTCTTGTAGAAAAATTTCAGATAAAGAAACCAAATCCGGAGATTTTTTCAATGCGGTCATTGTTTTGATCTTGCCTAGGTTGAAAGGAGCCGAAGTTGTGTCGCAACCACTAATCGCGTGCAAAAATAAAAGGTTTTTTTCGACTTTCGGCCCATGTATCGGTTTGAGGCAGCATGGGCTATATGTAGCTTATATTAGGTAAAGGGCGACTGGAAATTAGGGGTGGAGCCGTTAAGGGGAGGTAGTCTAGGGTTATTCTGACTCAGAATAACCCTAGACTATTTCTGACATATATCACTATGAGACCCACTGTGCTAACTTAACCCTTTCCAAAATATTCCTATTTAAGGAGTGTAACCAAAAAATCGTACCAAAAATTTTCAAATAGTAATTAATCCTAAAAAAAATATTTTTGCTTACTTTTTTTTTGTTTTGCAACAAAGATATTCCAAATAAGTAATATTAATTGTAAAAACTTCATAATTTTCATTATTTTATGCAAAAATTGCTAAACAAAAACGGAAAATGTAAAGAACAAATCTTTGATGACTGAAAAAAACATCAATTTACTTAAAAAAGTCACCCATTATTATTACGTACAAAATAATTAAAAAACTTCTACGTTTTGTTTCCTTTCAAATGAGATATTAAAATCCAAAATCGGTTAAGAAACCATCAAGATAAGACTGTTTTAACGCTTCAACTCCCAAGCGGCCACATGTGGCCCCGAGAACAATACATTTTAATATTATATTCAATTTTGGCACAAGTTACCAATTTTTTTTTCAATGTAATTTTTTTTTTTTAATTTATTGATACACAAAAATGAATAAACAGTTAACAAATATCAGTGTTAAAAAGCCCATACCGGGCTTGTGCTAACACAGCTTCACGGGATATAAATATAAGTAACGCTACAATGGAAAATTAAGTAACCTACAACTAAAATATTATCTTCTAGTATAATTGTTAATCATTTTATTAAATAAGCATTCGCCTGTTTATCACACTGCATTGTCATTCAAAATACTTTACTTTACTAAATTTAATTTTCCCTATTCATACAACGCGTGCGCACGCTATGCGCCCGCAGAACGAGTGTGCAGCTACGCGTTGCAATTTGCAATAGCTACTGCCTGTAAACAAGTCTCAACTCTCGTCGGTGTTGCGCTCGCCTATACAGGGCGATAGTAAATGTTACACATTATTATTTTATATATTGGCTGCATGAATTTAAAAATGGATTTTCAAATGTGTTAGTCGCGCTAAAACTCGAAAACGGCTGAATGGATTGGGCTGATTTTAGTCTTAAAATATTCTTAGAAGTCCAGGGAAGGTTTTAAAGTGACACGACGTTCACCGGGACAGCTAGTTTTTACATAAATAATCTACGTAAACACTCCAAATAGTGTGTTTTCATTATACGTTTTATATTAGTTACGTTTAATTTATTTAAAATATCTTTCGGTATTTCGTTATATAATCTAGGAACAATATATTCTGCTGTTCTTTCTCCGTATTTATTTGTACTTCCTATGGTGGCTACTTTTTTGTGGGTCATTTTTCGTAGATGTATTTTAGCTGTGACAGGTTTCATAATAGTTTGATTATATATATTTTCTGTAAGAATTAGGTATTTAAATTTTATGTGTATTGGCAGTATTTTGCAGTAACCAAACAGCTTATCGTAATTATCTTTGTGTTTGTTTTTTATTTTTTCTGGGACAATTAGTTTTAATAGTCTTAGCTGTAATGTATATATTCTATCTAAATAGCTTTTGAAAGTTCTACCATAACTTGTAAGTCCGTATGATATTATTGAGTCAGCTAATGCATTATACAGATTAATAAGAACGTTGTAGGGCACTTTGTTCTTAATTGTATAAAACTTCGTTAGCAATATTCTCAATCTCTCGCAAATGTGGTTAATATGCGGACCCCAGTTAAAATGATCATCTATCATGACTCCAAGGTAATTTGCTGTATTAGTTTGTTCTATGTTTGGGCAATCACACGTCTGAGATCTCGTATGTAGACACAGGTGATTGTGTGCTATAAGTTTAAGAGATTGTGATATCGATTGTCGCTTATAGTTGATATGTATAAGTTTTGTTTTTTGGGCATTGAGTACTAATCCTGCATCGTGCGACCACATACCTAGGGCAGTAAAGTCCTCTTGTAACTTTTGTAAGGCTAAATCAAGGTTTTTATCGGAGATAACGAGACATGTATCATCCGCATATTGGTAGATAGTGCAGTGTTTGATTACTTTTTCAAGGTCATTTACATAAGTCAAATAATGCACTGGCCCTATTACCGAGCCTTGAGCTGTACCAATTGTAACTCCGATCTTTTTACTCATTGTATTGCCTATTTTAACAGTATAATAACGTCCTTTTAGATAATTTTTACACCAACTTTTTAATTTACCTCTTATACCCATGCTGTCTAGTTTTTTTATTAGAAGTTTATGTTTTATTGTGTCGAAAGCTTTGCTAAAATCAATCAAAACAATTATGACATGTTCTTTTTTATTTAGTTTATTATTAACTTCGTCAGTAAATTGAGATAATAATTGTGTTGTACTTTTTTTAGGTCTGAAACCAAATTGTTTGTTTGTTAGTATGTTATGTTTATCATAGTAATTAAGTATAAGTTTGCATATGTATTTCTCAAAAATTTTATCTAAAATTGGTAGTATAGTGATGGGCCTATAATTCTCGTAACTGTCTGATTTTCCCTTTTTATATATGGGCCTAACTATCCCTGTTTTAAGTTCAGATGGATATATTCCTTTGTTTACGCTGCAGTTAATTAGATTCGCAATCGCTCCGCATAGATGTTCGCTAGCAAGTTTGATGTCAATTGTGCGGATACCGTCTATGCCAGGGCTTTTATTTGTGTCTATATTCTTAATGATTTTACTGACCGTGAATGCAGTAGCTTTTCTAAAATAAATTGATTTGTCAATATAATTTGAGTAGCTGTCCTCATTAAGGAGGGTTTTGTTACATTTTGGAACTACTATATCGACTGAGTTGCGAAATGAATTTGCAAAGCCATCAACGACAATATGTTCGGTGTTTGTATTGATATTGAATGATTTATATATTGTTTCTTCTATTGTATTTTTTGTCCTGCCCATCATATCGTTCAGTATTTGCCATAATTTTCTGGGGTTATTTTTATTATTTAATATTTGTGTATTACAATATTTGTTCTTAGATTTTCTTATCATTTTATTTAATTTATTTCTTTCATGATTGTATTCTGACCTGAGTATTCTATTAGTGGGATCTTTTTTACATTTTATAAACATTTTATTTAATTCGTTGCATCTATCCTTTATTTTACGTGTGACCCATTTTTCTTTATTTCTCCTAGATTGTGTGTTGATTTTGATAATTTTGGTAGATTTTTTATACGCATCTATAAAAGCCTGTTTTATGAAGTAATATATTTCCTCAGGACATTTCATTGAATTTGTTAATTCCCAGTTTATTAGTTTTATTTGTTCGTGGACGTTTTTTGTGTTAATAGTTGTGATATTTTTTACAACACTCTGTATAGGCGGTAAGCCCGATAACGCTATACAAATGGCTCGATGGTCCGCCAGTACAGTACCGAGCGCTGCGGTGTGAAGGTCCTCTCTGTAGTTTCTGACAAATATATGATCAATACAAGATTGTGTTATTTTTCCGTTGTATTCTTCAATTCTTGTGTTGTCAGAAATACCACAGAGAAGACCTGCCCCCGAGAGCATGCTTAGGTACCTGTCTTTTATGCTATTTTCAGATTTTAAGTCTATATTTATGTCACCTATGAAAATGAAGTTTTTAATCGTGTGGTATTTTTTAAGTATACGTGACAATTCAGTGCTCAAAAACAAGTGACTACTTTTACAAGGCGGTTTATACAGTGCACACAATGTTAATTCATAGTTATTTGATGTAGTAATTGTTCCTATGATATTTTCGCAGTAAAAAGTGCTATATATTGTGTTAATCTTTACATTATGTTTTTGTTGTACATACATAATAACGCCGCCTCCTCTTTGGTTTTTTCTTAATTTTGTGTGCATTGTATATCCTCGCAGCTGAAACATTGAGCTTATAGTATCTGAGATATTTGGTTCTGTTATAACAATGACATCTATTTTATTTCTAAAGTCATTTATGCAGCATTCCAATTTAGAAAAATTTTTAATCATTGATCTAATATTAATATGTATACAAACAAAATTAAAACTGTTATTTGGTAAGTATGACAAGAAGTTAGCTATATTAGTGCAATTGAAAATTTCTTTAACAATTTGTTCCGGATTATCCATTAGTAAAAATAGCAAAATTTTGTTACAAAATTATTAAATTTAGGTAAATTAGGGTTAGTAACATAATTTAGGGTAATTTTTTGAGGTCTTCCTCAAACCTGATAACATAAATTTTACTGTTCTCATCCTTTCGCACCATTATCTTGCCGTCTTGATTAGCCCATATGAATTTATATTTTTCGTTCAGCATTGTTTTTGCTTGATATAGAAGAGTCTTATTGTAGGGGGTAAGCGAATGTCTTATATAGATTTTAACGTTGTCCTCCTTGCCGACACTAATATCTTCTTTGAAGTCCCTCAATGTCGGACGTACTTTACGTCCAGCTTGAACCCATTTATTAGCATCAGCATGATTTTTGAGCTTTATTAAAAGAACAGAGTTGGGTTTACCAAGCTTTTGTTGCCTTTTTGCATACTTAATCTGGCCGTTGTCCATGTCTAGTTTCTTGGCCAGGTTATGAGTGATACTTTGTAAGTTTTCATCTTGCTTGTATGGTATACCAGCTACCTCGATGTGGTTGTGTAGCATCTTCTGTTCTAATTCACTATATTTTTGTTCTACCGCCATTAAATTATTTTGTAAGCTTTTATTGCTGTTGGTTAGGTGTTCATTTTTACGTTCTAAGAACTTTACTCTTTCTTTTGTTTCATCCAATTCCTCATTAAACTCATCTATTTTGTTACTACAAAATTCAATTGCGGTTTGCAGCTCGTGTAATTGTTTTTTAACCGCCCTTTCAATTTCAACTGCTATGTTGTCAAGAATCTTTTTTACCTCTATGGGATATAAATTCCTGCGTTTGTCGGTGGTATTTTCGATACCTTCTTCCTCTTGATCATCTTCTTCGGGCACATATAGTGAGGACCTTCGCGGCGTTATGGTTTTGCATCCTTCACAAACCCATTCTAAGTTATCCGATGCTCGAATAGCGGCAACTTGTTTGTTGGTTAGGTTGGCACATTCCGCAGTCGCATGTACTATATTACCACATTTGCTGCACTCAAGTCCTGGTATTTTTTTAGTGACATTTTTATTACATTTTTCACATTTAGATAATTTAGGTGGCATTTCGATAGTAGGTTTCTTATAGTAGCGATTTAGTACACGACTTGCTTTGACAGCGTCCTACCCGCGAATGAACGATGAAAATGATTTAATTTTTTTTAATGCAATGGAACGCACCAAGTGTTCCATTGCATTAAAAAAAATTAAATCATAGATAAAGTAGAAGCGCCACGAAAAGAAATATCAACAGAATTAATTAACGATATGCAACCTTAAATTATTGCTCCAAGGCTTTAAATAAACGTAGATGGGGCACTGCTGGTAAAGGAGAACTGTCAAAAATTACGTTTTTGTATGATAGAAGCGTTAGTTCCTTTTCTCGTCACGTTAATTTAATTTTAAAGCCTTGTCGAGCTGTATCTGCAAGATTTTAATTTTATTCGATTCAATTTCTTTTATTCGAGTAGGTCCGAATAAAAGAAATAGGATGTGTGTACGGGATTCTCCTAAATACCTACATTGTGATTATTCTCTCATTACTTCATTGTTTTGTTATATATTCAATATTTTTGTTGTAGAAACTATTCAAAACATATATGATGATGATTAAAAGTAGTAGGTACATAGTACATACATTTAACTCATCTGTTGAAAATCTGTTGTGTCTGCGGTTCCCACGATCGAGGTATTAAGTTGTATTTTTCTTTTTCTAAACTTTACAAATAAACATTTTGCACAATACGGCATTTTTTTAATTTTACCTTAAAATCCGGCTATTTTAGAATTAGATTACGGCAACCCTAAATTTGTCAGGAACAACACTGCCTCCCTCTGTCTCAGTCCGCTCTAACGGTTAACTGTGTTCGGATGTGCTTACTTTCTTTCAGATTCGATTTTTCTAACGACTTGGCTTTTTCCTGGACTTTTGTATTTGATTTTCTTCCCGACAACTTGGACTGCGCCCTGGTTTCTGTGACTCCTTACGATTTGGCTTTGTTTATCGGACCAATAATGGCAGAAAGAACATCGTTTAGTAACGAAGAATACGCAGATATTCTATTTTATTACGGAGCTGCCAGAGGAAACGCTGAACAAGCTCGTCGTGAATATGGCGAAATATTCCCTAATCGTCGACTGCCTGATGCGGTTCACAGAGAAGATTTAATCTGAATGTGTGGATGGGAATAATTAATAACCGCTTGATTGGACCACATTTCCTACCGCAAAACCTCAATGGGGTTGAATATGAAAATTTTCTGAGGAATGTGTTTCATGAATTAATGGAAGACATGCCGCTAGAAACGAGGCAAAACATTATATTCATGCATGATGGCTGTCCTGCGCATTTCAGGCTAGCTGTGAGAAGTTGGCTAGACCAACATTTCCCCGACCGATGGATATGTAGAGGTGGTCCAATACCATGGCCGGCACGTAGCCCCGACATCACGCCCATGGACTTCTTCGTTTGGGGTCGAATGAAATCTTTAGTTTATGCCACAGACGTCCCTGTACCAAACATCGAAGACTTGCGCAACCGAATTATTGACGCAGCGCAGGAAATTCAAAGTGAACTTACAGACTCAAGGGTTGTGAAAACGGGTGTCGTAAGAAGAGCACGAGCTTGTATTAGGAATAATGGTGGGCACTTTGAAAATTAATTATAAACAGTTTTTTTCAATAAACTTATTCTTCAGTAGTTTGGGTTTTTTATTTAATTTTTATTAATACTTCGATCGCAAGAATCCCAGACACAATAGATATTCAATTGTTACGCGGCAGCCGGCTTTCGCGAGGGCGTCGAAGGGTTACACAGTCTCATCTTGATGGTTTCTTAACCGATTTTGGATTTTAATATCTCATTTGTTTTTTTTTATTTTCCGTTTTTGTTTAGCAATTTTTGCATAAAATAATGAAAATTACGAAGTTTTAACAATTAATATTACTTATTTGGAATATCTTTGTTGCAAAACAAAAAAAAAGTAGGCAAAAATCAATTTTTTTAGGATTAATTACTATTTGAAAATTTTTGGTACGATTTTTTGGTTACACTCCTTAAGTATGAATATTTTGGAAAGGGTTAAGTTAGCACAGTGGGTCTCATAGTGATATCTGCCAGAATAACCCTAGACTACCTCCCCTTAACGGCTCCGCCACTAATTTCCAGTCGCCCTATATAACTCCGAAGGTATTGGCATTACAGAAAAAAGTTTGAGAAAAAAATTGTTAACAATTAAAATATCTAGACTTTGATGATCGGTAAAATTTAATTAAATTGAATGGTTGGGGAGAAAACGACGAAAAATAGAAAAAAAAGCAAAATTTTTGCCTTGCGGGAGTAATAAGTTGAAAAATATTAATGTTAAAAAAAGTTTCAGATAAAAAAGTTAGTAAATTTAATTTGGAAGAGAAAAGGTCTCTACAATTTTTTGCCTAACACTGATCATTCTCGAGATATCGAATTAAACGCGTTTCCATCGAAATGACCTTGAGCTGACCTCAGTAGAACCCCTCAAATTGGAATTTATGCTCAGAATACACCCCCCTATCGATCCTTAAAATCCCCAAACTGTGTTCGTTCATGTTTATTTAACCCATTTTGAGCCGTAATTTTATTGGACTAAATAGCGTATTGTCGGTTAGGTGTGAATGAAAAAGTGAATATGTATGGAAATACAATAAACTGCGTAACGTTCGCTCACATTCGGCGGCTCACAGTCGGTTTAGTGTGCACACGGCCTTAGAATAAGCGCTGTATTCTCTGTATAATATAACACGTCGTACGCATCCTAAAGTCTCATCACTTTGTATTGAACACCCTGTATACTTTCATACGACGAACACTGTGTCTACTACCCAAAACTAACACGACTATTTGTCATATAAGACAAGTATTTATTGACGTTCAGTCCTCCGGAATGATGAATATGTTACAATATTGAGTCAGTCATTGTGCGGAATTGGGGCACAACTGGCACAAGTCGAGGGGCCACTGAGGGCCTCTCGGATTGACAAACACGGCCCCGTGTTTCAGATGACGATGGCTCTTGTACTATAATTTACGAGTATAATACTTTTCAACTGTCATAATAATATATTAATAAAATATGCCGACATACTTGGAGAGAAAACGGATATTGTATAACTTGGCTATTGTACTATAATTTACGAGATTAATATTATACTTGTCAACTGTTATATTATAATAATAAAAATGCCGACATACTTGGATGATTTCTTTGTTTGAACTGAGAAAACTGATATTGTATGGCTCTTGGCTCTTGTACTATAATTTATGAATTTAACATATTTGTTAACTTTCATAATATTATAATATTAATAATTTTTTGGCGACATATTTGGATGATCCCTTTGTTTGAACTAAGAAAACTGATATTGTATGACTTGGCTCTTGTACTATAATTTACGAGTTTATTATAAAAATGGCGACATTTGTTCGCTTGCAATAAATATTGCTTGTGTAATATAATAATAAATATGTAATTGAAGTAGTATTATCCCTAAAATTGCAACTCGAGCACGCATTAAAGTCACTTAGGGCCGGTTGTTTGATCGCTAGTAAAAAATTACTAATAGTCTCCGTAACCATTAGTTAGTTGACTGTAGTTAAAACCTTGACCAGTTGTTAAAGTAGAAATACGTTGTTTCAACAGATTTTTGACTTTAGTTAAAAGTAACAATCGTCAAAATATGTGTTGCTACTTGCTATTTGAAGGAACGTGGGGAAACCACACGTCTCTTTTTACCACGCAGTGTTACTGATAGTGACATCTCGCTTGCTCAGGCCTTTTTTTCTCTATTCCGCTAGGTATAACTTTATGGTTTTTATTGTTTTCGGGCACCGACCACATGGTCGGTGTTTTCGAATATTTGATCGAAGCTCATGTTATTTAATGGTTTATTGCACAGAACACATTAAAAGATGAGGACCTCTTTTAATGTGTTCTGTGGTTTGTTGTGTGGAATTTATATTATAATAAATAAGTACTTACATAATATTATTGCAGTAACATGGTAAATAAAACAAGCAAGTACGTGGTGTTTTCGTCAATGCTATGATTACAGCCATAAGAATGACTTATTTTACATTATAATGACGTTTTATTTACAGAGAAAGAAGCACTAACCAAAGTAAACGAAAAGACGAGGCATGGTCAATTGACTGATGAGTTCAACAGTAGTAGTGCCAGTAGTACTGTCTATAGAACAAAAGTTAATATAAGTATAAATTTAATAATGATTCTAGAACTATTTCTTCATCAAAAGAACTTTCCGAGTCATTGAAATGTACATTTAAATCCATTTTTTTTATAAAAGCACTCTTTTTGGGCAGTAAAATATATTTTCAACTCGACTAGATATCATCCGCAACAAACAAATCAAACTAATGGTCAATGTTAACTACGCAGTCCGAGCGTAGTCAAATTATTTAACAATTTGTCAGAAACTTTAACTAAAGTTAGCTTAACTATCGATTGAAAGACAACATTTTGTAATTTTTAACCAATAGTTAGTTTAACTAACCGATTTTAACTATTAGTAACCTTAACTAGCGATCAAACAACCGGCCCTTAGCATTGGCGTTAATACGTAGGTCAACGTCTGCAGTCGTCGCGGTCACTATTTTACAATAATTTTCGTCCTAGTACAAAATACAAAGGTAAAGTATTAAATCTGGTCGAACAGGAACATCATAATTATTATGTCAATGTCTATTGTAAAAAAGTGACCGCGACGACTGCAGACCATTAACGTCAATGCTAAGTGATTTTAATGCGTGCTCGAGTAGAAATTTAAAAGCGATAATACTACATCAAAAATTACTTATTTCTTGAATACTATGGCCGCACTCAGATCGTTAAACTTGACAGATAATAATTTATGAGGCTTATGATATTATATCAAAATCTACATTTAATTAATAACAGGTACTTACTTAAGAAATTAATATATTCTGTTCCTCTACTAAAATGTTTAATCAAATATGCTATAATGTATTTTAAATGTTCAGTGCATACTGCATATTTGCATATTTAAAATCAATGAGTGCTATTCAGCGTCGTATTACGAAAGCCAATTTGGAACTAACCCCTGGTATTGACGTGTTCAAATTACTCCATTTATAAGCTGGATTAGCCCGTCAAATTTGGCCGAATTTAGTTTAATACGAACCCTCGCTAAATGTTTAGCCTCCAACAAACTTTGGTTTTTCATAGAAATGACTATATTGTAGTGTATAATATACCTGCTTGGCAAATTCTGGAAAAATATGTAGTACCAGGTAGTACTACTAATGCTTGCAACTGAATTGATATCGTATTTTGTACATTACAATTATTAATGTTACCTTCATCACCGAAAATTCGTTTGATCCATGTGATAAGTTTAGTTAACTGTCCCCTTACGTTCGAGGAAGGATCCTGCTTACAGACTAAGGGTCAATTTGGACCGCAACGCGACGCGTTGATGGTGAATTTGTACTGAATTGACATGTTTCAATTGCGTGAGACGTCTTGCAAATCTATCAAATCCATACAAATTGAGAAATGCATATACGCGTCGCATTGCATTCTGAATTGATCCGTTGACCTCTGATAAACGTTAAAGTCTCCCGCAAACGATCAAACATCAAACCGTCAAACACGTCAAAACACGTAGTAAATCCAAATTTTCTTCAAACGCGTCAAACACGTCAAACACGTAGTTTATATGGTGATTGACGTGTTTGACGTGTTTGATGTTTGATCGTTTGCGGGGCACTTAAGGCGCGCCGCAGACGTCACACTTTTTGTGTGATCGAGTCTGCGGCTTACATACAGTCTGCATGGCGCGCGCCTGCGGACTGTATGTAATAATGGCCGATTTACGCGGGTGACTAAAGCCGCACGATTTTCGCCGCACGGCGAAAATCGACCGTGTAAATGGCAAGTCGACTACGCCGCATGCGGCTAAAGTCGCAAGCCCCAAAGTCGTGCGGCCAGTGGCCGCATGCGGCTGGTGACTAAAATCGACCGTGCAAACGCTCAGTTGCAAGCGATCGCTTGCTGCGAATACTACTCGACTGGTGACTTGCCGGGTGACTAAAATCGGCTCATTAGTCACCCGTGTAAATGGGGTGGCGATTCGACTTGGACAGGCGATTCGACTGGTGACTTGCCGGGTGACTAAAATCGACCCGTTAGTCACCCGTGTAAATCGACACTAAGCCGCAGACTCGACCACACAAAAAGTGTGACGTCTGCGGCGCGCCTAAAACATTTCTTAAAAATCAGCACACTGAATTAAAAGGTTGTTTTATGTTTTGACTTTGAAAGTCTATCTAATAATACTGTTTTTAGATTGGCTAAAGTGTAGAGGTTATTCAAACAACATCGTGAAGATAAATAATTCTTGCCAAAAACCTTCAGAAACTTGGCAATCTTCAAATTCGCCTGTTAATCAAGTACGTAGCCCCTACGTACGTAAAAGCCCCTTTATTTAAATAAAGATTAAAAAAAACTAGTTCGAGAAAAGGTTTAAATAAAAAGCCTACTACATTGAAACATTTATTTTCAGCATAGACAAGGGTATACATAATGTCATTATATGTAATACTTTAATGATAGAACACGAATGCATAACATCGTTACATATTTTATAACAAGGTACAGAATCCGGCAGAAAAGGATGCACATCGTCTTAAGTAACATTTTGGTCAAAATTTGACATTTCACTAGCGTACACTAAGGGTCAATTCACATTGTGACGAACGAGGTGTTGAGATGCAGTTTTAATGAGCCATTCAAATTTGGAACGCCCTAACATTGCGGGCAAGTCTGTCAAATAAATGTGCATCTATCTTTCTATGTAGTAAATAAATTTCAGTTTTGAATGCATCGTATCGCTTTGCCACGTTGCAATGTATACTGACACTAAGGGTTATTAACACCTGAACGCGGCGCAATCTCGTAATTTCTTCACCGCTTCGCAGCTGTTTTATTAATGAGGGTTTTCGATATAATATCATTTGCCACCGGGAACGGTAGAGTCTTTCGTGTCAGACAGACATATGACAGCTACGAGTATATCGTGACATATGACAGCTGTTTGACACGACAATTGACACGATAGACTAGAGTCTAGCCGTAAGCTGTAGAGGCTACATAGAGCCATTGGTCCCTCATTACGAGTATACTGTATTCCGCCATGATTTGTAACCGAATATTTCTTTTAAAAAATCGATTTGCATCCTTTTTGGCCGAGTCATATTAATTTTCAGTCGAGAGACTAGGGCGCCATAGAACTTATATCAATTTTGGTCCCTCACATAAATTTTCTCAAAGATAAAAAGCCAAAATGTGATATGTAGAGTTGATAGATAGACAAAAATTTCTGTACATAAAGATGGTTTCACAAAGGTTTTTGATAAATGGAGTATTCTTTTTGTAATATAACTTAACTTTTAGTACTTCTAAAGTAATAACAATTTTATACAAGAAAGTAGAGCTTGTCTAACTTAAGATGACGCGCCCCTCCCTCGTATTCACAGTACAAAAATGTTTCATTTATATCAACTTTGAAGTGGTGGGGCAAGTCATTTCAAATTAGACAAGCTCTACAGCCGTTGACTGAATCGGTTTTATCACATTTACCTAACTTTTAAAATTGGTAAACTTCAGATAATATTCATGCTTGCACATTTTTAACATATCTTTCGCTATCCTTGATTAAATACACATATTTTTAACATAATATTATGTTTTAAGTACTTTACTATTAAGTAGAAATACTAGAGAAATATCCATACATTATATTCTTACAGCCATATCAGATGCGGTAACAATACACAAGTTCTGTTATAGAGTTACGGACAATTCTATTCAATATGAAGTGGACTGTTTATAAATTTCTAGTCACACTGTAAAGTTCTGTGTCATTGTACTACCAGAGAAGTTGATTATTAGGCAGTTGATGGATCTACGTAGGGCTTGTCTTACTTAAAATGACGCGCCCCTTACTCGTATTCACAGTACAAAAAATTTCATTTAAATCAACTAGTGAAGTGGTGGGGCGCGTCATTTCAAATGAGACAAGCTCTAACTTGGTTGCGTTATGTCAAACCCATCCGACAGACAAAGGCCATATAATTGAAGTAATCCGACCAAATGACGTAGGTCCGTCAACTGCCTATTAATTAATTTCTTCGATAGTACAATTTATATGTCGTTTCTTTAAATTATAAGTTCAGAATCATTACATAAAATGGATATTGGATACATGAATAATGAATGTCGTTCATTATCCATATAATAGAGGTAATACATACAGGGTGTAATTAAACCTTCCTGCCAAATTTTTTCCAGGGCTTTGGTATCATTAGGAGAGTCCATTAAAGCAACAAAAATTGGGGGTTACTTTTTTATGACATAATATTTTATCCCATTTAAAATCGTTGCAGAACGGTCACTAGCGGCGCGAGGCGGCGCGGGGGAACGAGAGGGGCTGACGCGGGGAGGAGGCGCGCGCGCGGGGGCTCGTCACGCGCGGGCGACGCGTCGTGTCCATTAATTGTAGTGATTTTTAGGATAACTTTCGGAAGCTTTTTCTCAACATTTTAGTACTGAGTGATAATAAAAGAAAAAATACGTGTAATTTAATTTTAAACAAGGATTATTATATCAAAATTGGCAGGAAGGTTTAATTGCACCCTGTATAAACATACATAACCTTTTTTAATGTAATATTCAGTGTGATAGAACCCTTATTATTATAGCAAAGTTCGTTTTTTCTTTTTCTTTTACTACTAACGCCAGAACGAAGCCAGAACAAATAAGTACAAATCAGAAAGGTAAACCATTTTTACAAATCCCTATACAAAAGTTTTCTACAATAACATAACATATTTTATTATCTTACTTAGTATACAGGGTGTAACAAAATAAAGTGATAATAATAATTTAGGGTGTGTATGAGTCCCCCTTCTATAGTTGACTGTAAAAGTAGCAGCGCTGAAAATTAACTTTTTTAACAATTTTGTATGGGCTAATTCTTGACGATGGGGCGTTTGCCCATACATATCACAAAAATTGCTCTTTCAGCGCTGCTCCTTTCACAATGAACTTTATATTATAAGGCAATACACATTACACACCCTAAAGTATTATTTATACTTTCTTATTGTAACACCCTGTATAAGAAACATATTTTTATGTCTACTTTTCTCCTTTTTAGGGTTCTGTATTTATTTACATGAGCTTCTTAACGTGGATCACATAAAATAACGTCGAATTTATACATAAGTTTGTGAATAAAAATAAACAAGGCATAAAATTCCGATCTTTGAGACGTTATTTGTTTTACGGTATAAAATCTGGTGCCCGATTCTTGTACTTCGAATGTCACTTCGATTGCTGACTCTCTTACACTCATGTGTGACCGTGGACGACCTCTGTGGCTCAGTGGTTGAGCACGTGGTATCTCAAGCCGAGGGTCGCGGGCTCGAAAAAAGTTGTCCATGGATCATGGATGTGTTTTAAATATGTGTAAAATAATATAATAAAATTCCTAAATATGTATATAATATAAAAGTATCATATATATCCGTTGTCAGTTGTCTGGTACCCGTAACACAAGTCCTTCAGGTATACTTCGCACGGGGCCAGACTGACGTGGTGTGAAGCGTCCATAGATATTATTATTATTGGTCATCATATTTTTCGGTGATCATACTCTACAATGGGACGAATTGTTAGGGACGAGATAGGGTCTTGTAGCCAAGATGTTTTCTTATCCTCTTTAGAATCGCCGATTAAAATGTATCTATAGAATTGACATTATAGTAGAGGAGGGGAGGGTGCTTTTTATGTAGTTTCATGGAGACCTAGTAGGTTTTGTACCATCGAGGAAGTTGATTCCTATGCATTTGAGAGACCAACGTCATTTGGTCGATCATGTCAATTCAATGTTAATTGTGATCTGTCGGCTGGGTTTGACATAATGCGACCAAACTACGTAGGTCCCCCATCTGCATAGGAATCAACTTCTTTGATAGTACATTAGGTAAAGCTGATAAAAAATAATACGAGCGTTTTTTTATTTTAGCGGTGGGTTCAGAAACTGCAGCCATTTTAAAGTTTCGAAAAAGAAAATATATTCAGAAAATTGCTTATTTAGGTAAATTATAAATATATTTTAGACAACAAGGACTAAATCATTTAGTTTAGAGCAAAATAAAATATATGCGAAGCTTAGTTATGAAAATATGAAGCTTTATTTTTTTATATTTTAAAATGTCCCTACAGGCTTACCTAACCTTTGAATCGTCAGTGCTTTATATGGAAGCTTCTTTGGGGTATAATACTGTATACACGACATTTTAATATAAAAAAAAATTACCCACCACGTGAGAAATCTGATTTCTATACCATGATAACTAGACACATGTCGGAAGCCTATGCAAGCTTAATCTGACACGCTCGAGCTACTCCCGAAATCCCCTCTTCCCCTCCCCAACTATTAGAGCGTCAACTTCATATTATCGAACGCTTAATATCCTAAGATCCGACCGTAAAATCCTGCATGAATCTTTTTTTCGATCAAATATATTTTAAAATAATCTTTAGAACGTATAGAATGGATTAATGTTGGGTTGCCTTATTAAAAGTAGCCGCAAGTACCTCTAATTGAGCAAAATGAAAGCCCGTAATACAAACTTGCGTGTATTCAATAGAAAAGTAAGAACTAAGAAGCAATGACATTGAGGAATGACAGGACACTACGCATAAAAATAAAAACGCCTGTTAAATATAAATAGCAATCTTGCGGGTTCTCGACGTCCTCAAATCCTGCCAGGCATAATAATTGTAGGCCTGAACATTTGTCATATACAAAAGTGATGGCAACCCCAGTTTGCGGCCATCGTGCAACTGGCAACCATGGATATTCATGTACAAAATGCATAAAACTTTAATTTTGTATCAAAATTATTAAAAAAATCGATGCTTTAATTTTGATGAACAAAACTATGTCTGTTTACGGGCTGGCAACCCTAGGTTGCGGCCGACTTAGAGCTGGAAACCATTTATACCTTATTTTGTCTCGTCATTTTAATTTTAAAATTTATTGAAAAAAAAAGATACATGCAAATTTATGCATTTATCTCATGAACATTAAACTTAATTAGAGGTACTTGCGGCTACTTTTGACAAGGCAACCCAACATAAATCCATTCTATACGTTCTAAAGATTATTTTAAAATATATTTGATCGAAAACAACGATTCATGCAGGATTTTACGGTCGGATCCAATAGTATAAGTCAATTCCATACATTTTGATCGGCGCTTCTATAAAGAAGCGACAAAGAAAACATCTTGGCTAAAGGGCTTGGAAGGTTAAGAACGTCATTTTCGTATCACAAAATTTAACGATAAAAAGCACATTAAAAGGTTGTAAGGTACTTAAAGTAACGACCGTTTAGCTAAGGGATAGATGTGATTTATTTAGAACTTTTACGAAAATATAATTCTTTAAGACTTTTTTTCTATCGGTGGCTAGACAAAATATCCTCCTTCTTTCGGAAATACCAAAAAGTTTTAAAATGTTTCTAGCTTAGTTTACATCTTTTTCAAAACCTATTCATGGAATTAATAATAAATAACATATTCAAAGCAAAGGTATTTTATACAGTAACATACGAACAGTTTATATATGGGCTCAAAACATTTAGGCCTTACAAAAACAATACAGTTTTATTGGTTATATAATTACACATGTATAATACTTTCTTATCATATATGGTAGACTGGGTACGTTTGTGCCATGGTACGGTTGTGACAGTCGTCATAACAGCGAAACTATACGGAATATGGGGATGGGTGCTAAGAGAGAAAGACGCGTCTTGCAAGTATGAATGCTTCTCCTAGCATTGCTTTTGCCAGCACTTGACGATAACGTTATCAGGGGCCTACATTGCTTTTTAACAGTCAAAAGTAGGTTTTCTCGCTTGATTTATTTTTATGTTTACTATTTTTTGTGTACAAATAACCTATGTCGCTTATTTTCTTGTGATAAGTTGATCATTAGTAGTTAACTGCGAGTGATTATTTGTTACGTAAATCGTTTAGCCGATTCGTGGCGATTGTTTAATAATTGGAATTCTGTGTTGGGTACGGTTGTGACAAATCTTATGGGTACGGTGTGGCATACATTTATCCTATCTTTTTTCTTAGATGTCCTAAAAACGCTTACAGATGGCCAAACGAGCGCAGAAAATTATCAGTCAATACGAAAATACTTACGAAAAAGTCAAATGTAGGACTTATTTACAGAGAACGGCGAAATTCATCAAATTAATCGGATGTCGTTGTTTTGGTCGATAAATATGTTTCAAAATAGAATATGTTTTGATACGCTAGATGAATTTGTTTAGAATAATGTTTATGGTGTTATATGGTACAATTTTATTGAAATAAAAATTATATCAACAATTTTTTGTAGATGTCACTACTGACCCCAACCACTGTCACAACTGACCTTGGGTTGTGGTCGGTTGTGACAATTTCCCTCTTTCTTTAAAATTTGATTCCATGACTAATACATCGTTTTTTGGCATGATATAATGGTATTTTTATGTAGCCAAATAAATAAACTATGGTTTGTGACAAATTTTTCCCAGCTAGCTGTAAAACTAACAAAATTATTGGCCTCCAAACCAAAATTGTCACATCCGTATCCAGTCTACCCTAAGTATTAAAAATATGTTTTTTTTTGCAACAACAACACAAATAAAATATAAAAATTACATAATATTATATGAGATTAATTGAATAAACGCCGACTTAATTAAAATATAAATGCTACTTTTGGGTAACATCTTCCAATTAAAAATTCTGGGGCAAATACTAATCTCACATTTAATTGTCATACTGCTAAAAATTTTAGCACCTGCCTTATTCTGAGCATTTTCAAGAGATTTTAGAATGAGGATCTGTAGATTTTGAAATTTAGAACAATAACGGCCGCACCCAGAGACATACTGAAGATTTAACTTCAATGTAATGAAGAGTTTTAAAGTATTTTATGGGGCTTATGTCAAAATCTTCATTTAATTACAGTTCAGTTATTAATATAATTCTTTTCTGAGTGCGGCAGTAACTTCTCAATCTGTTAATGAAAATAAGATTTCAGTGAGCAACAGGACACTGGTTACCAACCTTTATTTTCCAACTACTCTTAACGCACTGCGGCGGTAACTACAACAAACAACAGTCCAAAAGGCGTAAGTAAACAGGTTTCCTAAACATTTCCAAAAACTTACTGAATATTACACGACCTCTTATCATTACGAACCAACCTCTGCAGGTTCAACTTGGGGCTCCCGCTTCCACTGTCCCCGTCTCCTTTGGCACAAGTCTTCGTTCTCATGATCATCAGGTCTGTGCGAATGCTGGGTCTCCTAACATTCGGGGCTACTACGCCACAGGCATCTGAAAGTCTTCTTTTAATGGATAGAGTGCACTTTTTACTTCGACTGCTCTGACTGCTTGTGGGTGGGAGGGTGCAGGGGCTACCGAAGGTGGTGGTGACTCGTTTGTGGTGGTTCGGAGCCATCTCCAGGGGTAAGTTGGCGACGACGAAAAGCTCGTAGAATAAGTCGTCGACGTGAAAGTTCTTTTTCGCGGAAGTTTCGACGAACACGCACGACGAGTCTTGCGTCGCGCAGTACGCCGTAGCTTCTTCGGGTTGGACAGTCCTGTGAGAATAGATTCAAGGTTTTATTGTGGTTTTATAAACGTACTTGAGTGGTGAATCGTAATAAAAAGTTAACCGAAGCTCAATTATTCTTGATGTAATTAACTCTCATAATATTTTAGCCAGGTGTTGTTGCTATCAGTGCTAGGTCCATATTCACACACGAAACATTAAACATAATATTGTATGAGCAAGTGGGACAGTGCGCTCTGGAAAACAATATGTCTAAACATAAAACAAAATATACTAAACACTGTTTTAAATTTGGATTTAAAATTATTACCTATGTCCAGTATTACGTTTACAGATTTTTACAAGAGTTTAGTTTCAGTACGCTTTTGGTTCTCTAACGTCAAACAGCTGTTAACAATAATAAACTCTTATCAAAAACCTCAGAAAATTTAGATATACGAGGGCTGCTATTTATGTATACGGAATTAAAAAAAGAAACAAACATATATCATTTAATATGGTTTTATTGCTTTTCAAAATATTCGCCGCGATGATCGACATACTTTTGCATACGCTGGAACCAATTTTCATAGCACTTTTTCCATTCTGATTGAGGTATCTCCAAAACGTGCATTTTGAACGCATCAACAGCCTCTTCGCGGCTCGAAAAACGTTGACTACGTAATTTGTTCTTCGCGTATGGAAATAAAAAGAAATCGTTAGGTGCCAAATCAGGGCTGTACGGCGGATGACCAGTCGATTCGATCTTTTGACCCTCCAAAAACTGAGTTGTTTCAGCTGAGGTGTGACAGCTAGCATTGTCGTGATGTAATATGATTCTGCGTTGTCGGTTGTCCTTTCTTATTTCTTCAAAGACTTCTGGTAAACAAATGGTCGTATACCATTCAGAATTAACCGTTTTACGATTCTCTAATGGCACTGTAGCCACATGTCCATTAATCCAAAAAAAACAGGTGACCATTTGCTTCAAAGTACTTTTTGCACGAGTAACTTTTGTTGGTTTCGGCTCATCTTGGAACACCCACACCGTTGACTGTTGTTTAGTTTCGGGGTCATGTGCATAGATCCAAGATTCATCACCTGTGTAGATATTATAAACGGCTTTTGACGTACCACGAAACAAAATGTATTCTTCAACCAAAGAGTTCTATTTTCAAATGCTGTAATTACTTTTTAAATATTGTTCTTGTAAGTGGCCAGTTCCGGATACATAAATAGCAGCCTATGTACTCAAACGCAATACAAATATATTATTTTATTTTAGAAATAGAAGCAATGTCTTTAGATATTTTATAAAATAAATATCGTATCTAGGCAATACAAATCAACCCTTAGCACTAACCCGTTTACGGCCTTCAAACCCTATACAACTGACTTGAATGAGTCAATAAAACACTTTTTATTTCGTAGCTCGTAACATAGATCTATCAGAGATAGTCTGATTGAATGCCCTCATTTATGCTTCTATACAGACTGATTTTAGATATGCGAATGTTTATTTTTTACTCGACTAGCAAAACCAAAAAGAAATATGTAGGGATGTATGTTTACATATTATTATGAATCTATTTAATGCGGGGGATAAAGCCTATTTCTTCATTATTGTATTCTGAGTGCAAAAGCTGCAGAAAGCGACTATCGTAACATTCGTAACACGATACCCCGCGTTGCTCCCTCAAAGTTCCTTGCGTACAAAGAAATGACAGTTCTCTATTTTTTTTTTTCTTTTTTTTTGGCAACTTGACACAAAGGATGTGTATGTTGTGCCACAGACAAGGTAAAGAGGTAAGGAATATGGCGGGAAAACCATATTCCTCCTATTATAATTTTCATCATCGTTTTCATGTATCGTCAGGTCTAAAGTCTAGTCAAAGTCTAAGTAAAAGTCAATACAGTCAAGGAGTCAAGTCGGTCGATTCAGTAAAGTGGTAGACGCTTTACTGAAACTTTCGATGGAGTTTTGGAGGGAACACAAAATAGCACGTTTCTGGATATTACATCACTTTCCTACACTTGTGCATGAACACGAATATCTAATGGTTAATATTCTACCAATATTACACACTAAAAACCCAGTTAACACAATTTTAGGAAAATAATATAAAAACACAACAGCACCCTCTTACATTCCCGGCAAAACTCTCCCAGTTCTCTATTAATGACATGTGACATTTAGTATTAAGTACTTCTACTTCTTTTCTCCACCTTTTAGACTAGAATTATAAAACATTATGACATTTGCATACTATTAATTTAGTTGAGTGTTATGATCCTGTATTTTATTATGAAGACCATATCATTGTACACTCGAGGAAGTTGATTCCTATGCAGGTAGCGGGTCAGCCCAATTTCGCGATTATGTTGGTCGGGAAAAAGAAAAGGACAGAATCGTATTTCTATACTTCCGTCCTAGTCGTTTTGTGTTTGCCAAAATATCAACACAGCGATCTCCTTAGCGACGATAAGTTTATTGGTCGCTATCTGTCGGTTAATCGGTTATACTCGTATGACACGACATAATCTTATTTTATTGGTCACTTTACTTTTACCATATACCGAGAAATATAAACATACGCCGGCTACTTAGCAACCTCCTTAGCAACGAAAGTTTTTACGTTTTGAAGGTTTAGACAGGATTATTAATTTAAGTTTTGCAAATATGGTTCTGAATTTTTTAAGTTCTCAACATGTTCTGAATGATTGGTGTGAAACATTTATTTCCCCTATCTGAACTTAATATTATGCACTTCAAACGTGGCTTATCTAAACATTTATGTGCTTCAAATCATCAACTAACCTAACTGTTCAAAATGTGCTATAAGAACAATGAAGTCATACACAGGTTATAATTAAGCAGATCAACCCAGTCTATATCAACAGCACACCCTCATTCTACAATTTTCGTTGATGGTCATGGTAAGAGTCGGAACACTAACGTAACGTTTTGTCTTCAAATTCGTTTCGTGTTGCTGATCGTTTTAAGATCCCAAAGATTTTTTAAATGACCAGAATTGTAAATTGTTAAGTACTGTTTTACTGTGAAATAAAATATTGTCACTTTTTACTTGTGTTGTGATTTTTGTTAAAATATGTTCTTGTAGATTAGAAAGATGCTGATCTTTAGAGCGTTTTTACGTTAAGCAGTAGATAAAAATGGGTAGGTAGTAAGTTGCTTTGGAATAATAGCATTCTTAGATTAATCATTGTGGCCTGTGGGTGGGAGTTTTGGCCTGTGGGTTTAGTTTCATATCATAACTATACGGATTCCGATAGGCTTTGAGGGAATACATTTTACAGTCTCTTATTTATAGAAATACCTAAATTACTTAAATTGCGACAATTTAAATTAAATTTTAGCCTAAAACACCGATTTCATTTTGTCCTATTTTGGATTGTCACAATTTAAGTAACATTAGGTATAAATTGTCTTTTCCATTGTTATGGTCCAAAAATGCCATTAAAGCAAGGCAGGAGCAGTTCAAATCGCATCACTTAGTTTTGTGTTTTTGCCTTGGAGTTTCTATGAAAATGATCTTTAAGACGAGGTGAATAAGGTATGACCCTAATGACCACGTGTTACGGATCATTATTTGGTAGAACAACGAACTGAGTCAAGGACACGATATTACTAATTTAGTGTCAATTATTTATCATAAATTTTAAAATGAAAAATATCAAACAAGAAACAATGATTTCGAATGTAAGGACGAAGCCGGAGTCCCTCGAAATATTTACAAACGAGTGTCTATTCTAAAAGCTAATATTATTTTAGGCCGACTACTTAAAGAGCTTCACTTAAGTTTTAACGGCCTCTCTAGTGTCCGGAAAACATTTAAATTCTAAGCTAACTAAAAGTTTCGGAGCTCTAAGTGAAGTATTCTGATACTTAATAATTATAAAAATGCGTAGTTTCTGAATCGGCCGAAAGTCTTGTCACTACTGGGCGCAGTGTAGCTTATTAGGTGCCATAAACGTATTTTTCAGATCTCGTGAACCTTATGCTGGCTTCTCACGGCGCGTAATTTGAACGAGCGAGCACGAGCCAATAGGTGAGTTCGCGCTACCCGTTCTCACGGCGCGTAATATCACGAGCCGCGCCGAGCCACGTCTTTGAAGTTATCGACATAAATCGGATCGGACGCGCCTGCTCGAGCCAGCCCGCGCCACCTTGAGCCACCACTTGAGTGGCTAGAGCTGGCGCGGCGCGGCGCGTGATATTACGTACCGAGAGAAGTCAGCATTAGACTGCTGATAGAGTCGTTCCATCGGGGCAATCACGTCAAAATATTTAAAATAAGTAGATAAGACCTTTCCTTACTTCAATAATACCTATACCATGTAAGTTGACAAAATAGACATAATATTATAATTCTGTCTACTCTGCATCAAAATGTATCAATAAGCCTGTTCTGCAACGCGAGGTTGCCAGATTCACAGAGGAACGTCACATGTACCATGCGGAGAGGCAACAGCGCGCTGCTCGCGAATTTTTTGAAACAATAATAATTTATTGCAAGTACGGATAGTCTCGATTCAATGTGTAAAGGTGCTCCCTCACCGGGAGCGTTTGCGTGTAATGTAACATATTTATAGATTCGCATGTGCGTAGCCAGGATTTTACAATTATAGGAGGGCAAATTAAGAAAATCCTTAACTTCGAATTCTAATTAAAACCGACTTCCAAGTGAAAACAATAACATTACTTATTCAAATAAATAGTATATTAAATAATTCTTACACTTTAGTACTCTAATATTTCGTACTTTTAATACTCTTAACTAATAATTCGTACTCTTTAGTCTCAACTATTTCTATAATATACACTCTTCATTACATAGAGAAATACTCGTATAAGACAGTACTTCATTATTTTGAAGTCGGTCGGTACCAGCTCAGAATCGTGAATTCTATGACAAAATATATTTAATTTTTGGGACTGGTACCGACTTTCACTCTTTTTAAAGCCTTATATTTTATAAGGCTTTCTGTATAAAGACTGTGTTCTGCATAGTGATGATGATGATGGATGTAATTTGCATAGTATGTAAGTACCTAGTATAAATTATTTCAGTAATTAAAACAGCGCCCCAACCCCCATACTTGTATCTTTAATTATATAAACGAACTTGTGTCTAAGGTGGAGAATTCACTGGAGAAGGTCTACGAATGGGGTGGACGTAACTTGGTCCAATTCAACCCCCCAAGACACAAGTCTGCGCGTTCACCACTAAAAAGTCACCAATGGTCGTATATCCTCGTTTAGAGGGCACATCTTAAATCATCTCCCCTAGCATCGAAATACTTGGCGTTAACATATCGAGCGAAGTCCAGTTTCGATACCATCTCGAGGGTAAGGCCAAGTTAGCCTCGAAGAAGCTTGGTGTTCTGAACAGAGTGAGACAGTTCTTCAGTCCGTACCAGCGCCTATAACTCTACAAGGCGCAGGTTAGGCCTCATATGGAATATTGTTCTCATCTCTGAGCAAAGGCGTCAAAATACCAACTGCTCCCTCTGGATCGTATCCAACGAAGAGCCGCTCGAATTGTTGACTGCCATAGTGTTTCAAACAGCTTGAACACCCTGGAATTACGCCGAGATGTAGCTTCACTCTGCATCCTCTATCGGCTGTATCACGGGGAGTGCTCTGAGGAATTGTTCGGAATCATACCACCTGCAACTTTTTGCCATCGTCCAACGCGAAAAATATACCATCCTCATCACCTTGATGAGTGGCAGTCTTCCACCGTGCGTTTCTCGCGTAACTTTCTGCCGCGCACTGTAAAACTCTGGTACAAACTGTCACCAGCAGTATTTACGGACCTACACGACCTACAAACCTTTAAGAAAAGAGCGTATTTTTAATTTCCCTGTTAAAAGGCTGGCAACGCACCTGCAGCTCTTTTGATGTTGCGAGTGTCCATGGGCGACGGTAGTTGCTTTCCATCAGGTGATCCGTTTGCTCGTTTGCCCCCGTTTTATTTCATAAAAAAAATTGAATCCGGAGTTCTCTTAGTATTTTCGGAACCATCTAGCATACCTTGGTGCAAAATTTTACTTTTTGGTAGCATATAATATATGCTTGGGATACTTCTCATAAAGTTAAAATCGTCCTCTTGTGCTTTTATAAATTTTTGAGAAGTTACCTCGATTACTCATGAAATTAACTTTAATACGTGGTAATAAAAGTTGACCTTATTGACCACATCTTAAAGATCATTTTCACAGATACTCCGAGGCGTACTTAGGTGACATACAGGCGAAAAAGATCGTCGAGCCATAAGTCCGCGTACGTCTACGCACGTCTGTCACCCCTTTTACACCCCTTTTAGGGTTCTGTAATTAACAAGACGTCCTCGTTGACTATGAAACCCTAAAACATCTAACCAGCAGATTTTTTTGTATACTGAGAGGTATACAAAAAACTAGCTACTATAGTTATATAATTTAACAATAACATTTTCCTACAAATAGAACAATTATATTTTAGGACCATCAAATCGAAATACTTATTAACTTTCGAGAATTTTTGCACAGGAAATTGTTGTTCGTCTAATCAAAAAAAAAAGAAGCTACTCACTAATCACTATGCTACTCACGAAAAATTTTCTTGATAGCAATCAATATCCTAGGCCCTAGGGAATCTGAACCTACTACTTACTATTCATTTTTATGTTTTGCGTAATGTAATAAACGCTCGCTGATATAACCGCTCTAGAATTATAGATCAACATCTTTCTAATCTACAAGAAACCATAAAAATCAGAACACACTTGTATAATATCGTGATGATATTTTATTTGAGCGTTAAAACAATATCGAAAAACGTAAAACTTATAAAATCATTATGAACTCTTAGGTATTCTTCTTGAGGTATTATTATGAACTCTGGGTTGTTATAATAATCAGCAATGAGAATATAATTCAAAAACATAACTTAAGTTTTACTTAATCCTTCGGGGTAGCCTTTCCCAACTAACCAACTCATGATAATATTGATTGACGAAGATATTGGGAGTAGAATTAGGTTGGCCAGTTTGATCTGCTCAACGATTTGCTGTTAATAAGTCCATTGTTTTGTTGCACATATTGGATGGGTTATAATGTTTCTATAAACACATTTTATATAATATTAAGTATATATAGTACTTAATAATTTTTTCAAAGATTGTTCGGATGAGAGAAATAAAATAGTATATTACTTATTTAAATCAATTCCCAATATTTGCAAAACATTTTTGAAGATGACCGTGTCAAAAACTTCAAAATGTAAATACTTTCGTTGCTAAGGCGGTCGCTAAGTAGATTATATTTTGTCAAAAGCAATGCGACCAATAAAATACGATTCTATCGTGAACGAGCATAGCCGACAGATAGCGACCAATAAACCTATCGTTGCCAAGGAGATCGCAATGTTGATATTTTGGTAAACACAAAATGACCAAGATGGAAATATAGAAATACGATTTTGTCCTGTTCTTTTTCCCGACCAACACTGACCACTGACCAGTTTAAGTTGACCCGCGACATGCATAGGAATCAACTTCCTCGAGTGTACATTTCACTCTGGCAAATAAATGATTATTATTATTATTATTATTATTATTATCTACAATCTACATAGTGATTTCTCAATACAAATACACCACTGCAAGCATGGGTGTAGCTGCACGTATGGGTTATATGCCTTCATCCATAAATTTCACTACTACCAGGATACCACAAGTGTGCACCTCAGCTATCCTTGTAGCAGTGAAATCACTTTTATACTAACTTGAGTTCTCTATCGCACTTGTTCCCCGCAAGCGCCATGGGCACGCGCAGCGTCTGCTTCCTCCCCCTGCCCCCGCCGCCCCCTGCGTTCGCCTTCGTCTCGAGGATCTGCTCCCGGAGGCGGATCACCTCCTCGAAAGACTCGCGGCAGTCCATTGCAAATACCAGCACGAAGAGGTCGCCTGGGAATGAGCGAAGATGACGTTAGAGAGAGCTATCGTAACTTATGGGCATCCAGAAGTTAGGAGTACCTAGTGTGATTTGTGAATCTTGGAAGCCCCTGCTCTTTTTTTTTAAATAAGGGGGAAAATGAGCAAACGGGTGATGGAAAGCAACTACCGTTGCCCATGGACACATTCAACATAAAAAGAGCTGCAGGGGCGTTACCGGCCTTTTAAGAGGGAATACGGCTCTCTTCTTGAATGGTTTGTAAGTTGTATTGGACCGTGTTAAGTAGCAGGGACTTTCATGCCACTTCTTCATTGCATTAAGGGCCAAGAGTTAATATTTTGACGACCTCTGTAGCTCAGTTGGTGGGCTGTTGGTAGCTCAAGCCGGGGTTCGAATCCCGCCGACGGAACAAAAAATTTTCAAAGTTCCTAGGTCATGGATGTGTATCATATAATAAAAATCTTAAATATAATATGTATAAAAGTATTAAATATATTTCCGTTGTCTAGTACCCGTAACACAAATCCTTCAGGTACTTAGCACGGGGCCAGACTGACGTGGTGTGAAGCGTCCATAGATATTATTATTATTATATTATTTTGATTATTGTAGAGAATAGAGATCATGGACAGAAACATGATAACATCACAAATATTTACGACAATTTGGAAAATCAGCGCTGAACGGTTTTTAGCCTTTGAAATAGTACGCAATAAACTAAACATTTCTGTTTGCAGTTTGTATTTACTCTGTTGACTACACCTGAGTGCTGGCTATTGATTTAACAATTTTAGGGCTTCAGTTTTTAGTTCCCTTTTCGGGACTTAAATACCGCCGCAGTTAAAATTTTGTCAATTTTTTTGTAAACAACGCTTTGATACTTCAATAAAAAAGTTTAATTTTTTTATAAAATAAGGGGGCAAACGAGCAAACGGGTCACCTGATGGAAAGCAACTACCGTCACCCATGGACACTCGCAACATCAGAAGAGCTGCAGGCGCGTTACCGGCCTTTTAAGAGGGAATACGCTGTCTTCTTGAAGGTTTGCAGGTCGTATAGGTCCGGAAATACTGGGTGACAGTTCGTTCCTGAGTTTTACATAACTTTATTAAAACCGACTTCCAGAGTAAAAACAATAATAATTATTATAATGAACAAAAAAGTATGAAATAATTCTTACTATTAATAGTGCCTTATGCAGAATACTCCTAAACCTCTACTATTTCTGTACACAATCTTCATTATTTTGAAGTCGATACCAGCTAAGAATGGTGAGTTCTTAGACAAAATATTTTTAATATTAAAGACTGGTACCGACTTCAAAATTATGAAGATTGTGTACAGAAATAGTAGATGTTTAGGAGTATTCTGCATAAGGCACTATTAATAGTAAGAATTATTTCATACTTTTTTGTTCATTATATAATAATTATTATTGTTTTTACTCTGGAAGTAGGTTTTAATTTTTTGTTAAAAATAATAATTTCACTCTTTTTAGTAATTTAAGTAATTCATAAGGTTTTCTGTAAATACTAATGTGTTCTACTAAGTGACTTTGGAGCCAGGATACACATTTAATATTTATGATATGAGAACCATAAAGTACCTACCTATTATATATACCCATAAGTAGTAAATACCTAGCGCCCTCTCGGAATAGAGAATTGCACAAGCAACTCCAAGAATATACTCGTATCACTGTATAATATAAGCTTGGCGTTAATCAAGCAATGATAAAATTAATGTTCATGCACCTATCTCTAAAGGCGCATGAACATTAATGGTCGCCGTCAGTCTCAGGTTGTAATAATTTACTATTATTTATTCAACAAATGCACTTATCAATATATAAAGTACTCAGTAGCCGAATCTCAGACCTACTGAATATGCATATAAAATTTGGTAAAAATAAGTAAAGCCGTTTCGGAGGAGTTCGCGGACTAACATTGTGACACGAGAATTTTATATATAAGATTATGCTTAAACTACTTAGAACTACGTTAATATAACTATTTATTTTGTCCCAATAATAAGGAGTTTCCCATGTCCCAATAATATGTCCGTATGTACGGACATACCTCATAATTCATAGATCTAATGATCAAATTGCTAACTTGGTAACCTGATCACCAAGTTTGAATCATTTACTTTGATATAACAATATAACACCAATATAATTTTTGAAATCGTTCGACAAATTAAGAGTTATGATTTAATGATTCATGGTGTGGTAGTGGTGATGATGATGATGATTAATGTAATTAGCTTAGTAGTATATGCTTTCAGTTCTTAAAACAACGCCGAAACCCCCAAACATGTATCTATAAGGAGTAAGGAGTTCTGTTCACCACCTTCGAACCATGGTATATCCTGGTGCAAAATCTTACTTTTTGGTAACATATGCCTGGAATACTTCATATGAAACCAAAAAAACTATATGTTTCCATTTGAATTTTGAGGAGTTCCCTCGATTACTCATGGATCCCATCATCAGGTCACCACTTTTGTGAATATGGTACCAAATTGGAGTGAAACCTAATACAACAAAACAAAAATTTTGAAAATCGGTTCACAAACGGCGGAGTAATCGTTGAACATATTAAAAAAATACATATCCACAGCCTAACGTATAACCTCCTCGTTTTTGGAAGTCGGTTAAAAATGACTTAAGATGAATTTATATGATCCAGATTATAGAATTTAGGTCGAGGGACGGATCCGAAGGCGAAACTGTTGAAAAACTAGCAAATTACAAAATCTCAACAGTACATTTTCGTTAACAATAGACTGAATAATGTCAAAATGAACTACATAATATTTAAATTGCAACGTATATTCAATGTCTATCTTCATTCTACTTGTGTAGTAAATAAGTAATAACTAATAACCAATTTATAATGCATCGCATTGTATTGACGAGTCACTTAGCAATTTGAATTAACCTTAGAGCGTTATCGGTTATTATGCTGTTGATAAACACATTTCTCACGTAAATTAAGTAAGTATGCCAAAAACGCCTCGGTAATTCTCAAAGTGGACTAGGTGGACCCCCAGAGATCCACGGGAGATAGGGGTCTACGTTATGCCTAAAAACTCCACCAAATACAGAATTTGAAAGTGGTCTAAAAAAAAATTTTTGTGGCACTCGGGGAATGCCGCGGTAAAACTATTGTCTATTGCAAAGCATTTTTGATCAAAAACACCATGCCGAAGTCTGGCAACGCCGTTGGAGTGGAGAGTGTTAGGTTTTTTCGTTACGGAATTTCTTATGTATACGCGCTATGTAATAGCTTAAAAACCTCTGATCTAGATAGTATCTTAATTGACAGTGGGTGTCTAAGGTGCTATCAGCTGTAATTATGTGCAGGTATTCCAGTTAACTACGACATAATTGAGTCTGTGACATTACAAGGGTTGTCAAACAATAGTTGGAGCAGACTGGCTACAAGTTACGACAATCTGTTTACACTCGAACAAGTTAACTGCGGGGCTAAAATGGTCGCTTTGGAGAATTATATTATGAACTAGCGACCCGCCCCGGCGTCGCACGGGTATAAAATATATAGCCACTGAAAAAATAATTAAAACCGATTGCCTATGATCCTTCACGTGGTCTACTTCTTATATTATGCTTGCCAAATAACATAAAAATTGCTCCAGTAGTTCGCGAGATAAGCCCTTTCAAATAATTTCACCCGTTTTTTCCACGTTCTCTTATTAGTCTTAGCGTGATAAAATATAGCCTTCCTCAATAAATGAGCTATCTAACACTGAAAGAATTTTTCAAATCGGACCATTAGTTCCTGAGATTAGCGCGTTCAAGTTAGCCCTTTCAAATAATTTTATTTATTTATTTTATTTATTAAAAACTTTATGCACATACAAGTACAAAGGTCGACTTAATGCCTAATGGCATTATCTACCAGTCAACCTTTGGGCGATACAGGAACAAAATTGTATGGGTGCCAGTCAAGTTACTAGAATAAGAAAAAAAAAAGAACTAAATAACTAACAACATGTAAATATAAATTATAAATTATACAAATAAAATATATATTAAACTATACTTATCATTAATACACTGATATATAAGATATATAAATAAAACTACATATAATTATATACTTATATATTATAAATATATAATAATATAATATACATTATTATAGTTAATGGTAATATTTAATATTTGCCAAGATATAATTTTCCCCGTTTTTTTACACATTTTCCTATATTTCTTCGCTCCAATTGGTTTTAGCGTGGTGAAATATAGCCTATAGCCTTCCTCGATAAATGGGCTATCTAACACTGAAAGAATCATCAAAATCCGTTGCGTAGTTTTAGAGCGCCTTCACATTACGTCGCAAGCAGTGCGGCAGCCGCGCTGCAGCCGCGCGACTTCTATACAAATGACAGTCGCGCGGCTGCCGCGCGACCGTCATTTGTATGGAAGTCGCGTGGCGTAATGTGAAGGCAGCCTTATGCTAAGTACTCACATACAGTTTTGCTCGATAGTTTTACTCGAAATCGAGCAAAAACCACTGTGTGGACCGCAAAACTCACAGCTCGAAGGCTCGCATCGAGCCAGTTTGAAGGCTCGAATCGAGCCGGCTTGACAAATTTTTTGACACTAGTTTTTATTATTCGTAGCTAATTTCCTTCGAACTGGAGTAAAACTATCGAGCAATGCTGAATGTGTGGACGAAAGCCCGAGCATTGGTTTTTACTCTACGTGATTGCTTGATCGAGCAAAACCGTATGTGAGTTCTTACACTTAAAGATTAAAGGGAACAAATGGACATGAGGGAAAAAAGCAACTTTGTTTTATAATATTATGTATTGATAGATCACAATATGATTAATAATATAATTCTGCAAAGCGAATCGTTAAATGGTCACTCTGCTTGCAATTGCCTAGTTCGTACTAATTTGACATTCGTCAGTTTTAAGCTTAAAACAAACCTACGCGTCAGTGACAGTGGACGCGGTACGCGAATCGGGGGCGTCTGCAACGCGAAACTTGGCGTGCACACCTGCGCGACTACTAATATCATGATCATAGAGAAAAATAATACATCGGGCAATTTGATTCATGACACAATCTATCAAAACGTAAACAAATCAAGAAATCATAAACTAAAGAGTAGTACTTACAAAATAATATAAAAAAGGTTTTAAAAAAGAAGTCTAGTTATGTAAACTTCAAAACACGCGTCTGACAACTTGACGCGCACGTTCCGCTTGCCGACGCGAACATTTCGCGTCGCGGTCGTGCAGGTGTGCACAGCGCCATTACATGGGCAGCGTCCGCCGCGCGGTAGACGCTACCGCTTCGCAGTCGCTTTTGTCGCGTAGGTTTGTGCAATCCTTTACAGTTTTGACAATTCATTCTCTGAATTGATTTGAGAGGAATTGCAAAATGTGACTATTTTAGGTCCGCTGTACTTTGTTCAGGACTACAAGTGTTTCATGTCAGGGACCTGTCAGAGTTCAGAAAGAGAGCGGTCACGCGGTCTAGCGTTCTATAGCGGCTACGAATAATATAAACTAAGAGTAACTCCGTCAAAAAACATGCTCCAAAATACTTGTCAAAAAAGTGTACCTTAGGTACACATTTCAATACATTTGCAATATTTAGGTAGCCTTGAGCGGTATAAAGGCTGACGTTACATGACAGTTCGAAAGGAACCAAACAAACCAAAAAAACAACAAAAAAAAAAAACGGTAATAGTATGGGAGTTACGTTTCCTTAGTTTATATTATTCGTAGTATAGCGGTCAGTTTTGCGTTCTTTGTGTTGTAGGGAGCGTGTTAATTTTTTTATTTAGTATTTATTTAATTTTATTTTTTTTAATATTTAGTATATATCAAGAAAATGAAACAGTGACCAACCCTAGAGAAGCATAGTAATACTATGTTACATAATAATCCTACATAGTATGCGACGTAGCGAGAATTTACTAGACTTAATAACGCTTATGTAATACATTGTAAACGGGACACTTTAACGTGATCTAAGAGCTAAGATTAGGATCCATTGAATATTCATAACGTTCATATTTAAATTTATTTTGATCTGAATAAATAATGCTACTAACTTCAATGAAACGTATTAATTTACAAAGACATTAATCTTATTTATATAGTTAACTGATGTGTAAGTACATAATTGATAATATTAATATTGGAGGTACTTTGAGTTCCAGAGTAGGTTAGTAAAATTTATATTATCACGAAAACATATACGTATTTCTGCTCGAGCTAAAAACTAAATATTTTAAGCTATTGCATAGCTTTTATCGCGGGCTTTGAGTGCGGCGACCAAATCAAGACATTCCGTAACCAAAATAAACCTAACACCCCCCCCAATCCAGCCGGCACAGCGGTGCATCGTTTGACGTTTCCGTGCATCGGCACGGTGTTTGTGTGTGTGTGACTACACACATGTGAACTATAGTTGCATAAGTTGATAAAAATGCTATGCACCAGCTTTACCGCGGCAGTTCCGAGTGTTTTTATTAATATGTTTTGTATGTATATGAAATTGAAAATTCAGCAGCTATCTTGATGTAACGAGTATTTATTCCGTTTCTTTTTTATTAGAAGGAATTTATCAATTAAACATAACAGCCAATAGGAAAATTCCCACTGTTATTACATTACGAAATGAGTAATAAACGCGTCGTCTGAACATGCCCTTAATGTAATACTTTGTATTCCAAATGACACAGAACCTTCCAAACTTCAGGCACGTACTCGTTTTATTGTAGGCATTTAATATTTTACCTGCGCTGAAAATACAAAATATTTTAATTAAATTATTTTCATATGAGTGATTAAATTTTTGAGTTAAGCACTAATTGCCAGATATTAATATCTGATAATTAGTGGTTGGATGTTTGTTAATCGTTCAACCAAAATCATTAAATGAATGGAAATTATATAGTTAACAACCATGTGAATTAAAACTTAAACACCCCTTTTTCCCCGGTTTCTCAGATTTCTGACAAAAGTTTATGTTTTCATTAGCGCTGTTGGTTGGTTGATTTTTTGACGCTGGCCAATCAAAACCAATTAAATACACACACAATACCATTATACAGAGTGAATTGATAAACTGCCGTAAAAAACCAAGAAAATGGGCATATGCAATGCGTAATTAAGTAACTTCAAAACTTTTGAATGCAATTAGTCTAATTTCTAAAGGTTTTACGTACAATATTCTCGTGGGATGTACCTAGACAAAATCTAATAACTAGTTACACATTATTTTAACGGCCTCGTTCATATTCTCATGTAATTATATAATTCGCAATTGCTTTACGAGCGTTTTATATTATAACCGAGTTAAATAATTATTTTGAATAATTTCGCTTTAAATATTCGGGTCGAGTTTGTTTGAAAAAGTTAATAAGCACATTTGAATACGTAAAGCGCTAAAGAGCATGGATGTAATTTTAATTAAGTTACGTTTCCGCTATCTTTGTTCTAAGATTTTAAATAAAGAATTAATTACTGTGTACACAAATTATTTTCGTTGCTAGTGTTTTTAAGTTTCTTTTGCCAGGCTTCTTCATTATGTCCTCTGTAGTATATCTGCGTAACATTCTATGCACACATAACAATAATTATTTATGATAGTGTCATATTTTAATAAACATAATACAGACTACAGAATATATTATAAATTTATGTAACGAACCCGACAGAGTTTATTTTGTTTGATGTACACACCGAAGCCGTTACAATATAGACCATACAATATATTTAAAAAAAAGTAATAAATCATTCTAGAACCCATTAATATAAGAATATGAACAAATTAAGATATCACACAAAGACTAAATGACGCCCGCTACTCCGTTGCGCCAAAATTTGTTGGCGTGACGAGATAACAGACAGACAGAGAGACACACTTTCGAATTCTATACTAATATATAGGTACTAATAATATACTAATATTAGTAACTACGAATAATAAAAACTAAGGAAACGACTTCCATACTTCAACCGTTTTGAATTTGGTTCAATAGCAATAGCAACGAAACGCACACAAAGTTGTGTACCGAATATATGCATAAAATGTGCATGTATTCGGGTCACATTTTGTTGACTCGTGGACAAACTTTTTGACTACTCTTCCTTACACTCGTGGACAAATTTTTGACACAGTTCCTTATTTTTTATTATTCGTAGATTAGTAAGGATACACATATACAAATTAAGAGGCCGGGTACACTTGGAATTTCTCATACATACGTAATTCCAAAATCATTTTCTCATACGAAAATATTTAACATGTTTGAGTTGTTTTTCAGTTTAAAATAGTAATTACCTAGGTTCCTGCACAAAAATTTACTTCAAAATATTTAAACACAAAATTTTTTTTTTGCTTTAAAATTTTTTTTTGTAAATTTACTACTTAATATTCAAACACAAAAAAAAATAGAGTAAAACACTAAAAATATATATAAATAAATAGTTAATTTACTACAAAATATTTAAACTCTAAAAAATATTTTTTAGTATTTAAATATTTTGTAGTAAATTTACTATTTATTTATATATATTTTTAGTGTTTTACTCTATTTTTTTTGTGTTTAAATATTAAGTAGTAAATTTACTAAAAAATAAATTAAAAACAATTATTTTTTTAATGTTTAAATATTTTGAAGTAAATTTTTGTGCAGGAACCTAGATAATTACTATTTTAAACTGAAAAACAACTCAAACATGTTAAATATTTTCGTATGAGAAAATTATTTTGGAATTACGTATGTATGAGAATTTCGAGGGTATCCGGCCCCTTAATCGTAGACCCTCTACGATTCGCTACGACATGTCTACGGGACATGTAAGCGCTGTAGCCTGTATATCATACACACAGTGTTAACCGCTTCGAATGAATATGAATGAATAGTTGAATATGTGATTGAATGAATAATATATTGAATAATTGAACATATAGCTTACTTTGTATGATACAAATGTTTAGCTTAATTGAAATTTTTTAGGTATGATGTATGTGAGTAATTGGTGGAAATAAATGTTTTACAGCAATAATTATATACTTTTCTTGCACTTATTCCACTTTATTACAACTAGATGACGCCTGCAACTCCGTTGCGCCAAAATTCGTTTATCGCACGAAACGTAATCTTATCCGGGACTCATAATATCTCTACACCTTTCAGCAAAATCGGTTAAGCGATTTGGGCGTGAAGAGGTAACAAACAGATAGACAGACACACTGACAGACTTTCGATTTATAATATTAGTATGGAAGTATGGATTTCATACAATATTAATATTTAACATGGCCGATTTCGATACAATCTGTATGCATCAGTATAATATATCGAGCAGAAAACAATCTAGTTGGACTTTGGCCTGACCGAGCATACGACCACGCTCGGGCGGAAGATCTTACCTTGCGGCATTCACGCATATCCCTACAGGTATTTGGCATCGATGTCTCTGTGCACTGTTAAGAGGGCGATAAAGCAAAGAATCGAACATCGTCCTTCTCTCTTCACACTCACTCCCGTCTTTCATGTGCTAGGGAAAAAAAGAACGACGCGGAATCAGCGCCAAGCCGTTAGTTTTTTAACTCGAGAAATAAACAATATTATTTTAAATCCTCTAGTAACCCTCGGTAATAAAATTTTATATTATTTCAAAATATTGACTAGGTTGAGTGCACCGATTTGGAAAAAAAAAATCTTGAAATTGAGATGCTTCTTTGTGATCTCGCGGTGTAGCGGCTAAACCGTTCTGTTGCGCGGACGCATAATATATAAATCGAGCCTTAAAGTTAACGTGGAATTATTTTTTATTATCTTGTTTCTTAAATATGTTACTATTTTTATCTTGTTACTTTCGCTCCTTGGAAAAAAGCACTGGTTTTTGTAACAAGATTAACTTTAACCTAGATTTGTGCAAAGGGTTAAAAATCCCAGTAAAACCGTTAAGTAATCCGTGGGTTTATCTTTCGTAACTAACACCATTCAGCCGTATCATCGGAAAGCCATTCTTAATTACCCGCCCAGGGCCCCTAGCCAACACGTTATCTTTATCGCTCGCCTATATAGATTTGCCGATCAAAATGTATCGAATTGACATGAATCGAATGTCGACTTTACTTCTACCATATGAGTTGCTATCGAAAAACTATAATAAGATTTTACCGTACTCGCTAACGAGTAAACGTGCGTCTAATAGTTTATACTGATTATTATTATTAATTATCGAACGCTTATTTTAATTTCGTACATTTTTGATCGGCGATTCTATAAAGAAGTGATTGAGAAAACGTGTTGGCTAGGGGCTCTGTAGTATCGAATGCGATTTCAACAACTGGGTCAGCGTACACTCTGCTCGGTGTATTTCTCGATGCACGAAGCATATTTTCTGTTCAATTATTATTAGTTTGGTTCCAGTGTAAAATCAATTGTACGTGCACAAGAACAGACGTACTGTAGCAATGTAATCTAGCTGAACATTGAATATTAATAATGGCTGTACTTAAAAATGATAACTTGCAGATTATTTTTAGATTTTGATGGAAAATGTATGAACCTTATATTAATCCTTCGATCGAGGATTCTCGGAAATCTATTGTTATTCTATTGTTGGTGCTCTTATCGGGCTTGATAAGTAAAAACTTGTTTAACGTAATATATTGTAATGTTTATGGCTATGACCCAATTTCACTAACGTGTGTTAGTATTAATAGCTTGTTAAAATGACAAGTCTTCTATTTCATTAGTATGAAAAATGAGAGAGGTAACGTGATACTGATTCGAGCATTAACTTTAACAGTCGTTGGTGAAATTGGACCCAAATCATTACTGATTTAGTTAACGTGTCCATGTTAATTAATATAATTGTAATTAATGGTCTCTGATAGTACGTCATCATGATTAAAGATCAAATTGCCATAATATATGGAATATTCTATTAACTACACGTTTTAGTTAATGCTCTAGTAATAATTAGTATACTCGTATTGCAACATCGAAATATTTAATTATACGAATATCTAAATAAATCCATACTAATATTATAAATGCGAAAGTGTGTCTGTCAGTCTGTCTGTCCGTCTGTCTGTCTGTCTGTCTGTTACCTCTTCATGCTCGAACCGCTGAACCGATTTTGCTGAAATTTGGCATGGAGATTCTTTGAGCCCCGAGAAAGGACATAGGATAGTTTTTATCCCGGAAAAATGTACGGTTCCCGCGCGATAAACGAATTTTGGCGCAACGAAGTTGCGGGCGTCATCTAGTAATTTATACTAAAGAAAAACTTGAATATAATAAACATTACAAGTTCAATGATCGGATTTTTAAACTGAGAGATATCACATAAAAGTCCATACTACGAGGGCTGCTATTTATGTATCCGGAATTTAAAAAAGAAATAAACATATCATTTAATATGGTTTTATTGCTTTTCAAAATATTCGCCGCGATGATCGACACACTTTTGCATACGCTGGAACCAATTTTCATAGCACTTTTTTCATTCTGATTGAGGTATCTCCAAAACGTGCATTTTGAACGCACCAACAGCCACTTCGCGGCTCGAAAAACGTTGACCACGTAATTTGTTCTTCGCGTATGGAAATAAAAAGAAATCGTTAGGTGCCAAATTAGGGCTGTACGGCGGATGACCAGTCAATTCGATCTTTTGACCCTCCAAAAACTGAGTTGTTTCAGCTGAGGTGTGACAGCTAGCATTGTCGTGATGTAATATGATTCTGCGTTGTCGGTTGTCCTTTCTTATTTCTTCAAAGACTTCTGGTAAACAAATGGTCGTATACCATTCAGAATTAACCGTTTTACGATTCTCTAATGGCACTGTAGCCACATGTCCATTAATTCCAAAAAAACAGGCGACCATTTGCTTCAAGTACTTTTTGCACGAGTAACTTTTATTGGTTTCGGCTCATCTTGGAACACCCACACCGTTGACTGTTGTTTAGTTTCGGGGTCATATGCATAGATCCAAGATTCATCACCTGTGTAGATATTATAAACGGCTTTTGACGTACCACGGTTGTATTTTTTTATCATTTTTTTGCACCAATCGACACGAGCCCGTTTTTGAGCGATTGTCAAGTTGTGCGGAATCCAACGCGAACATATTTTTTTTACAGCCAAATATTCGTGTAATATCTTATGTATGCTCATCATACTTATGCCTAAGGACGCCTCTATCTCGCGATATGTAACATGACGATCACGCATTATTAGTTCCCGCACAGCATCTATATTTTGTGGGACAACAGCTGTTTTTGGGCGACCTTCTTTATTTTCATCCGTGAGCATAGACCGCCCACGATTAAACTCACTGTACCAGTGATAAGCAGTGGTTTTTGATGGTGCTTCATCTCCAAAAGTTGCGGTGAGTTGAATAAAGCACTGTTGTTGATTTAGCCCACGCCGAAAATCGTAGTAAATCATTGCACGAAAATGTTCACGCGTTAAATCCATGGCAAATGAAGACACGCAATTTTCAAAATGACGCCACAATGGAAAAATAATTGACAGTCACATGAAACAAAATGTATTCTTCAACCAAAGAGTTCTATTTTCAAATGTTGTAATTACTTTTTAAATATTGTTCTTGTAAGTGGCCAGTTCCGGATACATAAATAGCAGCCTATGTATTTGTATAGTGCTAGGTTATTTATTCAAATATCAACATACTAGATGACGCTCGCAATTATGTTGCTCAGCTATAATTCGTTTTTCGCAAGAAAACCTTTTTTGTTTTGGAACAAAATCAAAGAACTGTTTCGAGACGATCCGAGAAGACGTCTTTCAAAGTAACTTTGTACCCAAAGTTCATTAAAATTCTAAATCAACCAATTTAAGAGGGAACAGACATGCAGATTGACAGTGACATACTTTAGAATTTAATAGCATTAGCAAGCATAAGGACTATTGTTATACTTGCACCATTGCATCGTGTTCGTGTGGACTCTACACGATGCATTGGATTGGATGCATTTTTAAATATTTTGCATGTTTCACACACAGAATCAGCCGCTATAAGGAAAAAATACAAAAATATTTTATAAAAATTATAATTGCCCCAGTATAATTGCTAGAGTCAATTTATTTTCTCACATTTTGCCATCAGATTCTGGTAGACCTATTATAGCCTTGTAAACGAATGCCCAAAATGGGGGTCTGCTTGAAAAGTCGAAAGCAGAAATTTTAACTTTGGTACTTTGTTTAGAGTAGTTAGGAGATAAACATACTAAAATTCCTGACCCCTCCGAGGTGAGCCCAAGGGAGGGGGGGGGGGGGGGCAAAAAAAGTCCCGTTTTTTGGTTTTTTGCTTACTCATCAAAAACGGTGCTTCGTACGAAATTATCTTCTGCTAAATAATAAAAGTTAATTAAATTCTCTACAACTTCGGCCTTTACACTTTGTATCTATCTCCAATCATTGCCTCGCTATGAGCTTCTAAATTTGGCCGATTTTCAAAAGTGTGTTTCTTAGGGTTTCGTACCCAAAGGGTAAAAACGGGACCCAATTACTGAGATTTTGATGTCTTTCTGTCTTCCTGACCGTCTGTCTGTCCATCTGTCTGTCCATCTATTTGTCCGTCTGTCTGTCCGTCTGTATGTCCTGCTGTATGTCCGTCTGTCTGTCTCCAGGCTGTAACTCAAGAATGATAATAGCTAGAGAGATGAAATTTTCAGAGATTATGTATTTCTGTTGCCGCTAAAACAATAAATACTAAAAACAAAATAAATTAAATATTTTAGGGGGGCTCTCATACAACGAACTTGATTTTTCTCATACAAAAAACAATAAAATGTTGAATATCGAACCTTTGCCTGATTTTTTCGTTTAAAATCACTTTGGAGAAATTGTTTATAATTAGCAAAACTAGCGAATGGTGCAATAATAAAGGGTGTTTTTTTTATTTCTTAGGAAAAATAAAACATCCTGTATTATTGCACCATTCGCTAGTATTGCTTATTATAAACAAATTGTCCAAGGTAACGATGTACGGTTAAATCCAAGAAAGGTTAGATTTTTAAGGTTTTATTGTTTTCCCATACATTTCTTAAAAATATGAAACAATATACTAAAATACAACACCTTCCTCAAGTTTGCCATATACGATTACTTTCCAGAAGTCATTCCTTACCAGCAACACTATGAATTGATGCAATAATATAGGGTGTTTTTATGTGATTTTTTCTTACCATCTACCCTCATTAACTTTTTTCTCCCATGGTTTAGAGATTTTTCGTCATACAATAAAATGTTCAACTTTTCAAGCCCTTTCATTTGGCATATGTCTCAAAGTGCTACATTAGTTTGGACGATATGCCCCTCCTTCGTTAAAAATTCATTATTTATTTTATTAAAAAAAATTTATTAAAGTATAAATATAACTAAGTATTTTGTGAACATTTCAACCTACCTTATGCCATGATAGATATCGAGCAAAAAATTGCAAAAAAAATAAAGTTTGTTGTATGAGAGCCCCCCTAAAATATTTAATTTCTTTTGTTTTTAGTATTTATTGTTATAGCGGCAACAGAAATACATAATCTCTGAAAATTTCAACTCTCTAGCTATTATCGTTCTTGAGTTATAGCCGGAGACAGACAGATGGACAGACAGAAGGACAGACAGACGGACAGACAGACGGACAAACATACGGACAGACAGATAGACAGACAGACGGTCTGGAAGACGGACAGACATTAAAGTCTCAGTATAGGGTCCCGCTATACTGCTCGGGCTCACCTCGGAGGGGTCAGGACTTTTAGTATGTTTATCTCCTAACTAGTCTAAGCAAAGTACCAAAGTCAAAATTTCTGCTTTCAACTTTTCCAAGCAGAATCATTCGTTTACTAGGCTATATACTTTATATGACTCGTTAGTCGTTACTGTCACACGAATGAAATTAAATCGTTTGTTTTTTTTTAACTCTGTGTACCACTATAATATCAGTATGAAACGCATTCATACATTGCGTTTAGTAGCTATATTTGTATCTTAAATTCCGTAAGCACTGAAGTGCTATTTGCCATACATTTGACATCTCGTTAACCAATGAACCAGAATATACATTATACAATACTAAAATTTACTAAAAGCTTTAAGTAAGATATTCGTAGCCAACTGTATCTATAACATTAAAATCACTGTACTAGTAATAAATCACGCGGGGTAAGCGCACTAATTCCTTACACTAATCACTTCGCGATCGCCATCGAAGTACCATACTATAGAACGATCAATCTCATAGTAGGCCGCTCAAGTTCCAGTTACTGACATGAAAACGTTACACATAGCTATGAAAATCGTGTTCCGATTGGTCGAATCAAGATCATTATTTTTTGTGCGATCAAAAAATTGATACAAAATAAGCGTTACAATTTTCGAAAGTAGGCGTTTGCAGCATTGCTAGAAATACAAAATATTGATTGAAGCTCACAAGTAACAATCAGGAAACTTTTTTTATTTGGAAAACAAAACTTAATTTATGTATAAACGTAAGGGTGTGTGTGTGTGTGTGTGTGTGTGTGTGTTTGTGCGTTTCGGTGGCTTTTATTATGTTTTCACATTCATTGTACGACCGACCAATCGCAATAGGTAATAGTAATAGGTAGGCAATAGGTACTTGAAGACAACCAACCAAAAGTACACCGCGGCGTGTATTTCCTGGAACCTTTTTCTTGACTCATTTACTCTTCCATAGTATGGTGTTTCGATGGTGATTTCCTAACAACTCGAGATTAAGTAAGGTTCTAAATCTAAATAAATTATAGCAGACTGCATTGTATTTTATATTTATAGACAGGATGTTTAGACAAAGAACTGAAGCAATTTTGTTGAAGTTTTGTATGATGTAACTTGAATTCCTGAAAAGCTTTTACATAAAAAAGTGTACAGTTACCACAGAAAAAACGCGTGAATAAAGTTACGGGTAATATCTAGTAAGGAAATAATATTAACTCCTAAACATGTTAAATCTCATGTTTAAAATATCAACCCTTTTCCCCGCAAGCTTTATTAAGCTGGTAAGCCTACGAAAAAGGTTATTTTAGGAAATGTCAAAATTCAACGATCTCAAAGGTATTCATTTCGGTGGCGAATTTATCTTTAGCTGAACGTTTTGAAAAATATAAAAATATATAGTCAAACATTGAACTATCTCCTTTTTTGAGAGCCGGTTAATATAGATTAGATTTCAGACCTAATAGCTACTAAATATATTTTGTACAAAATCTTATTCAGATAAACTATTTTTTCAAATGACTTTTAAACGGCTAGATGAGTTTTTAACATTAAAGGTCGGTTCATATTCGAACGTAACGCGGCGATGCGATGCATCATGCACTTAATGATTATGCGATGTTACTGACCTTTACCCGTGCAAGTGTTACTTATACTCACACTCATTAACAACAATAATACAAAATATTATGCAAATTAGTAAATCAAAAGTGTATGATAATATATGGGGCGAGAATCGCCTATAAAAAATTAACACTATAAAATTATACAGCCACAAAAAATGATAGCTGTCTTTTGTCCACGGTTTTCTTAAGTCGTTAGAGCTCACCCAGGGGAAAATTTATACTGTTATTAATTTAAACTTTTCCGAGCGGAGAAAAGTTAACGTCATTTTAAAAGTCGGTGACTATGTATATGGTTACTCATCAGTTTCCCAGTAATGGCTTACAATAGCCAAGGTCGGTCCAATTTTTTTTTTTAGAAAAAGAGGGTAATCTGAAAACTCCGGAGGCATAACAACTGCGTTGCGCTTTGTGCAATCCGCGCGCATCCGCACTTGGGAGCAATGTGCATTTTAACCGATTTATAAAAAATTTGGGGTATATTTTGGGGTAACGAAGCGAGTTACATTTAGTAACTTAATAAGATCGAACCCACTACCCATTTATCCCAATACACCCAAATAACCCAGTAATAAGATACGTGTCCCAGCTGTGGAATACAAATTCATTGCATTCTTAATATATGGATTTTTCTCATCGTCCTCTATTGCTATTTAGGTCATATAAGTTAGCTTTATCTATGGACGTTTTATTTTTTACCCGATTATGGCAAATTCGGGCTATGGCAAGGAAAGAGGTTTTAGTTTTGTGTGTATGTTTGTTCGATAGATCTTGGATAGATCAATAATTTTGGCGACGAAGCAGTAGACAACCAAAACGCACAAGTTTTTAATGGAATGTCAATTTCCATATTTTTTATAAATAAAAATCAAAAACTCTATAGGGCCGGGACACAAAAACACGATACGACGTCATACGATGTCGTGTCGTAGTTTTTTACGACACGCGTCGTAGATTCCCACGACAAGACGTCGCATCGTGAAACGACGTCGCGTCTTGATACGACACGACGACGTCGTGTCGTGTTTTTGTGTACCTGGCTTCGTAGTCGGCTAAAAAGGGAAACGTTTTATAAAATATGAATTCTCCAAAAACGGCGACGTAAGTGCCTCTTGAATCTCAATTCTGTAATATCTTTCAGCAAACCTTGAACTTAATGGCAATATTATATTTAATAACGCCGGTACGTTAAACAAAATGTCTGTGATCTCTGACCTACAAAATAAACATGATTTTCGTTTAATTTTCTTAGAAATGGAGGATAGACGTTTTCATAAGTACTTTGATTTTGTCTTAACAAAATGTACGGTTAAATTCTAGATTTCTTTGAACTAAAATAACAATAACAAACTTAATGCAAATAAATAAAATATATTATTTCAAGCATTTAAATAAACTACCCCAGAAAATTTCCAGCAGTGAGTAAGCGAAAACATAAAATAAGATCATAATTAGTCCACCCGCTTGGATGCCATAAAACCACAGACAGACAGACACGTCAAACTTATTACACCTTTCTTTTTCGTTGGGGGTAAAAATATCTTTAACCCCAACTAGATAGTTTACTTAGAAGTTGCAGATGAAACTGCAGTATATTTTCCAATGAAATTAGCGCAGCAGGATAGTGTAAAACAGCAATCTGCCGGCGGAAATGAACCCAGACGGATATTACCGTCAAATGCACGGGGAGTTACCCCACAGCTACGGTGCGAACTTAAATGTTTGCAGTTGACCGCAGTACTCGTTAAAGTAATGGAATTGACAATTGTAAATATAATTTATTATAAGTGATGACTTTTCTGTGAATAAACTCGTATGTTGTGCGAAGATTCAATCAATTTTTTTATAAAATACTGAAAAGGACCTTGATCTCTAGGTATTCTAATTCAACCTAAATCGTTCGTTCGTTTAATCGTGAAGTAGTAACACGCAGAGCTAAGCATACACACAGTCACACATGTATTCGCTTTAAAAATTGCCTAGACACAGTGAAACATAAAAAAATAAAATGAACAGTAAAGGTCTTATCAAAATGATGTTTTGCGGTTAAAGTGATTTAACGGCGTTAACTTTACTAGATTATTATTATAGGCTGCTTTATATTTTGTGAATTTTCGGTGCGCGCAATCGCCTGACTCGTAAATCAACAATTTAAAGAGAAGATAGAAAACCCAGACATGCGTGACTCGTGAGGCGGACTCTCGCACCGAGGGTTCCGAGGGGTAGTAATTGATAAAAGTTAGCTTGTTCTTGGCAAAAAGAGGTCTTGACAGACATACAGATCGATAACAAAATGACACTATAAAATAAAAGCTCCGTTTTTTCTCTCGAGATATAGAACCCTAAAATCCAACTCATAATCAACAAACCTGTAAGAAACGACAGCCGCCTCATCGCCGGGAAGGGATGGTTGCCGGAGGTGTCTAGCAGGTCGAGCTGGTACACCTCGCCCCTGATGCGGTACAGCTTCCGGTGGAAGTCCTCGATGGTTGGCGTGTAGCTGTCCTCGAACTTGGTGCCCAGGAACCGCGCGACGAGGGAAGTCTTGCCCACGCGTGCGGAACTGGAAGAGAAAATGTTGCTGTAATAATTTCAAGATAAAACTAATACACTACGTGTTGGGTCAGAGCCAGTCCACACGGCACGTTGCGTCAGCATTGCGTCGACGCAGCGCTGCGTTATTGCGAAGCAGTCTTAACGTCAACACCCCCTCCCGCTTCGTCTCGGGGGCTGCTGTCCGTCATGTGCGCGTCGCGACGACGCAGCGCGCCGTGTGAACACCTTGGTTATTTGTATTAAAACAACGCAACGGCAGCACTGCGTCGACGCAACGCTTTCCAACGCGCCGTGTGGACTGCCTCTTAGGTGTCTTTACAGTAGACAGACAAATGGATAAGGCATGTGCTTAAAATCCGGGCTATAATGGCAATCATAAAAAAATATGATTGTGAGACATACTGTAATTAAAAGTTGTCCAACTAAGCAGGCCCCTAGACTATCAATTTTATTGTGACAGCATTCACGTATTGCGCAATATTATTGACCGTCTAGGATTGAACGCGCCCGCCTTTCAAAATTGTTGTCAAATAAGTTGTTCAATAAATATTGTGTGTGATATTGCTCAATAAAATCGATCGTCTTGGGGCCCGCTTAGTTATAGTATCTAAATGAAAACATTAAATTCATACTGTTAAACGTTAAGGCCCTGTGCTTCGAGAAGCGGACGATTTACAAGATTTAAAAGTGACAAGGAGACATAAAAGTATAGTAATTTAAATTCTGAAAAAAATATATGTGCTAGTTAAGGATTGGAAGAAATTGCATGAGCGCCTGAGCGCAACTGAAAGCCTTTGCGCCTGCAATTTTATAGTTTTTTGATCGTCGTTATTTTATACATAATTCAATCGAGTCAAAAAAACGAGAATCCCTAGATATAATCTTTGTCTTTTGGTCAGTACAAAAATTACCTGAAAATTCCAAGTAATTTAAACATAGTATGGCAATTTCGTTAAAAGAAGAGGTAACTTTGGGATTTTTTTCTATCGAGCGAAATTCATGATATTGTGTAATGGAATATAAATTCCAATGTGTTAGATCCTTAACTGACTTATATATTTTTTTCACAATTTAAATTACTATATTTTTATGTCTCCTTGTCACTTTTAAATCTTGAAAATCGCCCGCTTCTCGAAGTACAGGGCCTTAAAGTATTGAATTACAGAGTCATTTTGGAACCATAGGATAACTTTATGGAATCAGGTGCCAAGTTCATATGCGTGTTGTAACAGAAATTTTCATTTAAGTAACTTGCAACGTTTAAAATAACCAGATTTAATACTTTAATATTCTTCATGACGGGAATTCGTTTGCGAAGTAACGAAGTTGCGGTTGGAGGAAGTTGGAATTTAAATTTGCGTAAACAGCCAGAGACTTATTGATCAGTGTACTGCTTCGAGAAACTTTAAATTTTAACCATTTAGTTATACCTAGTTAGGTGCCGTTAGGTAACATTAAGGGTCATGTCAAATGAGATAGTATGTTATGTTAAAGGTATTAATCCTTCGATCGGGGATTCTCGGAAATGCTATTGTATTCTATTGTTGTCGCGATCACCGGTGCTCGTACCCGACCTTGATGGGTTAAAAAGCTACAAAATTTTAGGAAGGCTTCAAAAAATCTAAATTTTGTTGACGTAACACATTAATGTGCGTAATCAAGTCGAGACGTGCGCTCTGACTGAATAACGTTCAACGAATCTTGCCCACTTGTGCAAGATTGAAACACGCGTACTCCACCCGCTTAGCCGTTCTATCTTGATTTGTTTCTGTGATTTAAACACAGTGAAAAAGAGCAGGCAGTATTTAACTGTGCAACAAAAAATTCAATCTTTCTTCACTATTTTCAAAATATTTAGTACTGTCTACTGTTTATTCATTAGCCGCGTACTGGCCAAGCGAGCCGCCTCGCGAGGCAGCCTCGCGCGGCAGTTGCTCGGTCGGTCAGGACGAGGCTAGTGAGCGCGGCAAACGTACCGAGGCGCCTTTGAGCATCGACAAAAACCGACAACGCTCGGCTCGGGCCGCGGCACGCTCGGGCGAGGCATCGCGTGCGTTTTCTCGGGCGACCGAGCAAGACCGACCAACTGCCGCGCGAGGCTGCCTCGCGAGGCGGCTCGCTTGGTCAGTACGCGGCTATTGAAGTTCTGCTAAACAAGATTTCAACCAAGAGTCTACTACAACCAAAATAAGGTATACTTAGCAGTTGAATATTAAAAAAAAGTGACCTTAAAATTTTCGGAGCGTAGCGAAACCTCCCAAAAGTTACACTCAGCATTCTACGTTGAAGCTAGAATTTTAAGCTACAATTTTTTAACTTAATCCTAAATTGGGTTAATAAGTATGCTCCAAGTACATTTCTCGCTAAAAGTAGCACCTATTTTCTACTTAAATATATTTATGTCGTCTAGTACATTAATTTTAGCGCCGGGCTAGCGTGTTGTAATTCATACATTTTTGAGTAAGTCCCCTTCATTCGAGTTTGCGCATTAAATATACGGAGATAAGGTGGTATTTTGTGTGAACTAACAATGTATCTTTTAATAGAATACATTGTTGATAATGCTGAAAGTTTTAGTATGGTCACAAAATAAATAATAAACAGTATATCTATATTCTAGATCGCCCAAATTGCGATACGCGTGGGACGGAGACATAATTAGCGCCTATCGGAAATTCAGATAATGAAATAGCAAAATCATGTCGGACGCGCTTTCTGCGTTTTCACCGAAGCTGCATTGCAAGGAATATTATATCCAACAGAAATTCTGCGTTTAGTGAGGTCAGGAAATTAAAGCGATTCTATTAGTTCTTAATAACATATTCTTTGTAACACGGACATTGTGAAAAGACAGCTTAAGGGAGATCGCACACGTCACACTTTTTGTGTGATCGAGTCTGCGGCTTACATACAGTCTGATGGCGCGCGCCATGCAGATTGTATGTAAGCCGTAGACTCGATCACACTAAAAGTGTGACGTGTGCGATCTCCCTAAGGCTGTATTTCCACTGAAGCGGAGCGGAGCGGAGTTTAGCGGTGCCGAATTGACCAATCACAATGCTCGAAATCTTCGCTGTCATTCCGCTGGAATAGCACGATTGGTCAATTCGGGCACCGCTAAGCTCCGCTCCGCTTCAGTGGAAACACAGCCTAATAAATGTCTCTATGTTGAGTGACTTTGGTTTAGGGACAAGTCTGTTTACTCTACTGTATTAAGTTTACATTGTGGTATGATTCTGCGTTTTATAGTAAATAGTGAATATTTAATGACCCTGAAAGCGGACGGAGACAAAAGTTTGTTCATTATAGTTAGAGAAGACTATACTATGACGTGCTTCGGGTTTTATTATTATACTTCCCATTAGTAAAATGGAATTATAATGAGGAGTCTTAAGCAAACTAAATAAGTGGACATTTCCAAGAAAATAGATACCCCGCAGGTGCTTTTTGTCGCAATAGAAAATGGCCATTATAATTGGACGCTGTTAAGCATGTACTAACCCACAAAAGTTACGTATTGAGTTATGAATACAGTTATGTTATTTAGATCATTTAGTGTCTAAACACACTATGCCGAAGTTCCGCGGCGGAATTTCCACATGATTCCGCTTGCAATGTATTTTAAATTACCGATGACACACTATGCCGAAATTCCGTCGCGTCATATTGTATGCGTTTGACATTGCTGACGTAATCATGCGAAATTTCCACCGCGGAACTTCGGCATAGTGTGTTTAGACACTTAGAATAAGGCTGCATTCAAAATTCAACAAATTTTTTTAGTTAGCTTATTACACAAATGCTTAACAGTATCCAATAATTAAGCTTTCAGCAGACTACAAGTCTTCAAAATCAAGTTCATCAAAATCAGTTTGGTTTTTTAGGAGCATTCAATGCAAACAGACCCGTAGATGTGTGAAGTAATTTATGGATGACCCTTAAGCCAGTGACGACATCAACATGCAAATCTATCAGCATGGACGTAGGAAATGCTACAATATAAAGCGAAGCTATGTCGGTCCGTTGGGTCGCCGTATTAACGCCGTAGCAACGCCGTAGTGACGTTGCAGCTACGCCGTAGCAACGTTGCAGCTACGCCGTAGCGACGATACATGACGTTTTAAACTTTAAAGGGATGATAGACGTGCGAGTAAGTACGCGGACTTATGGCTCGACGATCTTATACGCCTGTGTGTCATCTAAAAACCGCGTACTTAAAGATTGCCGCGCAAGTTCGCCGTCTTGGAATTTTACTCGTAGCTCGTCTCGGCTCGTACGTCTGGCAAGACTGGGAGCCGCGAGCCGTGGGCCGCGAGCCGCGAGCCAGGGGACATGGTAAACCAGTGTGAGCTATTTCTCGTGTATCACCGACGTTGAGCCGAGTAAGTTCGCGATCGTAAAACCCGCGTGCTAAAAGTTTGTACGACTATCACTGACGTCGAGCCGATTAAGTTCGAGAACTTAAAACCTGCATGCTTAAAGTTCGTACGTCTATCAGGGGTCTTACATACACATTACTATTTTAAGCTGAAAAATAACTCAAACGTGTTAAATATTTTCGTGTGAGAAAATGATTTTGGTATTACGGATGTATAAGGCTGTGTTTCCACTGAAGCGGAGGGGAGCTTAGCGGTGCCCGAATTGACCAATCGTGCTATTCCAGCGGAATGACAGCGAAGCGGAGCGAAGATTTCGAGCATGGTGATTGGTCAATTCGGCACCGCTAAGCTCCGCTCCGCTTCAGTGGAAACACAGCCTAAGAGTTTCGATGGCACCCGGCCTCTTAACATAACTAATATAAAAACCATTGTAAAATCAAATAATTATCATTGTAATAGGCATGAAGAAATATATTTTTTTCTAGTTGGTAAGTGAAGAACTATTCAAAAATAGAAATATCAGTAAAAAAATGACTCTGATAGCGTAAAAACTCTCCAAGATATCACAATTCAAAACCCACATAAAATAGACCTTCCCAAAACGCTCCGTACAAAATGTCAGCTAACTGTGACGTCACGTCTAGCTAGTTTGTTCGATAGCTATGTTAAGGCCGTCCCCCGAGCAAACGACCTTGGCCATACATTTGCCGCGTTGCCGAGATCGCACCAATACCCTATTTTTTTTACTTATCTTGGTTCAAAATTGACCTGAAAAAAATTTAAAACGGGGAATATGTAGTTTATGATATTGTCGATCTATTGGCGTGTGTTTCTAATAAAAGTCATTTGTAAATACTAAGGAGATGCTGAATGAATGCTTGAATTTTAATAAATTGGCTTTACTTTGGAAGCTGATATCATGAGTATAATAAACGAAAATAGAAAATTTAAAACGGGGAAAGGATTGTTGAGATACTGGAGATTATTGCTGTATTTTTATTATAACTCTGTAGCTTTCAGATTATGAGTTTATAAGGCTCTAAATGCGGTAAATTACGGATTCTCCGTAAGGAATGCCCTTAAATATTGAGTTTATGAAAGTGGTTTCATAAGAAAAAATGTTATAAATTGCATAACTTATCGAATGGTATACAAAAATTAAGGAATTTTATAAAAAAATATTCGACTTGACTTAACTTGACGAAAAAACTTTGAAGGCTCAAAACAAAAAAAATACATAAGTTATGAAGCTGAAATTTTTGTAATACCTATTTTTCATCGCTGTCTTTATTTTATTTAAAAATCAGCTTATATTTGACCTTGTCGTCATCCCTATTGTACCTATGTCTAGAAGGTTTTTATGTTTCGAGCTGAATAAAGAATATATTATAATATATACTATACATACATATAACGTGTCAATAGTGTTAAGAGTTTATGTAGTATTTAAGGTTGTTAATTAAATCACTGTATGTTTTCCTAAGAAAATAAAAATAAAATAAAAATAAAATATTTTCTGATAATTCAAATGGAATGGATGCGTTGCGTCATTGAAGGCGTTGTTTTGACTAAAGATTAAAGACGGATAGGAAGGGGAGAGTGTACTGTGTATGATGACGCAGACGCAGCTATGTGTCACAAAATGCGTTATTTATTTCTGAAGACGCAACGTATAACAACGCTCCATAGCAGTGGTACTCAACATTTTTTTTATACAAGCCACAAACGCGTTTTGGTCTTAGTGTCGCGGGCTGGAACCAAAAATTATTAGGGCAAATAAATAACGTTCTTCAAAATCAGCAAATAAAAAGAATTCTATGACATTCACGACGACTGTTCTATTTTACCCGTAGGTGTGAATTATAAAATGGTTTAACATCGTGCCACTGGTAAAGTCCTGGCGGGTTGAGTATAGCTGCTCTATGACGTTGGGTTGTCCGTAGCGGTGTTGTGACAAACAGTACGGATAGGAGATAAAATGGGAGAAGGATTTACGCGTAGCGCTGTTGCCTGTTGGGGTATTGTACTATCGAGGAAATTTCAAATTCCTAGGCAGTTGGCGGACCTACGTCATGTGGTCGGCTATGTCAATTCAATGTTAGCTGTGATCCGTCGGATGGGTTTGACTTAACGCGACCAAATTACTTAGACCCGAAATCTGCCTAGAAATCAACTTCTCTCATAGTACTTGACGTGCGTCGTCGGAAAGTTTGTGGCTCTGCGTTTTTCCGTTCCGTCAACGCAACGGAACCAGAGCAGACAGAATTATAGTCTATTGTGACGGAACAGTCTGACCTCGCTCTTCTCTACAAAGTAAACAGTACTATACAACACAGTATAGCTCAACACAGTAGCGTCAATTTCTCGGCCCAACGATCAAACGCGCCGACATTGTGTATGCATGGACCGCATTAGCTAAAACTGTTTCTGTCCTCGATTGGCCAAGTATTGGTGTGAAGTTGCCTGTGAATCATCAGTATAAATGTCAAAATGGCGTAATAATCCGTGCCTAAATTAGCCCATTATATTTTTAAATAAAATAAACTTAACACGATAAAAAAAGAGTTGTTAGTTACCTATGTTACTAACAGCCGCAATCATAAAGATTTAATTATAACTTAACTTTAATTTAATGAGGAGTTAAGTGAGGAAAAGTATATTATGAAGCTTGTGTCAAAATCATAATTTACTCAAAGTACGGTAATTATTACAATTGTTAAGTTTAAATATCGACAGGATATCATTCAAAGAACGTGAAAAAAAGCAGGTTTTTCACGAAAATACGAGTACAGTCAGCTAAGCATAATAATAATTATTGTAATAAATAGATGTTGTACTTGATACATTTTTTTAAATCGAAGACCATTCAACCCTCGATAGACTTTTGTTTTTTCTTTGAAAGGCCATTAGCTAGGGAGCTGGCGAGCAAAATTTCTATATGATCAGCACACATGGCAGACGTTAATAATAGTGATAATTATACCCTAAGAAACATCAAGAACCTCGTCTGCCACCATGGTGGCGCTGCGTTGTCAGTTTACAGCGTTTCAAAAATGTTGAAAAAAAAAAGGTGGGTGATATGATATGCACATGTCTGCCTGTGGGGCTAATGATCATAGTCATCCTGTAAACACAAAAATTCGTAGAGGCAGACATCCAGGGCTCTGACTTTTGTAGTTTTCAATTTTTTGAGTTTTTTTTTATGATTTAAAAAACTCTATATGAAGTGCACACTTGGCAGATTGAAATTGTTCGATTAATAACAATGAGAAGGACCACGGAAAAATAGTCTGCCAGCATGTTGCCTCTGCGTTCGCTATTGACAGCGTTTCAAAAATGTAAAAAATAAAAAAGTGCTATATTATGCGCACATGTCTGCCTCTTGGATTGATGTTTGAATTTATCATGAAAACCAAGAAACTCGATGAGGCAGACGTTCAGGCCTCTGATATTTGAAAGGCAGACCATTTGAATTTTTTTTTCAACCCGACGCTGAAGGAGGAGACGAGGAAGGAGACATGGATGAAAGCGCCGACATTAACGATCCCCAAGGTTTCTCGGATGCCAGCGACGACGATGATTCCTGAATATAATCGCTTTTTTTCACGTTTCATTACAAAAAGGAAGGAAAAAATAGAGCCTATGTTAAAAATCTACGTATTTCGAATAAGTTAGAGTCTGTAATTCTTATTCAGATTAAATTCAAGCATACATAAAAAAAAACATTTGCTCTCTAGTTAAAGTTTCAAACGCATTTCATTTTCTCTTGCTTTATAAAAAATTGTGATTCCATAGATTTCAGCTTCAGAAGAAGTTGAATCGTTACCGCGACTTCAGCGAATAATATCAAACTAAATAATAACAATAGACTATAAAGAATGACAATAATCCCATGCAATACCCGCTTCCCCTTGATTCCGTGAATTTCAAACAGTTATACACCTTAAAATCAGTGAGCAAAATGTCTGCCAAAAGTTTTTTCATATCCACGGAGTCATAATGAATCGAATGGGCGCAATGAGATCCGTGTGCAAATTACTTAGTAGAGCTTTTTTTTTAAACATTTTTACAACTCCGCCCCATAATAATGCAGAGCCCTGAATGTCTGCCTCTTCGATTTTCTTCGTTTCCAAGCTGTTTGTGACCATGAACCCCAGAGGCATACATGTGCAAATGATTTAATAACCCCTTTTTTTTAAGCAACTTCAATCGGCTGTAACGCGAAAATGCAGCGACGTAAGACCTTAATTGACTGGACCAAATCAATTCGTAATGACGTAAACTGCAATCTACCTCGATATGAAACTTGTGCAAATCATATGCCTAAATGCTCACCAGCACCCTAACTACATGAACAAAGAGCACATGAAGCTTACCATAATACAGGAAATAGCAAAATCTTTATAGATGTCGGGCTAGCGCTTCATAAAATGATGCATCTCGCAAAATTACTTCCTTATGTTCAACATAACATGCGCTATTTGCCAGGTTTTATAACCGTTCTGACATCAATTCGGTATATATATGTGAGTGGTTGACCAAAAAGGGACCTGAAGGTAAATAATTTAATTTTGAGTAAAATGCGTTTGAAGTTTCGTGTTTCGACTCGTGCGCGGTTCACACAAAAAAGTCATAAAAAAAAAACTACGGCACCTTAAAATATTCTGGTTAGACCAAAAGAAAGCTAAAAGACCACGGCTTAAAAAATAAAAAATAAAAGAAGGTAAGTAAATAATTTGATTTTGAGTAAATCGCGTTTGAAGTTTCGTATAGAAACAAGTTACGACTCGTGCGCAGTTCACAAAAAAAAACATAAAAAAAAAACTGCGGCACCTTAAAATATTCTGGTTAGACCAAAACAAAGCTAAAAGACTACGGATTAAAAAAATAAAAAAATAAAAAAAAAACCGTTTCCAATCCTTCAGGTCCCTTTTTGGTCAACCACTCACATATTTATACATGATAAAACAAAACTGAGTGATAATGCTTAGGGTATGTAACTTGTAAGTGGGTGAATTTCCCAATCGCTTTTTTTTCGCGGCTACTGTGAAATTGGGGATGTGAAATGGCTTTTTAGTGTTAAATAAAATCTCATCGCATAGTTTGTGTGATTATCCATATGAGGCAACAGACACGTTTTTAATTCGATAACTAGAACATAAAAATAAAAAATTCTAAAGGTGGAAATTAGGCCCCTCGGTGACTGTCCCAACGACCTTTTTAGTCCTAATTTTGTCAGCCGAGGAAAAAATATTAGTGGTACAAACAAACGGATTCTTTTATTGGATTCTTAAAGAATGGAGGTATAATCAATACAAATTTCATAATCTCAATCGTTATACTTTCAAAAAAGCGGGAGAAATAAAACTGTCCCAACATTTTGTCTTGATTCTGTGAATAAAAAAGAAACATGAATTGTCGAGACCAGAAGTACTTTTGAACGTAATGCCGCTTCTCAAATCGGTGCCCTATTTGGTCACCGAAATGAAAAAAAATCACCGATATGAATTATTATTTTTAACAAAAAATTAAAACCGACTTCCAAGGTAAAAACAATAATAACATCCTTTTAATATGAACTAAAAAGTATTAAATAATTTTTCCTATCTAATAGTGCCTTTTTCCGAATTCGGCTAAACCTCAAATATTTCTTCATTATTTTGAAGTCGGTACCAGATAGCTGAATCTTCAGTTCTCCGGCAGAATATTTGAAACTTTTGGAACTGGCACCGACTTCAAAATTATGAAGATTGAGTACAGAAATAGTTGAGATTTAGCCGAATTTGGAAAAAGGCACTATTAGATAGGAAAAAATATTTAATACTTTTTAGTTCATATTAAAAGGATGTTATTATTGTTTTTACCTTGGAAGTCGGTTTTAATTTTTTGTGAAAAATAATAATTTCACTCTTTTTAGTTACCTAGTAGGTAAACCATCGCGTATATTCTACGTATGTTTAGTTTAATTGTTAACTTTGTTCTTAAAAATTGAGAAATATAACGCCGCGACACCGTTTTGTTTTAAGCAAAATATTAAAATATTCAGGAGGAGGGGGGGGGGGGGGGTTGGGTGGGCTGAGCCCCCAAATTAAATGAGACACGAAATCCGTATGTTTAGTTTAATTGTTAACTTTTTTCTTAAAATGGAGAAATATAAAGCCGCGACACCGTTTTGTTTTAAGCAAAATATTCAGGAGGGGGGAGGGGGGGTTTGGGGGGCGCAGATGAATGTAATTTGCATAGTAGTATATGCTTCCCGTTTTTAAAACTACGCCGAAACCCCCAAACTTGTATCTATAAGGATTCAAGAGTTATGTACAGCACCTTCGGAACCAGGGTATACACTGGTGCAAAATGATACTTTTTGGAAGCATATGCTCAAAATCCTTCAGAAAAAGTTAAAATCATAAGATGTTTCCATATAAATTTCAAGGAGTCCCCTCGATTACTCATGGATCGCATCATCAGATCACCACTTTGGTGACTATGTACCATACCAAATGATGACTTTATCTTATACAACAACAAAAGAATTTTGAAAATCGGTCCACAAACGACGGAGTTATCCGCGAACAAACATAAAAAAATGAACATATATACGGTCGAATTGAGTAACCTTCTCCTTTTTGGAAGTCGGCTAAAAAAATCACGGAAACGGTGACTCGGTGACTTTCGGTGACCTTCGGTGACAATAGTTTTCATATCGGTGAATGCTTTTTTCATCTCGGTGATTTTTAAAGTTGTTTTATACAGGATGAATAATAATCTGCGAAATCGTAAAAAAATGTTAATGAATAAAAAAGAAATATGGTGCTTCTTAATGTTTCATTTTTTGAGCTATTGTATAGCTTTGATCGCGTTTATCAAGAAATTCCATAACGAAAAACACATAACATTCGTCTAATGTCGTTTCAGTCAATATTTGTAATTTTTTTTGACTTTAAATTAAGGACACAATATTTACTTTTCATTTTATGAATAACAAACTCAGAGACTGATATTTTGACCTCATGTAGTTTATTAGGATTACCTAAAATATTGACTTTTGTTGATTAGTGAATTAGCAAAAACAGTACGAGATAATATAATATGATTATTTAATATTAGAATTTAGTGAATCCTATCAAAAAGTAGTTTTGGTTATAATAATGTTAGAATAATAGTTATTAGTTACTCAATTTTTACTTTAACTGTTTAACTTAAGTATATTTTTATAACGAAAAATTTTAACTAAGCACTAGAAGATACCTTTTCAAAATAGTAACAGCATTTATCCTTTGCCGAGTGAAGTTAGCGCGTGGTAATTTTTATTCAAAGCAAATGTGTCAATTATTTCCCAGTATTAATATATTTTGTTATTTGTAAAAAAAAATTAAATAAAATACATTGTTCTTTCCACAGACATAGATCAAGATAGATACCGCATGTGTATGTATTTCGCGTGCCATATCGCGTTCCCAAACGACGAGAAATGCTCGTCTTTCGAAAGTCTGTTCTTTAGTCTGCAATCGGAATCGGACGTAAATCGGAATTTTAAAAATGCCTCCATGCCTAAAATGGCCATATTGAGCTGTAGAAATTCAAATAGAAACGTTGGCCTTGATAATGGACACGTTTCTTATCATCGGTACGTCACAGTGGTAGGAAAAAAGTGACACGCTCGTTTTCATACAAATCGAGCGGCATGCGGTATCTATCTTGATCTATGTCTGTGGTTCTATCTCATTGTTATTTAAATAACTATGCCCAGGCATTTACCGTAGATGTAACTTAATACGTAAATAGAGATTATTTCGCCCATACAAAATGAGTTCTATGATAAAATTTATGTGAGCGTAGCGTACGGGAGGCAAAACCGCGATAAGAGTTGTGCAATAGCTGATTTCATGATGGATTTTTTGTGATGAATATAGGCTATGTTTTATTCTAAAAATATTAGAGATAATTTCGAAAATTAGTGTAACCCAAAATGTCAAATTTTTTCCATAAAAAATCATTATTTTGCTTGTTTTACAATCACGCTGTATACTATTTCAGTGAATTTACATTTCGGTGAATTTTGTTTTCATCTCGGTGACTGACTTTTTCATCTCAGTGACAGCTAAAATATAAACGTGTGTGCTACGTTTGTTTATTATTTAATTTTTATATCATTAGTTTCGTAGTCATAAAACATTAAAATTGAGAGGAAACTTCGGTAAAAACTCAAAAAAACATAGAAACAAAAAAGTTCACCGAAATGAAAAAAAAATATGGACATGTTGAAATTCACCCAAGTAATTGTAAGTGTACCTTAGTTTACTGTGAAAATAGCATCGCTGAAAGATAATTACTGTTGTCTACTATCTTACTATGAAAAATGAATTAATTTGCCACATCATGAATTTGCCATAAAATAAAAAAGTTAACTTTTGCAGCGCTGCTATTTTTACAGTAAAGTATTTAATATACAAAGGAAACATACATACCCTAAAGTATTATATTGTTTTGTGACAGCCCGTATAATATTTAATTAATTAGTTTATTCTTAGCTGGCCAATGGTGGCGCAGGAGCGAGAAAAATGGAAGACCCTGGGGGAGGCCTTTGCCCAGCAGTGGGACAGCATAGGCTAATTAAAAAAAAATCTTAACTAGCGATTTGTGTAGTAAAGTACATTCTTTTCTACACAAATCACTAGAAATTACTCTAAAACCCCCGCCTTTTCCTTACAAGAGATTCGATTAGATTTGGCTGAACCACTCCTAAATACCTCGCGTAAAATAGACTTAGTGTAGTATCTTTGCGAAATTGATTTCATACATAATACAAAACATTACTCTAATGGATATATTATGTGCTGTATCTAATACACCCTTTTCAGGCCGAATTTTACGGATTTATTCGGTAGAGGTAAAGACATTTTGTCAACGGAAATAATGTCGTTTGTGCGTAGATCCTTTGCTTTTACCACAAAAGGGTTACATTATTGGCTTTGTGTCTTGAGACCGACTGATTCAATTTCGCAGTCTGTGATCTAGTTTATATTATGTACTCTGAAAAAATGTACGTTTTGGTTACTTTTCATTATAAATAAACCTCGGTACTAATAAGAAAATCCGCTCTATCATCTGTGTTTATATTACGCTCAAAGATCGAAAACGCTCAATGAGCAGAAAAATAGCTCACAACGCGTTGTGGTTACAGTGAAACAGCCACAACGCAAAATTGGCGTTGTGGCTCTAATAAAAACGGCCACGACGCGTTTTGGCAATCACAAAAAGACCATAACGCGTTCTGAACATATTTTATTCTTACCATATTATCGTCGCTTGGTAACAATATAATTCTGTCTACTCTGATACCATACGTACTAAATTTGAAAAGTTTTCAAGACAGACAAAAAATCGTCGTGGCTGTTTCACTGTGACCACAACGCGTTGTGAGCTATTTTTTCCGCTCACTGAGCGTTTTCGGTCTTTGCATATTATTATACATAGTACGTTTAAATTGTACAACTTTTGGCTTATTGCGTATCCAGTGACTTTTCTAACGTATCTGGCAATGATAAAACATTGCCTGACTATTTAACGCGTGATGACTATTCTGTGAGCAGAATTTACGCGTTTCTAAATGACTTCCAAAAAGGAGGTTTCTCAATTCAACCGTAATATTTAATGTTTTTTTAGGCTGTAGCATAGTTTTTATTGTAGGCTTTGAGCGCGGCGACCAAATCAAGAAGTTCCGTAACGAAAAAAATCTAACACCCCCCCCAGTGTTTTTGTGCATGCGACTAGAATCTAGATGTACGCGAATTATAATCGCATAAGTTGATAAAAATGCTATGCAATAACTTTACCGCGGCAGTCCTTGAGTGCCAAACGTATTTTTTGTTACTATATTATATGATATATCTTTTATCTCGCGAGAACTGTCCAAAAAGTTTTCTCAAAAAAGTATCTCCTTACTAAATTTCAACTAAATTACTTTAGTAATTTAAGCGTGAAGAACAGATAGACACTTTTACTCTTGAAATATTAGTATGTATAAAGGCTTACAAAAGAGACGTAGTAACCATTTCTCACCTGGTACAACTTTACAATGTATATTCTCATCTCGGCTGGGAGGCGGACACTTTAAACCACTTCCAACATTGAACAAACTTTCTAGTTTATTTCATGAATTATATTTTATGGCTGTAGTTTTATGTACTTACAGCAAATTGTGATGCTACAGTTGTGTATATTTTACTTTTGTACAAAATACCCCATAACTAATGTTCATGCTTATAATAATATTGTAAATACAAAATTGTGTCTGTCTGTTACCTCTTCATGCCCAAACAACTGAACCGATTTTACTGAAACTTTGTATGGAGATATTTTTAGTCCCGTAAAAGGACAAAAGATAAGTTTATCTCGAAAATGTAAAAATTTACTTACAGCAAATTGTGATGCTACAGTTGTGTATATTTTACTTTTGTACAAAATACCCCATAAGTAATGTTCATGCTTATAATAATATTGTAAATACAAAATTGTGTCTGTCTGTTACCTCTTCATGCCCAAACAACTGAACCGATTTTACTGAAACTTTGTATGGAGATATTTTTAGTCCCGTAAAAGGACAAAAGATAAGTTTATCTCGAAAATGTACGGTTCCCACGCGTTAAACGAATTTTGGATCAACGAAATTGCGGGTGTCATCTAGTTCTAAATGAAATGTCTTGGCAATCTTAAATCTAATTCAGCCTCAGGCGAATTATTATGTACTTACCAGACGTTCCGCGCGGCTTCGCCCGCGTAAATTAGATATTTCACAGACAAATTAGTCCACAAAAAATAGCCTACTAAGGATACGTCGTCCACTTCTTATCTGTGCCAACTGCCAAATAACATAAAAATTGTTCCAGTAGTTCGTGAGATATATGCCCTTTCAAATAATTTCCCCCATTTTTCCACATTTTCCTCTATTTCTTCGCTCCTATTAGTCTTAGCGTGATAAAATATAGCCTATAGCCTTCCTCCATAAATAGTCGACTATCTATACTGAAAGAATTTTTCAAATTGGACCAGTATTTCCTGAGATTAGCGCGTTCAAACAAACAAACAAACTCTTCCACTTTATAGTATTAATAAGTAAGATTTTCAAATCTCAAATCTCAGTCAAAATATTATATGGTTCTTCATCAGGGAACGTCGTGAAATTTTCTATAATGGGCCATTAATAATGGCCCATTATAGAAAATGAACCACTAATAATAAAAATAAAATAAAACAGTAGAATAGATTTTTTAAAATTATTTTGAAGCACAATAATATTTTTATATAACACTTCTAATAACACTTCTACCTAACTGCAATTTGGTTAGAATATAAACTAGTTATATTACCACAGCTGTAACCACAAATGCACTAAATTATGATTAAACTACTGTGAAATCAGCCGGCCTACTCGTAAGATGCGCAAACGAGAAAATCTCGAGATATCTCACTCTCGTGTGTAGTTTCTCAGTCGATAACGACAAAATGTCAAAATCATTTTTGACATTATGTCGATAGATTTTGACGACAGATCTACACGAGAAAAAAAGTATGTCATGTTAGGGTCAATAGAGATGAAGAGAAAAGCCATCAAACGTCGAGAAAACGTGTAGACAAAATTTTCTCGTTGGCGTATGCTATGCTTGTTCCATAATTGACTCACAAATTCAATGTTTTGATGAACATTAGGTAAAGTTGTAATTGTATTCTAAGTGTGCATAACTATTGTACTAACAGAGAAATTGATTAACATGCAGATAGATGGACCTACGTAATTTGGCAGTGTTATATTAAGCTTAACCGAAAGTTCATATCTAAGACTGGCCGCATGACGTTTACCGTATTCGATTTCCTAATGTAGAATTTCGATTTGGAAATCCGCGAGACTAGCGCCAATGTTCGTTTTTCTTCACGCGCGAACGCGCGAAACGTTCCGTTCGAAAAAAAGCGAACGTGTGCGTCAGTAATTATGTATGTTCTACTGATTCCAAGCCGGAATTCCAATTCGGATGTCCGTATACGGTAAACGGAAAACGTATACAATATGCGGCCAGCCTTACATTGACTAGACATAATCTGACCACATAATATTATGTTTGTTCGTTTTCTACCAATATATCTGATAACATACTATAAAAATATTATAATGTGGCAGTAGGTTTAGTTTAAAAAATAAATATATTATTATGAAAATATATATAATACTAGCTGTCCCGGTGAACTTCGTGTCACTTTAAAACCTTCCCTGGACTTGTACGAATATTTTAAGACTAAAATCAGCCCAATCCGTTCAGCCATTTTCGAGTTTTAGCGCGACTAACACATTTGAAAATCCATTTTTGTATATAAGATAATATTATGGGTACTGTTCGTACACTAGCTTGCGAGGGAGGCCTTTGAAAGAGTAAAATAAATAAGAGACATTTATTTTGTCTTAGTTTGTTTGTATTCGACGACGGTCGGTCTGTAACCATTAGTTCTCGTTGCCAAAATGATTACAATTGCGTTCTATTTAACAAATAAAATGCTTCTTTTAGTTTCTATTTTGTAATATAAAATGGGTGAACTTGAAAAAATACCCCAATATTTATCTAAATAATACTAAACATATTATTATATCTATTAAACGTTCCACGTGGCTCCGCTAACGTATGAGGAATTCCAAAACCGAACATTTTCCCATAAAGGCTAATTCGCATTAGGCCAGTATTTTAGTTTAGTACCGAGTATTTTTGTAGCTAAAATTCTCGCTTCTGCCCCAAAATCGTTCGCACTTCGTTCGAGTACAGTTCACAAGTGAGTGATGTTTTGTAAGGGTCTACACAGATGGACTGCATTTCAACTGCAATCCAACTGCAAATTGCAGTTCAAGTGCTGTTTGAATGCAGTTGACACGACTGCAATGCGACTGCAATAGAACTGCAAACCAAACGCGCAGTCGGATTGCAGTTCAGTGGTAGTCGGCGTGCAGTCGTGTAAGCTGTTTGGTTTGCAGTTCTATTGCAGTCGTATTGCAGTCGTGTCAACTGCATTCAAACTGCACTTGAACTGCAATTTGCGGTTGGATTGCAGTTGAAATGCAGTCCGTCTGTGTAGACCCTAAGATGAACAGCTTACAGCGCAAAATTGGTTGCAATACACAATGGCGTGCTTCTTCAAATTATCAAAATTAAAACTCTGACTAATTTATTATATTTATTATATAATTTCTGACAAATAAAAATTAAAAAAAATATATTGTTCTAAATATAGCCTTAATCGGATCCAAGCATGCACATGCATTAATACGTGTTGTGCAATGACGTATTAATCCTCCGATCGGGGATTCTTGGAAATGCTATTATATTCTATTGTTGTCGCGATCGAAACATACTTCAGTTTTTGTTTAGCCATGTCAGCAACAGCATCTGAAACTTTATTTTCTATTTCTTCAATAATCTTCTTTAGAACGACGATAAAACGCGAGAGGAACGAAATACGCAGCCGTACATACGTATACATGGTGGCGGGAAAGTTTTTTTTTTTGTATTTTTGTGAAAATATGGACGATTGTGACATTTTTCTGCAAAATATGGACTTATCTTTGAAAACCCTAAAATATGGAAAAATATGGAAAATAAAACTTGGGTTTTCACAGTCTAAACATGATAATTCGTTTAAAAAACACATGCTAGGCCGAAAATCACGTAAAATAAAAATATGTATTTACATAATATAAATCCGGGCCCTAGTGATCAATAAAAAGAAGCTATGGATACGAAAATGGATCGATAGAAGGGATAAACTAGGAGCTACTAATTGTCTTCTGAAGGAATTAGCATTGGAAGATCCCAAAGAATACTTCGAAAGATTGAGAATGTCTGAAAGTTGGATAATTTTGGCGGTAACTAATCCCTCGATCGTGGAAAAAACGAGACACAATAGATTTGTATTGTTATCGCGGTCGCGTGCGACCGCTTGGGGCTTGAAGCACTAATGAACTCGACTAATTCGACTGGGTCGGACTTGTTTAGCCGGCACGCCAGTCGCGCGGACGCGTGGTGGGAGGTGCTACTCGCCCGCGAAAAATAGAATAAAATGGATTGACTCGACTAAATTACTTACCAATCTACTTGACTAAATTACTAAAAAAAATAGTGTTCAGACACGTTTAGCTACTAAAATACTCGGTACTAAACTAAAATACTGGCCTAATGCGAACTAGCCTTAAGGGTCAATTCAGACCGCAACGCGACGAGGCGAGGCGAGGCGTGGCGCGGCACAAATTTGTATGGATTTGACATACTAATCTGTCAATTCAGTACAAATTTAGAAAAGCATTTACGCGTCGCGTTGCGGTCTGAATCAACCCTAAAAAGTAACGTTTATCCTTCCTCGTGGGCTACTCTGTTTTTATGCAAAAATATCTACATAAAAATAATTTTAATCTACCACAGATTACTAAATAGGTTCTACGAACCAAAGTTTTCCCGACTTTGGTTTTTTATTCAGCTAAGCTACTGTACTTAACTGTGCTATGCTGTTCTCTTAAATTTACTGCAAAAACTTACTGATTTATGAGATAGATTAATGCTGGATGGGTTTTCTGACTTACACAATATCTGTTATTCAATTGTGATACATTTCATATCTACATTTCATATACCTTAGCACACGCGTTAACAATGGTTCAGAGTTGTATTCGTCTATGATTGCCCATCGATGCCCATTAATCGATGTCGAAAATTGAACGCCTCCGTGGTCTAGTGGTTTAGAACGTGGCTCTTGACTCGGAGGTCGTGGGTTCGATTCCTGCATTGGAAACATGTTATTTCCAAGTTTGGTTAGGACAATGCAGGCTGATCACCTGATTGTCTGACAAGTAAGATGATCTATGCGTCGGATGGGCACGTAAAAAGTTGGTCCTGCGCCTGATCTCTCGCCAGTCGTGTCGGTCTTCCGTCCCACTGGGTTATGAGAGTGAAAGGAATAGAGAGTGCTCTTGTGTATTGCGCACACACATGGGCACTATAAAATTACACCTGCGTAACAGGCCTGGTTGATGAGACTGGCCACCGTCATCGAAACCGGTGTGGGGAGTATTATTAATCCATCACAAGATGATCTCACAGTTTGATGAATTAACCACTCTTCCAACACTTGCTTACTCACTGTAAACGCAGCCTAAGTACAGTCGCCGACAGAGATGGTAATCAGAGTGGAATTCGCAATTCGGTTGCGGTTGTCAACGCGTGATTTATCGCTTAGATCTGTTACGAGTACGGAGATCGGGGAACGAAGGAGACTGAGGGGACAAAGGGGAGGTGACGTAAACCAGTGTTTTTCAACCTTACGATATGGTATGATAAAATATTACGTGATCCCTCATCCCACCCTTGCTTTTTTAACATGTACTTGTACATGACGTATGTTTATGAATATAATAGCATTTTGTTAAAATTCTCCTACTCCATAAAATATTTATAATATTTTGAAATATATAATTAGTTTTCTGGATTTCTGGCGACCATCCTACAGATGTTTCGCGACCCTTCTATAACGCTTTGTGGGTCGCGAACTCGCGATCCACAGGTTGAACATCACTGACGTAAACGAATACGCCATTTGCGCGCGATTGTACTTTTCATTGCGGGTAGATGTGAATTGATGTACGATTCTATATCGCGAGCGATACTGACAAATGGTTGTTATTTTGATCTTTGTCGGGGTATATTTTAGCTAGCAATATTTGATGTGTCTGGCTGTGTATAGAAACTGCACTGTATATTATTTCAAAACAGCTATCGTTTTTTACACTACTTTTCCCCCCTAGTCTGTGTAAAGATTTAAGAAAATTATCTAAGCAATGTGTTGACAAAAAAATTAAGTGAGCACTTCTTATTAGTCGCGCGCGTTTATCAGCGCGACTGCATTTCAACTGCAATCCAACCGCAAATTGCAGTTCAAGTGCAGTTTGAATGCAGTTGACACGACTGCAATACGACTGCAATAGAACTGCAAACCAAACGCGCAGTCGGATTGCAGTTCAGTTACAGTTGACGTGCAGTCGTGTGAACTGTTTGGTTTGCAGTTCTATTGCAGTCGTGTCAACTGCATTCAAACTGCACTTGAACTGTAATTTGCGGTTGGATTGCAGTTGAAATGCGGTCCGTCTGTGTAGACCCTTAGAATTCGTTGTATGAATTAATGATCTCCAGTAGTAACAAAATGGTACTTATTAAATGTTACAAAATATAAAGAACGAAGCACCTTGATACTTGAAAAGTTATATCGCGAACATAAAGCTTTCGCGTAAATCTCGTATTTAGGCGAAGTTTAATTAATGTCTCGATATTAGGTCCAAAATCACTTCTGTTCAAAACGTTCCAATATTCCCTACTTCAAAGGAAATTGCTCCAAACAAATATTATGTTCTTTTATAATTTGGTACGTTCTGGGTATTTAAAATTTTCGTAATATTTAATACCTACCTGAAACGTACAAAATGGTGATTGTACTAGACATTACAGTAGACACTTTATAATATTATGTCCATGGAGTACAATCACATTAAAAAGTAAAGCAGAACTTATTACAGCATTACCAGTTTGAAGCAGTTATTCGGGTCAAATGATTGTCCACCAATCTTGAAGGCTTGAAAGGGAGGGGGGATTAAAGAATGCTTATAAAGATCACGTTATTAATAAACGGCCCCTAAGTACAACAAAGTTCAAAAGTACCACTTACCCCAGCATAACCAGTCTAAAGCAGTTCTTGGGCGGCGGCGCGGAGTCTTCACAGCCCTGCGGTAAAGGGGCGCTCGGTCCTGGAGACTCCGAGCCCGAGTCCTCCCCCTCAACTCCGGCCCCTCTCCGGCACAGCCAGGACGTGCCACATTTGTCCTTCGGATCCTCAGAGGGGGCCGCAAACTGACACCGCCTGGGAGACCTCTGGCGGCCCGCGGGTGATAAGGAGGACTTGAGAGGGGACGGAGTGCGGACAGGACTGGGCGAGGCCCGAACCGGGGACGCGGTGATCTTGCCCACCGACGTCGAAGGTCCACCACCGTTCAACATTTTAACACTGTCATGTCAACACTTCATCGTTTACACTTTATTGTTTAAGCACTTTGTTCGCGATTGTACTCAAGACTTACACTTGTAATATATTATAATTAACACGTCCTCACTTACACTTTATTGTTTATACACTTTGTTCGCGATTGTATTTTTTTTTACTTGTAATAAATAGATAGTTAACGCTTCATAGTTTACACTTTAAAGTTTATACGCTTTGCTCGCGTTTGTACTTAGCAGCTATTCTCTCACATTTATATTATACGATTTGGAACGTTAAAATATACAGCACATCGATAGTCTTTCTAAACAACACTGCAAGCATTTTCAATATAAGCTGTTTTAATTATAGTGTTCAAAATTTCAATTTATGTGTTTGAGATTACGATTTGTTGTATAGCCCGTTTCATTTTATTACCTTTTTATGTCAAGCGTTTTATTAAATATCACCATTTTCTGCTGCAATGTTTATTAAATTTTAGCTCAATTTATTTCGCTAGTGCAATTTCATAGTAGAAAATAATTGAAACTTGAATTTAGTATAGCTAAATTTAAGATTTGAGACGAGAAAATTTAAAAAGCTTAAATCTTATAGTAGCGTTTAGCTACTACGGCTTATCCCTGGGAACGATGCATTTCTGATTTACTAAATACTACTGAAATTCCGAGAAAATCTCAATTCTCCAACTACAATTAATTAGAAAATTGAAAAAAGTGACTAACATTTTCAGCATTCGAGCACCTTCAGCGTTTTAACCTTATCACCATCAAAAGCCGTTTAACCGGTTACCATATTCACGACAATCAGATAAACTTCGCAGGGTTGATATAACATATAAATATGTAAATTGAGGGTAAGGCCTCCAGTTCGAGGTACTTTAGACCCAGGGATACAATAAAGATAGGTGGTACAATACTTTGGGGTTATAGTTGCCAATATATCGATGAAAGTAGAGTCCGCAAAACAAAAAAAAATATTTTTTTGAAGTGAAAACTTCTTATTGTGCTCCCCTCTCCGCGAGCATTCGCTTATAATGTAACATTCTAGATTCGGTTTTGAGCATTACATTACACGTGTAATGTAATATTTAAGATTCAACTTTGAGCATTACAATAATTTCTCCCTGACTGAAGAGCATTCGTGTGTAATATAACATTCGACTTTGAGCATTCCATAGCTAGTTGTATCAAGATATTACATACTGTATAGTGCATATTGTAATGCTCGGTTTTGTATCATTACAAGGTGCACATTGCAATGCTCGACTCTGTAACGTTACATTACAAGCGAATGCTCCCGCGCGGTGAGGGAGCACCTTTAGGCAGCGTTGTGCTCTTTCTTGTGGGGAGTTCAAGATGTTAAAGCCACGTTGGGAGACGTGACCTGCACCTTACCTCCGAAACTGATACGAGTCTGATTAGTCCCAAATTGAGCTGCAGCACGATCGTGCGCTAGTATAGCTGTCAGAAGTGGGAAAAGCCATTTAGTACGGAAGCCCTAGAACAATTTTTTTTTTGTGATTACTAACAAGCAAATTTTTTGTGAGTAGCTACATTTTGATAAGACAAACAACATTTTTATTTTCGAAAAATCTCGAAAGTGGTAGCTAACATAAATAGATAGGATTTCATACTTTGACTCGATGGCCCTAAAATATGGATTGTTTTATTTGTAGGACAAGGTTACTCTTAAATTATATAACTATTAACCTACAAATATACAAAAAATCAGCTGGTTAGGGTTCCGTTTTAGGGTACAGTAGTCAACCAAGTTTTGTTGATTACAGAACCGTAAAACGGAACCCTAACCAGCTGATTTTTTGTATATTTGTAGGTTAATAGTTATATAATTTAAGAGTAACCTTGTCCTACAAATAAAACAATCCATATTTTAGGACCATCGAGTCAAAGTATGAAATCATTTGTATCTCTGTTAGCTACCACTTTCGAGATTTTTCGAAAATAAAAATGTTGTTTGTCTTATCAAAATGTAGCTACTCACAAAAAATTTGCTTGTTAGTAATCACAAAAAAATTGTTCTAGGGATCTCTCACTAATTGAGATCGAATTAGTTTCAAATTGAGCCGTAGCACGATTTTGCGCTAGTATAAATGTCAGAAGTAGCAAAAGCTTTGAGATCGAGCCCATTCGATTCTGATTTTGTCGGGAGTAAGGAAGCTAATGAGAATTTCCTCAAACGGAGGTGTAGCCTGTCAGTGCGGCGTGGAAGAGGAAGTAATATCTCTTTCCCTTTCGGCGAAAATGTATGCGTGTTTCTGCTGTTTCGTTTTCACTTATACCGGCACTTACGTAGTGCGATCCATTGTTTTTTTAAATACTTACACAATAATATCATGATTTTTTTCATGTTTGGGAATGGGAAATATTTCACGGGAAATATCACACGTATTTTTTTGTTGACTATACATAATATCAGCGATAGGTGAAAATATTGGGAACTGTTATAAAAAGCGCCTACCTTACTTTAACCTGATTCTTTCTGCATACCTTTTATGATAAGGTGCACCTCATGACTCTTATGAGTTATGACTATTATTCAAATATGGTACGGAACTCTTCGTGCGAGAGTCCGACTTGCACTTCACCGATTTTTTGATTCGGTTACTCTTCCATAGTATTTATTATTCGCTGGTAGTGCTATCCAATTAGTAATTGTCAGCCCTCGGTATAAGGAGATGTCCAGTTACGACTGAAATATCCCTTCTGCCCTTTTCATCTGTATGGCAACACTCTGCGTCATAATTATTGAAACGTTAAGCAGGTAACCTATTTACAGTAATGAACGCTAAGAGTGTCTTTATTCCAGCATTCCAGCTAGCTTATGAGAAACATTGATGTGATAAAAAGATTATTTTAATTCGAACTAGTAGTTTCTGATGTAAGCGCGTTTAAATAAACAAACTCTTAGATGACGCCCGCAACTCCGTTGCGCCAAAATTCGTTTATCGTAAAGGATTCGCACATGTTTCCTTTACATACAAATAAAAGGACATAGGATGCTTTTTATAAAAAGTATCCTATGTCCTTTTTTAGAACTGAAAGTAGATACTTTCACACCTCACCATTTTGTTGAGGTGTGGAGATACTACGTTCAGTGGTTTAGGCGTGAAGAAGTAGCAGACAAACAGACAGATAGACAGGCAGCTACTTTCCTATTGATAATATCAGTATGGATATAAGCTTCATAATATTAAAGCACCTTAGATGGGTACAAATGGTACAATTGCGGACTTGTACTTACATATTTTGCGATTAAACTTATCTGAAAAACGATGAATATTTCTTATTAAATGTATAAAACGAGAGGCTTTATACAAATTTATTCATACAGTATCAGTGGATGTATCTCACGTATTTTATTATACTTTATCGTGAAGGCTGTTTAGAAAAACAAATTTACGCGGTACGTGGTTGAAGTCACGAGAAAATTTCACTAATATACGAGTTTTGATGGATGTTTGTTACTCTTTAGACGAATATTATAATCTTAGATGATGTATGGACGCTTTGAACATTCGTTTTCATAGAAACTTCTTTAGGCGCGTTGAGAAAGGGCAAACAAGAGTCAAGATTTACAAGAAGTTGATACAGCGGCAGATGTGGACCTACGTCATTTGGTCGGGTTATACCAATACAGTGTCTAAACACACCATGCCGAATATACACGGCCGAAGTTCGGCAAGATTACAAAAAAAAAATTACCGCCGAATGGCTGCCGAACTGACGCTCGACCGAAGTTCGACTGTACGCTATAACGCGACGTAATTTCGGCATGGTGTATCATCGGTAATTTAAAATACATTGCAGGCGTAATCATGCCGAACTTAGGCCGCGTATTTTCGGCTTAGTATGTTTAGATACTTATAGTGTGTCATATCAGCCGAATGCGTTGGAACGGAACTTCGGCCGCGTATCTTCGGCATGGTGTGTTTAGACACCTATTCGCAATCCGTCGAGGTCGGCTGGGTTTGATAAAACGCGCCCAAATTACGTAGGTTCGCCATCTGCCTATAAAGCAATTCTTCCCTAATAGTATATATAGAAATGCAGGTATTTCTATTTTATATTACTTTAGCGGTAGGTAATGTTGTTTTATTGTAACAAATAGAATACACAGTACCCACGCCAATTAAAAGTTTTCGTTAGTATCGGTTTACAGTAATTGTTATTATTGTTACATGAGACATGCATTTTATCAAAATCGACAACGAGTCAATTTCTGAGTTTTGTTTACAGGAGTTTATCCTTCAATCAACTTCAATAGAGCTGTTGAATTGATTATTATTAACAATTAATTTGACGTCAGCCAATCAAAAGGAGTTAGTGAATAGATAAACTACAGTCAAAAAACTTGAAAGGTGTCAAGGGACACCCGGATGGAACGAAGTTATAAAAAAACACAAAAAAAGCAAAAAAAAAAGGAAGAGAGAGACAGAGAGAGAAACATACGCTACCGCACGGCTTACAATATAGCATTTTTGCTCTAGTTGTAATATACCGACACTAATTAATTAATGTGTCATGTCGTTACAACTTTTTCTGTCTAGCCCCTTACGTAACGCGCGATAAGGAACTTCGTTCCAAAAAATAAACCCAGCACTAGCGGAATTTTAATACCAACAAACGGACATTGCAATTTAAAATTGTAATATAATAATTATATTATTATAATATATTATAATATATAATAATTATAATATATAATAATTATATTAATATAATAATTATATTATTATATTATGCATTAGTTATACGAGTATGGAGCGTGCATGGTATCGTTAACATAACGTTTTCGACAGATTTCCATTACTGTGACTTTAGTTTTTCACTATCGGATTGTTAAAAGTCGAACGAACAAAGGCTTCCTTTAATCCGCTGAATATTAATACAGAATAAAAATGCGTCGCTCGTGTCGGATAAATCTCTGTAAAAATTTCACTGGATTAAGAACTATACACACTATATTTTAAGCTTCCTTTGGGACATTAGTCCATCCATTCCCATTAAAACTATAGTTATCCATACCAATTACTAATATTATTAAAAATTCGTGTGTGTCGTAAGTTACTTAATGCCTGTCTGTTACATCTACACGTCGAAACCGCTAAGCCAATTTTGCGAATATTCGGTATGAAAATGACATAGGATACTTTTTAACCCGAAAAAAGTACGGTTCCCGCGCGATAAACGATATTTGGAGCAGGAGGAGTTGCTGGTATCATCTAGATACTAGGCTATTATATTTTATTTAGCAGCCACCAAGATTAGGAACATATTGTATCATGTAATCTTAAACCATGGAGTAAATACACTTAAACTAATATTAACTACATTTAAATTCTATGAATAAGAAATAGTTATGTATGATCAACAAATTAACGATGGCGGATTTCTCATTACTCCAGTGTAAACTCCTTAATATTTCATTTAAATGGTGAATTAGCGAGCTCTTAAACATGTTGAGAGCTCCTCAGTAATTCACTCTCGTACACAGGTCAATCACTGCCTTAACTTTGTACGTCTTAGAGACCATATTTTATAAAGTATGTCACACGATTTTTTTTATAAAATAAGGGGGCAAACGAGCAAACGGGTCACCTGATGGAAGGCAACTAACGTCACCCATGGACACCCGCAACATCAGAAGAGCTGCAGGTGCGTTGTCGTCGGAGCGGGTCTAAAAATTTAATAATTATTTAATTTAAAATAAAATTTAAAATAATTTAATAATTTTACTAGACCCTCCCCCTTCCTTTTCATAGATGATCACAATTTTTAAACCAAGCATTGAGGTATGTCATCGGATTTGTCAGATAAAGATAGGGGATATTAAGTATACCCCAGAGAAGCTTAGTACAAATGCAGCACTGATGATTTAAAGGTACGGTAAACCTGTGAGATAAAATTAAACAAAGCTTCAGATTTTCGTATCTAAGCTTCCAAGATATTTTATGTCGCACTCGACTAATCATTTTAGTCCTTGTCTAAAATCTAGTTATAAAATTACAAATGTAAGATTTTTTTTTAATTTTCTTTTTCATTACTTTAAAATGGCTATTGCTCCTTAACGCACAACTATAGTAATAAAACGCTCGTGCTATTTTTTTCTCCATTTTACCTAATCTAAAAAACTATACTACAGGGGTTTAGGTCTCTACGACGCTCGACTACAAAAAATAGCACACTGGCCTGTGCCAAAACTCCAGACGAAGGTACGATTGAAGTGTTCTTTAAAATCAAACTATAATTACGTTACTATTAATAAATTAACAAGAAATCAAAATCATTTGAATAGAATTCGTAACTAATGTAATTTCTGTTTACAGTAATTACATTTCGCAACCGCGAAAGCACCGCGAAAACCAATATTATTCCAACATTTAGTTAATATTACGAGTACATATATCAATATTAACAATGAAATGTATTATACAGCTTCTGTATTTATTAATTAAGTAATAATTATAATAATACAAGTTATTTAATGTGTACTACTGAAGAATGGAAAGCCGAAATAAAAGCCGAATATTAAAACTTTAGAATTTTTACAAATTAAAATAATATCTAATAATAATTATCCACTGGTTTATTAACTTTCAAGTTAAATTCATTGTATTAAATTATATAATATTACGTATCAGATGTTAAGATGTAAAAATAAAAAATAAAATGTTGATGATGTCAGGGCCTGTTTTACCACTTCCTGATAATATGTGCCTAATTAGATAGGCTATCCACAACTTTTTTGATAGATTCTCCATACTTCATATTATGCCAAGTTAACTGGTGGATAGCATATCCGGCACTTATCAGCAAGTGGTGAGACAGGCCCAAATGTAGTAAATTTTATTACCTGCCAGATACTAAACAGCATTTCGGGAAGCAGATCAATCCATTTCAATGTTTTCTAAGAACTTTACATTTGAAGCTGAAGTTATCGGCCGAAGGTGGCCGAAGCCGTTAGCCCGTAACATCAGGCCCATATTATTTCTACAAAAGCTCTTTATTAATAATTATTTAACTAGATGACGCCCGCAACTCCGTTTCACCTAAATTCTTTTTTCGCGCGGAAGCCATACATTTTTCAGGATTAAAAGTATTCTATGTCCTTTCCCCGGGATAAGTCCCAAAAGCAAAATTGGTTTAGCGGATTGGGCGTGAAGAGGTAACAGACAGACAGACACACTTTCGAATTTATAAAATCAGCATGGATTTAAATGAAAAATTGGTCAATGTAGAACAACGTATACAATATTTTCAAATAATGCACATTGTCCAAAAATGGCGGACACATTTTAGTTTATCTGATTAACTTCACGCGCTGTTGGCAGACAATGCGTTATTGATTAATAAATTAAAAACCATTCACGATAACGCCTCGTGTAAAAATTCATAAAATAGTTACAAATAATATATTGTGTGCTTGTATATTTTTAAACCATTTAGATTTAGGAACAGCGAAAACAAATGGAGTGGTCATTAATTGTTTTCGTCGAACACAACGATGTCAATATATAATTATTCTATGGTCGAACATAGAGCCTGGAAGTCGATTAAGAATTAAATAATATAATTTTTCAATGCGATATGCTATCTGTTATTTTTAAATATATACTTTTTTGCAAGAATTATCTGCCATTGGATTTAATATCCATACTAATATTGAAATGCGAAAGTGTGCCTCACTGTCTGTCTGTCTATCTGTCTGTCTGTTTGAAACCTTTTCACGCCGAATCCACTGAACCGATTTTGATGAAATTTGGTATGGAGATGCTTTGAGTCCCGGGAGGACACAGGATACCTTTTCACCCGAAGAATGTACGGTTCCCGCATTAGTTTTGTTAGTTATTATAATTTATAATAATAATAGCTCCCACACCGGTTTCGGTGACGGTGGCCGGTTTCATTGAAACCAGGCCAGCTACGCAGGAGTCATTTTTATAGTGCCCAATCGTGTGCGCAGTCCACAAGAGCACTCTCTATTCGTTTACTCTCATAACCCAGTGGGACGACAGACCGACACGACCGGCGAGAGATCAGGCGCAGGACCGACTTTTTACATGCCCATCCGACGCATGGATCATCTTACTTGTCAGACAATCAGGTGATCAGCCTGCATTGTCCCAACCAAACTTGGAAATATCATGTTTCGAACGCGGGAATCGAACCCACGACCTCCGAGTCAAGAGCCGTGCTCTGTACCACTAGACCACGGAGGCGTTAGGCGATATTATAATTTACGAGTAGTGAACCTACAGAAGATGGTTATTACAAGGGTTACATCATACATGTTGTTTTAAAGGTGTACTTATGTCACGCTCATTATGTCATGCCATATTTTCCATACATTTTTAATGAAATATCGCGCACTAGATTGTTAAAATGTATGTATAATGTAACCCGCTGTGGCTTCGTGTGCATGTCAGGTAGGTGTGATCGATGTTTGTAACTATGTCATAGTATAAATTTTATACGATAGCTATTTATACCTAACACCTGCTTCTTAATTTTTTTTAAACTAGCTAGACCGCATCGACAAAAAAAGTCACTCTATGTCATGGAATATAGGTTTCATTTTGCTCTACGCCACGATAAAGCAGCAGCAGCATGGGTCGCTAGACCAATGCCTGTAGAAAATGAAACCTATAGCCTTTGTCGTAAGGTAATTTTTTTTAAATTGTTTTCGGTCTCGGTCGCTCGCGGCAACGATTGGGAAGTCACCTCTATATCAATACTTTGATATCAATACAGCTGTGTCTACTGTATATACTTGTATTGTGACAATATTCTACACAATACAGCGAGATAACAAAACGCGAATAACGTCTAGTGTCTGTTATACCTTATCTACGTGCATTGAGTTTGTTTCGCCGGTTTTAATTATAAGGGAGATTTCTAAGCTTGAAGAAATTATGGTTAAAATATCAGATCACCAAGACGCAGCATTTTTAAGCCTGTTAAAAAACTTATTTGTATCTACAGTTAATATTACGAATTCGAAAGTGTATCTGGTTAGGTGAACCGATTTTGCTGAAATCTGGTATAGAGATACTTCGAATCCCGGGAAAGAATTTAGGATACTTTTTATACCGGAAAAATTTACGGTTCCCGCGGGACAAACTAATTTTGACGCAACGGAGTTGCGGGCGTCATCTACTATCATAATATAAATTATAATAGTCGTGGTGACACGAAGCGGCGTGCTTTTTTAAAGATATTTAAATTAAACTTTATATTTTTGAGGTAACAGACAAATAGATACACACTTTTGTATTTATAATAATAATTAGTACTGATCTTGAACTTTATTTCCAATAAGAGAAAATAATATCATCACACAAAGGACAAGTTTTCACACTTTTATTGGTAACCATCAAATTAGAAAATTCAATTTAAGTTAAACGCAATAGAATTCGGAGAAAAAGGAAAAATATTTTTCTTTTATAGCTAATATCATTCCCCAGACAGTTCTTAGGAAATAGTGCCGGTGTGGAATCCATACAAACTTTGATAAATTGGCCCATCTGGACTCTCTGGTGTTCTAAATTGCACTATTAAAGTGTACGTTCCAAAATATTAACCAGTATGTAGCCCAGTATACTGACCAGTGCTTGTGACGTCAATAAACTCTTGATTCATTTGGAAATATTTTGGACAGTACATTATATGACTTTCTTTATTCTTGGAATGTCATTACTGCAAACATGACATCATTGCTATTAATTCATGATACTTGTCTCACCAGTACAATAATGGTGACAACCAATATGGCGTCGGATACTTACATGACGTCATGAGCTCTGCCCAGTATACTGGATTATGTTTCAGAACTTACGCTTAGTGTTACTAACGTGCTTACAAGGATGTTTATCCATGACATTGTCATGGTGGAGTGGATGCATGATGTCAATCACAACGACTTAGGGTTGATTCTAGGGAATGCAATCTCGTTCTCGCGAGATCTCGGCCTTTTTTAGCGAGATTGATCTCGGACGAAAGTAAGGCGAGATCTCGCGAGTTTGACGAGATTGCACTTGAGCATAAAAACGGCTTCTTCGAAGCTGGCCTAAGCAACTGTGCACTGTGATTTTCAATCAGGTCCTGAATTTTGACTTCTCGTTGTTTTGTTAATTATAAAAGAACTGTTTTATTACTAAAAGATTTGATAATGTGCGCTTTTTTAATTCTGTCGTCACATTATCGTGGACGCTGGCTTCCACGATAAAACGTTGGGTACGTTAAATGCCCTTTTGATTTTACGCACCGCGGACGTTTTGTGCGGTTCAGAAGTGTAGACTGAAGAGAAGACTGGTTGTTACTTTCATTTTTTGTTATTTGATAGATAGTAGATACGTGTGTCAAAGTTTACTATAGTTTGTGCATTTTAAGATGATATGGGTGACAGTTCTCATATTCCTTGCTACGGATTTTTTTTTACAAGAAAACAAAAAAATCTAATTGTAATAAATTATATATTCCATCTACAAAAATAAATGTTTCCTATAATTGTAAATGAATAAAAATGAAAAGTGCTAAATACTAACTAACTTATTAGTTATTAATATAAAATTATAAATATTAACTGTGAAATAGGAGTATAAAATTATTGTTACGAAAACATTTGAAAAATGTCAGATGCATGAAACGGAACTTATGTCAATAGAGATTGCCACTGTTGAATCGAAATCAAATCGATAAAAAGGGCGGCCATCTTAAATCGAAGGCGCCACTCTGAAACGTCGTAGGTCGTGCGGGCCTTATATTGCCCGTTCATGTAACTATTTCAACTATTTATTTTACTACGATTCACAAATAATGAAATCTATGATAATATAAATATTTTTAACTAGATGACGCCCGCAACTCCGTTGCTCCAAAACACGTTTATCTCGCAGGGACCGTACATTTTTCAGGACAAAAAGTATCCTTTGTCCTTTCCCGGGACTCGAAATATCTCCATGCCAAATTTCAGCAAAATCGGTTCAGCGGTTTTAGCGTGAAGAGGTAACAGACAGACAGACAGACAGACACACTTTTGCATTTATAATATTAGTATGGATATGGAAGTATGGATTTAAACGTTATACTAGATAAAGTTAAAATTAAACGTTCTTTTGCTTTTATATAGGGATTATTAATAACATGTCACAAGTTTTTTACAACAGATAAGGGAAAGATTTTCCGAACGTTCGAGAGTTTTCCAAACGACATAATCGGATTAGGGTGAAACCTTCTCGAAGAAACTTGGCTAAGTGACGCGTGTGGCGTAGACATCTCGTGACATAAGGGTTTAACTTTTTTTTACTTTTGTATGGGAAAATTCTTGACGCTGGGGAGCTTGTCCATACAAATGACAAAAAAAAATGCTATTTCAGCGCTGCGACTTTACAGTACAGTGAACTTTACCGGTGCACACACACCTTTTAAAGTTTTATCACTTAGGCCATAGTTTCTCAACCTTATTTTGCTCACCGCCCACTTTGAGGATATGTTTTTTTCTAGAGCCCCCCATCTTAATTTTACTTACCATCTGTTGCGAATTTAAAACAGCTATTGCCACCATTATATTTAAACGTAAGATATTATATTATTATAGTCGTAAGATAGGAATATGACCCCTATCCTATTTCTGAGTTTAAAATGAAGAATGAAAGAAGAATGTTTCAGTGGGTAGTCATATAAAGGAATATTTTTTTTGTCATTCAAAACAAAAGACATGAATTTATGACATAAGTTGACATAACTAATGAGAAAGTTGAATATTTTCTATCTTTTGGAAATTAAAATTTGTATAATCTTAATCTCTGTATTTTAACCTCGATTGTAGTACTTTTTATTTTATAGTTTTTAGTAATGATGATTTTAATCCATTGCTCGTCCTGCCAAAATACGTGCACACGTGATAAAAATGATTACAATACCTACAATAACAAAAATTAAACGATATTATTTTCATTTTACTTTAGTACGTGATTAGCGTGTATTTTTTTGCCTTTTTAGATTATATTTTTTAATCTACCCACGCCCCCTCTGCGCCATCTCAATGCCCCCTAATTTTCTCTGGGTCTTCTACTGCCCCCCCGAAAGTCTCAAACGCCCACAAGGGGTCGTTATCGCCCACGTTGAGAACCTATGACTTAGGCCATGTTCAAACCAAACTGACTGTCAGCCGCCGAATGTGAGCAGGCTCACTGTAAACCCCAGTGTGAACGTCAAAATAATATACGGTATCGAATGTCCGCGCCTACGTTTAAAAAATATGAAGTAACAGATAGACAGACAGACTGACACACTTTTTCATATTTAGCAACTTTAGGATCCTTCATCCCTCGTCTTTGTTCGTCCTATTTTGATTGTTTGTGACGATACCAGTTTTGAATAATTGCCTATTTCAACAACACTGCTCATACAAACGATATTTGCTTTTCAGTTTATTCAATTAAATATTCAGATCGTTTAAAAGGTTTTCGTTTTTAAAACATGATTTTTTTTTTGTTTTTTTGTGGACAAAGAAACTTTTATATCGAAACATAACAAAATTGTTGTGAATGTCTTAAGTTCTTAACACCCTATGCCGAATTTCCGCCTGCAATGTACATATTTTAAATTCCCGATGACACACCATGCCGGAATTTCGTCGCGTTATATTGTATGCGTTTGACATTGCTGACGTAATCATACGGAATTTCCGCCGCAGAACTTCGGCATAGTGTGTTTAGACACGTCTTCGAAACAATAATATCATGTTAATAAAATTGTACTTAATGTATCTTTTAATGCGTCCCTATATTTTAAATTGACAGAAATTACTGTTTTTAGTAGCTTTTCAAATACAAGACTGGGTCTATAAAATAAATCAAAACAAACAACAAGCAGTTATAAAGACTTTTTAAATGTACCAAGAAACAAACCATTTCTCACGGAGAAAACTCAGGGTAAGAACACTCGTTTATTTGCAACATTATGAACCTTATATCACAACTAGAAATCGTATCTATTAAGGCCCTAATACACGACGAATTTTGTAGCGATTTTATCGCGATACTATCGCGCGTTTCCATGCATCGACACAATCGCGATGCGGTCGTTTACCTACTGTGTGTACAAGGGGCGCTCATTTAGTTGCGATGCAAACGGGATAGAAAGTAATTCAGTAACCTCCTCCCTCGACCCTCCGTTTTGTCCCCGCTATCGTCCAACACGATCTAGCGTTGCAAATGCGACTAACAAGCAGTAGTAGCGATGCAATCGCGCGATCGCAAAACGCGCGATTGCACCACTACAAAAAGTCGCCGTGTGCTAGGGCCTTAATATCTCAACAAGAATTCGTATTCATTACATCACACGTATAAACATATTTTATTTTATGAGTTTTATGACTTTTTATTAAACCCTATCTTACAGATGTCCGCTATTTTATAGTTTCTGGATGTTACAGGCTGATTATTAATCCTTCGCTCGTGGATTCTTGGAAATCTATTGTTATTCTATTGTGTCTCGCTCACCGATGAGCTTATGGGGCTTGATGGGTTAAATAATTAATTTTTCCGGGATAAGAACTATCCTGGTTCCTTTCTCGGGACTCAAAGAAGCTCTATGCGAACTTTCTTTAAAATCAATTCTACAATATAAGCGTGAAAAGGTACAGACAAACATACTTTTCTATTTTAATCCTTTGATCGTGAAAAAACGAGACACAATAGCCTTTCAATTGTTATCGCGGCCCACTTGGGCCTTACGGGAGTTGAAGCGTTAATTTAGTATGGTTTCTACCTTAGTGTTTATAAGAGAGTGATCCGTATGTGGTTGATATAATATAAAAGGTTGTCTAGAGGTAAAATAATTTTAAACCAATTTTATTATGAGTCATGCGGGTTTCCTGTTTAACATTCGTTCCTTAAAATCCAATTTTCTCCGAAATTATCTTTATGTTGTATAATTTTTGCGTCTTTTGTGCTAAAATTCTTGTCGTTATTCTGAATTTTGTAATGGGATATTGGGAGAATGAGTTTAAAAGGGTTAATCTAAATTATTATTGCTAGAGATAAGGTGTATTTTTTTCACTTCGAAAAAAAAACAATGTAGTATTTTGGGCCCTTTGAACAAAAGTCTAGGTTAATAACTATCACTATCAAAATTCCAAATTAAAAATATTTAATAGGATGTCCTCTTACTCTTCTCCTTTACCTTATCTCAAGCGCTAAATATGAGTAATATAAAATAGAGAGAGATAAGAGTAGGTATATAATATATTATGACCTTCGGGGTCTCAAGCGTTAAAGTTACGAGTAGGCCATAAATTTTTAATTTCAAAAGCAGTCAAAATTTTCGAAAGGAAGTTGTCTAAATACCATGATTCGGTCTTGCTAATAGTTCATACAATTAAAAATTAATCACAGTAATACCATTATGAAGAATTCAACCTTAGCTCCATTCTCCGTACGAAATTCGAGTTCACGTCACTTAACTTTTCAGCGCAAGGCCTGAAACCTCTTAGGGACTAATTATTACGTGATCTTTGTATATTTATTGTCCCTTAGGGCCCGGGCCCTGATTTATTTTGGCCCTTAAGGATTATGTTCTCGGTATATTGTTCTTTAAACTTACGTCTAGTCGGAATTAATTAAATCAGACTTAGGGTGATAAAATTTTACTGCATGAATTATGGAGGGTCCGTTGTAATTCTTCGGAGAATGTATTTTGATACATATTACTTTAGTAACAATAATTATGAAGTTATTTCATACATTTTATCACAGGATTCCAGCGCGGCGACAGAATCAAGAAATTCCGTAACGAAAATAAACCTAACACGTCGTCTAACGTCATTTCAGTTCTGAAGACTTCAGCGCGGTGTTTGTGTGCGTGCGACTATACGTATGCTAATAAATCAGCCAAGTGCGAGTTGGACTATCGCACGAAGGGTTCAGTGCCATAATAGAGCAAAAATAGGTAAAAAATGTGTTTGTAACAAATTGATTTAGATAACGTAGATTTCAACTCAACGTAGATTTGGTACATATATAAGTTGAGTGTCGGGAAAGGACAAATGACAGTTTAGCGCACTATTAACGAATTTGTGTGAAGTTTTAACCGATACGTACATAGAAAAGTAGGTACTCATAATAATTTATTTGTAACATACAATAATTTTACGACATTTAATTACATTATATAATTGCGTCGTTAGTTTTAAAATTAAAATACAAACATTTTATTATCCCAGACTGTCCTAAGTCGTAAAAACCTTTTGGGTAGGATTTTTGTAGCCAAAGCCTTCTAGAAAGTACCGTAAAACATGAAATCAGCGCAAGCACTCGTTAAATCTGTGTAATTAGATTTTTTATTGCCAAGACTAATCCCGATGCCTAAAAATACGTGATGAATCTTTCGTTCTCAATGTTACATTCTTGTTTTAGGTCTGGTATAATAATCCATTGTTATTTTTCCAAATCATAAACGCACCATATTTTGCCTAGGAAAATGTTATGCTCAGTACCTACCACATTTTCGTAGACTAAAATTATTGTCATATTATCATATTATATGCCCTAAAATGGACAGTTTGGCACTAAATTGTGAAAAATACGTTAGTATGTTTTAATTCATTTTGATCTTAATGTAGGTAAACAAAGATAAAAGCTATAATGCTACAAATTAAATGCCACGTAAAACCGCGTCATATAAAGAACTCATTTATTTAGTCAAGTTCTATTTTTGCTTTTCTTTATAAAATTGGGTGGCAAACGAGCAAACGGGTCACTGATGGAAAGCAACTACCGTCGCCCATGGACACTCGCAACATCAGAAGAGTTGCAGGTGCGTAGGCTTACATTTAAATAGATTAATATGAATTAAAACAGAAGTTGCAAAATAGTAACCCCACTTTTGACCTTTTTTAACATTTCGGCTGTGAACTTTTTCAATTAAAAATAATAAAACGTGGTTCGATGAAAAATAATTGACTTCCCTCGGGAACTGAGAATAGGAGATATTTTTAACTCGGAAATGTTCGGAAAAATCCAACATTTATACGGCTATACCTTCGAGGAAAAAAGCTTTTGAAATACACAATTTAGTTTACAATTTACATAAAAATGTGAAGTATTTTATTGAATAGTTGGATATCACAAAAATAATTAACTGACTTCGAAAAATTTCCAGAACTGTCCAGTTTTCGTATATTATGTTAGTCTATATCAGCGTCTGATATAGACTGACATTTACACTGATATAGACACTCATTTCTCCAGAACTGCGTATCCATACTTCCATACTAATATTATAAATGCGAAAGTGTGTCTGTCTGTCTGTCTGTTACCTCCTCTCGCCCAAAGCGCTGAACCGATTTTGCTGAAATTTGGTATGGAGATACCTTGAACCCGGGAAAGGAAATAGGATACTTTTTATCCCACATAAATGTACGGTTCCCATGCGATAAACTAATTTTGGCGCAAAGGAGTTGCGGGCATCATCTAGTTCTAGTAGGTATAATATACAGGTTGCAATTAAACCTTCCTGCCAAATTTTGATATATTGATCCTTGTTAAAAATAAAAATACACGTATTTTTTCTTTTATAGTCACTCAGTACTAAAATGTTGAGAAATAGCTTCCGAAAGTTATCCAAAACCACTACGATTTATGGACACGATGCGTCGGCCGCGCGTGACATGCCCCCGCGCGCGCGCCTCATCCCGCGCACCCCTCTCATACCCTCGCGCCGCGAGTGACCGTTCTGCAACGATTTTAAATTGGATAAAATGTCATTGAAAAAAATAACACCCATTTTTTTGGGTTAAATGGACTCTCCTAATGATACCTAAGCCCTGAAAAAAAATTGGCAGGAAGGTTTAATTGCACCCTGTATAAATTAATTAAATAATGCTTCAAATGTATATTATTATATTGTTTTATATTATCACTGACCAAGTGCGTGTCAGTTAACACATAGAATAGGGTGGCGTGTACTCATCCGTAATAACTCATTGATATAAAATATATTAGATTTTCAACGAAGTTTTCTATTTACGAGTTATAACTAATAAATTAGCGTGCTGTTCAAGCCATTTGTTTAGCTTTGAGAGCAGACATCTTATTTTTGCAAAACTCTTTACATTTTCAAGCTTTATAATACATACTAGCTGTCCCGGCACACGTTGTTTTGTTATATAAATTATTTCTAGTATCAATATAAAAAGTAGATAAAAACCTATTCTCGGGCCTAACGAATGTACATATACGAAATTTCATTAAAATCGGTTGAGCCGTTTTGGAGGAGTTCGCGCATAAACACTTTGACACGAGAATTTTATATATTAGATTAGTATTAGTACGTGTGTAACATCTTCTAATAATTAGAAGAGGTTACACACGTACTCAAATCAAAAAAAATGTCTAAGCAACGGGATTGAGGCAAAAAAATATCCTGTCTACAAATTAAGATCTACAGGAATAATAATTGATAAATGTATCTGTCGCAGTCATCTGGTTCAATCTGCAATTCGATTGAATGACTAGCGCATTCATTGAATGACTCCATTCAATTGAATGACTCGGCCGAACGTCGATTGAACGATCGTCCCTCAACGTTCAACTAGTTAGCGATTTGTAGCATAGCGTTTTGAAGATAGCCGACATGAAATCAGTCAGGTAATTGAACGTATTTCATTTTCTTCCGACTGCGGCGCTACTAGTCACTAAAACAAATATGGCGTCAAACAGCTCGCACAGCTGATAGCACTGTGTTGATATTTTATCGATTACAATTTACATTTACATTAAAGTGCTTTATTTGTGATAACTAATAAAATAATATGAAAGCGTGGATTTACCTATAACTACCCCGTCAACGGCTACTTGAAAGACAATATAGCATCCCAATTAACGACTTCGCTGTAATATGACTTTTAGTCAAGACGTTAAACGTTACAGTCAACGTCTTTACGAGTTGTCCTTGAGTCATTTAATTGAATGGTGTCATTCAATGAATGCGCTAGTCATTCCATCGAATCGCAGATTAAACCAGATGACTGCGACATAATATCCATACTAATATTATAAATGCGAAAGTGTGTCTGTCTATCTATTACTTCTTCACGCCCAAACCGCTGAACTGAGTTTGCTAGAATTTGGCATGGAGATATTTTGAGTCCTGGGAAAGGACATAGGATACTTTTTGTCCCGGGAAAATGTACGGTTCCCGCGCGATAAACGAGTTTTGGCGCAACGGAGTTACAGGTGACATCTAGTTTAGTATAATTATAGTAGTATTATGTATACTTTACATACATAATAATATTATTAAAGCGAAAGTGTGTCTGTCTCTCTGTCTGTGCGCCCAGACCGCTTAACCGATTTTCCTGTTTGGAGTGTTTGGTATGAAGATACTATATTGGAGTCCCGCAATTGGATACCTTTTATCCCGGTAAAATGGCTGTCATTTACAAACAATTGCTTGCGATCTCGCGGTGTAGCCGCCAAACCGCGCGTTTGAACGGACGGATATGTCACCGTAAGATTGTAAACACCCCGAGATTGTAATATTACGAAGTGATGGATGTAAACAAACAGTTTTCTGTTGATTTTAAATTAATTATTTCGTATTTAAAATAACTTCAATGCCAAATGGTATGAGATGTATAACATAAAATAAAATTTAGATATATTTAAAGTGCTGCTTGCATGTTCGGTTATTAAAATTAACCTAATTTATAATTCAAACTGCACTTTAAATATATCTAAATTTTATTCAATGTTATACATCAAATATTCAGGCAATTGAAGTTATTTTAAATACGAAATAATTAATATCCTTCTCTATATCCATTTCTTCACCAGTGCTACGCTTCGCCCAGTTGCTTAACATATGACAGTCATAAAATTTTATCACAGGTAGGAGCGCAACAGGGTGATCCCCTGGGTCCCCTTATATTCAGCCTAGCCATTCACAAAAAATATCATCGATTAAGTCTCCCCTGAATGTCTGGTATCTTGACGATGGCACAATTGGAGGAAGTCCAGAGGTAGTCGCAGAAGATATCCGAACTCTCACTAGTAGCCTTAAAGATTTGGGACTTGAAATTAACACCAACAAATGCGAATTATTCGCTTGCGGCGAGACAGACTTACCCATAACCACCATTTTCGATTCCCTGCTCCCCGGAATAAAAACCCTCAACAAATCGACATTCTCCCTACTAGGCGCGCCGATATTCCCAAATGGCATTCCATCGGCCATAGAAAATAAAAGTAAAACCCTAACGCAAGTCCGGGAGCTTCTCTGCAACTTATCCTCCCACGTCGCCTTAATACTTTACCGCTGTTGCTTTTCCCTACCAAAACTCACATATATTATTAGAACGGCTCCAACCTGGCAATTCCATATGGAGGTCTCCCAGATAGACGCTATCATACGATCCACGCTGGAGGATATACTTAATATTTCTCTCAATGATCTGCAATGGCAGCAAGCTACATTACCGGTAAAATACGGTGGTTTGGGTATCAGAAGTATGGGTTCTGTCGGTTTGCCGGCATTCCTCGCGTCGTCGAATGGGGTTGCTGATCTTGTCACTAGCATTTTAAAAGTCCAAGGTGCAAGATGCACCATCCCGTTTATGAACGACGCAGAAAATGCCTGGCACGAAAGTTATCCCGGCGTTAACCCCCCCGTTGATGTCATCTCCCAGCGTGCCTGGGACGAACTCTGCTCCAGATACACCTTAGTGCAAATGAGTACCAATTCATTTTCGGAAATAGCGCTGGCCCGAATTAAGGCAGCTAGCTGCCCGGAATCAGGCGCTTGGCTCCAGGCGTTACCATCACCACACCTCGGCACTCTTCTTGATGATAACACCCTTCGAGTAGCAGTGGCACTGAGACTGGGTTGCGAGGTGTGCGAGCGTCACCGCTGCCCCTGTGGTACTGAGGCTGACGCCTATGGTCACCACGGGCTCAGCTGCGTTAAAGCAGCCGGACGTTTTGCTAGACACCATGCCCTCAATGACATTCTTCGTCGAGCTTTGGTGTCAGCAGACGTACCGTGTGTTCTCGAGCCCCCCGGTTTGAGTAGGAGCGACGGCAAACGCCCGGACGGCCTTACTTTGATACCATGGGAAAAAGGTCGTTGCCTTCTATGGGATGCCACGTGCGTGAGTACATACGCCGCTTCGCACATTTCCGGCACCGCTCGGACCGCGGGGTCTGCCGCCGAGTACGCAGCCAGGCAGAAACACACTAAGTATGCGGATCTGGAGCAGAAATACCTTTTCGTTCCTTTTGCCGTGGAAACCGGAGGTACCTGATGTAACGAAGCGAAAGCTTTCGTTCGGCAGCTCGGACGACGGTTGCGGGAATCGGGTAACGATCCCCGCTCCGGGGCGTACCTGGCCCAACACGTCTCCCTAGCCATTCAGCGCGGTAACGCGGCCAGTGTGATGGGGACGTTTGAGCATGGTACGCTGCGGGGTGGCCTTTTAGATTAAGATCTTTAGTTTTTCCTTTTTTTTTATTCTAATTATTATCATTGTTAAATTATTTTTTATTTAAGTAAGTATATATTATGTACTTAGATTATTGCATTGGATTATTGTCATTGTAAATTTTATATTCTGAATATGTTAATTTAGTATATTTAATAATTAATTGATAACATAATAAAACTGAATTTAAAATCACCGGAAAACTGTTTGTTTCCAATCCATCACTTCGTCATATTACAATCTGGCGGTGTTTACAATCTTACGGTGACATATATGTATAAATCAACCTTAAACCTAATCCTTAATACCTGAGTAGGCTATCAGTAAGTGACAATTACGGCTAAAATTACCTCAGAGTGCACTCAATATTCCATTAGGATGAGGACTCGATGGGTTTCGATTGTATTGAATTAGCCTCTCAAATTTTTGATACGGTCTTTGAATTGTAACTCAAGTTTTGGAAGCCTTTTGCTTTATAAACAATAATTGACGTCTCAAAATAATTGAAGGCGGATGAATTAGGTAAGTAACAAAAAACCGACGTTTTTTGCATAAATGGAGGCTTTAGGACCGGTAAAATGTTTTGAAATCAAAAAAATGAGGATTCTATTTATACAGGGTGACCGGTAATAGGTCTGTTTCCTTTTAACATGTAAAAATACATCACTTTTGCAGCCTAAAAAGCTATATCATACCCTGTCCAAAAGCTAACGGTTACCGAGATATTCAAGATTTTGTATTTTTTTCAAAAACACCCGATTTCAAAGGAAAACTTTAAATAAAAAAAAATCTACCTATTAATTTCTTAATCTTTAACATAATTTTAGTTCTTAGGTAGATAAACTACAAATACAAAAGTTATTTATCCATCTAAACAGGAAACAAAAATTAGCAGAGTGTTTTAAAAGTCTTAACAAAAAAAAAATGAAAATGATTTTCCCTCATTTCACCCCTTATTGTTTAAAAAATCAATAAGACATTAGTCGTACAAATTACTTAATTAAATTCCTTATTTATTAAGCTATCCAAAAAGGTATAATTTGTGTGCAAAAAATTCACAAACATCTGGTAAGGTAAGATAATAACTCTCAGCACAATTTTTTTGGCTTACAATTTGTTCAGGGTTAGGTTGCCAGGTAGTCAAATTTTGTTATCGGAGGAAGAAGCGATCTATTATTGGTCGGTTTAAAAAAATCCGGTTTCTTCGTAACTGTTCGCGTCGGTTCGTAACAGTTCGGGTCTGTCTAAAGAGCAATATGTAGAGTTTTTGTTTAGTTAACGCTTCTCGTCCTGAGCGCGCTGACGTTTTATTTGCGATTCCTTTTGATCAAGTTTGTTTATCAAAAATGGCATCTTTTAGCAATGAAGAGTACGCTGACATACTGTACTGCTACGGTTTTTGTGATGGCAACGCAGCCGCTGCACGGGAAGAGTACCGGCGTCGTTTTCCCCGTCGAATTAATGTACCAAGTGCTGGAGTTTTTTCCGCGGCGTACCAACGCGTGCGGGAAAGTGGCTCTGTTCATCAAAGGCGACGTGATGCAGGAAGACCTCCCCGTTATGTTGCAGAAGACGAAGAGAGAATATTGGAACGTTTTGCAAGAGATCCGACCACCTCTACAAGAATTGTAGCGAAGCAACTGGGTTTAACGCAGTGGAAAGTGTGGTTCACCGTACATAGCGCTCGGTTATACCCTTTTCACTACACACCAGTACAAGCATTAGAAGAAGGAGACCCTGCAAGGAGGCTCGATTTCTGCCGCTTTATGCTGCACTCCGATGAAAACGATTATAACTTCTTAAGAAAGATTTTATGGACCGACGAGTCGAAGTTTGAGCGTGACGGCATAACAAACTACCACAACATGCACTTTTGGGCTCCCCAGGGTGGAAACCCCCACTTGGCAAAAGAAGGTGCTCATCAAAGGAGGTTTTCCCTGAATGTTTGGATGGGAATTTTGCATAATCATTGCATTGGGCCGTTTTTTCTACCGGACAATTTAAACGGGGAGTCGTATGAAAATTTCCTGAGAAATAATCTTCACGAGCTCATGCAAGATATACCAGTTGAAACCCGAAGAGGTATGATATACCAACATGATGGATGCCCGGCACACTACAGAGTGACAGTTAGGCAATGGCTGGATCAAAATTTCCCGCAGCGTTGGATTGGCCGCGGCGGTCCAATACCTTGGCCGCAAGGTCTCCAGATTTGACTCCTTGCGATTATTATTTATGGGGCCACATGAAGTCTTTAGTATACGCAACACCTATTAGCGATGTACATGAACTGAGGAGAAGAATAATTTATGCAGCAAACGAAATCCGAGAAACTTTAACAAGTAGAGTAACGCGATCTAATTTTCGCTTAAGATTACGCAAGTGCATCAGAAATCGAGGACGACAATTCGAACAGGATTTACCGTAATAATTATCAACTTATTATGTAAATAAAATATTAATTTTTATTCAAAGACTTTTATTTAACTTAACCTGACGTAGCAAATGTTTATTTAGACTTTTCCAATTTGCTAATTAGAATTTTACTACCTGCTAGTTCAGGTAGTTAGCAGGTTCTTCATTTGGACAAATCGGCGTAGGGTCCTTAATATTCCCTAAGTAAGATGTTATTTAGATTTTTGCATTACAAATTATACCTTTTTGGATAGCTTAATAAATAAGGAATTTAATTAAGTAATTTGTACGACTAATGTCTTATTGATTTTTTAAACAATAAGGGGTGAAATGAGGGAAAATCATTTTCATTTTTTTTTGTTAAGACTTTTGAAACACTCTGCTAATTTTTGTTTCCTGTTTAGATGGATAAATAACTTTTGTATTTGTAGTTTATCTACCTAAGAACTAAAATTATGTTAAAGATTAAGAAATTAATAGGTAGATTTTTTTTTATTTAAAGTTTTCCTTTGAAATCGGGTGTTTTTGAAAAAAATACAAAATCTTGAATATCTCGGTAACCGTTAGCTTTTGGACAGGGTATGATATAGCTTTTTAGGCTGCAAAAGTGATGTATTTTTACATGTTAAAAGGAAACAGACCTATTACCGGTCACCCTGTATATAGATACATTAGCTAGATGATGAAGTAGTTAAGTTACAAGGTTTGTTCAAATTATAAGGCAAAACATTTATAATTGCTATTATGTTGTAAAATGTTAGTTTCTTGGTTCTTCCATTCAGGTCTTTTATTGCGAAATAAATATTATGTGTTCACTCCAAAATGTTTCTAAAATATCAGTACTTGTAACGTAAAATCTGCAAAGGTATAGAGTAGACGTGATTACGAATAAACAGATAATATGTTTTATATGATCGAATATGTGAGTAAAAATCATAAACATGCTTCAAGACACCGTATCGTACTTATTTATTTTTTAAGACGAAGGGAGGGTAGACCGCCAGTGAAGCTTGCGATAGGATGTAATGCCCCTAATCCCTATATTATATCCTGTCTCTGCTATTTTTCCATCGAACCGCGAAAATGTTTTCCTATTTCTACTGTTTTCACTTCTGCCAGATTTTTCGAAGGGCATCCTATTTTTTTTTTAATAAAAGCCTGTCCTATAAACCAAAGAGGTCTAACAAACCTTCTTAGACGTCAAACTAAACCTTTAACACGGCTAGTATTAAACGCCTCATGTATCCCCAAGATTCCAATTTCGGGTCTGTAACGTTCTGAGCCCCTAGCCAAGATTTTTCTTTATCTTTTCTTAACAGAAACACCGGTCAAAATGTATGGAATTGACATTAGACGAGTCGAACGTAAACTTCATAATATTATTATGGAAGGCTTATGGCGCATTTTCACTGGTCGATAGGGCCCGCACGCGGGGTGCGGGAGATCATGTCTCGACCAATCGAAATGCGCCATTAGTTGTCATAGACTCTCCGTATGCTGTATACCGCACGAGTTAACGACTAATGAAAATTCGCCCTTAAGTCAATTCCATACATTTTGTTTGGCGACTCAATTAAGAGGTCAAATAAAACGTCTTGGCTAAAGGGCCAGGTCTACATCTCAATTTCACAGGACTAGACTAGATATGTGTCCTCTCAATTCTACAAGTAGGCTTTGACAATGCGAGAAGCTACATACCTTGTGTTGAAGTGGACATTGATCCTAGGGAATATATCTTTACACTTCAATTCAACAAGACGATCTTGGATATATAAATTGCTTATATGGCAGATGAATTGCTTATATTGGAAACTGTTTATTTTTAAAGGATAAGATAAAAATCTCAATAGTTTTTTTTATAAGACTAAAATTTAACTAGTTTAGAGGATTAAGCGTAAAAGTGTACAGACAGACATACACTTTTGTAATTATTTTAAACGAAACAACACACATAATTTTAGATGTGTCTCGTCAGGACTTTATTTTTGATATTATGTTAATGTTGTTGACTTTATGCTTAACATGACGTTATTTAATAAGTATTATTACTGTTATAGTTATATATGCTGTACGTTTTCCCAATAAAATAAAATATAAATAAATAAAATAAAAGGATTATCTAGGATGTTTCTCTTTTGATATGTACGAAGTTGCGGGCAACAGGTAGGTTCTTGACTACGCTTTTATTGTGTACAAAAATAAAAAAAGGAATATTTGTTCGTATAAGTTTATCCGGGATTATGTTTTTAAGCAACTGGAACGATTCTGTATTTTTTTTACAAGTATGGACTATAAAAAAAGATCTATCAGGTACTTTATACTGGTGAAGTCAACGTTTTTTCGTAACATTTCCTGTAGTGTAAAATCACAAATAACATTACAAATAATATAATTGTTTTCGCTTTACAGAAAAATACATTTTTGTAACCTTTTCCGTTTTGGTTGTTGGGCTTTTAGAATGCTTTGGAAACACGTGGTTTATTTTAAATCCAATATTTTTTGTCTTACTCCAGATTATAGCGGTACTTATATTAGTGTTAAATTGGACTAATAGCCTGAACTGCTTCTTCTTTAAAAATTCTGTATAATATTATTTTATTTATTGCTTGTTTATTTACTACTATTATTATTAACATAAAACCACTTCATAATTATTACGTTCACTTTAAAACCACTTCAAACCACTTCACTGACTTTCGTAGCGGTGCTACGGCGTAACGCTACGTGCGTCTACGGTGGGGTCTACGAGACCACTGCCTGTACAATCTCACAACTTCAACCTGAGCTGAGCCGGATTATTAGCTTACGTAATGGAAAAATGTAGGGTTTTTAATGAAAAATCCTTTCATACATGATGTAAGTTGGATAGTGGAGTAGAATAATAATTTTAGTTCGATATACGAGTAAAAAGGCATGTTGTGTTTGCAACAACGTTAAATGAAATCTTCTTGGTTTAGATATAATCAAATTAATCTTGATACAAAGGTGAAAGTTTATGTTGATTGTTAAATTAACGCATAAACTACTAAACAGACTTTGATGGATATGCAGTTGTTACGAGTAAGGCTGTGAATAAACAGAGACTGCTTAGTGCTTTTTACTCGTATCCTGAAAAAGTACAGCATTCTCGTGGGGTATTTAGCTATTTAAAACCTAGTACTGAAGCTATAATAAATATAGGTTGTTTTCTAGGTTTTAATCATTTGGAAACACGCACTGGCATTATTTACTATGAATATTAAAAATGTAAATTTCATCCTCTGTAAAGTTAAAAGTGTGCCAAAAATTGTTTCACGTATAACACCAAATCATGACTCTAAACGCCCAAGCAATTTCTGAAATGCGTCAAGCATTACATGACAATTCATGCACAATACCCCCAATTTCCATGCATGCATCAAAATGCATGCGATGTTCGGCCTCACACGACCTGCATACTTCGGCTTTGATCACGCTCTTATAATTGAGTTGCCGGCTATTTCGTAGCTAGAGGCTATTTGAAGTTTGACAAGGAAACCTTTGGTAAACCTGTTTCAGATTGAATCTTGAACATCGAACCGATGTGTGTTTCTTGACGATAACCAAATATGCTACAGTGCTGCGTACGAAACTTTGCTGTACTAATCTGTCAAAATCTCTATATCTTATATATAAAAATGGATTTTCAAATGTGTTAGTCGCGCTAAAACTCGAAAACGGCTGAACGGATTGGGCTGATTTTAGTCTTAAAATATTCATAAAGGTTCAGGGAAGGTTTTAAAGTGACACGAAGTTCACCAAAACAGCTAGTACATAATTATAAAAATGGATTTCAAATTGTGTTAGTAACGCTATAACTCGATAACGGCTGAACCGATTCTGCTTATTTTAGTCTTAAAATAATCCTTGAAGTCCAGGAAAGGTTTTTAAGTGACACGAATTTCACCGAGACGGCAAGTATTTTAATAATAGTTACAGTTCAGTAAAATATTTTTATCTGAATGCGGCGGTAACGGTTATGTTTCTTTTTTCAGGTACGTGACTCTATCGTTTATGCTTACGACACAGTGCGTAAGTAATTTATCATAGCTATGTAATTAATTATCGAGCTGCAAACACAATATCCATTTAGTACAAGGCACGATTCCCTTGAGACAGATTTTCATGTACCCACAACATAAAGCGTGTCCTAATCATAATTTAATTAATGTGCAAGTCTATTTCTTCTAGAAGAAGTGATCTTCTCGCTTTAACCTCTGAATTTGAAAACCTCATATTGATTAAATTTTGTATGAAATGACTAAGTCCCAAGAAAGAATATTAGATACTTTTTATCCGTACTAATAATATTATAAATGTGAAAATGTGTCTGTCTGTCTGTTACCTCTTCACGCTCAAACCCTTTTGCTGAAATTTGGCATGGAAATACTTTGAGTCCCGAGAAAGGACATAGGATAGTTTTTAACCCGAAAAAATGTACGGTTCCCGCGCGATAAACGAGTTTTGGCGCAACGGAGTTGCGGGCGTCATCTAGTAGCTTATAATTTTATGGCTCCTAATAAGCAAAATTTAAGACGTGAGTGTTTACGATAACTATCATTTTGTAACATACGGACGTTTACTCATTTCTTCTCTTATACCCTCACATTTTGAACTTTGTAACATTATGTGTAACATACACATGGCAAAATTTATTTTGATAATTTTTCCGGGCTACAGCCTCCATTTATGCAAAAAATGGATTTTTTTTACTGTGTGTTCTTCAACTCACGTCTTCAATTATGTGTGAAGAAAGTTGCAAGATACATCTAGTTTAATATAAAACTTCTTAAAATGGCACGCACGTGAAGTTTATCGAAGCATGTTTTTAATTTTAGCTCGTCGTAAATAGCTTAAGTTCTAATAGGAAGCGTGGCGTTCGAGAATGTAATTTAAAATTCAATACATCATACCTGTTGTCGGATCGATACAGGGTTGCCAAAACGAAAAGCCGGATAAATAGCCGGATTGTTATTGAGGAGTTTTTTTCTCAACTCTCAGTTTTAATAGGTTCGATATTGCACGTATTGTTGGTCTAATAAGATTCCCTTTCCCCCCTTATTTTGTATGGTACTCACATAGCAATAACTTACTGATCTTGGTATTGGTCTACTGTTATCATTTCATACGGCGTGAACGTTGTAAAATTATACCATGCCAATCTCAGACACTTCTGAGACTTCACACAGAGTACAGACTGTGAGCTGTTTGGTAAGCTACAACGTTATTTGGGGTAAAAAATAGATTTTGGTCGATTCTAATGCCTACAGCATAAGCTCCCAAAATTTCAATACAATCGGTTCAGATGGACGTTTGTAACAAACACCCCGACACGAGAATTTATGTAAAAGATAAATTTATAGCTCGAGAGATCAATTGATAGAAGATAATACTATTAGATAGAGACATAGATAGAAGAAAGTATCTATTTAAGTTGGCCGGATCAAAAAGATGTATGCCGCTCCGGTTATATCCGGGTATATCCGGTTTTTAAATCCGGATGCCTGACAACCCTAGATCGATAGGAGACATATAGCCAGAGTGGAGGTACACCTCCACTCTGGCTATATGTCTATATGTCCGGCATATACGAAGCGTATATGCCGGAAACTAATCACTGATTTATCACTGACTAGCTTTTAAAGTACACGTATACGGCACTCGTAGTATTTCCATATTAAGTCGAGGGAAACATCTCTCTATATCACAATATATCAAGCTGTCTGTCTGTTACCTCTTTGCACATTAACGGCTTGATCGATTTTCATGAATAGTGTGGAGATGATTTAAGTCCCGGGAAAGAGTATACGATAGTTTAATGGAAAAATGTATGGTTCTTGCGTGATAACTGATAACTGATAAGCAATAATTTCTTTGTACGATTTTGCGGGCGATATTTAGTCCCATAATTTATGTACAAAATTCTCGTGTCCCGTCATTTACTGCTACACTCCTCCTGCTGAATTCTGTTGTAGTTTTATGTGCTTATCGATTAGGTCTGAGTATACAAAATAACGTATATTATGTGATAAAACAACGTTAGTTACAAGTAATTTTTTTCTTGTGATTTGTATTGGTAAGCGTCACGCATTTGCCCATTACAAAAGTAAAAAAAACTTGCTCTTTCAGTGCTGCTACTTTGACAGTGAACTCTTTACACACACATACACACTCTAAAGTATTATCACTTAGTTTTTAACCGACTTCCAAAAAAGAGGAGGTTATATTATTATGTCCGTCTTTTTATTACACCCTATAAAAACTAGGCCTTTACATCCGTTGTGGATGATTTATACAGTATTTTCGGAGCGAAGTGACCACTCCTCAAATACTGTAGTGCCTGGGACAAGATTTTTAAATGTCCGTATGGTTGCCCAAGCGCATACGGCATTCTCGCAACATAGTCGGCCTAGTCCAGAGGAAAGAACTAGTCAATACGTCTGGGACCAACTATGTGCGGGTTTCCTCACGATGTTTTCCTTCACCGTACGAGCGTCCGTATTGTGTACTTGAGATCAGAAAATGTCTCATTGGTACACGCCTCCACCCGGGATCGAACCCGCACCCTCTAAGAGTGCCAACCAAAGGTCTACCCAATAAGCCACGGACGCTCTTACACCCTATATAACTCTCAATATTCGCCATTTTCTGCTATATTGTGAAGTCACGATATAGTCTATTAAAACTCCCGGGAACTTCACATCGGGTGCAGTTTAGTAAACATGCATTGTGCAAGTAGGGCAACCATGAGTAGAAAGGGATAAAATCCATATTAATTAATCCATACTAACATTATAAATTCGAAAGTGTGTCTGTCTGTCTGTTACCTGTTCACGCTCAAACTGCTGATCTGATTTTACTGAAATTTGGTATAGAGTTACTTTGAGTCCGGGGAAAGAATATAGGATACTTTTTATCCTGTAAAATGTACAGTTCCCGCACAATAAACTAATTTTGCGTAACGGAGTTGCGGGCGACATCTAGTAATTTATATTTTACTAAATGACCCGGTAAACTTCGTATCACTTCCCTTCTTGTAAACCTTCCCTGGACTTGCATGAATGTTTTAAGACTAAAATTTGTCGAATCGAGTACGCCGTTCCCGAGTTTTAGCGAGACTAACAAAATTTAAAATTCATAAATATAAGTATATAGATCCGTAACAAATAGAAGTCAATATTAGTTAACATAACTCAACCGAATTATGTAAGACCGCCATCCTCCTACTTATTTTCATTGATCGTTATTATCATTATATTATCCAAATAAATATTATAAACGCAAAAGTTTGTAAGTTTGTATTATATATATATATATATATATATATATATATATATATATATATATATATATATATATATATATATATATATAATACAAACTTACAAACTTTTGCGTTTATTGCGTTTATTGCGTTATATATATATATATATATATATATATATATATATATATATATATATATATATATATATATATATATATATATATATATATATATATATATATATATATATATATATATATATATATATATATATATATATATATATATATATATATATATATATATATATATATATATATATATATATATATATATATATATATATATATATATATATATAATACAAACTTACAAACTTTTGCGTTTATAATATTTATTTGGATAATATAATGATAATAACGATCAATGAAAATAAGTAGGAGGATGGCGGTCTTACATAATTCGGTTGAGTTATGTTAACTAATATTGACTTCTATTTGTTACGGATCTATATATATATATATATATATATATATATATATATATATATATATATATATATATATATATATATATATATATATATATATATATATATATATATATATATATATATATATATATATATATATATATATATATATATATATATATATATATATATATATGTATATATATATATACATATATATATATATATATATATATATATATATATATATATATATATATATATATATATATATATATATATATATAATACAAACTTACAAACTTTTGCGTTTATAATATTTATTTGGATAATATAATGATAATAACGATCAATGAAAATAAGTAGGAGGATGGCGGTCTTACATAATTCGGTTGAGTTATGTTAACTAATATTGACTTCTATTTGTTACGGATCTATATACTTATATTTATAAATTTTATATATATATATACATATATATATATATATATATATATATATATATATATATATATATATATATATATATATATATATATATATATACATATATATATATAGTATATATCCTGGATTAACACAGGCTACATTTTACAGCGGCAAAACAGTGGGTAGCACCACGGGGCAGAACGACGTAAATAATAATTTTGTCTGGTACAAAAAATGCTTTATTCATACTAAAATCATAGACCGCCTACACGAAAGTGGAAAACGATTTTGTACCGCCAGTTGACGATCCGGCGCTCACAGCTTGACAGACAATTTAAAATTTACAAGTGAATTCTTAACTCCGCAGACTCCATACACCTGGGTTAGCCTTTACAAATCGACGGGGCTTAATTCGCCTAGGCTTTTGATTAAGTAACTAAAAGTTTCACGACTTGACGAGACGACAGATTAAAAACGAGTATTCGCGGGAGGGAAAGTATATTATGTTCCTCATGTTTAGGGTTCCGTACCCAAAGGGTAAATACGGGACCATATTACTAAGACTTCGATGTCTGTCTATCCGTCCTTCTTTCTGTCTGTCTGTCTCCAAGCTGTCTCGTGACAGAAACAGAAAACAAGAAATGGAACAGCAAGAAATGGAAAGGGCGTAAGCGACAAAATGGTTTTTGTCGCGTAATTTAAAAACCATAAATATATTTCATATATACTAAGCTATGGGCAGAATAAGATTATAGTGTATGCTTGAACTAATCTATGTACTTTTGGAAGCTTAAATCACTCTCCTCTGTTGGTAAAATAAGAATCCCTGTTTTTATAGAGGTCTTTTTGATTAATTATTCTGTGTTATAAAAGTTGACCAATCGTATTATGCTATGGGTAATTCAAAGATAAAGATATGATGAATACTGCTTTAGTCATTGTTGAGAAAAATCGATATCACTGCAGCTAAATTATCAAGGCGTCACCTTAATGGAGATCGTGGTTCAAGCAATGAGCTTGTTTCAAGTATCAATCGAGGCATATTATAATTTATAAGTATGTCACCTGAGTAAATATTATGTAGTTTCATATAAATGAGTATTGGAGCCAAACGATTTTCACTAAATTTAACATAAATATAAAGACTCGGTTACACTGACAATTTTATTTTTTACTAAATGACGCCCGCAACTCCGTTGCCGCAAAATTATTTATCGCGCGGGAACCGTACATTTTCTCGGGATAGGAAATATACGTTCAATAGAGAGTTGCCAACCTTATTTTAAATTATTATTTTTAACAAAAAATTAAAACCGACTTCCAAGGTAAAAACAATAATAACATCCTTATAATATGAACTAAAAAGTATTAAATAATTATTCCTATCTAATAGTGCCTTTTTCCGAATTCGGCTAAAACTCAACTATTTCTGTACTCAATCTTCATCATTTTGAAGTCGGTACCAGATACAGCTGAATCTTCAGTTCTCTGACAGAATATTTGTAACTTTTGGAACTGGCACCGACTTCAAAATTATGAAGATTGAGTACAGAAATAGTGAGTTTTAGCCGAATTCGGAAAAAGGCACTATTAGATAGGAATAATTATTTAATACTTTTTAGTTCATATTATAAGGATGTTATTATTGTTTTTACCTTGGAAGTCGGTTTAAATTTTTTGTTAAAAATAATAATTTCACTCTTTTTAGTTACCAGAGTAAACCATCGCGTACTATAAGTAGAATAATACACCTGTATAATATTATTCTGCGTATCTTATTACAGTCACACTCACAAAATATAATACAGCTGCGGCCTGCAGAAAATCGAAGTGAACACGTGACGTGACGTGTCACCGGCCACTGGACTAGTTTCAATAGGCTGGCACTCGCTCGACTTGTCGCACACGCAGCGCACATAGTACGGTACCCAGCCCGCGCCCGCGCCGCCGCGCCGCTCGCTTGACAGCCCTGACAGATTGAAGTGAGACTGCAGAGACTGTTATTGTACTATGAACGCTAAACGCAATGCAAAAGGTTGAAATTAGGTTGTTTTCATGTGTTGTTGTGAGACAGGCATGTTACTTGTATTATCGAAGCAGCAAAGGCACACATTTGACATTACTTCTGAGAAGTATCTCAGAAGTAATGTCAAATGTGTGCCTTATGCTCTGGAGATAAGGTTGAATTTGGTGACATTGGTGACCCTGACGTGGTAATGATGATGATGATTATTAACGCCCTTCCCCACACCATTCGTGACAGCCCTTCCATTACTGTCTTTAAAAGTCGACTAAGAGAGCACTACCTTAACAAGGAATCCTAAAATGTATGTATGTATGTAGTGTATTAAATATATATTTATAGTATTGTATTTATGTTTTGTATTGTATTATTTTATCCTAATTGTAAGTGTATTAATATTTAGTTAAATCTATATACATATTTATCTATGCACACCCTTTTTGATATTTCCCATCAAATTTCTCTTCGTAGGGCTGCTGGAAGAAATATCTTTTAGAGATAAGCAGTACCTGTTGTGTCGTCTTTCTTTTTTTGTATATTTTCATGTAAAACTGTATGTGCAACAAATTGTTAAAATAAAATAAAATAAATGATGATGATGATGATAATGATGAATATAATTTGCATAGTAGCATATGCTTTCAGTTCTTAAAACAGCGCCTAAACTCCCAAACTTGTATTTATAATGGAATCCGGAGTTCTCTTAGTATCTTCGGAACCATAGTATACCTCGGTGCAAAATCTTGCGTTTTGGTAGCATATGCTTAGGATGCTTCTCATAAAACCAAAATCACTATATGTTTCCATATAAATTTCGAGGAGTTCCCTCGATTACTCATGGATCCCATCATCAGGTCACCACTTTTGTGAACATGGTACCAAATTGGAGTGAAACCTAATACAACAAAACAAAAATTTCGAAAATCGGTTCACAAACGGCGGAGTAATCATTGAACATACAAAAATAAAAAAAAATAAAAAAATAATATCCACAGCCGAACATATTATAACCTCCTCGTTTTTTGGAAGTCGGTTAAAAATATAAATTACTCACATTTCCCTGTCTTTATATTTATGAAGTAGCTGTGTTTGTAAGAACAAACCTTTCATTATTTATGCGATTCAATACTAAAAGATAATAAGTTGTGTTGGGTTGAATCTAGAACCTCACTGGTTCTAAAGAATATTTTCCGAATGGCAACGAAAATGTATAATAAAATACCGTACCTTACCCGTGGTATATTGAATAAAAATTATGCTATGTCCTTTCGCGGGACTCTAAGTATCTCCATACCCAGCAAAATCGGTTCCGCGGTTTGGGCGTGAAGAGATTACAGACAGACATACTCGTATTTTATGCGACGGTAGTTGCTTTTCATCAGATGACCCGTTTGCTTGTTTCATAAAAAAATAGAATTTTTAGTAGAGTCAGTCTCGTCAGTGTAAATTCACCCTAACATCATAAATACTGTTCAGCGAAAGCGAACTCTATATCATTTGTTCCGGGCCAGCGGACGAAAAAATATCCCATTTTCTATTTCATATAATATCAAATTATTGGCCACGAATACAGACGAATGGGCCTGATGAAAGATTTTATTTTTCGCTACAGAGGAAATTTTTATGAAGATCCCTGATTGCTCATGAAAATATTTTCTATTAAGAGCCTGCTGTCAGAAATATCAAAGCACGCTAGCCCCGCCTACACACCCCGCTATTCTCCAACCGTGATATAATGATTCCATTAATCGTGCCCCCGAGAAGTATTTTGCGCTGCAGCTAATGGTGAACAATATCGCGTAGCAACGGTTCCCGCATAACACGAAAGTAAAGGTCGTAAGTCCCAAAAATGTTTTTGATGATTATTTAAAAATTAAATACAATACTAATATTTCCTTTAGCCATTATTTTACAAAGTGTGTGATTGTAGTAGTGCAAGTTATTTAATGATAGTAACTCAATAAGTGTAACAGATATTTGTTGAAAAGCCCAGAAAGATTCATTATTTGGAAAAATATAACTATCGAGTCAAAATAAATGAATCGTGTTTTCCGTTAGGCAAATATCAGATAAATATACAATGACGAGCTTTTGCCCGCGGCTTCACTCGCGTTAAGAAGTATTATTATATACAAACTTTCATCCCCTATTTTAACCCCTTGGGGTTGGAATTTATCAAAATCCTTTCTTAGCGGATGCCTACATCATAAAATCTACCTGCATGCTAAATTTCAGCCCGATACGTCCAGTGGTTTGGGCTGTGCGTTAATAGATCAACATGTCAGTCAGTCACCTTTGAGTTTTATTTATATATAGATAAAATAAATCTCAATTTCATTTAAGTCAATCGTCTTCCGGGATCGTAATGCTTAAATTAGAAAACATAGCAAAATTTGGCAGCCCGCTCTTAAGCCCTCATATATACGTGATCATCGATCTGTCCGGTCCGCCTGATCACAGACCTGTCGTTTTATACATTTCCGCGTGTGCGTTAAATTTTTCCTAAATAAAACTATCCCATATCCATTCCTCGGACTCTAAAATGTCGAATCGAGAAGGAAATCCCCTAATTCAGGGGTTCCCAATCTTTTTCAGCCTGCGGCGCACTTACAAGTCAATATTTAGTCAAGGCCCTACTCTACCTAGCTATTACAAAAATATACATAAATAAACACCTTTAATAATAATTATAGTTAGGTTAAGCAAGTAAATAATAATAAACAATTAATATTTAATCATCTGCCTGCTTTGTATAATAATTAATATTATAATTTATAATTTTATTTTATAATATATGTGGTTATGGATAATGATGGAGGATCGACTCATGGCGCCCCTCTTGCCATTCCACGGCGCACCAGGGCACCGCGGCGCACAGTTTGGAAACCCCTGTCCTAATTTAATTAAAATCGGTGTAGCAGTTTACTCGTGAATGTGAGCGAGGATGCTGTTTGAAGCGTGGAGAGAACAAACAGATAGATGCATTTGTAATACTAGTATTTTTTCAAGTTTTTTTGTCACTCATCATCAATTTTATCGCCATAAAATAATACCCGCATCTTGCCCCTTAGCCTTTAGGTACATAAAGCATTTTTAAATGGCAAAATAAAGGGTTCCCGTTGGATGTATGCCCTTTTATGCATACCAAGTCGCTTATATTATTAATTATCATCTAATAAATTATAAAATAAGAAATATTTTGCAATCTTGTTGAAAAATACAGGTTTAATTTGGTCCTTGTGTTAAGTGATAACTATAATACTTATTTAATCCTTCAAGCCCCATAAAAACACCGGTGATCGCGACAACAATAGAATTTCCAAGAATCCGCGATCGAAGGATTAATTATTAATATTATAGTTAATACTTTGGCAACCAAAAATGACAATGTTAATTTATAATTAATTTAATTAGCGATTCCAATAATTTCCGTTAACATTAATTAATCGAAAGCTGCTTAATATTAATTTATTACTCGTAGTAACTGCACTATTAAATGTGATGTGAGAAAACAAACACTCCGTGTATATTTAACTTTATCAATCTAGGTCCGCTTGTATTTGTCTGGAATATTACAAACATCACCTGCCGGGCTAGCATACCGACCAATAGAACTTTGTTGTTTTTGGTTATTTACTTATGTAATATCACGCCACTAGTCTTTGTGTGTCTAAAACTTTAAATGTCCAAAGTGCAAATTTACCGAAACAAACATTATAACTTAGATCTCTATTTAAAACATAATGCATGGCACTTTGAGCCTTATTTAAGTTAGTTAGAATTGGACTAAGGGTTTTCTATATATTGTCAATTAAAATGTAATTTTGTTGTAGTAATTGATAAGTAAAATACTTTGTTTTTTCTATACAAAGAGATTTTATCATAGTATAAGTATTTCCCTCAATAAAATAAACAAAATTTATTCCGAAGATGAGCTACTATTTTGATTAACAATATTCCTCCACATTTTGTTTTTGGCACTTACACCCTATTTTATTTCCGGTATTCACTTTATGACAGACTATAGTGAATAGTCTATGTCATAATGTATGATATTATTTTAATTTTTAGGACTATAGTCTGTCATAAAGTGGCATTTTAATTGAATTTTTCAGAACGAAAAAAGATCGGAACGGCACCTTAAGTTTATCTCCACAGTTTTTATTTTTATTTTTTTATTTTATTTTCAGAAGGCTTACAGACTAATAACTTAAATAAATAATACAATAATTTAGATAAACAAATAGCTAATTACAAGCCTCCACATGTATGTAAAAAAAAAATAATACAAGTCAGCAAAAATGTGTCGAACTATATTAATCTACTAACAAATTTTGGAAAGATGAAGAGAAATAACTTAAGAATAAAACAGTAATTTAAAGTTACGAGCAAAAGCAAGGATAGTATTATGTAGGTACCTCAAACACAATAATTATTATACAATGCTAATCAAAGAATGCATTTGCCAATTGTCGTTTTACAACGTTAGATTTAGTACAGAATAGGTCAATATCCATGTCCTGCGATACTTTATTAAAAGCATGAGTGCTTCTTAAGAAAAATGCATTATTTCTATTATTAGTTGTTGCAGAAGGTACATCAAGGAGAGGCCGGTGACGAAATCCTTGTCTGTTGGTTCGTAAATTTATTTTAGAAAATAATTCAGGGCAGTCGATGGAACCATTTGCGATGTTCACTTAGAAACATATGTCACTCATTTGACGTCTGAATAGTGGCAAAAAATGATACCTTCTACAGCGTTGAAAATAGTTATCTGAACATTGCTGTGCCTTATAATCGAGATATCTCAAAAATTTGCTTTGAACACCCTCAATACGTGATCGATAAATTTCATATTGGGGGTTCCAGACTTGAGACGCATACTCCAGGTGGCTACGAACGAAAGAACAATATAGAATTTTGATAGTCTTAATCGATCGGAAACTAGCAGACTGTCTCATAATGAAACCAAGTGCTTTATTAGCACTTTTTACGATATGGTCGATGTGTTGGTCAAATAGAAGCTTACTATCAAAGATAACCCCTAGGTCCCTAATGCTGTTAACTTTAGTTAAGAATTGATTATCTAGAGTATATTTAGAATCGATTGTGTGTTTCTGACGTGTATAACTAACGTAAAAACATTTTGATACGTTTAATTGAAGTTTGTCCATACTTTCGTATTTCTATTGGTCGGTATGCTAGCCCGGCTGGACGACAAAACTTTTGAATAGCTGTTATAAACCACGTAAATATTTTTATGGGTGCAACTGTTTTCTACTTGAAGAAAAAAGCTTAATTGAGATTAGTAGGATATACATTTTTGACGTGATAACGTCTTATAATTCGATATGGGGTGCGCGCCCGAAAAACATGACAGTTCATGCGGCGTTGCCTCGCTGACAGAGGCTCTGAGGCGTTCCATTTACACTTTCAAGTCTTTCAACAACCGTAAGGCCCACCTGGGCCGCGCTCTTTGTTTCGATTATATTACGTATTTCGATGACTTAGAGAATACTTTTGAATGAAGAAGTTTGGTTAGTTATGACCTTTGATACATTGACCACACTCTGAATGAAAAATAAATAAACAATCTGTGAGCTATTAGTATTATTTCGGCTATTTAAAATTGTGCTCTATTTCATACGTGTCAAGGTATGACTTGTGCTTTGTTCGAAGATTTTACTGGATTTCACGAATGTATGTAGCGTTTTGTATTGCGAATAGTTTATTTTACTCATTATAAATATTTTAAGACAATCATTTGAAAGAAATACATCGAAATAACTTTAGGTTACAGTCGAAAAAGTTTGTTTCTATTTATAGAGATTCGGAAGCGAGGGTTAAGGGGTTAAGGATAGTTGAACGTGACAACGTCATACGTTGTCACGTTCAACTATCGTCAGTAAACCGACTTTACAGACAACCGATTTTTTGTCTTTTTTAGGGTTCCATAGTCAACAAGGAACCCTTATAGTTTCGGTCTGTCCGTCCGTCTGTCTGTCCGTCTGTCTGTCTGTCCGTCTGTCTGTCTGTCCGCGGTTTTGCTCAGCGACTATAGGACCTACAAAGCTGTAATTTAGCATAAATGCACATATTAATAATGGCAACAAAATGGTACATAAAATCTTAAAAAAATATTTTTTTTTATGGTACCTTCCATACACATCAAGCGGGGATGAAAATTTTTTTTCGCGTCCACCCCATCGTGTGGGGTGTCGTTGGATAGGTTTTTTAAAACTATTATGAGTATTCATAGATCATTTTCCGATTCAGGGATCCGTTTGTGAAATATTAAGTTTTAAAGTGGAAAAAATCGTTAGAGTCCAGTGTCCCCCCCTTCTACCAGCTAAACGGTTGCTTCTGGAAATGTGAAAAATTCACGGGAGTAGGAAATATGCTGAATTTAAAAGGAAAACTATCACGGCTAAGAAGACTTCATAAGTTATTTAGTAATAGTCGATCAACTAAAAAAACGTATTCGACGAAATATAAAGGAACTTTTCGTTCTAATTCCTTTGAAAGTAACTGAGATGATGTTGTTAGTAGTGTAAAACATGTTATGAATGTACATTCATTGACCACACAAAAAAAAACTAGCGGTATTACGGAACCCTATATTGCGCGTGGCCCGACACGCACTTGGCCGGTTTTGTTACTTACTTTATTTCTAAGAAACAATGTAGTCCACTTAAAAAAGCAGGTGTAGAGTGCGTGAGCTGCAACCTAAGCAATTTCTTCAGAAATGTGTTAAGGATGCCTAGAAGATAAACATACTAAAAGTCCCCGCCCCTAGGGGGTGAGCCGGGGTGGGGGAGGGGGTTAAAGTTCCAGTTTTTGAGTTTTTGGCTCATATCTTTAAAACGGTACGTCGTAAAGAAAAAGTGTCTTCTACATAATAAAAGCTAATAAAATTTACTACAACTATGTCATTTACACTATGTATCTATCTCCAATCATTGCCATGCTATGAGCTTCTAAAGTGATCGATTTTCAAAAACACACATCAACTAAGTCTAGGGACATTTGTATTTTATGAAATCTATCAGGATTTTTGAAGACAGTAGATGAAAGAATTATAGCCTATTTTATAGCATTTCATAGAACATAATAAAAAATCCAATTTTTTTTTGTTTTTAAGAAAAAATCATTGGCATTTCTATGGTCACAGAAAAGTTATATGGCAAAAAACTTTACTTCGTTTTATAAAACCGAAAATTTTATTCGAATGAGAGAAAATGTTTTACATTTTTATTGCTAATAGTCAAATTAATAAAAATGAATTTTATTCGTTACTTAGTATTGAGTATTTTTACCTAAAATACATTTTTAGTCTTTCTTCGGTAAAGGCCCTATGTTCTTTGTAATTTCGTTTTTTTTTTGGTATCTATTTTATTAGAAAATCTCTGAAATGTATTTAACACTGCATATTCTAGTCGCAGTAGATATATTTCATATCAGAAAACCGTGGAGACCAGGGCAAAACCAGAATAATCTGGTCGAATCAACCCAATTTTAAGTCGATGCAACTAGTAAAAAGGCTCCAGGAGAGCAACCAGTCTCTAGAAACCGACCAAACCGTGCAGAGGCGTTTCCATCAAGTTAGTCCTTATGATGACAAAACATTTTGTATTCCAGCATTGAAATGTGGAAAATGCGGAAGGTTGCTGTTTCATGAGATTGGGTTTACGATTCACGATTAAATTAGCTGGTACCGACTTCAAAATAATGAAGATTATTATTATAGCATTTATTATGTTATGTATAGATTAGTTGAGTGTATGTACATTTTTATTATGAATATATATTATTATTATATATATATATATATATATATATATATATATATATATATATATATATATATATATATATATATATATATATATATATATATATATATATATATATATATATATATATATATGTGTGTATATGTATTAATATATTAATATAATATATATGTATACTTTTGCACATCACCATTTTCCTAAATTCATAATCTCATAAAATTTGTTAAAGGGTTGCCTGGAAGAAATTGCTTTCAAGTAATAAGGCCGCCCTTGTGTACATGTCTCATTTATAAATATGTTTGTTAATGTAAATTTTACTGTTATGTTTGTGCACAATAAAGTATATTTGATTTGATTCGATTTGAAGATTGTAGTATACAGTACAGAAATAGTTGAGATTTAGACGAATTCTGAAAAAGGCACTATTAAAGAGTAAGAGTTATTTAATACTTTTTAGTTCATATTACTATTGTTTTTACCTTGGAAGTCGGTTTTAATTTTTTGTTAAAAATAATAATCTTAGATTGATTCGAAAGGGATGACACTACGATGTTGCCACTTTTTAATTTCTTCACTTTCTTGACAGACTATACGTACATCATCTTCCTTTAAACATATTATTATATTGTATAGTCAAGGACGAATATAATTTTAAATTAATAGCTTGAACACAAACAAAGGCGCACATAAAAAATGCAAACTAACAATAACCCACCCATGTGTGAGGTCCGCCATTAAATATTAAATAAACCATGCAAAACCCCACGAGTAGCGACGCACGCGAACTAAAAATACTGTTAAAGTACTATGAACTTATACTTCATAATATGAAAAATGTTAACACAAATTCAAATTCTTTATTAAGCATACGATAATTATTATACAATAAGTTTAAAGTAGGTAGCGTCGGTACTCCGTACATCACGTCGTCTAATCCCACCCCCATGCTAAGTAGTAAAAACTTGTGTTGAGGCAATCAGAAACTACCATAAAATAAGCGATAATATTTAATGCTTTTTATAAACACAACTTTACATACACAATACATGTCATATTATAACGTTTTTGTGTGGGCAGCCACTTGAGGGTAAAGCCGAACACAAAATTAAATTAAATTTCCTTTTACTCGCAATTTTCTTGTAAATATTGTTGTAATATAGTTATTTACAAATTGAAATTGTGTTTTGTGCGTACCAAAACAATATTAACGCACAGGTATCAGGTAAACCAATTTTCTAATAAAGCACTCAGTTCTTAACAAAATTTGTTTTAGATAGAAATATTGAAAACTTCAAGAAACAATCATGTAGTATGTTAATGTATAGATAATACTGATTTTTAAGGAATATTAAACTTGAAAGTTGATGTTGAGCTTAATTTTTAATACACTACCCAGGTAGGGGCAGGGCAGGAGCAGGGCTACCCCCCCCCCCCCCCCTTAAGAAGATAAAATAAACGTCAATTTTCCAATATACCAGACCAACCATCTTTTCGAAACAGGTATTCTGCCGCCTAAATCAAATCAAATCAAATTATTTATTTCGGGCATCAGATCCCCTGGTAAATCCCGGGTACGCCCATGCACCACGTGCCGCTACCACGGCAATCAAAATCCATCCGGTAGTTTTCCATTTTACCATGACGTGCCATCGAAGAAATTGATTCTGAATACGATATAGTCGTCATCAGCTATCGGTTGAGCTTGATAACCCGACCAAATTACATGGGTCCGCCATCTGCCTTTGAATCAATCTCTCTGATAGAATACTTTACCAGACGCTAATGAATTATTTCACCCTAATGCATGGGCTAAATATGCTATAGAACCTTAAAACTGCTTTCAGAGTTCAGACTACGCTACCTATACAGGCTACTATAATATCATCTAATATCATACTATTGTGCTATGAGATAGACTATAATATGATATTATATTGTAGCGTATTCTGTAATGCAACTTTAATGTTATAAGTTATAACTTATAAGACATTACCAGTTATGTAGGTAACTATGAGCCTTTAAATCCAGTTTAACTGAATAAGCAGATAAAGGATCTTTTCGCGAGCCAAAAGTCCGAAATGCCTTCGCTGGCTTTAAAATTCTCATTAATTATGTGTAAACGTCGCCATTGGGGGTCGGCGGAGCGAATGTGTGCCACACTCCCTCATTACGTGCTTTAATGACGCTGTATTGTACAGTTTTAAATCATCGTCATCATCAGAACCGTCGGTGGATATACATTAATAAATAATAAGGCAGTGTTTGGCTGAACTCAGCTATTTTATCGTTGAAGTCACAGGTTAGGCTCATTGCTCATATTGCGGTTTTCAAATTTTAAGTGCAATAATTATTCTAGAATTTGTAAAAAAATGTCTTACTATTATTGGGAAAAGGTAATGTGGCCCCTGCATATATATTGGCCCCCTTCAATATTTTAATGTTTTAACAACGCTATCCAGTATCATTTTGGTGAAACGGGATGATTGTGGCATGCTACTAATATTACGCACCGTACAAATTCAACAGAGGCTGTCAAGTTCGATTGTCATTCGATTGAGTTTAAACTTGCGACCGGCGCAACTTTTAAATGTGTGTGATTTTATTTCGATAGCTGTTGTTAATAAACAGAAACATTTAGCTTTTGACTAAAGGGCTATGTAGCCTGTGGAGGCTCCAAAGGTGACTATTACATTTGTTATTTTTGCCGATAAGTTTCATTTGTGCAATACATTTAATGTGACATCCCCGGGGGGCCACATTACCATCACTTGATCACAAAATACCAAATGTGATTGATTTAGAATAATTAAAACTTTCGATTATCCTGCATGAGTTTTATTTATTCCTTAATAAGAAATGTTTAAACAAATGAATAAGAAATCCCTTAATGTATTTTTTAGGTTTCTGACTCCTATATTTTTTAAATAATGCTTGATAAACAAAGTGGGGGGCCACACCCTTCTCCTATATATAGTTAAATTGAATAATGTATGGGTATAAATTTTATTTTAAGTACATTAATATATTTTTTTAAATTTTTAACATACATATTATGCAGAATTGGCAATAAAAAAATACGATCTCAATAAAAAAAGCAGATATCCGCTTCTTTTTGTTCTAAATCCCGCGATTCTTGTTAAGTACTTATACAATATGTCCCGACAATGGTGTCCGATCCTTTCATGTCATGATTTATGGCATATTTTATTGAAAATTGACTTTAAAAAAAAATCTCCAACTTTTGAAAAAAAAATCTCTGGCTTTCATACTAATCTGACCAATACTTCATAAGAAAATTGTTATAACTTCTATCTATCTTACGAGCATAGAAGTAAAGGAATTTATTTAATACTAGACATTCCGCGCGGCTTCGCCCACGTAAATCAGAATCGATATTTCACAGACAAATTAGTCCACAAAAAATAGCCAATTATCCTTCACGTGGTCTACTTCTTATCTGTGCCAAATAACATAAAAAATTCTCAAGTAGTTCGTGAGATAAGCCCTTTCAAATAATTTCCCCCGTTTTTCAACATTTTCCTATATTTCTTCGCTTCTTTTAGTCTTTGCGTGATAAAATATAGGCTATAGCCTTCCTCAATAAATGGGCTATCTAATACTGAAAGAATTTTTCAAATCGGACCAGTAATTCTTGACATTAGCGCGTTTTATTAGTATCGATTATTAGTATCGATGAAATCCTCCTCAATCTTTTTAAAATAAAAAAGAACCACTTTAATGCGCTACATTTTTCACAATAAGTCATTACTTAATAAGAAAAAAAACCAATTTATTTTCTTTGATCTTTGGTTTTTCTATGTTTCCATACACAAACACACACACACACACACACACACACACCAACTAACACCCTCACAAACACTCAAAATACTAACATGAAACCTGGACTTCATTATAAAATAATATAAATGTCGCAATAATTAGTGTTCTACTTGTGTTCTACTGTATTGCAAGATGGTGCGGAGTCTCTGGAGTCTGGTGTCCTGAAATACAGGCAACGCCTAGTTTAGGCACCAGTCTCCCACAAAACCTGTGTTTTATGTAGAATCTTTAATAATGTGTAATTTTGTGGTGAGAAAAAAATATTATTATTATTATTTCCACGAAATTTATAAAATATTGCCTGTGTAAGCAAAGTCCTCAAGTATAGCTTGAGATGATGAATGAGACCTTCTTTATCTTCGTAGGATATTTACATGAGAAGTATATTGTGCGTGTTTGTGTGAATACAGGATCATTTCTTGTTATTAATGTATATGTCACCGTAAGATTGTAAATACCGTTTATACATGCCTGTTGATAATAGTGACAATGTGGAAGAATTTACACAATGTTTAGCAGAGGTTAGTGCTATTATAGATGACTCTGAAGTTCAAGTAGCCTATATCCTGGGGGATTTTAACGCGCATCCCAGCGCGAGGTTCGGTAAGCAGCTTCTTAAATTTTGTGGTGAAATGTTGTGGGAGTGGGCAGACCTGAGGATACTTGGGCCTGATTCTGATACCTACACTTTTATATGTGAGGCGACCGGCAGTAGGAGATTTTTGGACCATTGCATAACAACAAGGGCCGCATGGGATACTGTGGTAGATGCCCATGTCACCCATGACGTACTCTGGTCCGACCACCACCCGATAAGTATAGTATGTGATATTTTAGTAACCACGATAAGTCCTAGCATTTCCTACAAGCCGGACGCCCTAAAGTACGTAAGATGGGGCGAGAGAAACTCTAGTCAAATTAAGTTATATGGGGAATTTTACTATAATAATTTAGATATTTTTTCTAATTATTTTTCATGTGATTGTCAAGACATTTTTAATTGTGAACATTTACAAAGACAATATAATAATATTGATCGATATTATAGGCATATTATTGACGTATTACAAAACGCTGCAATTGTAAGTTCTGGTTCATATGAACACAGGCGAGGTAAGAAAATACCAGGTTGGAACTACCACGTTAGAGATAGCCACGAGAGGGCTAGGTTTTATTTTAAGTGCTGGATGGTTGCTGGCAAGCCCTCCAGCGGTACAAATTATGAAAACATGTGCAATAGTCGGAAAGAATTTAAAAACAAACTTAAATGGTGTCAAAAAAATGAGGAAAGTATAAAAATGAATATTTTAGCTTTACATAGAAAGAATAAAAACTTTGTTAAATTTTGGAACGCTACTAAGAAACTTAACTATAAACAAAATTTACCTGTATCGGTGGACGGCTGCCAGCAACAGTCCGAGATAGCAGAATTATTTGCTCGTAAATTTAGAATAAGTCCTCTGGACGCGCAATATGTGTTCGATACTGAGATCTGTCCTAATAATGATGTCATAGAATTTACACCAGAGGATATCTCGAAGGTCATAATGAGTATGAAACGTGGTAAATCGCCGGGGCACGATGGACTCAGTATCGAGCACATAGTGTGGGCCAGTGACAAAATTACTAGACATTTAAGTCGATTATTTAATCTTTGTATTAAGTACTAGTACTTACCTGAGGAGCTAATGAGAACGATTGTCACACCTATCGTCAAAAATAAAACGGGTAACCTGAGTTCTACGTCAAACTACCGGCCGATATCCTTAGGTACAATTGTCGGCAAAATATTAGAGAGATTGTTGCAACCGGAGCTGCTTAAGAACATTAAAATTGACGACGCACAGTTTGGCTTCCGGGCCGGGCTCTCAACGGATGCCGCTATAGCCAGTCTAAAAAGCACCATAAACCACTACAAGTCCCGTAAGACCTCTGTTTATGCGTGCTTTCTAGACCTGAGCCGCGCCTTTGATTTGGTCAACTATGACATTATATGGAATAAGTTGCTCAAATCACAGGTGCCTAGGCGGGTGGTTGATCTGTTGAGATTCTGGTACGGAGGCCAAACTAACTTAGTGAAATGGGGTGACGCGACCTCTAGTGTATATAGGCTAGAGTGTGGAGTTCGCCAAGGGGGGTCACCTCCCCGGACCTCTTCAATGTGGATGTGAACGGCCTGATCGAGGAGCTGAGTAGCACCAAGATCGGCTGCCATATAGGAAACGTTTGTTTAAATAATCTGAGCTACGCAGACGATATGGTGCTCCTCAGCCCCTCAATCAAAGGATTGAGGCGACTGTTATCGGTCTGTGAGCATTATGCGAATGCGCATGGACTGAAATATAATGTCTCCAAAACCGAAGTCATGGTTTTCGCATCTGGTCGGGGTCCGGAGGTAGTCCCAAAGTCTACTTGAATGGATGTGAGATAGGTGTTGTTAAGCAGTTCCGGTATCTCGGTCACTTGCTGACTGATCGGCTAGAGGATGACGCTGACATTGAGCGAGAGCGCAGGGCTCTCGCCGTCAGAGCTAACATGATCGCTCGACGTTTTGCTAACTGCAGTAGGGACGTTAAGACCACACTTTTTAAGGCGTATTGCCTTAGCATGTACACCTGCCAGCTTTGGATAACGTTCAAACAAAAGTCGATGAGCCGTATAAGAGTTCAGTATAATGATGCATACCGAACTCTTATGCGGCTCCCGCGAAGCTGCAGTGCTTCGGGTATGTTTTCGGAGGCGAGAGTCCCTGACTTTTTTGCTATCATTAGATCTCGGGTGGCTGCATTTTGGCACAGACTGCGCAGCTCTAGCAATAGGATACTCGCGGCTATCTCTGACGACTACTACAATAATCGAATGTACTTGCGGTGGATCTCTGTTCACATGAACCAGAACAAGAAGTGATTTTATGACTGGACACCCCTTTACAGTGTCAACATTATTTTATTTTTAATTTTTAATTTTTATTTTTACATTATTTTATATATTCTCTATGGGTACATTTATGCCAATGTTTATGCCTGAAATAAAGACCTTTTATTATTTATTTATATTGGTCAGATTAGTGTGAAAGCTCGAGAAAAACTAAAATGACTGCCATTTTACAACCGTGAGAGAGAGAAAATTTGAGAGCTAATTTGTCGACAAAATATGCCATAAATCAAAGGATCGGATACCAGTGTCGGGACACATTGTATATATTTTTTAATACTTAGGTATACATCAAAATATTATTACTTTACTTTAGATACTCTTTAAAATATCTATTAATATTTAATACTAGATGATGGCCGCAACTTCGTTGAGCCAAAATTCGTTTATCGCGCGGGAACCGTAAATTTTTCCAGGGCAAAAAGTATTTCCCGGGACTCAAAGTATCTCCATGCCAAGTTACAGCAAAATCGGTTAAGCGGTTTGGACGTGTCACGTGAAGAGGTGACAGGCAGACAGACAGTCACACTTTCGCATTTATAATAATATTATTAGTATGGATTATTAATTAACATAATGTTTTTTTGGGTTTCTAGCAGTGATAGTGACTGATAGCACAAGTCCTTAAAGAGTCCATTCACTATCCTGCGTGCAGTCCGCCGGCTTATGCAGGATAGTAAATGGTGTTGCAGGCCTGCACGGCGGACTGCAATGCAGGATAGTGAATGGACCGTTTTGGGTAGGTAAGTATAATAATAATAATAAATAATAGCTGATGTCATTGTCTTCTCCGACAACTTCAAATTACAAATAGTATTTCGGTATAATATATATTATATAATATTGGCCTGAATGGGCGAATGGCGGTCGAAAATCAAAATTAACATTTTAAATTTTAGTAAGGGATTGCCTCCGCTGCCGGCGCCGGTTGCCGAAATGGCTGCCGGCGTCGTTTTCCGAACTCCGAAGTTTGCCGAAGTCACGCGATGTTTGCCGAATAGGCTGCCGGCGCCTATTCGGCAAACATCGCTTGTCAAATTACAGAATAATGATCAAAAACATCAGTCTTGAGCTAAAGGACTATGAAAAGTACAAATATTAAGGTCATAAATAGTCATATTGTAAGGATGCATATATTTTGAATCCTTCGATCGGGGATTCAATGCTATTGTATTCTATTGTTGTCGCGATCACCGGTGCTCGTATGGGACTTGATGGGTTAATGGTGGTGATGATGATGCTGATAAATGTGATCTGCATACTAATTAATATGAGCATAATACAATATCTACAACGCTGAAACTCTCTAACAGGAATCTTCAGTTCTGTTCAGTACCTTCGGAAGTATACCACGGGGTTTATAACTGTGGTGCAAAATCTTACTTTTTGGTAGCTGAAAAAAGGTAGCTAAGGTAAAGCTAAGCTAAAAAAATGCATCACAAAAAACTAAAATATCCACAGCCAAACAAATAGGTACCTACCTAACCATCACCTTTGGAAGTCGGTGAAGTCGAATATATTTGAGATTATAATTATTTATTTTTAGTGTATTGGCACTGGAACCTAGCACTTTACGCATTATCACCGGCTCCCATTTTGAGTGCCAGCGCCGGCAGCCGTTGTTTTATATCTCGGCTGCCGGCAGTTTACTTACCGCCGGTTCCCATTAGGTACTGATATTTTTGGGAGCCGGCGCCGGCATCGGAGGCACTCCCTTTTAGTAATCTTGTACAACGAAAATAATCTGATATAAAAACATGGCTAAACTTTTGGTAATTTGCAATAAGTAAGCTCGTTAGATTTAATGTAAGTAATTAATCCTTCAAGCACCATATAACATTTCCAACAATCCACGATCGAAGGATTAATTATTTCTTTCCGATCTACGCCACGTCAACGTAAAAGAATTATTAATAAATCTTCGGGTAGTTTTAAATTACTTCAGATTGAACACTTATGTCACCCCAGTCCACCATTTCGTTCCCGTCTCTAGTCTCGAGTGTTTGCGTGGTCGCGATGAGGAGCGCTGAAACTCCGATTTGTACCGACAAATCGTGTTGAGTTCGCTGGGATGTAATTATTTTGTCGGTTTTCGAACTTTTGTGCGCGTTTCGTTCGGCAGCCGAGGTATATGTTACATCCCTCGATCGGCAAAGCCTGCATCGCGAGCGTTTTTTTTTCGGTTTAAATTGGTGACTTTGTGCTTACTGCTTAGTACAGGAACTGCACAGGTAAAATATTTTCTTAATAATTTAAAGATAGGTAATATTATAGTATTATTTTTTTCTGTGGGTAATATTCTCGCTAATCTTTTCTTCTAAAGACAATGAAAAAAGACCACGTGTTAATCGGTCTAGCTCAAAAAGTTTCCATTAAAACAACTAAAAGAATACAGTATGTTAAGTATAATCTTAAATTACTTCTTATTGTTGTAGTTTAAAATTTATTTTGTTATTATTTTTAGCAATAATCCGCGAAATAAACCTCAACCTTTTAAGTAAATAGCCGCGTACTGACCAAGCGAGCAGCCTCGCTGCCTCGCCCGAGCGTGCCGCGGCCGAGCCAAAAGTTGTCGGTTTTTGGTCGATGCTCAAAGGCGCTTCGAACGTTTGCCGCGCACTAACACGTACTGACCGACCGAGCAACTGCGCGCAAGGCTGCCGCGGCGAGGCGGCTCGCTTGGTCAGTACGCGGCTAATGAGTGAATGTATAAAACCCTGCTGTATAAATTGCAAAAAGGAAGGATTAAATACGGAACACAGTGCATTTAGCGCGGAGTGTCCGATTCGACGTAAGTGGGAAGCCGTAGCGCGAGCGGCGGTGGCATATGAACCAGGGGACGAAGAGTACGTGGAACCATCGAGGTTACACAGTACTCAGGATACATCTAATGTCTCAGAATAACACCGCCGCTACGCGACAGTGCCATGGTAATGCCTCAATAATTGTGAGTGATAAATGCTGAGAATTTATGACAGCAATAACACTGTTAGCCGATAAGCAGCCTATAATTAGCCGTATATATATATATATATATATATATATATATATATATATATAAATAAATTTTATATATTATGTATATTGTTAAATGAAAGTGTAATGAAAAAAAAAACATTAAAATCTAGTATGTATTTGTACTCCAAATACATAAATTTGAATTGCAACAAAATATTATGTTTGTCTTTGTCACTGTATTCATGTCAATTTGTTGTGTTAATCGTAATTTTAATCTGTTAATCTATGTTTCTTGTCATGAATATGATATTGAATGTATCATACCAAATGCATAAAAACTTTGTATGTATTTGTTTAACAAATACAACAAATGTACAGTCAACGTTCAAAAGTCCAGTAGCATCGTAACGACTATATTCGTTTGCCGGTACAGTGCATATTTATGTGTGCGCCATGTTACCGTGTACACACTTAAATGTCGTACAGTATCAATACAAGAAAGTTGCGTGTAGTGGATGAAAGACAAAGATAACATATATTATGTTTGTCTTCTTCATTCATTCTTCTTCATTTATTGCACTGCACTGTGTCAATAAATGCAAAAATTTCACTAGACACGTAAGATAGTTCGTAGCTCCATCGGTAAATAGTTGGCCTCTCATCATAGTTAGGGCGAAAAATGGTCACGGTTCAAATCTCAGATTATCATATTATTTTAAAGTTTTCATATTGTTTCCATTATCTTAGCATTTTTGAAAACTTAATGAAATGGCTATTTTGAAAGTTTTATTTAATAAGAATAATATTAAACTATAACAAATACATAATATACAGCCAAACAAAGTGTATGTGTGTGTGTGAATTGTCTTTATAGAAAAAGGTCACAAGTAACGTTAAGTGTTGACGCTATAGCTGCGTACGATTGCTACTGGACTTTTGAACGTAACTGTACTTGCAGTAAAATTATCTTCATTTTAAAATCTATTGTACCATTAGAATATTTTAATTATTATACTAATATGTCATAATATTATTACTTTATAAAACTGTATAAATAAATACTGTGTTATCTTGATAATCATATAGAAGTTAGTCTATCTATAATTAATATCGGCGAAAACACGGTAAGGCGAAGTATACTGGAATCACATTATAAAATGGCGACCCACTACTGCATACTACTAAGTATAATTTTCTATAATTATAAAGTTAAAAGTATTATATTTAGACTCGAATCGGACACTCGTGACAAATGCTCTGTAAAAAATGTAAAGATAATTTTTTGTGATAGGATATTATGTGGAACAAAAAATATGTACGGAATGTGAACATGCATTGTATAATATGGGTATGAATAAATTGAAATGAAGTAAAATAATAGATAAAAATGAATGTAAAGGAAAAATAGTAAATAGATTCTCAAAGGAAAGATTTAAACTTAATATAGAAGTAATGTACTTAAACTAAAAACTGTAAAAATGAACATCATATCATAATGTATTAAGGCAAAACAATGTAGAAATGGGCCTGTATTATGTACGGGGGAAACAATAAAAAAAAAGAGTGAATGTACGCATAGGCATGCGTAAAGCACCTCCCTTCTCTCCCACACTGCCTATGCATACACTCGCATCGCATGCAAGAACCTGCTGCAAACACCGCCACCAGTCACCACACAAGCAATAAATAATAATTTTGGCAAATCCGTGAGTCCACATCCTGAGGATGCTCCGATGTTGGAGCGAAACGCGCGTCGAGGTTTCAACCTGCATGGTGGTGAGGGGCCTTGCACGGATTTGCCAACATTATTGCTTGCAAGTGTGGTGGTGGTGTTTGCAGGTTCTTGCATGCGAGTGTATGCATAGGCACACTCACTCATTTACTTAAAAGGTTGAGGTTAATTTCGCGGAATATTGCTAAAAATAATAACAAAATAAATTTTAAGCTATGTATTTCCGCAAAGTAACTATTGTTGTAGTTAGCAATATCATAATATTATTGTTTTTGTTTTTATAGATTGGAAGACGAAAGCCCTCGTGGCGTGTACGGTGCAGTGTGTACACGAATGCGGTACAGTGTAGTGCCGGCCGAGCCGAGCCGTGCGGAGTCCGTCGGCCCGAGCCGAGCTGAGCCTAGCGGAGCCGAGCCACGCCGAGCCGAGCGATGCCGAGCCTATAGGCCGAGCTAGCGGAGCCGAGTAGAGCCGTGCCGAGCGAAGCCGAGCGGAGCCGCGTCGGCCTGTGCCGAGCCGAGCCGTGCTGAGCCGTGCACAGCTGTACCGCGGGGCGCCGTACCGCCACCACTCAGGTATTAGCTCCACTGATTCTATTTCAATAGTTTTATGAGACGTATAGATTCAGCAACTGCAGCTGCTACTCGCGCTGCCGGTAATATTGCCGTGGATGCGAAATTAATGACGCAAGTAAGTGTTTACAATCAGCCCTCTACGTACTTGCCGCGTCGAGCAGCGGCAGCGGCATGACGAGTGGCAGCGCGAGTCTATATTTTACATTCTTCCGCTGCCCCATGACTGCCCTGCTCACTTTCCTGCCCGACAGGGCTGAATCAAAGGACCCATTATTCCCATTAATGACAGTGGATGAGTGTTCTTTGTTATCTTCAAACTTTTCAAATAAGACAAAAACTAGACAATTATACGACAAGTAGTCCATTGAAATGTTACAATTTTAGGACCGAATATTGCATTTATTAAGGTGGGTTTACACCAAAAGAACATAGAGCAAGAACAGCACAAGAACATTCTTTAGTATTCGTTTAAAATATAATTCGTTACAACATACTTTAGATCGTTTACACCAATCGAATCAACAAGAACATCAAGAATAAGAATTTTTGCTCTATAGATGAGAATCATATAGCTCCGTTTAGACCAAACGAGCGAATGCTCATTGCTCATTCGTCAAAGATAAGTAGTTAATTTATTTTTATAGTCATCAAAGGTTGGATCCCATAAACATCTTTTGTTATGGTATAATTCTATCATTTGTAAACATTTTTCATTACTCCAATCCATATTTACGAAATAACCTTTGATAAACTACCTAAAACCAGCCGCCAAAAAGTAAAAATATCAAGAACACTAGAATCCCTTTGAAGAGACCGCCTCGAAGAGCGAGCACATCCGAACACGAAAGAACGCTCTAGGTAATTGCTCGAGCGCTCTTGCGTCGTTTACACCAAACGAGCGAGATTCTTAGAGCATTCTACCTATTTACCGCCGAACACGTGGCGAACACACTAGAACAACGAAAGAATGCTCGTTGTTAGTTTACATCAAAAGAGCTTTACTAGAATGAGCATTCGCTCGTTTGGTCTAAACAGAGCTTTAGAGGACGCAATTTTATTTTTGGAATATGTTGGGGGGGTTAATAGAAACTTAACCTGAAGTTTGTGGGGTCGCCACTCTTGTCCCCCGGTCGCCATCTTGAAAAAAGGGGTGACAACACTATTTTCGTGATAGCTCGGAAACTGTAAGTCTTACAGAAAATTTTTAAGAACATAATTTGTTGCAATTTTTTTTTCCTACAAATCGCTGGCCCCGGGCAATAAAGGCGTAATATCAAAATTCGTTTTGTTCAGAAGAGACAAAATAAGCTAATTTGCTTATAGTGAAGCGTACAGTGGTCCAAAACAAGCGTTTGAAGTGTCATATGCAAGCTAATTTTTTTATCAATCTAACGATATAAAAATAATTGTAATAGTGTAAATATTCATTGAAATAATTGACAAAATGTATAATACAAATAATAATCGATATTATTTCAATTGCAACATTGTTAATGACTTTATTGACACACCAAACCTCTGAGTTTCACGACTGTAAGAATATAATACGACGTATTTTTCGCTTTAGATTTCGAGCGTACCAGCCGATTACCACCTTCTTCTGGGAAATCTTACAGCCAAAGCTTGGCTGTATTATCCTCTAATCGCTATTTTAGAATCCTATCAATGAATCATATTTTTACGTAATCATTGTACTCGTAATGGACTGAGTTTATAATGTGATTTTTAACGATTTTGGACGTAAGTCTATGAAGTTAATATGATACATATTAACTTCATAGACTTACGTGTTTTATGTGTTTTTACCAATTTTTATTTAATTAAATTTTATATGATAATCACTTAAAAAAACCTATAAAGTGACATACTTTTAATTAAATATTAAAATTTGGGAAACCACACAATCCCTGAGTTCAACTACGTCTTATCTCGTAGTAATGTGAATATTTCTGTTCCTTATAATAATATTATGTAATTGACTTTTAAAAAGAAATATAATATTACTGCTACCAAGTCTAAACTAAAAATGAAATTAATTTTACACATCAATTTATTTTTATAGAAAGCCTTGTGAAGGCGCGCCCAGCATCTGCGTTGCCAACAACGAATAGTGCTCTACTGCACAATATTTGTATGGAAGAAACCTAAGAAATTACTATTATCATTTTTAAATTTACTGAAGTTATAGAAAATAAGAATAATTTAGTAGCATTTACTCCTTATCAAAAAGAATGGCCTTAATTTGTAACACCCACTTTATCAAGAAGATTTCTCTATGGCCCAATCTTCAATCCTCATTAAAAATAGTAGGATAATAATATTATTTGGCTTAACAATCATAAAATTATACTAATAAATAACTCAACTATTTAAAATAAATATAATTTGAATCTCTTTAGTACAAAATATTGGCGCTTTGATTTTTGTCAGCAATCGCGGCACCGGTTTCGCAAATACCTTTTTTGTATCTTTATAATATTGTTATAAACAAATATTATAAAATTTTACAACAACTTTATCCTGCTCACTGTTATCATTTTATTCATTCCGAAATTATAACAATTTTCGAAATTTTAGGCGTTTTCTTCACAAATTACCGATTTTTAGCTACTGGGTTAGGCTCATTTTTAATAACCTACCTTTGCTATTTACACTGTTAAATTGCGTTTTAAAATCATTGTACACATCTATAAAGATAAACAAGACTTATTTAGAATGACAGATTTCGTGTTAAAGTCCAATTTTCCAAATCCAAATGCTTGAATACGCGCGTCTTCAGATTTCTTCTGACTTGGCGTAGATGGGTGTTCAAATTTTTTTCCCTAAGAAAGCAATCTACAAAAAGCGTGGGTTTTAGGACAGTTAGGAATGGTTCCATATGTGGTATAAGTTATACGCATTATAAGTCATGCAGATGTATGTCAGGGAGAACTTTTCAAACAGCCCTCGTATATAGTAGACGTTCCACGTGGCTCCGCCCACGTAAATTAGGAATTAACAGGAACCGTACGTTTTCCTGCAAATAAAATTTCCTATGTCCCTCATTGTGGTCTACTCTATATCTGTGCCAAATATCATGAAAAATCATCCAGTAGTTCGTGGGATAAGCACTTTCAAATATTTTTCCCAATTTTTTCACATTTTCCTCAGATTCCTCGCTCTTATAGGTCGCAGCGTAATTTTATATAGCCTCAAGCCTTCCTCAATAAAGAGACTATCCATAACGCAGAAATAATTTTTTGATTTTTCGAACAAAAAACATAAACAAATTTTTCTACTTCATAACAAAATGATTTATATGATTTTCCCAAACTTTGACCCACTATTTATAACGAATGGTAAGTCGTATAAATAGAAGTGATATAATTTTTTATAGTTTTTAATGATCTACAATCTTGTCTTACATTATTTTTTTATACGATTTACCTTTTGAAACAAAACGGAATAAAACCACATTTTTGTACATTTGACATTAAATATTTTTTTAGAACAAGGGGACTTTTGAGGTTTTATTTATAATGGTATAGTTAACATCACCACAAATTTTAAGATCTATGCGAATGGGGATTGTCCATTTTTTTTTAATTTTGCTCATTACAAAAACATTTCGAGGAATAAGGTCAGTGATCGTTTTTCTGTATATAAACGAAAAAAATACCCATTAGTTACTTATATTTTTGAACAAATATGTTTAACCTTAGTTTGACCTTCAATGGCGTTAAATTAGCAATAAATTCGACCAACATTACGTTTCGAACTTTTGGTAAGCTTCTCGTATCAGCTTTCACATAATGAGAACTTGCATTTGACGAACCAGCCATTATAAATAAGATTGAAAGGAAAAAAAACATACTGCAGAGGTCAATTGGCTTATTTAAAAATTGATTGAGAAAAAACTAGCCAATGAATTTCAAAATTATTTAATTTATATTCTTAAAATACCCTATTTTAACGAAAAAAAATATAAAAAGTACCTACATGTGATTTTTTTTGGACAATGCCCATTATTCCTAGGTCGAAAGTTTGAATTTCCTGTGCTAATAAGTTTACGTAAACGATACTAGAAAGCATGGAAAGGAGTCAAAGGGATGCAGGCGTTCAGCGTAACATGACCGTACGGCGCCGGGATTACAAAAAAAAATCCGGGAAGAAAGGCGTAATAGCTAGTACGGCGTAATATGTTGTAATATGTTTATTACCTATAACGTGGTTAAATTCAATACTCTTATTCTTTGCTAAGATACGTAGTGTTAAGATGTTCACCGGTTTTTTGTGTTATGTTTCATAGAGTAATGTATGAATACATTTTTAGTTTTAAGAGAATTTTCCGTGCAATAAAGCTGTCATTGCCATTTATTATATCTAAATATTAATTTAAAAATATGAAAAAAATTGGGGTGATAGACCGATACTCAGAGAAGCCAAAAATCGAATAACATTAAAAAGGGCGTAACCGGCGTTTACCACTTTATTGCCCGGGGCCAGCGAAATATGTTTTTATAACTTTTTACCCTAAATTAAAAATTTAACAAGGTATAAGCAAAAAGGTGATAATTTTTTTAAAGGTTTATTATCGCTCTTTAACTTTATTTAATACATTTTACAAAAAAAATACCTTAGAACAACCTTGTTAATGATCTTTTGAGAAAAAGATCCCCCAATTCCCCCCGATCTCATCAAATAAATTTTCTGCAGATGCAAAGGAAACTGTGAAAGCATGTGTGGCTGCAGAAAAGCAGACCTAAAATGCTCTACAGTATGCCTATTCTGCTATACTATACTGTAAAGCTTTTCAGGCCTGTTTTTCTGCAGCCACAGTCTACAGTATGCCTACTATACTACATAAATATATGCAAACTATATTATAGTATGCCTACTATTCTAGTCTGCACATGCCTACTATACTATAAAGCATGTCAGGCCTGCTTTTCTGCAGCCACACATGCAGGGCCCCCGCTACCATATGTGCAATGTGTGCAATGCACATGGGCGCCACCCTTTAGGGGCGCCAAAATGCCATTTCTAGAGGCGCCAAAACCAAAGGCCAAAAAATAATAAAAAGAAAACAAAAATAACTAAAAAATAAAAGTTAAGAAATTTAATAGCATTAGGTATAAGTAGTATAAGTACACACGAAATTTTATTAGCATTATATCGTATTGTATGAATAGTCGATTCGGACTGTGTTGCGAAAACATTTCAGGCTGTAGTTTCTCGATTTTTTCATGTTCGGACATGAATTATTATGCCGGGGGCTGCTCTAAAAGCGATGCAATACCAGACGCGTTTTAAACTTGTTAGTTTAGTGGATCGTGCAACAAGTGCATATAAACATGTTATTGTATTGTACATATTATAAACATTAAGGTTATTTTTATTTTGTCAATTATAAGTGTTGTATTGTTTAATGTTTATCAATTAATACTAAAGTTTGTTTCCTGCTTTAATTTCAAAATAAATTTAAGTGCCGAATACCTTGTGACTGCTGTTTCTATTTAAAAATGGTAAGTGTCCTCTATTTTATACTACCAAAATTATTCTATCCTAGTAACTGGCTAAGTATAATATTTTTTACGTCAGTTTCTTTTTACTAGATTTATATTTGCTTTACATATTGTATCAGTTTGCAACTCTCCTTTTTAACACACTTCTTATGTATTCTACTAATATATTATATTCTGTGGTACTGCCCATATCACAGGTATAAAAAAATCGGCCAAGTGCGAGTCGGACTCGCACACCAAGGGTTCCGTACCGTTCTAGAGCAAAAATTGTCCAAAATTGTTGAATGGGAGGCCGCCTTAGATATTTACTTTATTTTAATGTTATTTAGTATTAATAATTAAGCATATGTACTTTATTATTGCGGTATAGAGTGATTTCGAGCAAAAAAGGCCAAAAAATCACGTTCGTTGTAAGTTGTAACGGAGCCTCTTAAAATTTATAAACATTATTTTATTATAATAGTATTTCTTAAATATAGAGGCAACAGAAATACACAATCTGTGATTTTAGAAGTCTTGCTGTGCGGTTTTGAGTTACAGACTGCAGACATAGGGTGTTTTCACACTGCAACGGTAACGACACGACACGATACCACAGAATAGATAAGGGCCAAAGCACATATAATACAATTTCAAGTTGGTACAAACTAAATTGCGTAGTGTCACAATTTAATTGGACAACTTCATCGTGTACGCTGCCAGCCGCAGACTTTTAGATTTATTTGGTAACGGTGTTGCTAGCCTAGCGACGTGCGTGTTAAAATGCGTAAAAAGCACGCTTTTATTGTGGCACTAATAAAACGAAGGCGAAAAGAAAGGAGAATATTTTGGGTGCATTCAATACTAAGTGACAGAATATTAGAATTAGTACGATAGTCAGTTTGTACGATAGTCGGCCAACTTGAAATTGTATAATATGTGCGGTGGCCCTCTATTCTGTGGTATCGTGTCGTGTCGTTATCGTGCAGTGTGCAAACACCCATAGTACGGACGGACAGACTTCGAAGTCTTAAGAGGGCGACTAACCCAAAAAATCAAACATATTCCTTCTCTCTTCACACTCACGCCCGTTTTTCATATGCCAGGTGAAAAAGGACAACGGGTTACGCGGATTCATGGCCAAATTCGTTTTTTCTCAATAACTTAGTTCAATGCATGTAATGATTATGGCAATAAATGAAAAATTCGTGAAAATTAGATACGTCTTTGTGATTTTTTTCTATCGAGAAAATTTTAAGATACTTATCATGTTTTTGCTTAGATCAAATTCTTGGAAATATAATGTAGTATCTTATTTTAGAAAATGAAACAATTCGGGGCTTATTTTCAAGTACAAAATTTATTATAAAATCGAAAATTTTGGGTTAGTCGCTGGGGTCCCGATTATTTTAAATTTATTTGTGGTCTACGAATAACAAAAGTTCACTGTTTGTGGTATTATTATTTGACATGACGTTTTATTTCTTATAAATATTGTCAGCAAACAAATGCAAAGTGCTACAATTAATATCAAAGTATGACAAACCTACCTAAAAATTTAGTTGATCACTTCCAGCAATATAGATCTGACCAATCATTTCAAGAGATTCTTGTACAAGCGAAAGAAGTAGCATCTTCTCTCGAAATTGAAGAAGACTTTCCACCGTTACCAACGGTTAGGAGGAAATTTAAACCAAAACTGTTTGACTATGAACACCGTGATGGGACCCCTCATGATCCAAAAACCGTCTTCAAAATTATTTTTTTCTTAAAAATTATAGATCAAACTTTAAGCTCCCTAAAAACCGATTTGAGTTATTAAATGAGTATGATAATATATTTAGATTTTTCAACGAAATATTCAATTTAAGTGACAGCGAACTTTTAAAATGTTGTTCTGTTCTTGAAAAACGACTGTCAATAGATCAAGATAATAAGGACATAGATTGCAATGATTTATTTCATGAAATTAGAGCCTTAAAGTTATTTTCGCTACCTGTTGATAGTCACTGTGACCCTTTTAAAATTTTACAAATATAAGCATTGCATTAAGAATCCTCTTGACATTGCCTGTATCGGTAGCCTGTGGCGAGCGATCTTTCTCTAAGTTAAAAATTATTAAAAATTGTTTAATATCGACTATGCTACAAGGAAGATTGTCCGGGCTAGCTATATTAGCAATCGAACACGAAATTTTTGATGGCATACATTTTGGCGACGTAATTAACGAATTTGCATCCTATTGTCCCATTGATCTTTGAAGTTACCTAGTTATTTGTATTAGTATTATTAATAACGTGACCAAAATGTATACCATCAAAAATGTCGTGTTCATTTGCTATATAGTTTTTTAAAAATGCTTTAAAATAAGTGTGAACAAGAATTTATCATTGTTTCATTGTTAATTTTTTGATATTATAATTTGTTATCAATGTTATCATGTTTAAAATAAATGTTTAAGTTTAGTTCTTTGCTTTATTTCAAGCACCTTTTTTTTAGTCATTAAAATGCTCGAAGGGGCGCCAAAATCCTTTTTGCACACGGGCGCCACTTGCTCTTGCCCCTGCACACATGGTTCCACAGTTTCCTTTGTATCTGCAGCAAATTAATTTCATGGGATCGGTGGATCTTTTTCTCAAAAGATCATCTACAAGGTTGGTCTAAGGAATTTTTCTTGTAAAATGTGTTAAACAAAATTAAAAAGTGATAATAAACCTTTCCAAAAATTTTCTCACTTTTTTGCTTATAACTTTTTAAATTTTTAATTTAGGGTAAAAAAGTATATAAACATATTTGTAGGCAAAATAATTTGCAACAAATTATGTTCCTACAATTTTTTTGTAAGACGTATAGTTTCCAAGATATCACGAAAATAGTGTTGTCACCCCTTTTTTCAAGATGGCGGCCGGAGGACAAGAGTGGCGACCCCACAAGCTCAATAGACATATAATTCTGTCTACTCTGCCACAAACTTGAGGTTAAGCTTCTATTGAGCCCTCCAACATATTCCAAAAATAAATTTGCGTCCTCTAATAAATGCAAAGCAAATGTAACATTTCAATGGACTAAAGTTACAAACTTATAAATTAAAAACCTGCATTCTTTGATTTGCTTATTGTTCTATAAACTCACTTAAAACTGATATTTCCATGAGTTTAGAGAAAAGTGGCAAGTTTACCGCATAGTGCATTGGCATGGCAACAGGCCAAAATTTTACTAATCCAAAATGTTTCTTTTCAGAAGAACAGTATCAACGCCCGTGCCACCGTGAAAACCGACTGCTAGTTAGATGCTCCTAAATAAAAGGTAAGTCTCATAGACCTACACTATCTATTGCTTGATACAATTTTTTTATTTTTAAAACGTACTATTCTCAGGATCTACTTACCTACAAATTGAAAAAATATTTTCGTGTTGGATATAAGGTCTATACTTAGTTAAAATAATTTAAGGCGGCACCAGCGGTCATTGACCTTTCTAGTCTAGGAGCTATGTGAAAAATGCACGCATTGTATTTTGTTAACTCAAGAAAAAAATGAACTAATTAAGTAAGTACCTAAGCGTCTACTTATCGAATATAGTATCGGTGATAACTGATAGGGTAGTATCAAGATGCGTTATATTTGCTGTGGTTACAAATTACAATGTCGTCCCAACTTTTCCCTCGCCTATGGCCGTTCGCACAATAGTGTAGAAACAATGGATGCGAGTTTGTCCTAGATAACATCCTCATTATATCGCCGAGAAATAGGACGATGTCTTTGTTCGACAGTTAGGTATAATATCTACTGGACTTAGGATTGTCCTTGTAATAGAAATTAAATAAAATTATACCTACCTAATAATAATATTTAATAATTCATTGGTAATAAATAATAATAATTCAAAAATAATTATATGAATTATTCAATAATTAATCATGATTACGAGGGCTGCTATTTATGTATCCGGAATTAAAAAAAGAAACAAACATAATATATCATTTAATATGGTTTTATTGCTTTTCAAAATATTCGCCGCGATGATCGACACACTTTTGCATACGCTGGAACCAATTTTCATAGCACTTTTTCCATTCTGATTGAGGTATCTCCAAAACGTGCATTTTGAACGCATCAACAGCCTCTTCGCGGCTCGAAAAACGTTGACCACGTAATTTGTTCTTCGCGTATGGAAATAAAAAGAAATCGTTAGGTGCCAAATCAGGGCTGTACGGCGGATGACCAGTCAATTCGATCTTTTGACCCTCCAAAAACTGAGTTGTTTCAGCTGAGGTGTGACAGCTAGCATTGTCGTGATGTAATGTGATTCTGCGTTGTCGGTTGTCCTTTCTTATTTCTTCAAAGACTTCTGGTAAACAAATGGTCGTATACCATTCAGAATTAACCGTTTTACGATTCTCTAATGGCACTGTAGCCACATGTCCATTAATTCCAAAAAAACAGGCGACCATTTGCTTCAAAGTACTTTTTGCACGAGTAACTTTTGTTGGTTTCGGCTCATCTTGGAACACCCACACCGTTGACTGTTGTTTAGTTTCGGGGTCATATGCATAGATCCAAGATTCATCACCTGTGTAGATATTATAAACGGCTTTTGACGTACCACGGTTGTATTTTTTTATCATTTTTTTGCACCAATCGACACGAGCCCGTTTTTGATCGATTGTCAAGTTGTGCGGAATCCAACGCGAACATATTTTTTTTACAGCCAAATGTTCGTGTAATATCTTATGTATGCTCGTCATACTTATGCCTAAGGACGCCTCTATCTCGCGATATGTAACATGACGATCACGCATTATTAGTTCCCGCACAGTATCTATATTTTGTGGGACAACAGCTGTTTTTGGGCGACCTTCTTTATTTTCATCCGTGAGCATAGACCGCCCACGATTAAACTCACTGTACCAGTGATAAACAGTGGTTTTTGATGGTGCTTCATCTCCAAAAGTTGCGGTGAGTTGAATAAAGCACTGTTGTTGATTTAGCCCACGCCGAAAATCGTAGTAAATCATTGCACGAAAATGTTCACGCGTTAAATCCATGGCAAATGAAGACACGCAATTTTCAAAATGACGCCACAATGGAAAAATAATTGACAGTCACATGAAACAAAATGTATTCTTCAACCAAAGAGTTCTATTTTCAAATGTTGTAATTACTTTTTAAATATTGTTCTTGTAAGTGGCCAGTTCCGGATACATAAATAGCAGCCCTCGTATAAGTATTGAAATAAGACCACCTACGCAGCTCCAAATTTATACATAGTACTGAACTGTGTGCGCAGTACCACAGAATATATATTAGTTGTACCAAGCAGTACCACGGGCGTATATATAGCTTTGATAAGGGGGGGTCCCTAACTTAAAAAAGCGGCCAAGTGCGAGTTGGACTCGCCCATGAAGGGGTCCGCAGCAGCAAATAGGTAACGTGTTTAGGAAATCAAAAGTATTTTTAGGGTTCCGTACCCAAAAGGTAAAAACGGAACCCTATTACTAAGATTTAGATGTCTGTCCGTCTGTCTGTCTCCAGCTATAGCTATAGCTAGACATTTAAAATTTTCACATATTGTGTATTTCTGTTGCCGCTATAACAAGAAATACTAAAAACATAATAAAATTAATATTTAAGGGAGGGAAGGCTTCAATAATGGCAACTTGAAATTTTCACAAAATAAATCCTCAATTTTATGTGTAGGTACTTTTAAAAATAAATAATAAAATTAAAATAAAATAAATATTTAAGGGCATACAGAAAACACAATTTTTGGCCTATTTTGCTCTATAACGATACGAAACCCTTCGTGCGCGGTTCCGACTCGCACTTGGCCTGTTGAATACATTTATTTAAAAAAGTAACAACGGTTAAACGCTAAGGTAATTTTATTCTTTACGTTTTATTGCTAATCTATAGGAACTAATATTAATATTATGAAGCAGAACAGTTTGTTTGTTTGTTTGAACGCGCTAATCTCAGGAGACAGGAACTACTGTTTCAGTGTTAGATAGTCAATTTATCGAGGAAGGCTATAGGCTATATTTTAACTTATATGCTAAGACTAATAGGAGCTAAGAAATAGAGGAAAATGTGAAAACAATGGGGAAATTATTTGAAAGGGCTTATCTCACGAATACTGGAGCAATTTTTCTGAAAAAATGAGATAAGTAGACCACGTGAAGGATCATAGGTTATTTTTTGTAGACTAATTTGTCTGTAAAATATCTAATTTACGCGGGCCAAGCCGCGCGGAACGTCTAGTTGATTAATAATTTCAAGCTGCGCCGCCAGATCTTGGTGTACGCTAATAATATTAAAGCCAGTCCAGTGAGTCTTTCATGCAAGTTTAAATGTATCACTGCACATTTCCCCGCGCCCCTGCGACGAACTACGAACGCATCGCGGTACCTACTCTGCCTATGGACACACTCCAGTCCACAGTATGAAAATAAATTATGTACTACCTAAGTATACCTACTGTGAATAGAAAAAAAAACACATCGCCCATGACTATTAACAATGTCAGATGTGCAAAATCGACATTTTTATTTTATTCCATAAAACATGTCCTTATAACCAAGGCTATCATTAGCTGAAAAGATAAAATCTATATTATGCATAGTTTCTGAAATAGCTACATTAAAAATGTCGTATATTACTAAGATAGTCCGCTAACAATGTCGGATAGTCACTACCTACGTTGTTAACGGGACGCGGGGGCGAATGAGAGCGCTCGATGTGCCACTTCTGACTATGTTAACGGAGAAAATGGACGTCGCGCTGTCACTTGTTCTTTTTGCAACCTTAGTTAAATTTTTTAAATTTTCGACGCCATTTTTAATGTCTACAAGATCAGCACGGCTAATAAAACTAGGTACTCAACGAAATTAAAAAAAAGTAGTAATAGGGAAAAAATGCTGATGGAAATATTATGATCGAAGCTAATACTAGTGCGGAAAATGGTATTTAACGATTCCTTATTATATTCATTAAAGATTTTGAACCTTACAGCTTATGTTTTATTGCTTTAGATTTGATTATAAGAAAAACATTTATCTTCATTAACATTTTATCGTAGGTCATTTAATATTGTCGGTTGTGCCACATCCAACGTTCTTAACCGGTTTTTCAAATTTGTTAAATGTCGGTTGTACCACATACGACAGTTTTAATCGGTTTTATAAATGGTTAAATTGTCGGTAGTACCACTTCCGACATTGATATGGGGATTTATAAATTGGCAAAATGTCGGTAGTATTACATCATAATCATTTCACTTATTTTTCTAATTGGTTTAATGCCATTTGGAGTTTGCTTCATATTTGTCGGTGCTTACCGACCTTAAACAATTTTCAGAAGGCTTCAAAATAGGCAATTTTTGTACGAAAATTAAGTTTTTGTTGGCACACATACACAATGAATGAATATAATTTTTTAGTTAAATAATCGTGTTTTGACGATCTGGTATCTAATAGTTGATTTTCTCGGCATTTTTTAAATACATAATAGCAATAAAAATAAGCTATACTGTTAAAAATCGTAAAAAAGGTATTAAAAAGGACCTTTTTTCACACTAGGTTTAACTTCAGTCGCAAGATTTCCATGAGCAATTTTTTCCTATACTATTATTATAATTTTCTCAAATTCGTTGAGTAGCTGGTTTGATTATCCTTGTTGATCTTGTAGACATTGTAAATGCAGAGCTTGCAATTTGTCTTAACAAACATATAGATTTACTCAGATTATGTAAAAGTGAAATTATTCTCAAAAATACCATAGAATAAATAGAGAATCTCGGATAAAGAAGACTGCTTTTGATTAATTAATCTAATAAATATTAATCTATGTTTTTCATGAAAATGAAGGCTGTGGTAGTACGTAAGAGACCTAAAAATGTAGAGATTTTTAAGAACTACCTGATTACGCAAACTTCATTTCGCTGACAAATTAATGGACCTGCAAAACAGTCAGTCCTTCGTCAGTGTTTTCTGTATTTCCCACTTATTTGGGTAAATTCATCTCTCCAGCGTATTTGGCAGATGTCGATAAGATCTATAGCAAGTTGTTCCACTTGGAAAATATAATATTTTGCATTACAAATTCATGGTAGCCACCCCCACTGCCGCGTCAGCGCCTTGTTTTGAGCTTTAATCAAACTGCCCTAACTACTAAAATATTTGCCCCATGGTAATAATTTAAAAGACAAATCTATTCTATACAGAATCACAATTAATAATTTATATTTATTTAGGCTAGGATCAATTGTTAATATGCAAAACAAGCCACGCTAGTAGGAGATGATTTGAAGTTAATTTTTTAATGAAGGAAATGGTTATTATTCGTTAACCATAAAAGATACATATATGCTGTCCTGGATATTTTTGTAGATAATGATGAATACTATAAGTATTTTCAATATTATTTCTATGAATCAGCTGTATTTTTCGCAGCGCAAGCGAAATAATGTAATTTATTGCAAATTTTTACCACTTTTTGTGTTGTTATATTTTTGCGATTTTCGGTATGGTCCCTAATAATTTTCTGAATAATACACTATCTATGTAATTTGCAAACAATGTAGCTTACCAAGGGTAAAATAATTTTTAAAATTAGTTCAGTAGTTATTGAACCTATTCAATATAAACAATAATATAAAGACTTTTCCAAACACGAAACAAACTTTTCCTCTTAATCATTGATAAAAAAAAAGCATTAATTTTGTTAAGTTAATTTAAGTTATGGTATCAAAAAGTTTACAAAATAGTGATGGAAATAATTTTTAATTTCAATGTTTTAAGTTAATTTACAGTTAATTTACATTTCGGATGAAAATTTGATTTTCTGAACTATTTACGTCATAAGAAATATTTTGTATTCTCATACATACATTGTTTTTACGTTTTATTTGACAGAAGTCCTTAAAAAATATATATTTTCTTTAAATTGTTGTCATTTTTGTTGGTAATGTCTACATGCGACATATTTTAAATATAAATTTATCACTTAACAATGGCGTAAGTGTCACTTCCGACAAACAATCATTGATTTTGTACAAGCAGCAATGTCGGTTCTGGCACTTCCGACAAATCAGCATTACTCGTACTCCGTTAAAAAGGTCAGAAGTGACTTTTCTCATATTTATTCATAAAATACGGGATACTCCTAATAATATACTAAACGTAAATAACTTATAGAGCACAACCCTGAAATTTCATGATTCTACTTGAAATAAGTAAAAAGTTATTCACAATTAGACTTTGAATCACTCTCCTGTAAAGTTGCTGTTTTTCACATCCGACATTGTTAATAGTCATGGGCGACACGTACGTCGCCGATTAAAATCGGTGCGAAAAATAATATATTGTCGATTGACAAGTAAGATGGATAGTAATGGGGGGGGTCCGGACCCCCAGGACCCCCCCCCCCCCCCCCTTATATACGCCCATGAGCCAGGGCTCGAAAACGTTATTTTAAATAACGGTTTTGATTCGTTCGGAACGGTTCATTGCAATAACGTTTTTGGGAACAAAAACGTATTTGAGAACGTTTTGAAAACCGAAATAAAACGGTTAAATCCAAACAGCGGGACATAGGGCAGTCAGTAAAGGTTTTCACTACCGATTTTGTTGAACCTCAATCGATTTTCTTTGGTGAGTATAAGGGGATAACTTAAGAAATAAAAGTGGCATACTACGAGTACCTACTTGCGCTTTTGCCCTGGGGGTGAATGCAACCCCGTCTCGGGGGTGAATTTTTTAAATAAAAAAGCCCCAGAAATCAATAGACACACAAAAATAATTTATTATGTACAATTTTTTTGATAATTCAATAATTATATGAGTTATAGGTAATTAAAGATCAAAGATTTTGCGTGAGAAAAATAATAATTGTCTTAAAGTTGTTTTTCATAATTAACTAAAAAACTATAAGTTTTTACGAAAAATAATATGTTATTACTTATTACCAAAGAAGTCAATAAAAAAAATAAATTACTATGAAATACCTTCTAATATTATTTCAAATTAGTGAGCTATAGGTGAATACGTATTTTGTTTTTAGACAAGTAATTAAATCTAAGTATTCAAACTTAAATAACGGTAAACCGATGCATTTTATGACATGTACTTCCTGAACACTTTTTAAAGTGCTCAGAAATACCTTTCGAATGAGCAATATAGAAAGTTGATAGCATGAAAATTGTGCAAGTTATGGTAAAAATAAGATAATACCTTGGAATTTTTTTGGCAAAAACAAAAAATAAAACCTTTACTATTCCTACAATAATTCTACTTTATGGTTATCATCAATTAGTCTCTCTCTTAGTTTCAAAAAAGAAATTATACTCTTATTATCATTTTGTTTTGAAAATAACTTCATAAACATTGAATTCGTAAAAAATTACTAAGGGAGAAATTTGAGTTCTTTATGTGAAAAATATTTTGTTTTCTTTTTTATTTCTAAAGGATAAAAATAACCAAGGTAGAGCCTGACTATAACTGTTACTGCGAGAACCATGCAACCGGGACCTTTTAATCCCGACCTTTAAATAAATAAAGACCTTTTAATAAATTTAAAAAAATAGGGGCTTTTAAAATATTTTTCAAAACGTTCTAAAAGCTCGTAAAACTATAACTTTTGACATGCTTTTTGAATGAACCCGATAACTTCAAAATTAACAGAGCTAAATTGTGATAAAACGAGTTTTTTTTTAACTCTGAAGAAGAGATCTGGGACGCAAATATTGTAATACAATAATTATTCTTATTTATGTTTGACAAGAAAAAATGTCCGTTACTTTTTCTTTTAACATAAGTTACCTATGACCTCAAAAATTTTCCCTGGTTTAATGCTTAGTTTTAAAAAAAAAGACATGTAATACAAACTTATTCAAATTTTCCTAAATATCATTTTATTTTGAAAATAACTACAAAAATATAAATATTCGTAAAAAATGATTAAGGGAGAAATTTGAAATCTTTTTCTGAAAAATATTTTTGTTTCTTTTTTATATCTATAAGATAAAAAATAACCAAGGTAGAGACTAGAGCATGACTTTTACTTCGAGACCCATGCAACCGGGACCTTGTGAACCCGTTTCTTTTATAAAGTAAGGGCTTTAAAAATATTTTTTAAAACAATATGGCACTTGAAATAACCTTTGTAATGCTTTTTAAATGAACCCGATAACTTAAAAATTATCAGAGCCATTGTGATAAAACGATTTTTTTAAATTTGAAGCAGAGAATTGGGATGCAAATATTGTAGCAAAACGTGTCAATACGTTTTCTGATATAATATTATAAATGCGAAGGTGTTTTTGTCTCTCTCTTACCTCTTCACACCCAAACAACTCAACTGGTTTACCGAGTAAGAAAATACTTTTGAGGCTCGGGAAAGAACATATTAGGATACTTTTTATCCCGAAAAAATGTACGGGCGTCATCTAGTCCTTAGTAAATAGTAAATACACGTCATGTATGTGTCTTTTTAAAATTGAGAAAATAAACGGAAGTTAAAAATTTAAAGTGAATTTAAGAGTAACATTGTCCTACAAATAGAACAATCCATAATGTAGGTTTAATTTGATGGTCCTAAAGGACCATCAAATTAAAGTATGAAGTCCTTTCTATCTCTGTTAGCTACCATTATCAAGATTTTTCGCAAATAAAAATGTTGTTCGTCTTATCAAAATGAAGCTACTCACAAAAATTAGCTTGATAATAATTAAAAAAAAGTTCTAACTTCTAGGGAACCCTAACGGCTTTACTGATTTTTTACCTATGTGCACATATTTTTGTACATGCATATTAATTAAAAGGTAAAAATCAGTAAAGCCGTTAGAGTTTAAAATAGATAGCAGCCGATTCTTAGACCTACTGGTCTGAGCATTGGCTACTATATATTTTTCATACCCCTTAGTGGTAAGGGTTGTTCAGTGTTCACCCTTAACATTTATTTTTTATTTTTGGACAATTTTTATTTTTTTTATTTTTCTATAATATAACATTAAAAATAAATGTATACAACCCTTCATTTTATAAAATGTACTGTAACTCGCGCACGAAGGGTTCCGAGTTCCGTACCATTAGGTACAGAGCAAAAATAGGCCAAAAATTGTGTTTTGTGCATGGGAGTCCCCCTCAAATATTTATATTATTTTAATATTAAATGTTTTTTTAAATGTTTTTCACTCTATTTCGATTAAAATTTCCCTGAGCTTTTTTTATAAAAATAACTTTTTTATTTATATTAATAAAGTTTATTCGTGATAAAGTAGAAACACTTTTTATGGCAAAACAACACATTTTGTCGAGAGAGCTAGTATGTAGTTATATGATAAAAAAAATCATATTATACAAATATTAAAAACCTTTTTTTTTACCTAATTAAACACAATTAGTTAAGCCAGAATAGTTAAATCTGCATTTTTAGGAAAAGGTGTAAAAAAAATTAAAAAACAAGGGGGTAAAAAAACCATCCCTAAAAGCGCAATTACGTAGTATGACAATTTTAAATTAAAGGGTAAAACGTAATCGATCCCAAATTTTTATTTAAATCTATGCTGTACCTGATTTTTAGGGTTCCGTACCCAAAGGGTAAAAACGGGACCCTATTAAGCTGAGACTTCGAAGGCTGTCCGTCTGTGCGACCGCTAATATAGCTGGACTTGATTTGATTGTGTATATCTGTTGCCGCTATAACAACAAATACTAAATAAACAAGATATATTTCATATTTAAGGGGGGCTCCCATACAACAACCGTAATTTTTTGGCCTTTTTTGCTCGATATCAATAACGATAATAGGTAGGCTCTTGAAATTTTCATAGAGTCCTTGACTATATGAGTTCTTTAATAATTAATAAAACGAATAAAAAATTAATAAAATTAATCCCATACAAAAAACACAATTATTGACCTTATTTTGCTCTGTAACGGTACGGAACACTACATGAGCGAGTCCGACTCGCACTTGGCCGATTATTGCCTCGCCGTGATACCGCAAACGAATGCCCGAAAAATAATAGTTTTTGTTATATATTTAACTTTTGATCGAGGAAACGAGAAAAACCGTTTAAAACCGTTTTAAGGATCAAAAACGAAAAAATCATTACGTTCTCAAAAAACGTTCCGAATAGCGTTTCGTTCCGAACGAAACCGAAATGAAACGTTCTTTAGGTATTTAAGGCGATAACGTTTCGAAAAATATAACGTTTTTCGAGCCCTGCCATGAGCAGTACATAAAAGCAACTTCTCCCTATGCTCTCGTTAGTCGTTACCTAGTGGGACACCTACATTCTATATATATAATTCTTAGTGCAGAGACCGTGCAGGTCACAGAATATGTCTATGGTGCAGGTACATAAAGGTTACTTACTCTCTTCCAGTGGGATGGATGACAAATCAACTGGTGAGAGACCAGGCACAGGACAGACATATCTAATGCCCATTCCACGCATACATAGATGCTTGTAATAAAAAAAATCAACCTGTTTTCAAGCTAAAATACAACATTTCATTTTAATGCGGGAATTTAACTCACGATCCACTCTAAACTCTAAACAGTGTTAATTTTTAAACTAAAGAAGCAGACCAGTCTACATAAATTAATAATATTCTTATTTAAACAATAATACTAAGTTGTAGCAGCTCTACGAAAGCGTAGCACGTATTTATTTCGTTTATTTGAAATAAAAATCGGCCAAGTGCGAGTCGGACTCGCGCACGTAGGGTTCCGTAGCTACTATAGAGAAAAATTAGGCCATTAATTGTGTTTTTTGTGTGGGAGTCATCCTAATTTTTTTATTTTATTTTAATATTAATCCTTCGATCGCGGATTATTAGAAATCTATTGTTATTCTATTGTTCTCGCGATCACCGCTGTTCTTAAGGGGCTTGATAGATTATTATTAAATAATAAAATACACAATATATAAATAAGGATTTCGTGAAAAATTCAAGTAAGTACCTACTATTATTGATATACCTAGAGCAAAAAAGGCCAAAAAAAACACGTTTGTTGTACTTATGGGATTAAAATAAATATTAATTTTATTTTGTTTTCAGTTTTTTTTTGTTATAGCGGCAACAGATATACACAATCTGTGAAAATTTCAGAACTCTAGCTATAGTGGATCTTGAGATACAGCCTGGAGACAGACAGATAGACGGACAGACATTGAAGTCTTATAGTAATAGGGTCCCGTTTTTACCCTTTGGGTACGGAACCCTAAAAAGCAGGGCTTATTATATACTTAACTATCTAACTTTAATTTTAAATAGGCATTAGTTAAAACTCAAGTATCGTAACTTTACTATTTATTTGTATTACAAATATAACTGATAGTTATAGTATATATTTCTATACAATATTATAATATAATGTTAACTTAAAACCCAATTCTCTTAACTATTTGCAGTAAAATCCAATTTCTTTCCGGTGCCATATAAGTTACCAAATCAGTGAAACTGGTTTAAATCACAAATTGTTAGTAAAATCAGGTTTCAGTAATCTTAAGCTAAGTTTCATAATATTATGTTTCTATACCATCACTTATACAAATTTGGCTTTAAAATAGATATTATAATCTAAATTATTATTTGATTTAATAATAATATGTAGCTATCTTTTTATTTATCTATGCCGAATGACTCACTGCCCCCCTACCATGAGCTCTTATAGTATTATTACTTTAATATTACTTTTGGATTTCGTATACTTAAGCAAATTACACGATCTCCAGTTATATGAACAAAAATATGTTTTTTGTTTGTGCCAAATCTGAAAGTAATATTAAAGTTATACTGCTATAAGAGTTCATGGTAGGGGGGGCAGATCTTACAAGGATCTTGTGAGTTGTGGCACTTGGATGATGTTATTGTCATGCAGAGTGTCTTATTCTGTATGTAACAGCTGTCTATAGGTGACACCTTAAATGTGGCCGCATTTATTCTTAAAGTTAAGTTACCACGCGCCATAAGACCCTTGTCAGTCTATACAAGGTGTAACAAAGTACTTAAAATACTTTAGGGTGCGTATGCGTCCCTTATAGTATAAAGTTCACTGTGAAAGTAGCAACACTAAACGCTCATAAAATTCATGACGTTGTCGCATTTCTCATAGAAACATGAAAATCAAAAGTAACTTATTTAGCGCTGCCAATTTTTAATACATACTTTTCTCATTCTCTATGAATTAGAGTGGAATTGGTGAATTCATTCGAGTTTCGACGTACGGGATTGTTCAAGCAAATCAACTCAAAGACTTAGACTTTGGTTGCATTATATTTGGCAACTTTTTTAGAATCTCTAGGGGGGGGGGGGGGGCAGCTGCCCCTCCCTGCCCCCCCCCCCCCCCCCCTTGGCGAAGCCCTTGGATCTTTATACGAGAAATACACACCTTACAGCCCCACTCAGGGATGAGAGATAAATTACATAACTGTAATTAACCCATCAAGCCCCATAAGCTCACCGGTGAGCGAGACACAATAGAATAACAATAGATTTCTAAGAATCCACGATCAAAGGATTAAATGAAGATTTTGAAATAAGCCCCATACATTATATTCTGTCAAACTCTTCATTAAATTGAGCTTTAATCAACATTAAATGTCTTTGAGTGCGGCAGTTAAAGTATTATCAATTTGTTTAATCCTTCGATTGTGGATTCTTGGAAATCTATTGTTATTCTATTGTTGTCGCGGTCACCGGTGATCTTATGGGGCTTGATAGGTTAATTACACCTGTATAGAAGTTATTTCATCTATAAAGTTAGTATTATTGCTTGCTACAGATAATATTAACAGTAAACTATGCCAATGATAATGTTACAAAAATTAAATCAAAATAACTAAATATTTGTGTATAAAAATATAATGTTACACCTACTTTGTACATTACTAGCTAGGATAAACTACCCTATTGTTGGCAGTCATCCTATTATTGCTTAGATTTTTGTTTGAAAATACTAAAAATGCAAATAACAGGACTTTCTGTGTTCTCTTAACATGCCAATAATTGGGTAGCCGTTTTCATCTTATATTATGAAAAAAATGTAATGATATAATTTTCAATAATAATAATATGATAACATAATAATTCATATAATTTGTATTTTCATGGAACAACAGAAATTGTTAACGTAGTTTGGATATTACTTTAAGGGTTGGACCTCATCTGGCAGCACGGAATCGCATTTGTTCCGCCTGTGCTACCACGTGCTGGAGTGTGCTACCGCATGCGAACGCGCGCTGTCTCATTCCGCAGACAAAAAAGGCGATCGCACGCGGCGGTGAAAGGATGCGTTAGCATGCTATCGCGCGCTTCAGCGTTCCGGAGTCTCCGCCGACCATTGCATTTTGTCCGTGATGCCGATCGCCTCGAGGATTCCGCCGCGTGCTATCGCATTATGCTTTCTGTCTCGGTCTAGCAAATGGCAGTTCTAAGCGACAGAAAGAGAAAGGACGACGGAAAAAGGCGATTCCGTGCTGCCAGATGAGGTCCAACCCTAACTGTGTAATACCATAGACTAAGGAAAATAGTAATACTATACTATAGTTAGCTTTAATTAAATAATAGAAATTGACAAATAGTAGGTACCAACACTACCAACTTATGAGAATACCACTAGATTAAAAAATATCGACGATAATAAGTAGGTTACAACAGAGACAAAACATTTGAATTTATTCTGTATTACAAACAAAAAAAAATTAAAAATTTATCGGAAATATTAGGCAAAGCAGTTAGCAGAGAGGGCGCTTCTAGCACTTACAGTAAACAATCCGACCAAAATACGACAGGTTGCACAAGTCATATCAGAATATTGACAGAAACGTTGTCAAACGTCGAACGAACCTGTTTATTTACTGTAGGTATAATATGCTAATGCTGCCTCTAGGCTCTAGCGTGAAAACATTACAGCCCTGTTCGAGTCATCTATATTATAGAAAGATAAATTTAATAAAAACATAGATGATAGAAGACAGAAAATTATTATAAGAATTTGAGACTATTGTTAGAAAACCTTTTTTTTTAAATATCAACATTTAATTGGTTTTAAACTTTTAACCAAAATTTTTTGTAGGTTTCGACCATACAACAATATTTTAAAAAATTTACCAAAATAACAAAAGATAAATAAAGATGCTAAAGTTAATACTTTTATGCAATGTTTTGTCCTAATTAAATCAAACAAATGGAACAAAATATTGCAATTGCAAAAGTACATAATGTATAATAATATTTTTTAGAAATTATGAAAATTACATTTTGAAGAATTAAAAATTAAGGCACAGTAAAAAATAAATGTTATAATAATAATTGGCATTTCGTATGGCCACAACTTTGAATGCGTCTATGCAACTAATGGTCTTAAATTACTTGACCTATTTTAATCCGTTCAAATAATATCCACATCATTCTTTAATGATTTTTTTAAGATTTTGAAATAATTTTTACAACTGAACAAAACGCAATTAGCTACATTTAAACATTGAGGTCACATAAGTTTTTGCAAAATATGTTGAAAAGATATTTTTTATAACTTACAAAATCTTTATATTATAAACTAACAATATTATTAATTGCTTTTCATACACTTTTTAAATGGTTTACATTTTAGGCACTTGTTATTATAAACTGTTGAGACTTATAAATTGTTTTGTTAGGCAAATAAACATCAAGAAGATGCCCCTGTTCAGTTGTCTATAAATTCTTAGAATAAAAAGAAATGGTTTTCCAAACTGGACGGCAGTTTTACGTAGCAATATCTGATATCCAAATTGAATTAATAAATGATCTGTAGCATTTCTATCCGAACATTGCTCCACAGTTTGAGCACCTCCTGTTCTTGAGAGCGAGACAGCACAAGATTCCAATAGGGAAGAAGAGGATAGCACATAGAATACCGAGACATGTGAAATCATCTTCTAGTATACCTACTCGGCAGGCTGGACAGGCACCAACGGCTATTATTGTTGGTGGTATAATGATGTTAGTTGCTCCATAGTTTGGCATGGCATACGGTTGGCCCTGTGGTGCGGAGGGGTACTGTTGTGGAGTGTACCCTGGTGGGGGCGGTGGAAATGTCCCCTGAGGTGGTGGTGGTCCATATTGTGGAATGTTCTGAGGACCTGAAACATATTAAATGAAAGGTTAGGAAGTCTACGAAAACTTACGGAACAATTTTTCTCTACCCCAGTAGCAGACTTTTAACTTGTATACAAATGGCACCTTTTACTGGAAAATATGTTTAAGCATTTTATGAGGAGTCAGACAAACAGATATGCTTTCACCTTTTACAACAGTAACAGATTGAGTAAATAGTGATTTAATTTTATCAACAAACTAGCCACCCGCCCCGGCGTCGCACGGGTATAAAATATATAGCCACTGAAAAACTGATGAAAATCGATAGCCTATCATCCTTCACGTGGTCTACTTCTTATCTATGCCAAATAACATAAAAATTGCTCCAGTAGTTCGCGAGATAAGCCCTTTCAAATAATTTCCCCCGTTTTTTCCACATTCTACTATTGGTCTTAGCGTGATAAAATATAGCCTATAGCCTTCCTCAATAAATGGGCTATCTAATACTGAAAGAATTTTTCAAATCGGACCAGTAGTTCCTGAGATTAGCGCGTCCAAGTTAGCCCTTTCAAATAATTTTCCCCGTTTTTTCCACATTTCCCTCTATTTCTTCGCTCCTATTAGTCGTAGCGTGATAAAATATAGCCTATAGCCTTTCTCGGTAAATGGGCTATCTAACACTGAAAGAATCATCAAAATCCGTTGCGTAGTTTTAAAGATTAAAGGGAACAAAGGGACATGAGGGAAATAAAAGCGACTTTGTTTTATAATAAGTATAGAAGTATAGGACTCTATTCTCTAAAATTTTTTTAGTCTAATAAGAAAATATAGAAATGAATTCAAGACGTGAGTGGAAGAATATGGTAAGTAACATGAAAAAACTTCCCGTTTTTTTGCTTAAATGGAGGCTTTAGGGTCGGAAAAATTATTTGAAATAAAAAAACTGTGGAGTATATTTGTATTTTGTAGCCAGATATATTAGCTAGGTCATGAAGTAGATAAGTTACAAGTTTTATGAAAATAATAAGGGAAAAAATGAGTTATTGTCCGTATGTTACTAAATGTTACTTGTTCGATTCTTCCACTCACGTCTTCAATTATTATATAGTTGTATTTCAGCAGTTTGAGGAAAAAATATAATACGGTAATTCATATTTGAAATCACATTACTTACGCACAAATAAAAAGTACCATTACTAATTGTATGAATCACTTTAACTGTTATGCTTATCAGCATTAGGGTATAAACACACTCACTACATGACACACATCACATCATCGGTTTGGGCATGAAGAGGTAACAAACAGACAGACAGACAGACACACTTTCGCATTTATAATATTAGTATGGAAGTATGGATTTATCATTTAAATTAACCAATTAAGACTTGTGCATAATACTAACAATTATTTTTATGTAGCATACAAGTTACTTACTATTACTTTACTTTTCTGTACAACCAAAATAGATGAAAAGGCATATCAAATTTCTAAGCAACTTAAACTTTGCCACTCTTTTTATAAGATTCAGTTAATGTTACATGTAGCATCAATGTCATAAGTGGATTTGCACCTTAACTATAATGTTCAGATCATATTTCCAATAACCTTCTCCATATTGTTATTTTCCTTGTATAATTTTTAGTAAAATGTTATTGTTTGAGTTGGTACAATATACTGATTTTTTAATTATAATAATATGCTGATGAAACTAATTTATCTCTCTTAATTTGCCTCAAACTTCATAACAACATGCACTTAGCATAATATTATTGTGAAATAATAAAACTAATCATCAAACATAGCTCACAAAAAGCCTTCAAAGTATTATAAAACAGGTCAATTAATGTTGAATCCAATTTGCGTGAGCGTAAACACACCGTTATCAATTTTCTGATCATTAGAACAAATATATTTTTGTTGAAAAATATGTTACCTGGCGGCATTGTAGCAGAATACGGGGGAGGCTGTTCGGTCACAGTGGGTTTCTCCATGATCTCAATTTGCTTCTCTTCTTCAATTTGAAACACAAAGAACCACAAAATGCCTGCAAAAATGCAAAACAAAACTTATCAACAATTTTTTCCAGAATTTTTTTGCGTTCAGCTCGCTGTCAAATGTGGTCAAATGTGAGCTGTCATTTGTCAAAACGTCACTGTCATACACCACTACACAGATTATATTAGCTCATCTGTCAAGCGCCCAAAATGGACGCCTTACCCTAAGGGCTGGCTTACACGTATTAAGTAGATAAGTAGATATATATACCTAAGTCGTGTTCATTTGCTTTTTCAACTGCGCATGCGCAGCTTTTTTGTGTGTCAGTGTGAGTGTCATATTCTAAAATACCTTGTTATGTTCTAAAATACCTGTCAGATTTTCTAAAATCTGACAGAAATTGATCGGTATTTTAGAATATGAAGGGTCCAGTTCAAGATGAGTCCACTTTTAGTGTTTTGCGTAATCACAAAATTTAATACTTTTTTTGATATAAAAACGAATAATAAACCAGTTTGAACTATTGATGGTGCTTATAAAGCAAATTATAGGGGGTTCTTTTAAGTAAATATCTGATTTTGAAATTCTATTAAAGTTTATAGAAGAAAAGTATCGAAAATTTGATTGGACTTAAACGTAAATCTTTTGGACTTGGGGATTTCTTTATGGCACTTAGGGTCTTTTGGTTGGACTTAGGGATTTTACTTTAAAAATTTTAGGACTTAGAGAATACACCCTGGTAACATGACTGTAAAAAACACTGGTTTCCATATAACTTCTGTTTTTGGGTATGGAGAAAGGACAAAACAATCATGTAAGTAAGCAAAGTATATTTTTCAATCATTGCAACAGTAAAATTTTTATTAAACGACTATTAGAAAAAAAAAACTTAAATCTAAACCTTCTCTTAGTTAACTACTACTCTAAATTATTCTTCTGCTTCATCTTTTGCTGCAGTATTTTTAACTTTTCACTTCAATCACAGCAAATTTCGGTTAGCAGAAAGAATCATTTTTGAAATATTTTAGTTTTCTGTTGACATAAGGATTAAAAAAAAAAGAATGGACTTAGGCATATTAAAGAAAAAAAACTTGGACTTAGGGTTTTTGAACTCAAGTCACTGGACTTGGGCACAAACAAAGAATCCAAAAAACACTCTTAGGAACATCATAGAAATGATTTAAATACAGAAAACCATAGACAATAACGTGCACAACCTAGCAGTGTTGCTAGTGCAAAAAGTCCCTAAGTGTACTTAGGGACTTCTTGAACTGGACCCTTCATATGACACTCTCTTGACATGCTCTTGACACACAAAAAAGCATCGTTTCTTTATATCGTCCAGGTCAGAAGTCTAGTCAAAGTCGAAGTAAAAAGTCAATACAGTCAAGGAGTCAAGTCGGTCGATTCAGTAAAGTGGTAGATGTTACGTAGTATACAGTTTACATCCTCTTTGGTTGTAGACGCTCTGAAACTTTCGATGGAGTTTTGAAGGGAACACAAAATAGCTTTTTTCTGGATATTACATCACTTTCCTACACTTGTGCACGATAAAGAATATCTATAGTTAATATCCTACCAATGTTACACATTAAAAACCCCATTAACACAATTTTTGTAAAATAATACAAAACACAACATCAGTCTTCATATTCCCGGCAAAACTACTTCTTACTCTAAACTCTAAAATCTAAGCTAACACTACTCTTGACTCTTCTCAGTTTATCGTATTTTAGAGAATAATATTATTATTAAACAATGGGCACTAGTCACTAGGTACCAACCTGAGGCTTAATATTATTAACTTTTAACTTTTAGGTTTAGTTAGGACTTAGGTCTTAGGACAATACAGGCTAATGCAATTACATGATTTTCTAGAAAATGATGGGCCATGGCTAAGGTGACCATACGTCCCGCTTTGGGCGGGACAGTCCCGCTTTGAGGCAGTCTGTCCCGCTGTCCCCCGCGAGGCCTAAATTGTCCCGCTTTTGCAAACAGACCAAACGACAATTTAAAACTATTTTTATGTTTGAAATGCCTGTGTAATACCTGGTAATAACGCACTCCCATTCAACAAATGTGGTTAGTCTGCCATTAAATTTGCTTACACAGATAAATAAAATAAATTAACGTTTATTCAAAAAAAATTTGAACGTTACACAAAGTACCTACATTTAAAATAATAATGATAGGCACTAGACATATCAATTGTATTTACCTCTATACTTTCATTGGGGGGGGGGATCCGTAGATGTACCGCTCTGACTAAAAAAATTGATGGTCACGTTAGCCATGGCCCATGGGGTCGGATGGGAATGTAAAAACTCGTCCTGCCTGATCTCTCTTTGGACGTACATATCTAATATTATCTGTTTTAATGTTTTAATGGGTAACGACTGACGAGATGCGAGAGTAAACAAAATGACAATGTCCCCGTGTACTGCGCATATACTTGGACACTATAAATTATAAAATACCAGGCTTGCGTAGCTGGCTCGGTTTTAATAAAACTAGCCACCGACGTCGCAATCAGTCCTAAGCATCGTCATTGCTCATATTCATGACTATCACTTTTTAAATAATAGAATTTACAAACTAATAGTGAAATAATAAACGTAAATCAATAATTTAAAAATGATTTCGTTTAAACTAAATTATAGGAACAAATTAAAACAACACATCAATAAACTTTCAATATAATTGTCATATTTCACAAAACAATAACTAGTAACTCCATTTAACTAGCTTAAAATATAGCGACCGATAATTATTTACAACATAACTAACGTCATATTGTCATTATATTCTACTAATGCATACTCTACTTCTAAAGCAAACTACCTAAATACTATTAATTTACAATTATTTTAATTTTTATGTCCGCTTTTTAATCTATCATTATTTTAATAATAGTATTTCTTAATTAATGGATGACAAATAACAATATTATACTTTTATTGCAATTGAAAAAATTAAATTACATCAAATTTCAAGAGTAAAACTATTGTAATCTACTTCCTTTTTTGGGTCAGGTAATAAGAATAGAAGTCTCATTTTGATGTGATGTAAAGTTTTCATCCTTTTATAATTAACATACCTACGCCTTAACAATTTGTAATTTCCTATATCAAAGTCAAAATATACAATTAAGGTATAAACTATATAATAATATTTACAAAAAAATTGGTGCTCACTAAATTAAAAAAAAAACTTTACAACAAAGAATATGATATCACTAGTGATACAAGTATTTAAGCATTTTTTAGTTAAAAAAATTCTAACCAGACAACCGTTTAAAAAAGTTGACTCGAGATGTCATATTTACAGTCTAACTTGCAGATTCAGCATAATATATACAAAAAAAAAAACTCGTGTAGGAATTATACGCAGCAAATGTCAATTCAAATCAATTTAAAGTTTTGTATTAGCGATACCAGTTACAATCACCTTAATTGCGCACGTTCCGTTTTATCTGCAAGCTGGACCGTCACATAGTTTATTTTTTTATTTTAGAAACCATAGTCAGTTTTTATTACTACTTTAATGGAATGCGTTCAAAGCACGTTACACGAATAAGTAGTGGGAATATTTGTATATAAATACATTCCATATCGTGCTTATATCTATGATATGTTTTTAATTTAATGACAACATTAGAGCGATAACATAAGCGGCAATGGACACATGGTGGTGATAATGGACTTATGATCGATGATCACAATATTAATTTGACGACCAGATACGTTGATTCTACATTATTGTGCGTTATTAATTGTTCAACATGTACCATCGAAGACATTGATTGATAGGCAGTTGACGGACCTACGTCATTTGGTCGGATTATGTCAAATCAACTACGATAACATGGCGCGCCCCTCCAAATTACTGTTTCAATGTGTGTAGTCACATCCTTATGAAAGAGTTTGTTGTAGAAAGTATTCAACCAATCAACCAGTACTCGTAATATTTGTCACTTATTACTAAGAATTGTTGGTCAACTAATCATAACTAGCGGACCGCGCAAGACAACGTACTTCAAACGTTTTGACAACAAGCGCCATGTTATCGTAGTTTATCTCTAAGCTGAGATCTGTCGGCTCAGTTTGACATAACGCCACCAAGTTACGTAGGTCCGTACTATGATTCAACTTTCCTGATAGTACATTTATTACTTTTTCTATCTTAAAATCTGCAGCTGCATTTGTCCCTGCTTAGACAGTAAGTATATTATATTTATTGTCTACGGCTAGAACAATCAGCTGCAGGTCTGCTTGCATAGATGCTGATACCTATTGGCTATACTCGTGTTGTCTATAGCTAGAACCAAGCTACGGGTCTGCTTCTCACGGCCCGCGACGCGATGCTTGCACTTGTCCAGGGCCTCCGCTACCATATGTGCAATGTGCGCAATGCACACGGGCGCCATCCTCTAGGGGCGCCAAATCGCCAAAACCAAGGGCCCAAAAAATTTGCCTAAAGGGGCGCAAAAATCTTTTTTTTTGCACACAGGCGCCAGTAGCCCTTACGGGGGCACTGCACTTGTCGACGGCAGTCTTCAACTGTCGACGGCAGCCTTCAACTGTCGACGGCAGCCGTCAACTGTCGACGACTGCCGTCGACAAGTGCCGTTCGTCTGTAAGCGCTCTTAGTCGCTGGTAGATATTGTCAACGCTGTAGTCTACGCCTAGAACTGTTGTCTACACTTAGTCACTGGTAGATAATATTGTCAATGTTCGCAGCGCGTTGTTATCACTAAGGCTCCTTACAGACGAACGGCATTTGTCGACGGCAGGACAAGTGTCAACGGCTGCCGTTCATGCCGTCGACTGCTGTCAACGCGTGCCGTTCGTCTATAAAAAGCCTTAGTCGCTGGTGGATATTTCTATGCTGTCGTCTATGGCTAGAACTGTTGTATACGCTTATTCACTGGTAGATATTGTCTATGCTCATATCGTCTACGGCTATAAACGCAGCCAGCGTCGCGTTGTCTATGCTTAGACATAGGTACTTGTTGTTTATGCTAGTGTTGTCTATGGCTTTCTAGCCATAGACAACATTAGCATAAACAACAAGCGCAAGGGCATCCAGCAGCCGGTCTGCTCGTCGCGACGCGTCTCGTTTACTCGTTGTCAACACTTAGTCGCTGGTATATAGTCTATGCTCGCGCGTTGTCTATGCTTGTTGTCTATGTCTAGAAGCGCACATGCAGCCAGCAGCCAGCACACTTGGTCACTGGTATACATTGTCTATGCTCGCGGCGTTGTCTATGCTCGCACGTTGTCTATGCTTGTTGTCTACGGCTAGAACCGCACGGGCATCCAGCAGCCAGTCTGCTCGTCGCGGCGGTAGTAGTGCGCGCGGTTCTCGGGGAACACCGTCACAGCGGGGAAAGGATGCTGCTGGATGAATTTCAGCATCATGCGGATCTGGAAATTGTATTTAGTTAATAAGCTTTACCGCCATACCCAGAGACATTTAACTATGTTTATGCTAAGTACTCACATACGGTTTTGCTCGATAGTTTTACTCGAAATCGAGCAAAAACCACCGTGTGGACCGCAAAACTCACAGCTCGAAGGCTCGCATCGAGCCAGTTTGAAGGCTCGAATCGAGCCGGCTTGACAAATTTTTTGACACAACTCTTCCTAATTTTCTTCGAACTGGAGTAAAACTATCGAGCAATGCTGAATGTGTGGACGAAAGCCCGAGCCGTAGTTTTTACTCTACGTGATTGCTCGATCGAGCAAAACCGTATGTGAGTACTTACACTTAACCTTTAATTTAACAAAGAGTTTGACAGATAATGAATGGTGCTTATGTCAAAATTTTGAATTAATTTCATTTAAGTACATAATTAACTAGATGATGCCCGCAACTCCGTTGTGCCAAAACTCGTTTATCGCGCAGGAACCGTACATTTTTCCGGGATAAAAAGTAGCCTATGTCCTTTCCTGGGACTCAAAGTATCTCCATACCAATTTTCAGCAAAATCGGTTCAGCGGTTTGGACGTGAAGAGGTAACAGACAGATAGACAGACAGACAGACACACTTTCGCATTTATAATATTAGTATGGATGTTACACCCTGAGTGCGGCAGTCAAGACATTCTCCTAGAGTAAGAACCTGCGACGGCCAGACTTTCCTTATTTTAGTAAAGCTGAAAGTTTGCCTGTTTGTGACCTTTACAGAGGTAAGAATGACCAGCAACTGCTATCGAGATTCGGTCGCGGTTACTTCAGCCGCACTAGCACGCTGCACGGCCACCAGTAGAAATGCGAAAGTATAGACAAACTGTGGAGATAAACTTAAGGTGAAGTTCCGATCTTGTTTCGTTCCGAAAAATTCAATTAAAATGCCACTTTACGAGTATGACAGACTATAGTCCTAAAAATTAAAATAATTTCCTACTTTATGACATATATGCTAGTCTGTCATAAAGTTGCATTTTAATTGAATTTTTGTCGGTCGCGATTAGCCGCGGTAAAGATCGGAACGACACCTTAAGTTTATGTCCACGGTTTGTCTATACTTTGGCATTCGGCATTTCTACTGGTGGCCGTGCTAGCCCGGCAGAGTTTAGGAGGTATCCAGTTCTGAAGGTCTACCTGACCGTCGAGAAAAGGTAAAGTTCAATTTCATAACTTATAATTCTTTGCGGTAAGTGGAGGAATCTCGTCTTACAGTGCCGGACATTTTTGACAGTTGCTTCCCAGTGCTAGATACCCAAACATTCTTAGGGCCTGTTTCACCACTTCCTCATAAGTGCCGAATAGGCTATTCACCACTAAACTTGACAGATGAAGTATGGTGAATCTGTCAAAAAAGCTGTGAATATCCTATACGGCACTTATGAGGAAGTGGTGAAACAGGCCCTAAGAATATTTGGGTATCTAGCACTGGGAAACAACTGTCAAAAATGTCCGGCACTGTAAGACGAGATTCCTCCACTTACCGAAAAGAATATAAGCTATGAAATTGAGCTTTACTCTTTCTCGAAGGGTCAGGTAGACCTTCAGAACTACCTACCTCCTAAACTCTAAAGTAACCGCGACCGAAACTCCATAGTTGCTGGTCTTACCTCTGTAAAGGTCACAAACAGGTAAACTGTCGGCTTTTCTAAAATGTGGAAAGTCTGGCCGTCGCAGGCTCTTGGTCCATAATATCACAATCAATAGGTAACAAAAAAGCAAAAACGACGTGAGTGCCCTCAACGCTTCTCGGTTACGAATGTAAATTAGGGTATTACCCCCCCACCCCCCTGGCGTAGCCCCTTAGGGCCGGGACACAAAAACACGGCACGACGTCGTACGGCGCCGTGTCGTGGGAATCCACGACGCGGGTCGTAAAAAACCACGGCACGGCGCCGTACGGCGTCGTACGACGTCGTGCCGTAGAAACTCACGTAGAAATTCAAGATGAGTTTCTACGACGCGACGTCGTACGACGTCGTACGGCGCCGTGCCGTGGTTTTTTACGGCGCGCGCCGTGAATTCCCACGACACGGCGCCGTACGACGTCGTGCGACGTCGTGCCGTGTTTTTGTGTCCCGGCCCTTAGTAGCTACGCCATTGCTACAATCAAATAAGTATATATGTCACCGTTAGATTGTAAACACCGCGAGATTGTAATATGGCGAAGTGATGGATTGTAAACAAACAGTTTTCCGGTGATTTTAAATTAATTATTTCGTATTTAAAATAACTTCAATGCCAAATGGTATGAGATGTGTAACATAAAATAAAATTTAGATATATTTAAAGTCCTGTTTGAATGTTCGGTTATTAAAATTAACCTAATTTATAATTCAAACTGCACTTTAAATATATCTAAATTTTATTCAATAATAAATACATCAAATATTCAGGCAATTGAAGTTATTTTAAATACGAAATAATTAATTTAAAATCATCGGAAAACTGTTTGTTTACAATCCATCACTTCGTAATATTACAATCTCGCGGTGTTTACAATCTTACGGTGACATAATATATAAAATATAATGTAACGCCATAGGGGGTGTAACAAAACTAAGTGATAATATTAACTTTAGGGTGTGTAATTATGGGTCCCCGGGGTGCTTCACCTAACTGAGGCATATCCCCAACCCGGAGCACCCATCATGGGTATCCCCTGTGCATAAAAAAAGGGTCCCCTGTTTAGAGCCCTGTACAGAGTTCGGTGTGGAAGCGAGCAATTTTTTTGTGATTTGTATGGGCAAACGCCCCAGCGTCATTTTCCCTATAACAAAAGTTAAAAAAAAAGTTACTCTTTCAGCGCTGCTATTTTCCTAGTCCCCTGTATAGCAGAGGAGTGGAGTGTGGACCCATACACAAAATAAAGTATTGCCACTTAGTTTTGTTACACCCTTGTACAATAATTACAATATTTTGTAGAATAATATTAATCTGAACTAGTATCATGAAGTGTCAGGCACTTTTCATGGACCAAAACTTTTGTCAGACGCTTTGAAGCTCCACAAACAATAAATTTGTCGCTATATTGTTTTATAAGGCGTTATTTTATTTTATAACATAAAAAATAAATTCTTGCTAAATTGTTTTACAAGGCGTTATTTTTTTGTGGACCTATAAAGCGTCTGATAAAAGTTTTTGTCCATGAAAAGTGTCTGACACTTCATGATACCAGTTCAAAATAATATTTAGAGCATACGCCGCTGCTGCAAAGACTCGAGGCTTTTCCCAGTGGCGTAACTATACCATCTGGGGCCCATATCAAATCCATGGGGCCCTATTAGTAAAAATCGTCCCGGTAATAATAAAACTGGTAAAATCAATGTACAAAAATTTTTTGACCTCACGGACTCTTGGCCCGCGCCCTTTTGGGTCGGGGGCCCGTAGCATTTTGCCACCCTATAGTTACGCCACTGGCTTTTCCACTCACATTATGCACGAAGTGTGGCGGCTCCAACGTGGGTGTGGTGCTCAGGTGCTGCAGGATGAACTCGTCCGACTGCTGCAGCCACAGGTCCACGCTGCGCAGCGGGTCGTAGTTGAACGGCCCTATGCGCAGCATACCGATGCCGTTGTCGTATATGTCCAGCACCTGTAATTGTGATACACATAACTGATGATAGATGGCGCTTTACTAAAAACTATTTTTAGGATGGTAAGTAATTAAAAAAAAAAGTAATATCCAAGTTATTGGAGACATGAGATCCCGTAATTCAGTTATGTGATTGTTTTATCTATACATACTACGCAACGGATTTTGATGATTCTTTCAGTGTTAGATAGCTCATTTATCGAGGAAGGCTATAGGCTATATTTTATCACGCTAAGACTAATAGGAGAATGTGGAAAAAATGGGGGAAATTGTTTGAAAGGGCTTATCTCGCGAACTACTGGAGCAATTTTTATGTTATTTGGCACAGATAAGAAATAGACCACGTGAAGGATCATAGGCTATCGATTTTAATATTTTTTTCAGTGGCTATATATTTTATACCCGTGCAACGCTGGGGCGGGTAGCTAGTTTCGACATAAAGTAAAGGTGATACCGCACTAAGCGACACTACATTGCAGACTTGCAGCGGAGTAAGGACTCCTACACATAACTGCGAATTCATGCGAATTCGTATCGCATTGTTATTTTTATTATGAGTTTTGTCGCAGATATTTGCGATGTGATGCGAATTCGCAGTTATGTGTGAGAGCCCTTACGCGACACATCAAGGCCAAATTACTCTTCGTATGAAATCGTATGCTGCACTACTCGGCAGCGGCGCTACGCGACATAAAACGTCTTTAAGGAACTTAAATGTCGCGTCGCTCCGGTCATCTCCGGTTCAATCCGGCAATCCGGAATCATTCATCTCCGGAATCGAACCCACGACCTCCGAGTCAAGAGCCGCGCTCTATACCACTAGACTAGGCTAACTAAAGGACTAGGCGTCTAATAGGCACAATAAAGGCCAGACCGCATCAGGCGACGCTGCGCTGTAGCGGAACGACGCGACACTTGTTCCATAGCACTGACGTTTTGTCGCGACTCGCGTAGCTTCGCTGCCGCGTAGTGCGGATTGAGATTTCATACGAAGAGGAAATGGCCGTGACGTGTCACGTTAGGGTCAATTCAGACCGCAACGCAACGCGTAGATTTATTTCTAAATTTGTATTGAATTGACAGATTTAAATTGCGTGAGACGTCTTGCAAATCTGTCAATACAAATTTAGAAATGCATCTACGCGTCGCGTTTCGGTCTGAATAGACTCTAAATTAACAGATTTTTCCAAAAAATCCCGCAACTACCCCAGGGGCAACGAGTGAAGACACTTAGAGCGCCTTCACATTACGTCGCAAGCAGTGCGGCAGCAGCGCTGCAGCCGCACTACTCGAGACTTAATGTGAAGGCAGCCTTACCTGCGTCGAGTTAGGCCCACCAGTGAAGGCCCTCGCGCTGCGCAGCGGCAACTCGGGGCCCTTGTCAGGGAAGTTGGCGGGGAAGATGTCCCCGGCGCGCAGGTCGAGCCCCACCCCCGTGACCAGGGGTGCCGGGGCGGAGCCCCCGAGCGCCGTGTTCAGCTCGCAGCAGCACGCCAGCGTCAGGTCTATCTCCTCGGTCAGACGGTGGAACGACACTGGAACGAATAAAATTATGTTTGTTTTATTTCTAAAAAAAAAAAAAAATTAAGTATATTTTGTTTCTTTTATTCATTTCTCTTCATCTCAAAAGGAAGTGACAAGCTTTAAAGGAATAAAATTATGAACTGATTGTGTTTGTTTCATTTGAATTAGGTTTTTTAAGGCAGTTTATTAATTTGTAATATAGTGAGTGTAGCAAGCGCGCCACCCCGGCAAGTCCGCCATATAGCTTTAATTCTATACTGATTAGAAATCTCTAATCTCTCTCTCCGGGATGACGCGCTTTGCCACACTCGCTATACGCTTTCTGTCGCCTTCAACAATCACCTTTAGGCTACCTTCACACTAGCTTTTGTCCAGCGTAGGCGTTCGATGAACGTATGCGCAGCGCAGAAATTGCGACAACGCGGCGCGTACGTCGCGTTGTCTCTGCTTCTCTACTGGAACAATCAGTACGCTGCGCATGCGCCGCGTGTGCGCGACGTATACGCCGCGTTACTGCGGTGTCATTTACAATCATTTCGATGTCAAAAGTACTTTCTGTTGTTGAACTCATTTTGCGTCGTATTACTTCGGGCGCGTCTACGAATAAAAGAATCAACGCGTGCACAGGGGTACATTACATGACACCGCAGTAACGCGGCGTATACGTCGCGCACACGCGGCGCAAGCGCAGCGTACTGATTGTTCCAGTCGAGAAGCGGCGACAACGCGACGTACGCGCCGCGTTGTCGCAGCGTCTGCGTCTGCGTCGAACGCCAACGCTGGACAAACGCTAGTGTGAAGGCAGCCATTAAATTATTTCAAGCAACAAGTTAATCATAATTCCAATAATAATTTCAATAAGCCCTATAATATTATACGCGACGTATGCATTCCCAATTTTACGAGGATCTATGAGCGATAAATTCGATCATAATATAATGCAGCTAAATTACATTCAATTGCGAATCCTACTCCATTGTAATACGATCGTAATTAGATTGAGCGTGCTGCTGCCCACGCCCAATTGTAACATGACGGTATTTGGCACCCTGACAGATGGAACGACCTTCGCGACTAATTTAATTATCACTTGTCTGTATGTATATTATTCCAGACACAGAAACTCATTACAAATTACAATACGCACATACATACAATAATTTCGCACTAGCGGGCGAATGATAAAGGTGCTGGATTTATAATTTTTACTAGCGACCCGCCCCGGCGTCGCACGGGTATAAAATATATAGCCACTGAAAAAATTATTAAAATCGATAGCCTATGATTCTTCACGTGGTCTACTTCTTATCTGTGCCAAATAACATAAAAATTGCTCCAGTAGTTCGCAAAATAAGCCCTTTTAAATAATGTCCCCCGTTTTTACCACATTCTCCTATTAGTCTGAGCGTAATAAAATATAGCCTATAGCCTTCCTCAATAAATGGGCTAACACTGAAAGAATTTTTCAAATCGGACAAGTAGTTCCATTAGCGCGTTCAAGTTAGCCCTTTCAAATAATTTTCCCCGTTTTTTCCACATTTTCCTCTATTTCTTCGCTCCTATTAGTCTTAGCGTGATAAGATATAGCCTATAACCTTCCTCGATAAATGGGTTTTCTAACACTGAAAGAATCATCAAAATCCGTTGCGTAGTTTTAAAGATTAAAAAGGGAACAAAGGGACATGAGGGAAAAAAGCGACTTTGTTTTATAATAAGTATAGATGAGTGTAGGCCACTTTATTTCCGCCGCCCTTTCCACCATCGAGGAAATTGATTCCTAGGCAGTTGACAAACCAGCGTCATTTGGTCGGATCATGTCAATTCAATATTAATTGTGATCTGTCGGCTGGGTTTGACGTAACGCGACCAAACTACGTAGGTCCCTCATCTGCCTAGGATTCAACTTCTCTGATAGTACAAAATCTACCCCCCTAGGAAACTGCCGCCTCTTGCCAGCGGCCTACGGCTACATGAAGTTGCAGCAGACGACGTGTGTGCGACACTACTGGTTTCTATGTATTTCTATGAATAGTGTCGCTAGCTTCGTGTCGCAGGGTATTTCGTAGAAATACATAGAAACCAGTAGTGTCGCGACGACACGTCGTCTGTGGTTGCTTCACGTCATGCGCTGCTAACCGGCACCTTTATGCTGGCTTCTCACGGCGCGTATTATCACGAACCGCGCTGCGTCACCTTGAGCCCTTTACATAGGGTACAATTTTAAACTAGGCCTTTTCATCCGTTGTGGATGATTTATATAGTATTTTCAGAGCGAGGTAACCACTCCTCAAATACTGTAGTGCCTGGGACAAGATTTTTAAATGTCCGTATGGTTGCCCAAGCACATACGGCATTCTAGCAACATAGTCGGCCTAGTCCAGAGGAAAGAACTAGTCAATACGTCTGGGGACTGGGACCAACTATGTGCGGGTTTCCTCACGATGTTTTCCTTCACCGTACGAGCGTCCGTATTGTGTACTTGAGATCAGAAAATGTCTCATTGGTACACGCCTCCATCCGGGATCGAACCTGCACCATCTGAGAGTGCGAACCAAAGGTCTTCCCATTAGGCCACGGACGCTCTTAGGGTACAATTAAAGTGGCCAATACTCATAAAAAATATAAATCCAGGTCTAAGCTGAAGGTGCTCACGCATAGATATTAGCAAACAGTTTGTCGGAGTATCTGTGGGGGTCGGTAATGCTTTTTGGGTTTATAAATAAGCCCAAAAAGCATTACCGACCCCATGGCGTGGGCAGCAGCGTCCTATGCCGGCTTCTCACGGCGCGTAATATCACGAGCCGCGCCGCGCCAGCTCGAGCCACGCGCCGTGTGAAGGTAGTGGTTAGAGCAGGCGCGTCCGATCCGATTGATATGCGGCTCGTGATATTACGCGCCGCGAGAACGGGTAGCGCAGACTCGCCTGTTGGCTCGTGCTCGCTCGTACAAATGGGCTCGGCGCTGCTCGTGATATTACGCGCCGTGAGAAGCCAGCACTAGGAGGGAGACAGATTGACAGAAGGGCTAAAGATACTCACGCATGATATTAGCGAACAGCTTGTCGGAGTATCTGTGTGGGTCTGTGAACCCGCCGACTAGCTGCAGCTCGAGCCGGCCCTCGGGGTAGCCGACCGCGAGCTGCTGCGTCTTCGCCACCATCGCCGCCGCCGCCTCCGCCGTGCCCGAGCCGTCGAAGTGCGCCAGCGAGACTGCGCCTGAACCTGGAAAATACACGTAAAATATAAGTACCATATCCGTACAAAGGTTTTTTTTTTATTAAATAAGGGGGCAAACGAGCAAACGGGTCACCTGATGGTAAGCAACTACCGTCGCCCATGGACACACAGGTTATAACTTATAAGCCGCACACTGGCCAAGCGAGTAGCCTCGCGAGAGTCGGGCCGCGGCACGATCGGGCAGCGCGTACGTTGGCCTCGGGCGAGGCACGTCTGAAACGACCGACGATTTGCCTAACGAGGCAGCCTCACGAGGTTGCTCGCTCAATCAGTACGCGGCTATCGAACTTTGAATCGATTTTGTTGAAATTTGGATAGAGATACTTTGAGTCTTGGGGAAGGACATAGGATAGTTTTTATCCCGGAAGAATGTACGGTTCCCGCGTGATAAACTAATTTTGGCTCAACGGAGTTGCGATCTGGATACACATAAAATATTAGTATCAACTATCAGAGAAGTTTATGCATAGGCAGGTGGCAGTATTTTGGTCGCGTTATGTCAATCCAGTCGACAAAATATTACGACTAAGGCCAGGTTCACACGGCACAATCCTGAACGTTTCCTACAGTATACGTCTTAACGAATAAATAATGGCGCATACAATGTATATAGAACCATTCACACGTCGATTGTACTGCACGATTTGTTGCAGTACAATCGGCGTGAATGTTAAGACGTATACTGCAAAAAAAGTGCAGGATTGTGCCGTGTGAACCTACTCTTACGTTGACATAGCCCGCCCGAATGACTTAGGCGGTAGGCCTACCTATGAATCAAATTCTTCGATGGTACATAAACAGACTGACACGTCAAGAGAGAAATAAGAAGTTTATAATGCTAAGGCTGCCTTTACATTAAGTCGCGAGCAGTGCGGCAGCCGCGCGGCTGAAGCGCTGCTGCCGCACTGCTTGCGACATAATATATAATGTGAAGGCGCTCTAATTGCTAACTGTGAGTCTCTTCTCTTTCTGTTACAACTTCACACTTAAGCCGCTGAACCGTTTTTTTTCTTATAGCGGCTGATTCTGTGTGTAAAACATGCAAATATATAAATTTATCCAATGATCAGTAATATTTTTTGAAAATTTGCTTTCATAATTAGCCATCAGATTCTGGTAAACCTATAATAAAGTTTTAATAAATGATGGTACCAATTATTATCATAATATAGTTTTTTATTTTCATACCGTACGAATTTATTTAAGACTCCGCTACGAGTTTCCTTTATTTTTAACCCCCACAAATTGTCTGTCTGTCTGTTTGTCTGTCTGTGTGTGTATCTGTCCGTGGCATCGTAGCATTCAACCGAGTGGACATATTTTGATCGACATAGTTTTTTTTCGTTTGAAAGCTGATATAATCGAGAGTGTTCTTAGCTATAATTCATCATCACCAACCTGCTCAGTGCTGAAAAATCTGGGTTTATCTGGTTCATGAAAGGCCGTTAGCAACTTACAGTCGTTTGATGGGTTTAATATTTTCGTTCGTGACATTTATGAATATACAGTAGGTATACGTATACACATTAATGGAAAGTTGACCTGGTGCTGCAGCATCACATGGTAATCAACTCCTCGCCAACTTAGAGCAAAGGTTTCGTGTTCATTCGGGCTCATTTTAATTGCGATAACCAGCAAGTCGTGGATAAACGGTTAATATTGCATGCTGCTGCTGCAGTAGCATCACCTGGATTCTGTAGAAGCCGAGCTTCGTATGAACCTAAAGTGGAGGTTTCGTGTTTGGGCTCATATTAACGGCCTCATCAAAAATTACATTTATAGATGGTAATCATTATGATATGATCCTGTTGATAGGAGTTATTCTGCACTATAACCTACACAAGTTTCAAAAGCATGAAATAACATTAAATTAAGTATTTCATGCTTTTTTAGTTTTGTGTTTGGGCTCATATTAACGGCCTCATCGAAAAGGAAATATTATTTTATAAATGGTAATCATGATGTTATTTTATGACCCTGTTTGATAGGAGTTATTCTGCACCATAACCTACACAAGTTTAAAAAGCATGAAATAAAATTAAATAACGAAATAAAAAAAAAAACCGCCAAACATGAAACAACTTTAAAAAGTAATAAAATAATAATTTACTGACTTTAAGTTTAAATAATTCCTAAGTGTAAAGTAATATTGTAGTCCATAATTAGGTATTGTCAAGGTGTTTCGGGGGACCGCTAATGTAGATGTTTGATTTCACATAACATTATAGTTTAAGGGTCAGTTCACAGCGAACCGAATCGAGACAACCAGTGACTTGGCGATACAAAATGCAAAAGTCGCTGTTGTCGTAGTTTACTTGGCAGTCCCCTGACACACCGTGACAACAATAATTATGGACTAGAATACACTTAGGAATTATTAAAACTTAAAGTCAGTAAATTATTATTTCATTACTTAATACTTTTTAAAGTTGTTTGGCGGGGGTTTTAAAAAAAATCTTAACCCTTCAAGAAAAATTGAAATAATCTTTTAATTTTGATCTCATGACTTTGCATTACACTGTCTGTGAGGCAACTTTACGTGTTAAAAAGTAGGGTAGATTTTAAGTTTGCAAGATTTAACTACAGAGAAGATGAATCTAAATAAAAAACTTGTTTTTTTTTTATATCTATGGACGCTTCACACCACGTCAGTCTGGCCCCGTGGTAAGTACCTGAAGGACTTGTGTTACGGATACCAGACAACGGAAATATATGTAATACTTTTATACTATACATATATTTCAGATTTGTATTATATGATACACATATTTAATACACATCCATGACCCAGGAACTAAGATAACTATTTGTTTCGTCGGCGGGATTCGAACCCGCGACCCCCGGTTTGAGCTACCAACAGCCCACCAACTGAGGTCGTCATGGAACAGAACTTGTTCAAAATTATTGTATTGGGGCCTAAAGCTAAAATTGTTCGCGATATGCAAATGAAACAAAGTAACTGCTCGATAACAAATTTATCGACAGTCAATCACTAGCGTAGGTGTGAAATTTGTTGAATGTGTTTACTGGACTGAGGCGCGTACTTACACAGTAGATGGCAATGTGTGCGCAGCAATAAGAGCACCGCCTTGAATGTGTGAGTGTCATGGATTTGTCAATGTGTGGGTGTAATTTGTGTAATTATTTAGGTGTCAAGGTGTAAGTGTAGCTTACATCAGGACTCAAACAAAGTGCGCTCGGCAGCCTATCTCCTGTTGTTTCTGATATCTATGAAGTAAGTAAATAAACTGAAAAAATTGGGTTCAAAAACATAAGCCTATTAAGTTTTTGAACCCAAGTTTTACCGTGATTCCGCAATAAAGGGGTACTTTTGGGGGTTTATTATTTCAGTCTTATCCAAAAATTATATCATAAATATTAAACAAACTGTTTTAAATACAATGTAAATATGCGATTTTAAAGTTCAGAAATACAAAAAGTGTTTTTCACGATTAAAGGGATGGTTGCCATAAGGGTTGAAAAATTAATTAAATAATCATAAAATATAATGAAAAAAACATTAAAACATTTATTTTATCGAATTAAACCCAATTAGTTAAAACAGAATGGTTAAATCTGCATTTTTTCTATTTTCAACAAAAGGGGTGGATTTCACCCCTATAATAAAAAAAGCGCAATACGAGCGTATGTCACTTTTAAAGTAGAGCGCTTAATGTAAGTAATCCCAAATTTTCATCCAAATCAATGGAGGTTCAACAAAATCGGAGGTTGCACCTGATTTTTGCCTTCATTTACTGTACTACTATTAACAAATTTTAAAATAAAGTTGCAGTGGTTACATGCAAAGGGGTAAAAATATTTTCTATAATTTACCTGAATGCTTGACTATGACTATTATACACGTTGTGGCGTCGTCCGATCCTATGATAGTGACGTTCTCTGAAAAAGATAAGACATTGCTATCAATTTTATTAATTTACATTAGGCTAATTCTGCAGGGCGATTCATAATTTCCATTCAACTCGGATTCGGAAACTTTGGTTGCGTAATTTCGGTTGGCAGAAGTTCTGCTGTTTTTGGTTTCATATGTAATTCTGAGGCCGCCTCGAAATCAGCGGGAAGCGGGGCGGTGGCGGCGCTGAAGCGGCGCGTTCGAATGTATAGATTTATAAATTAGGTATATGGAACGGGCCTCGAAGGCAGCGGCGCAGCGAGCGGCGCGCGGCGTATTAGGGCCGCGAGTCGCGACACACCGGAATGGCAGCGGCGAGGCGAGCACTTTCAGTGTCATATGATTTTAAACTTTATCTTCATTACTGTAATATATAGTATCACTTGAGAAATCGCCGCCGCCAGCGTCCACGAGCGGCCATGAGCGGCCACGGTCGGCCGTAGACTTCTCAAGCTATACATACTATGGATTACAATAATGAAAGTGCTCGCCTCGCCGCTGCTATTCCGGTGTGTCGCGGCCCTTTGGGTCAGCGCAGACAGAGAGGAATAATCCTCGCGCGGTCTCGGGCATTTTCTTTGAAGCACTTGAAAATAAACTTTAAAATTATTACACTAAAGTGCGATAAGGGATTCCCGGGTATCCTCGAGGACGCGCGAGCATTTCTTGTAAGGTTCGAGCATTTAATATGCACTTTAGTTAATTAATTTTAAACTTTATTTTCAAGTGCATGCCCGAGACCGCGCGAGGATTATTCCTCTGTCTGCGCTGACCATAAGACTGCTTCCCGCTCCGCGCCGCTGCCACCGCACCCGCCCCGCTGCCCGCTGATTTCATGGCTGAGGTCATAAGTTAGTCTTCATTTACCTGAGCATAATTTTGCGAGCCGTGGACGGCATTGGTATATAAAAAATGTTTGCGAATGTTCCCGGCGAGGGAGCACCTTAAATCTACTCACTGTCGTGCGGCACCGCGGCCGCCATCTCCCGCTGCGCGACGTACAGCAGGCCCTGGGGGCCGACGACGCGCGGCGCCCCCCCCAGCAGCTGCGCCGCCGCATCCCGGTACCCCGGGTGCGCCGCGAGCAGGGCCCGCACCGACGTCGGGCACTCGTCCGCCAGCACGCCGTTCAACACCACCACCATACTCACGCTGCAAATAAACTCATCAAATATATACATCGATATTTCATTTGCACGTACACTTTAAAAAATAAAAATTATACAGGGTGCACCAATCAAATTCATAATGGGTGTGGAGATTGTGTCCCTTGTATAGTTTACAGCAAAATTTACTTTTGGTAAATTGGCGGTCTTACCGCTGCGAGCAGTTAAAAGTTGAGTAAGTAAATATCACGTAATAATAAAGAAACACTAAGTAATGACAAGTTTGTTTCATCAAACTTTCTCAATTGTTTTTATACATACCCTCATTTAAATGAAAATGACTTTACTTAGCTTTTGAATACAGGAAGTCACATCTCGTAAGTTTTTAATGCCTTGAAGTTGTATCTAGAATGTAATGAAGTTTTTTTGCAATTAGTTCTTGCGACACTTTTTGCTATTCACAATAATTAATAAAGGATCGATAGCACAAATAAAAATAATTATACGTCAGATAGTCTGGAGCCATACGACGAGGCGCCAACATTAACAATGATGATCTACATAATTTACATTATTACCCCGTTTATAACATTGCATATAATTATAAATTATGATTATGAAAATTCCTTACTTGAGGGACGCAAATTTTCAGGTATAATAATATTATGAAGTGTTGTCAACTCGTAATTTGCACGATCGCAAATAAGGCTAATCTGGGTAAGTTCGGACTTCAGCGACAGGGTAAATTCGGATAGTTCAAGCTAAATAAGCGAGTATGTTGTTAATATGGCGACTGTCACCATGAAACACGGTGGTACGACAAATAATTGGCGTGTGCCGTGTAGTACCGTGGCCAGCAACATAGCAAGCAAAAAGATACCCGCTGATTTAGTGTTTACTCGAACCACTGCTCTTACGGCCAGTCAAAGTGTGGGTTGCACCAGGGGCGTTGTTATAGTTAAAGTAAGTTGGTACAACTCGCCCTTAGTGGCTCTATTGACTATAATTATTGAATAACCCTTTCATACCTTGGCTAGTATGCAGAATCTATAGACAAACCGGTCGCTAAAATCGCATCTGCCTATTGCGCTATGATGGTCCACCATCGTCGATGGAAGAAAGTAGAAACTATCATACAAAGATAGTAACTAAATTTACGTAGACTGCCAAAATCGTTACCATTACGGCATTGCCATAGTCTGCTAAAAAACTACCATGGTTGTATGTATACAATGTATATTTAGTATTCCCTATTATCTAAGTCGCGAGAAATCGCGTCGTTTATATAGCGAGTAAATTTCCGAATGTCCGCCATAATGTATTCTCCACAGCAGCGGGTCACCGCGGTGTCATACATTTACATACTCCGACAGCCAAGTTAAGTAAATTATAGCCACATTAAACGTACCAACCTAAAACCTTAAGCACCTTTTTAAACGGGAATTCTGCATATGGACAAGTATGATATTTGGCAGTTGACACTACTGAAGGGTTTAAAAGGGCAAATGGTGGACCAGACTCTCTTAGGATCAGTAATCAGGAGGATGCGATGTTTTTTTTCTTTTTTAAATGAGTCAATTCAAATCAATCAATGTCTTCTTGAGTAGTAAATACTGACCAGTTTTGAATAACCCCTTAAAACTCAAAAGGCCGGGAACACAGCTACTCTTCTGATGTTACGAGTGTCCATGGGCGACGATAGTTGATTTTCATCAGGTTGCTCATTTGCTCGTTTGCCCCTAGTTTTATTTAAAAAAATGCGTTGCAGCGTGTCACTTCGCCAATTTGCAATGCATATTGCATATCTGCATTTGCAGTCACAATAGATCCTCATGGGTCGCAGTGACGCCAGGGCTATAGCGACCTGCCTTCTTTAAATACTGCATTCGCACGTAAACAAAACGTGTCATAGAATCTGGTAGTCCATAGGCAAAACGGTCTTGGCACATGTGTTATTCAATTAGTCTTTAATTATCAATAGTTAAAATATACACAAAAAGTCACTAATATTGCTAGACAGTTAATTAGTATTGCACCTATTATGTCTATCATAAAACATAAACATCTAGAAAGACAATAAACAAAATAGTAATTGATAGTAAATACCCAATAAAATATCAACATTATGATAAAGTAATTAGTAAGAAATGTATTAACAAAAACAATATTTTTGTAGTCAACACTTAAATTGCACTGCTTTGCATTGTGATAAGTTTTTTTATAATTTTAAAGGAAAATCAATAATGATTAATTAATTTATGATTACATAAGAAATTGCAAGTCATTTCATTAAATAGAATTTTTCAGAAGCACATTATGATGAAATAAAAAAAAATAATAAATTAATTAAAAATCAAAAAACCCGACTGCAAAAAATGTTAACTAAAAAGAACGAAACAAGACCTAATTCTGCCGGAGGCATCGAATCCATGTTTTAATTGATACGACTCTTGCTTACGAGTTTCATGCCAGGATAAATAGAAGGTTACATAGAAAAATGTAGAAGAAGAAAGTGGATAATAAAATGCAGTCGGAGGCATGTCGCACCAAGTTTAACATTAATTCATAAATCATAAAATATTATGCCTCCGACTGCATTTTATTATCCACTTTCTTCTTCTACATTTTTCTATGAAACCTTCTATTTATCCTGGCATGAAACTCGTAAGCAAGAGTCGTATCAATTAAAACATGGATTCGATGATTCCGGCAGAATTAGGTCTTGTTTCGTTCTTTTTAGTTAACATTTTTTGCAGTCGGGTTTTTTGATTTTTAATTAATTTATTTTATTTGCGACTTTTTAGTTGTAGTCATGTAACCATTTCGACAATCAATCTAATAAAAAATTGAAAAACTACCGTGCTGATATAACCATATATCGTAGGTACACTTAGAAAAGTGTACCTACAATACGTTATAATAGGTACATAGGTTTGGTACTGTTTCAATGTAATATATTTCTAGTTTTAAGTACCAAATCATTGAATTTTCATCTTGTTTCAGTAATGCCAGTTAATTTTTAATTAATATTGGATTTATCTATGCAGGCGGATTTTGGTTTTTTCTTATTTTATTACTAGCGGTCGGCCGCGGCTCCGCCCGCGTGGATGTCGGTGAGCTCTGCAAAAAGCATACCCAGGAAAGACTCGGTCAGCAAAATGATTCCCAGGTCAATTCACAGACTCCGACACTAACATCGACGACGCAGTCATTATACGCAGGCTGCACCCTGCACAGATTGTCTTCCTCCCGCACGCGCACCTGCCTTGGTGACGCCAACTATCGTAATATTTTAATTTCGCCATAATTTCTAAACCAAATGTCCAATTTTATTCATTCAAAGACCAAATATTATTTACATAAACTGTACTTAGTAATGGAATAATTTATTTTGATAAGGATTAAAAGAATGAGTAAAATAAAAGCGTTTAAATGTAGTCCAAAAAAAATTCAAGATTTTTAAATAAAAAAATGGTTATTGTGCCTCTCTCGGCATAGATAGACCGTATAGTGTGTCGCGGACTTTTTTGTAGACATTTGTAAGTTCTAGGGAGATCGCAGACGACAGACTTTTGTGCGATCAAAGTCTGCGGCTTCCATACAATCTGATGGCGCGCGCCATGCGGAATGTATGTAAGCCGCAGACTTTGATCGCACAAAAGTCTGTCGTCTGCGATCTCTCCTACAATTACTTAGAATTATATGGTTCTATCTTTTATAGTTTAGGCAGCGTACGAAAAATAAGTAACTTTTCTGGTTGATTTTTTACACCTTGCGTCCGAAGAACCCAAATATCTTACGGTACCCTATTTTTTTCCAAAATAAAATTCAGCCAATGTTCAGCAAAAATAATGTTGAATTTCAATGGTAAAAGAATTTTCAAATCGGTCCAGTAGTTTCGGAGTCAAACAAACAAAAAATCAAATCTTTCCTCTTTATAATATTACTGTAGATTTATCTATATATGTAGTTCTATTTAATATTAAAACTGCAAGTTATATACATATTTAGAATCAGTGTTTAAAATCCTTTATTTTGATACCCCACTCGATATGCTAGGTATGGCTTGGTAGAATTTTTATTTTTTTCACCTCACAATATGGCGTCAAACATCTGCCATTTTGATTTTTTTTAATGTCACCTATCTTAGAACACTCGGGTCATTAAGACAAATCTAACGATACCTCAAATGTGAAAATCCGTTCAGCGGTTCTGAAGATACAAGGTAAGGAAAAATATTACAAACATATAACCCTATAAAAAAAATATAACCCTCCCGGCAGTCGGGTAAAAAATACAAATATGAAAAAAATATATATGAAATAGTTTGAAATGGATATAAAATACAGAAAAAATGTCTTATTTACGAGGGTAGAAAATCTGTCATAATTATTAAATTTAAATGAAGCGAGAGTAAAAAGTATTAAAGAAACTATTTCCAATATATTTCAGACTAAGGTCCTCTATAAGCTACTCTATAGACTACATATTATACCTAAGTCTATAATCTACATCATAAAATGAAAAGCTTTATTATTTCCCCAATTTTAAGAAAACTTTCATAAAATATAGTAAAATACTGATCTATTGTTTTATTTATTAAACTTATAAATAAATATCTTCCAAGTAGCATCAGCAGTTAAGAAAATTGAGGACAACAGGTAAAACTGAAAACCTCATATTTTATGTCGTCCTATTTTTGTTGCAGTCAAAGTTTTGAAAATCTGTCGGATATTTGGCCTCAATAAGACAATGCAGTCGGATTTTTGGCCTAAATTTCATTCTCACCGCTGGAACCACTGGGAGGCCAGGAACAGAAGTGGCACCCACAACCGGCCCCGGGACATCCAGAACATGCTAAACGCCTGTAAACACCAAGCCTTTCTATACACCTGTCACGATGAACGAATAAACAGGAATCACGACTGAATGGTAAGCAAATCAAGAAGGAAGCGTGATTAAATGAAATGTAAACGAATGAATAAGTAACAAGAAAGTGTCAACTTACAGGACGTACAAGGAAAATAATTGTAGAGTAACATATAGATGGTCACGTATCGAGATGAGACAAAATAAAATAGCTACGTAGTAAAATGCTAATTCTTAACACCGATGGCGTTGGTGACAATGGTTGCATTTGCACCAAAACAATGCAGCCATGACGTGCATTTTGTACGCCACAAAAAATTACTTTCCACGTCTTTCTCCAAACACACAAATGTCCTTCCAAACAAGAGATGATTAATGATGAACCTGCCCATTCGGACGTAAAAAATCTCAATCAGCCCGAGCACGCTCTCTCGAACAATTTAACACCGATAAAATTATGGAGGGTCATACAACAATAGACCAATTATACTTCGAATACAGATACATAATGCATTGATTCTGAAATCTTTATTTAATGGATAGAAAATGAATGCGCCACACACCAGTAATGAAGATAAAAACATAACCTATATAATGGCATACGATTATTTTGCCTAGGTTTTAAATACAGTAAAAAAACAATACCTACCACCACAATAATCACATGCACTACACGAAATCACATGAACACATCACTCGAAATCAGTTCTTATAAAATCACTGGGAGCAGTTAATGAGCACAGAACGAAGATCGAACTGAGAGACCGATAGGTTATCGGGGCAACTGTTATTGTTTTGATAGTAGTTATTATGTTTGAAATGGTGCTCAGATAATGTCTATATCGTGCCATAAGCAATTAAGCTTATCAAGTATGTGTTTATATAAGGCACATTTCCTTGAATGTTACACATTTGGAATCGTGAATAACATCAAGGAGTGTCAACTGTGACTAAATATTCGCGAAATCATGATAACGTTTTATCAAAAATGAGTTTTGAGAAGGTACTTCAAAATCATATTAAAATATGAACTGAAATGCAATTTTCCGAGAAATAAAAGATATCATAAATATGTAATTCACGTTATTGTTAAATGACGTGATTAGAAAATTAAAAAGGGAATTTCAACAACAGTTGAAATAGTCGTTCGTGAAAGAAAACCCTAATTAATAGAGAACCAAATGACGTTGCTATATGAAAGAATGACCAAACAGAACTCACACACGCAGTGTTAAGAAAGTATAATCAGATGAGTGCCGGGACGACTTGGGTCGATAGATCAAAGGGATCAGAGCGCGACGCTAATTGACGCTAATAGAAGGCGCGTGCGCACGGCCGGTAGCACTCGCTTGAAGGAACATCTTGCTAGTAAAGAAGATGTAGTAAGTTGTATATTTAAAAAGTCGATTAAAAATGATATTTAAGAAACCAAAAGAACTGAAAACGTGAATGGAGTGATGAAAAGAAATAATGATAGGATCATACATCTGTTACAGCAAAAACGGAAAGTGTAAACTACTATAAAGCTACTATTAAAATTATACAAGACTACGGTGGGCAAGAGGAAAATCAACGTGAATACTGCTTAAAAGAAGAATAAACAGGAATGGTTCTTACCATTTAGATTAGGCTGTGGAGTTATGTCCAGTGACAATTGAACACGAACCTCGACTAATATAAGCGTATCCGTGTTGGAAATCTAATAACAACTTTACGGCTGTGCACTTGCTATTAGAAATTTTATTACCGTTTAGGAGTAGTTCACAATTATTGTTTGGTAATGGAAAGAGACGTCTTTATTATAATCGATTTTCTCGTGGCTGTAAAGTTTATCGAGGAAAAAAACCTTCGAGAAAACTTCTTTAATTTTACTGTCTGAGATTAAAAATAAGTAATATACGTACGACTTATAATTTTTTATTTCAAACTTAAAATCAACGACAGAATATTGACTGAGAGCAGGGTCTGCTAGACATATCTGCTAGGTTGCTTTTGCTAATTATGACGGCAAAGTTAAAAAAGAACATAATAATATTATGTATAACGAGCTTTTGCCCGCGGCTTCGCTCGCGTTAAGAAGTATTATTATATGCAAACTTTGATCCCCTATTTTAACCCCTTGGAGGTAGAATTGATCAAAATCCTTTCTTAGCGGATGCCTACGTTATAACATCTACCTGCATCCCAAATTTCAGCCCGATCGGTCCAGTGGTTTGGGCTGTGCGTTGATAGATCACCCTGTCAGTCAGTCACCTTTGAGTTTTATATATATATAGATGTATATGCGGTCCAATTGAGAAACCTCCTACTTTGGAAGTCGGTTAAAAACAAAAATTAATGGGATTATTAATTTATAGATTTGGTGTCAGACATATTTTATAGATTGCCTTGTCACATGGGATTTCGAATCAAATTCGATAAATTCTAACTTCGTCATTGTATGCGCACTTGGCTGGCTTTTACCCCCGATGAAAAACCTCAGATTTGTGAACACGCCTTTATCATTGCGTCAAGATCTTGACGCAACTTACACAATTCAAGGATGTATGCTAATTCGCGATGTTTGTCATCGTTAAACATAATTACTCAAGTAATAGTTCACAGGGCGCCTGCGCAGATCGCACTTGAAGTTACTAAATATGTAAATAAGCCAATTTTAGTTATTAAGAAACCCTCATCAGAAATATGAAAAAATATTATCCAAAACTAAAAGAATAGACTGATGCCTATTTATACCTCTTAAACGCTGTTGTATAGCGGTTATTGAAGTCGTGAATCTGAGTGAAAAAAACTTGTTGCAACTTGCAACAATGCGTCTCATCTAATATCTACATTCCATATTATAAAATCTTTAGCTGAACAAAATAATAAACACAAATCATTTCTAATCGCCTGAGAAAACAGAGAAAACCATTATTCATTACTTGAGCCGAAATATGGCGCCCCCCGACAATTAACCTGAACTTTATAGCGTCGATATCAATTAACACAAATCAAATCCTCATTAGAACGTATAAAATCCATACAGCTTCAGGCCATTCGTGACACGAACCCGTTAAGGCAATAGAACTGTCCGAGCGGGCCATTTATTTATTGGCCGGTCATATGGCCGCTTATAATTGGCCGGTCATATGGCCACTTATAATTGGCCGGCCATGGCATGGCCACTTATTAATGGGCAATCGCCGAGAGACAATGGTCGCCGATATAATGCCGTGGCACGGCACGACACGTTCCCGTCACGGTGAAATGGAAAAGCAGAATGTATGGAAACGTATGCAGAAAATTTTAACGGCAACGGCAAGCCATGAGGCATGAGCATGAACCTAGCAAAGCAGTTGATAAACCAACCATAAGAGGTTGGTTTCTAAAAAAGGTCCTCGCGGTGTATATGTCGCAGTCATCTGCGATTCGATGGAATGACTAGCGCATTCATTGAATAACCATTCAATTGAATGACTAAAGGACAACTCGTCAAGACGTTGACTGTAACGTTTAACATCTTGACTAAAAGTCATATAGCGAAGTCTTTAAATAGGATACTATATTTTTTTTCAAGTAGCCGTTGACGGGGTAGTTATAGGTAAATCCACGCTTTCATATTATTTTATTACTTATTTATAATAGCAATAACAATAAAGCACTTTAATGTAAATGTAATCGATAAAATATCAACACAGTGCTATCAGCTGTGCGAGCTGTTTAACGCCATATTTGTTTTAGTGACTAGCAGCGCCGCAGTAGAAAGAAAATGAAATACGTTCAATTACCTGACTGATTTCATGTCCGCTATCTTCAAAACGCTATGCTACAAATCGCTAACTAGTTGAACGTTGAGGTACGATCGTTCAATCGACGTTCGGCCGAGTCATTCAATTGAATGGTGTCATTCAATGAATGCGCTAGTCATTCAATCGAATCGCAGATTTAACCAGATGACTGCGACATATACATATAGACAAAAATTTTAATTTGTATGTAACTATAATTTTGGCGTATAAAGTGTGGATTTTTTACTAAGTAAGCGAATTCGCATGTTACTACAATATGAGTAAATCCACTTAAAAAGGTCAAATGACTCTGTCAAATGGTCACTTGTATTCGACTTATTAAATCTTCATAATATTTTTATAGTCTGATTTAGCCTCAAAAACAATATGTTTTACCATTCATCGTTAATTTCAGCTAACTTCGTATGTCGCAGCATTGTCTTAGCGAGGCCATAACATCTGCAGATGTGTAATGTTTATACGCCTTTGTATTTCTCGTACATGACACAGCCTAGGCTTTTAAGGAAGTCGGTGATATGCGATACCCCTCATTACACATTAGTTTCAGCGAACCTAAAATGAAGGAACTTTACGATTAGGGTGTGCATTAACGCTACGTCTAGTCAACTAAAGTATGGCGTGCCAACACTTCTAAAACTTACGTACAACGGTTTGTATGGTAGTCGGACATGTTTTGTATTGTACTAAATTGGGAAGCCTTTTTGAAACAGAATAAGTAACCCTGAAAGCAGAGTTTTCGTCAAAAATTATACGAGCCATCTATAATAAACAAGAAAAGTTTTTACCTTCAAGAAAAGAGCGTATTCCCTCTTAAAAGGCCGGCAACGCACCTGCAGCTCTTCTGATGTTGCGAGTGTCCATGGGCGACGGTAGTTGCTTACCATCAGGTGACCCGTTTGCTCGTTTGCCCCCTTATTTAATAAAAAAAAAACGTTACTCCTTCTCAACGTCCGCGTCATAGTGACCCCAAACAACTTCGAAGTGGGGGTCTTATATTAGACCACGCTTCACATACTAGCCACTAGGTAAGCAAATGCAATTATTCTAGCATAGGTAACTAATGGACTAACTATGTTAGTATTCATTTGCATTCAAAGAAGCATTCAATCATAATATTTCTCTTCGTTACTTATGTTAACATTTCTAAATTATAGCTTCGTTTCTATACAAATAAAATTTTACGAGGAACGATCATAAGGCGCACTTCTAATCTAATATCTAATCAGTAATCTACAATTAAACGTTAATTTCCGTGACTTAACGCTAAAGAGAGAGCTTTGGAAAAAACAATACAAAACTGTCAACTCATAACCGATATTCCCACGGAATGACTCGACATTTTGCGGATTCTCTCATTCGCTATCGTATCGGATTGTACATCGAGACAAACGAACTTCGCGATACGATCGTTAAGACAATGGTTATCGCCGGGCGATACTGAACTGATATCTACTCTCGAAGCTGGCCCTTTAGACAATACTTTTTCTTATCGCTTCTTTATAGAATCACCGATCAAAATGTATGGAATTGACATAAGTGTTCGTTTATATGACGTAGACATTCGATTCGATTCGTCTTATGTCAACTCCATACATTTTGATCGGCGATTCTATAAATTCGATTTCGATTACGAGTCTCATTCGATATCGATTTAGCTTCGATCAAGATCTCGGGGTGAATGTGTATCTTGATTCTTGCGAGAGCAATGAAACAGGAGAAATTGTACAAATTTCACCTGTTGCATTGTTGTAGCACGATTCATAATAATCAATTAAGTACCTTGCTGTACTCCTGAACAAACTCGAATCAAAATCAACATCGCGTTGACCAAAAGTCATACTCGATCCCGGTTAGTACAAACTTATACTCTGGTAAACAAGTGCCATTTTCGTCAAAACCTGATCTCATGCACCGAAAATTATGATTTTGGTCTCATTCGATTCGGAATACCATCTAGAATATTCTATCAAAATTCTAAGACGGGCTGAAAAAAAATGCAAAAGTTATAAACAATTAAGTAAACACAAAAATAAGGGTTTGGTTTTTTTGTAATATTTCAAAAACTATTTGAGATAATCAAAATTTGAAAATAGATCCTTAAAGAGCAGTAAATTTCCTAAAATAAATCCTAGATTCTGGAACCTTACCAATAATCCTTAGCGCTACCGCACACCTGAGACACGACTGTCTTAAGACAGACTATCGCATAATAAAATGCACTAGATGCGCACATTTGAGACAAAACGTCTAATAGACAAAGTTGTCCAATGCGCCGCGCGACAAGTCTGACTAATGACTGTCGGCTTCCCTTTAAAATGTATGCGAGCGCGCACATCTACGACAAAACTGTCTAGCCACAATAGACATAACTACCAGTAGTTCGACTCAAGGCTCGGCAACCTGGTTTATCTTCGCGATCCTGTTCGTTAAAACCGCCATACATTTCCAAAAGAGCGTTTTCATTTCGATTCCGCTCTGAACGGTCCGAAATTATTTCTGGTTTTGTTCTAAGAGCAAAATTAAATTGCTCACTGCTCAAAATACCGGTTAGAACCGTTCGCAGTTATGTTCGCCCCGCCCACTCACACACACCACGACCATCACCTATTGTCCACACATAAACAAGTTATGGCCTATGAAGATGGTGCACTAGAAAGGGATAGAAGATATCACTCCACTAGTTACTTTCCGCGAGAAATTAACCAGGTAATTTCAGAAGCAATACCGCTCGCATCTCTATTTCGCTCCGAACGAACACTTATCCAAAAACCTGGTTATAGAGCGTTTTAACCTGGTTAAAATAATACCGGTTCCGAGAGTTACTTTCCGCGAGAAATTAACCAGGTTAATTTCAGAAGTAATACCGCTCGCATCTCTATTTCGCTCCTAACGAACACTTATCCAAAAACCTGGTTATAGAGCGTTTTAACCTGTTTAAAAAAATACCGGTTCCGAGAGAAATTAACCAGGTTAATTTAAGAAGCAATACCGCTCGCATCTCTATTTCGCTCTGAACGAGCACTTATCCAAAAACCTGGTTATAGAGCGTTTTAACCTGGTTAAAAAAGTACCGGTTCCGAGCTCTGGACTTCGACTGCAAAGAGACGGACAGGTTTCAATATATTATGTCAAATTCGTCGGGTTTCACTAAGATTATGAATGGAATGTGCCTCGCGCTGGCTGATACAATTTATTTTAAAATACTTATAGATTTCAAAATTAGACTCTGAAAATTTTAATCACATGTGCCAGACATAAACAATAATACGACCAAAAAGAGAAAGACGTCCAGCGATCCAAGTACAATCTTTCCCGTCGAGTCTTTCCCGTTTATTTTTGAAGTTATTTTTATCAGAATGAGAACTTTTCTATCTATATCTATAAAATTTTTCAGAACTGCTCGCAATAAACGCAAAATGCACTCGGTTTTAATTTTATTATAATATACAATTTGTTATTTGAAACACCTAAGTTGTATTATAAATTATTTCAAATTGACGTGCTTCACAACCCGTTTTTGACGTGTTTAACATGTTTAACATCCCAGAGAAATACAGTAATAGAAAACCCTAATGCCTGTAATATGTCATAGTTTTAAGTTCGTAGTGACAAGTTAACAACCCTAGCGATTTTCGTCATATACGTCAAATTTAAAAATTTCTAACTTCAAAGTCGGCATACTCTATAATTCTGTCTACTCTGTCCAGGCGTTCTATACCGTTTAATATTACACAATTGTATGCGTTGCGTCATCGTAGTCAAGACAGTTTTGACTTGGTGTGCGCCACATGATAGACACAACTGTTTTAATTGTGTCGTAAGACTGACTTGTCTATGTGAAACAAGACTGTCTAACTACAGTCGTTTCTCCGATGTGCGGTCGCACTTATAGCTTTAATTGAGCGGCGAAAGTAACGGTAAAACAGTGTGGTTCGGGTTTCGCGTGATTTGCCGCCGTCTGCTACGTGAACTAAAAAAATATTGTGATTAAATATTAATATTAAGGAATAAAAAAATTTGGGTACTAAGTAGACATATCAATAAACAATAATCCGTTAACAAAAATAAATTATCACATATTGTTTAATTATTATGCTTTTCTTAATTTGTTAATAGTCACCATTTTAATGTTAACATAAAAACGCTGATTATTTCTAAACAAGAAATCTAGAAATTTTTGTTATTCTTTTGAGCTAATCTTAAAAGGGCTTAGAAGAGATTCCCGTTACCAAAATTCATTTTTTTTTATTTTCCACTTTTTTATTAACATTCAAAAGCATTCCAAAATTATTCATGTAAATAAAGCAATTACGGTACTTTTATATCCAATTATTATTATTATTTTGTTTTGTAATTTGTTGTTGTTAGAAGCCAGATAATAATATATATTTTTATATTAATAACTAACAAAATTTAAATAATCATTTTTATTGATGAAAAAACCCTAATTGCTTTATTTACATGAAAATTTCATGAATGCCTTTGATTGTTCATAAAAAAGTGAAAAATCAAAATTATTGAATTTTTCCACCGGATATCTCTTCTAAGCCCTTTTAAGATTAGCTCAAAAGAATAATATAAATTTCTAGATTTTTTGTTTAGAAATAATCAGCGTTTTTATGTTAACATTAAAATGGTGACTATTAACAAATGAACAAAAGCATAACATTTAAACAAATTGTGATAATTTATTTTTGTTGACGGATTATTGTTTATTGATATGTCTACTTAATACCCAATTTTTTTTTATTTCTTTATATTAATATTTAATCAGTTAAAATATATTTTTTTAGTTCGCGTGGCAGATTGCGGCAATTCACACGAAACCCGAACTACGCGTTTTTACCGTTACTTTCGCCGCTCATTTAAAGCTATAAGGATTATTGGTAAGGTTCCAGGATCTAAGATTTTTTTTAGGAAATTTCCTGCTCTTTAAGGATCTATTTTCAAATTTTGATTATCTCAAATAGTTTTCGAAATATTAAAAAAAATCCAAACCCTTCTTTTTATGTTTACTTAATTGTTTATAACTATTGCATTTTTTTTCAGCCCCTCTTGGAATTTTGATAGAATGTTCTAGATGGTATTCCGAATCGAATGAGACCAAAATCATAATTTTCGGTGCATGAGATCAGGTTTTGACGAAAATGGCACTTGTTAATCAGACTATTAGCCGTCTGCACCGCTCGATCGTGCGCTAGTGTAGATGTCGAGAGTACCGAATCCAACTGAAATCGAGTTGATTCGATTCTCGATCGTATCGCAATCGATCTCAAATCGATTCGAATCGGGAATGACGGATTCGGCCTGACGGATGCACGCTCCAAGATACATCGCCTCGTGACGGTCGGCCCGTGTGCACCAATTATTATCCAATAATTTATTATTTAAATTCAAAAACGATATCCTTGAACAAGAACTTGGCTTTCATAATATTTTGTATCTAAAGCTGGGGACGGGGTTAACAATCTTTTTCAGCCTGCGGCACACTTACAAGTCAATATTTTGTCACGGCGCCCTACTCTACCTAGCTATTACAAAAATATACATAAATAAACACCTTTAATGATTATAGTTAGGTTAAGCAAGTAAATAATAATAAACAAATATTAACTAAATCATCTGCCTGCTTTGTATAATAATTAATAATTCATATTATAATTTTATTTTATAATATTTATGGTTATGACTGATGGAGGATCGACTCACGGCGCGGCGCGGCGCCCCTCTTGCCTTTCCACGGTGCACCAGGACGCCGCACTATGGAAAATGGTAGAACTAGAGCATATCATAAATGGTTTTTAAAAATATCACAATTTGAATGAAATATTTATTGCATTCGATACTGCAATAACCAAATAATCCTAATCAGACATTTTTTTGTACTAAAACTGCATAAATATTTTTTTTTCATATGTTGAAGTAAGTTGAAGTAGCGGATGTCTCATTCAAATGTTTGCATACACATAATTCAAATGAATATTGTGAAAAAAGTATTTAGCACATGCATGCGGTTTTATACATTTTTAAAAAGGATATTTTATGTTCTTATTAATGAGCTATTAACTTTTTTTAATATGCTTTTTATTTTTGAGTAAGTACTTAAAAATTGACATACCCTATTTTTCACTTACTTTTTTTATCGTCGAAGGTTTTCACATTTACCCACGTCTCCCCACGCGCAACTTTATGTGTTATTTGATAGACTAACTATTCATAAATGAAAAATTAAAGAAATCAGCTGCGGAAGTTTGCGGTCCTGGAAGTTATGGGAAAAAATTTGATAGAGGTCGGAGTAGATAATTCGGTATCTTTTGCGGTTACTGCTGACATAGTTTACAAAATCAATATTAATCACAATATTTTGATAGCAATAGCTTATCATCTATCCTGCACTCGTCCTGCGTCAGTAAATATGCATAACATTGATATTAGTACGTATTTCATATGCAAAAAAACAGTATAATATAAGGGGAAGCAAATATCTTCAAATTGCACACTTCAGCGTGTATTTCATATTAAGTGACACTTATTTAAATTGGTTATTTCCATTAAAATGTCAACTTTCAGCTGTACTAATAGTCTGATTAACAAGTGCCATTTTCCTCAAAACCTGATCTAACGCACCTAAAATTATGATTTTGGTCTCATTCGATTCGGAATAGCATCTAGAACATTCTATCAAAATTCCAAGAGGGGCTGAAAAAAAATGCAAAAGTTATAAACAATTAAGTAAACATAAAAAGAAGGGTTTAGTTTTTTTTTAATATTTCGAAAACTATTTGAGATAACCAAAATTTGAAAATAGATCCTTAAAGAGCAGGAAATTTCCTAAAAAATCCTGGATCCTGGAACCTTGTCAACAATCCTTATAACTTAAATTGAGCGGTAAAAGTAACGGCAAAAACGCGTAGTTCGGGTTTCGCGTGAATTGTCGCAATCTGCCACGTGAACTAAAAATATATATTTTACTGATTAAATTTTAATATAAAGAAATAAAAAAAAAATGGGTACTAAGTAGACATCAATCAACAATAATCCGTCAACAAAAATAAATTATTACAATTTGTTTAATTGTTATGCTTTTGTTAATTTGTTAATAGTCACCATTTTAATGTTAACATAAAAACGCTGATTATTTCAAAACAAGAAATCTGGATTTTTTTTATTATTCTTTTGAGCTAATCTTAAAAGGGCTTAGAAGAGATATCCGTTGGAAAAATTCACTAATTTTGATTTTTCAATTTTTTATGAACAATCAAAGGCATTCATGAAATTTTTATGTAAATATAGCAATTAAGGTTTTTTCATCAATAAAAATGATTACTTAAATTTTATTAGTTATAAATAAAAAAATATACATTGTTATCTGGCTTCTAACAATAACAAAACAAAATAGTAACAATAATTGGATATAAAAGTACCGTAATTGCTTTATTTACATGAATAATTTTGGAATGACTTTGTATGTTAATAAAAAAGTGAAAAATGAAAAATTTTGAATTTTTTCAACGGGGATCTCTTATAAGGCCTGTTAAGATTAGCTCAAAAGAATAATAAAAAAATCTGGATTTCTTGTTTTGAAATAATAAGCGTTTTATGTTAACATTAAAATGGTGACTATTAACAAAAAGCATATTAACTAAACGAATTGTGATAATTGATTTTTGTTAACGGATTATTGTTTATTGATATGTCTACTTAGTACCCAAATTTTTTTATTGCTTAATATTAATATTTAATCACTTAAAATATTTTTTTAGTTAACGTAGCAGATTGCGGCAAATCACGCGAAACCCGAACCACGCGGTTTTATCGCTACTTTCGCCGCTCAATTACAGCTATAAGAATTATTTGTAAGGTTCCAGGATGTAGGATATTTTTTTGGGAAATTTCCTGCTCTTTAATGATCCATTTTCAAATTTTGATTATCTCAAATAGTTTTCGAAATATTAAAAAAAAAACCTAACCCTTCTTTTTATGTTCACTTAATTGTTTATAACTTTTGCATTTTTTTTCAGTCCCTCTTGGAATTTTGATAGAATGTTCTAGATGGTATTCCGAATCGAATGAGACCAAAATCATAATTTTCGGTGCATGAGATCAGGTTTTGACGAAAATGGCACTTGTTAACCAGAGTATAAGGGCGATTTCATCATTCCCTATATCGAGCGTGGCAGAAACTTGGAATCGTTGTCCATAGTTCTACAGCAAACATTAAATGTTTCTGAAAACAATTACTTGTGTTTTGTAATTGGTGACATTCAAAGACATATTCTGCCTTCTTTCAATAAGCGCTGGGCTCAAGCATCACGGAAAAAGGACCCTTAATAAACCCTTATGTGAGAAATGTGAAGGATCTTGATGAAGAGGCACTAAGTCTTTTGAAGGTGGTACCTGAAGGTGATCCTACATTTACACCGGAAGTAATTTTAGTTAGGAATAGCGAGGATAATAACAATTAGATACAACATTATAAGTAACTAAAACCTAGTTATATAAAACCAATATTATTATAAGATTTGTCTAATCTGAGATCAATTAGTTTGGTGTGAGGTATAGATAGGTACTATACGATTTTATAATTTTATGTATTTTATTATGCTTGTGTGATAAGTAATTGTTTAAGTTTTCTTAATTTTGTTCATATTAGTACTTATTTATAAAAAATAAACATAATATAACTACTCGTATTACTTTTTTTCTCGTTTCTTTTTTTTTAAACCTAAAATAAATATGTATACATTGAAAAAAAAATACAAAAATTGATTATTTTTAAAATCTTTGTATATCACTGTACACATGTGCCAAATCTCAATACAATACGATGAAAAACCTTGAAGTTACAGATTTTTGATCCGATACGGACCCAAATTTTCCACTGCGCCGCGCCGCGGCGCACAGTTTGAGAACCCTTGAATTCTAAGGCAATATGGATAGATTTGTAGTGGGTCAGAATTTTCTCTTTACAATAATTTTCATCGGTCGCTTTCAACTGAGATAGTAAGTACTAATAGGCCAGTCATTAAAGCCAAAACCCGAAAGAAATTAGTAACTTGATAAAGTTTTAGGGGGTTGTTAAAGGTAAAATAACTTACCGTGTGATTTTGCAGCGTTCTCGGGTGTACGGAAAGGGTTGAAAAGGGGTGAAAAAGGTTTTTTATTAATAACATTGCGTAAAAAATTAGTAACACGCTGCAAATTTGGAATTAGGTTGTTCTTACCGTTTTATAACGTGTATTAAATTTGCAGCGTTTTGCAATGCACGGAACATTGTTTATTATTAAAAAACAATAAAATTTGTTAATAACAGGGGTAAAAAAATTAGTGACACGCTGCAAATTTGGAATTAGGTTGTTCTTACCGTTTTCTAACGTGTATTAAATTTGCAGCGTTTTGCAACATACGGAACATTGTAAAAAATAATGAAATTTGTTATTAACAAGGGTAAAAAATGTAGTGACACGCTGCAAATTTATAATTAAGTTGTTTTTACCGTTTTCTAACGTATATCAAATTTACAGCAATTTAGTAATAAACAATGTTCCGTATGTCGCAAAACGCTGCAAAATTAATACACTTTACGCTCCAACAGCCTATCTCTTAAGGTTTCTTCATTTTTTTAATTATTAATTATTCAGACTTCAGAGTAAATTAACATTTTTAACGTTGGCGACATAATTATACACAATAAAACTCGCTAAACATAAAAACGTAACATAAAAAGTTAAAGTTTTATTATTTATGTGTTGTTTAAGTTTTTATGGATTTACTTTTATGCCCGGTATTTTGACCTCAGAAGTTTTCTGATGCGAGTGTATCTTTTCACTAGTTTGTTGTACGGTTAACTTCTTGACGTTAGACGCCAAAAGCAATAGTGAATAGACTAACTCCTGTCAAAAACTCGAAAACTGGGCGTTGACACATAACATAGGCTTTAGTAAAAAAGTTTTAATCCTACATGACCCTAAAACGGCAGGGCCCAGGAGACATTAGTCTTAAGGGAGTCCCCAGAGCAAACGACCTTGACCATACATTTGCCGCGTTGTTGCCGAGATCGCACCAAAACCCTATTTTTTTACTTATCTTAGTTCAAAATTGACCTAAAAAAAATTAAAACGTGGAATAATATGTAGTTCATGATATTGTCGATCTATTGGCGTGTGTTTCAAATAAAAATAATTTGTAAATACTAAGGAGATGCTGAATGTATGCTTGAATTTTAATAAATTGGTTTTACTTTGGAAGCTGATATCATGAGTATAATAAACAAAAATAGAAAATTTAAAACGGGGAAAGGAATGTTGATATAATGAATATTATTGCTGTATTTTTATTATAACTTTGTAGCTTTCAAATTATGAGTTTATGAGGCTCTAAATACGGTAAATTACGGAATCTCCGTAGGGAAGGCCCTTAAGGTACGGTTGGTGAAAACGGGCATTCAGTATTTTCACCAATTCACCAATACCCTATGGGGTCGATAGTGTCCGATGAAGATAAATCGAGGAGTCCGCCGCGACCGACAGCTAACAGGCCAATGTGTCTGACGCGTCGGGTCAAACGACAATCAAATCAAGCCGGCGAGGTGATGTAATTGAATTACAGTTTTATTTGTCCGGCGTATCGATGAGTTATCGCCAGTAAAATACTTAGGCAACTCGTACTCGATATGGGATTTGACGACCTCTGTGGCTCAACTGGTTGAGTGTGTGGCAGCTCAAGGCGGGGTTCGCGGGTTCGAATCCCGCCGACGGAGCAAAAAGTTTTCAATGTTCCCGGGTCTGGATGTGTATTAAATATGTGTACGATATAATAAAAATCTTAAATACATATATGTATAATATAAAAAGTATTAAATATATTTCCGTTGTCTGGTACCTGTAACACAACTCCTTCAGGTACTTAGCACGGGGCCAGACTGACGTGGTGTGAAGTGAATTACAGGTATTTTGAACATAAGAAATAACTTCTAATGTTCAACGTTCCATTCGGGTTTCCCTTGACACCTCTCAAGATTTTTTATTTTCGAAATGTATAATATACAATATTAATATCGTATTATATAAAGAAACATTAATTTTGTCATTATGTAGACAGTAGAATATAATTTGGAGCACCCTGTTCTTCGACGTCATACAAATGGAGTAAATCTTAATTATTCACTGATATGAAGAACTTTACGGTCGCAATTATAATTACAAATTAACCTTAAATTATTATAGCAATGTTATTTTCATTAATTAAATATTGAGGAGACAACACCAGGAAATAGTAATATTTACGTCACTCAATTAAGTTCAGGCAAGCTTGCGCCGCGCTGCGCGAAAGTAAATTTTCCCATGTCAAAAAATACCCAGTGCATCTTTTTTTCGCCACAAGAAGAAAGTCTCATTTAAATTGAGTCTAAATTAAATACGAGAGCATGAATTTCTGTAGACAACTATTATACAGTTAGGTGACGTTATCAAATATCGATTTTCGAATGTATAGGAGCTGTCAAAATTGTAACAGCTCTTGCGCTTCCCTCGGATAATAAAATCAATAACTCACGTTTAATCAGCACCGTTGATGTGAGAATCATTCAGGTCGTTGATAACCTGCAACAAAAAACATCATTAAAGACACAGTAATCGGCGCAAAACTGGCACATGTGATTTCCCCTTCGCTGTACTCTGATTTTTGATGTTGGTCAGTTAAACTCAACTCTGTTACTTTATGAAAATCAAATAAAGAACAGACGAATAACATCCTAAAGAAGGATGAAAGAACCCTCTTTGAGGTAGCGTAACGTAGTTTGGTCCTGAACTTCACAAACTGGAGATTCAGCCATGACGCTTTAATTGTTGTGGATGTCGGGGGTCAGGTGTCAACCCTTACTGCCAGCTAGAAACGTAAAATTTCGAAAAAACATTCACGTTAAATTTTACGTTTCAAATTTTCGGCAAATATGAGTACGACATGGTATGACACACCATAAGTAAGTAGCGAACCTAAGCTAACTTTACAAATAAAATTGCTGAAACCATCACAAAACGATCGTTCGAAATTAGGCTGCCGAAAAACACAGGAGTAACGTTATGAACTTCGGCATAGTTAGGGAGTATTGGCGATAAACGAATTTTTGAGCGAACAAAGTTGCAAGCGACACAAACTAATAATGTCAGATAAAGTTATCACTGCAACAGGCAACTGCAATACTGTCGTTGCATTGCACCATATAATTAGCATTCGCATGTTAGAGATAAATTAACTATAAATAACCAAAGATGTATTATAAGGTTTACTGAAGTTAATTACAGAAACTTTTGTGCATATTAATCACTGCCTATGTAGAGTTGAAGAACTTTTCAGACTCGCTTTAGACAAGGAAAATTTTCGGAGCTTGACTGCCAACCTTCAGTGATTGGAGAGGCACTAGCTAAAAGAAAAATGTCGAGTTAAGGGGCCGGGTACCCTCGAAATTCTCATACATACGTAATTCCAAAATCATTTTCTCATACGAAAATATTTAACATGTTTGAGTTGTTTTTCAGTTTAAAATAGTAATTATCTAGGTTCCTGCACAAAAATTTACTTCAAAATATCTAAACATTAAAAAAAAAATTGTTTTTAAGTTTTTTTAGTAAATTTAGTACTTAATATTTAAACACTAAAAATAGAGTAAAACACTAAAAAATATATAAATAAATAGTAAATTTACTACAAAATATTTAAATACTAAAAAATATTTTTTAGAGTTTAAATATTTTGTAGTAACTTAACTATTTATTTATATATTTTTTAGTGTTTTACTCTATTTTTTAGTGTTTAAATATTTAGTAGTAAATTTACTAAAAAAAAATTTAAAGCAAAAAAAAAATTTTTTTGTGTTTAAATATTTTGAAGTAAATTTTTGAGCAGGAACCTAGGTAATTACTATTTTAAACTGAAAAACAACTCAAACATGTTAAATATTTTCGTATGAGAAAATGATTTTGGAATTACTTATGTATGAGAAATTCCAAGTGTACCCGGCCTCTTAAGACGAGTTTAGGCAGAAAGTTATGATTTTTAAAAAGTTGTGAATATGTATTGACACCGAGGATGCAATGTCTCTAAACGGAAGAAATGTGCATAATAATGTACCCATGAACGTCTTTATAACTGTAGATCATATTATTATGTTTGGGACTATGCCAAATGTATCGGTCGCTTAGCGATGTTAGTAGAAACGTAAAAAATCCAACTGCATCTTGATATTATACCCCGTGTCACTCTAGTAATTAACACGAATCTTACGAGGGCTGCTATTTATGTATCCGGAACTGGCCACTTACAAGAACAATATTTAAAAACTAATTACAACATTTTAAAATAGAACTTTTTGGTTGAAGAATATATTTTGTTTCATGTGACTGTCAATTATTTTTCCATTGTGGCGTCATTTTGAAAATTGCGTGTCTTCATTTGCCATGGATTTAACGCGTGAACATTTTCGTGCAATGATTTACTACGATTTTCGGCGTGGGCTAAATCAACAACAGTGCTTTATTCAACTCACCGCAACTTTTGGAGATGAAGCACCATCAAAAACCACTGTTTATCACTGGTACAGTGAGTTTAATCGTGGGCGGTCTATGCTCACGGATGAAAATAAAGAAGGTCGCCCAAAAACAGCTGTTGTCCCACAAAATATAGATGCTGTGCGGGAACTAATAATGCGTGATCGTCATGTTACATATCGCGAGATAGAGGCGTCCTTAGGCATAAGTATGACGAGCATACATAAGATATTACACGAACATTTAGCTGTAAAAAAATATGTTCGCGTTGGATTCCGCACAACTTGACAATCGTGACAAAACGTGTCGATTGGTGCAAAAAAATGATAAAAAAATACAACCGTGGTACGTCAAAAAAAAAAAAAACGTTTATAATATTTACACAGGTGATGAATCTTGGATCTATGCATATGACCCCGAAACTAAACAACAGTCAACGGTGTGGGTGTTCCAAGATGAGCCAAAACCAACAAAAGTTACTCGTGCAAAAAGTACTTTGAAGCAAATGGTCGCCTGTTTTTTTGGAATTAATGGACATGTGGCTACATTGCCATTAGAGAATCGTAAAACGGTTAATTCTGAATGGTATACGACCATTTGTTTACCAGAAGTCTGAAGAAATAAGAAAGGACAACCGACAACGCAGAATCATATTACATCACGACAATGCTAGCTGTCACACCTCAGCTGAAACAACTCAGTTTTTGGAGGGTCAAAAGATCGAATTGACTGGTCATCCGCCGTACAGCCCTGATTTGGCACCTAACGATTTCTTTTTATTTCCATACGCGAAGAACAAATTACGTGGTCAACGTTTTTCGAGCCGCGAAGAGGCTGTTGATGCGTTCAAAATGCACGTTTTGGAGATACCTCAATCAGAATGGAAAAAGTGCTATGAAAATTGGTTCCAGCGTATGAAAAAGTGTGTCGATCATCGCGGCGAATATTTTGAAAAGCAATAAAACCATATTAAATGATATATGTTTGTTTCTTTTTTTAATTCCGGATACATAAATAGCAGCCCTCATATAACACCTCAAGCTAAAATCCTTCAAGCCGATGCTTCTGAACAACCAAACAATTACACAAACAACATACTCTCTAACAACACCCTCTTAACGCAGTCGGGTAAAAACAGAGGCGACACATGAGGAACAAGATCAGAACATGATCGCACGATTCCATCCGCACGAATATAATACGACCACGATCAGATGGTCATGCAGGAGGATGCTATTCAACGGCATAATATCTCCTAGCCCGGGGATCTGATACGATTGCACCGATATGGCTCCCTCGTGATTTATTTTGGGCCGATCCCATATAAGAACTCGCGGCAACAATGGTATCGATTTACGACAATCGATTTAGTATCGATAAAACTCGCTTTCGGGTTGGAGGCGAGCACGACGGGTAATTATAGACGTTATAACATCACTAATTCACTTAATGACCGCGGCGCGCTTGAGAATTCTCGACTCTGGTTTTATTTTCGCGCGTAGAGTAAGGTTTTGTAGAGTGAGGTGTAGTTATTTATTTCCACATCCTACGTCAGTGTTTTCGTATGTCCAAACTAACTATAAAATGTCAAATGTAGGCTACATTTGATATTTTACAGTGTCCCCGACCCCTTTCCTCGCAACCATTAACGATTTGAGAATTGCAAATTTAACACCAGATCTGTCAATTCTGCCAGATTTTTGTGTGTTAATTTGTACACACAAAAAATATCGAACCAGTGGACAATCCGTCTAAAGATAAGAGCAAATTTTGCAAAAACATAATTTGTTCATAATTTGGTTGGTTCTTCTGGAATGTTCATGCATAGATTCAACCCAGATGGGTTGAACTTCAAGTTTCAACCCTGTGTTGAATATCATGATAACTCTTTCGTAAGAATGGCAGTGATGACTCGATACTTAACGATGAGTTAACTTTTACTTAGATCTAAAAGCGGCTTAAGGCTGGCCGTACACACGTATTAAACACTTTTTTCGGTATTCGATTTCCGAATTCGTTTCGTTGAAATTCGAATGCACGTAATCTGTAGAAAACAGATTAACTGCCGCACAAGTTCGTTTTTCTCGTACGGAACGAATTCCGCACGTACCTACGTTTCGAGTGCAAGCCGGCGCATTTGCGTGAAGTAAAACGAATATTGGCGCTAGAGGCGGATTTCCAAATCGTAATTCTACATTAGGAAAACAAACACGGAAAACGTGTGTATGCGGCCAGTCTACGTTGTTACCTTCATTTGAAATGCGCTTTCGGTGCAGCCACAACTAATTAGGACAGCAGAAGATACAATGTTAAGATTTAATATTGCAAAAACATAATGCTCCTTATTAAAGTCGCATCTACATAAAGTGGATTACACACTTAATACGTTATTAATAGGCGCCGGTTCTGCAGATACAACTTTCATCGGGTTTCCACTATATTTGTGCTAATGTTAGATCTAAGATAACTCCATGTAGCGGATATATGTTAGGTCATATAGTCACAAGTATGTCTAAGTCTAGTATCAGAAGATTGTCTTGTGATAAGATCGGTACCTCAATTTTTCTAAAAAATAATATTTTCTCACCTCCGGGAGGAAAACGTCAACTTTCTTCCCGCTGCACTCACAGATGTTGTCGTTTTTCGCCTCCGTCGATGAGAAAAATAGTATACGAACCATGGGTACTAAATAAGAAAGCCTCAGATCACATGTCTGCCTTAAGTGCGTAATGTACCATTTAATAATATACATTACACACATTATTTTCGTCAAAAATGTGGAATAGTATTCTCTAAACACGTCCTAAAATATTGTTCTTTAACAAATTTTGGTTCGATAAAAAACGCTAATAATATAATAGAGAGTGCTATTTTACAGAAAGGACATATTGTATTCAATAGATCGGCTATAGATAAATTCGCTTTTCGATCAACACGTACATATCCCATAGGGTATAAAATTCTTGTAAAACATTTAAACAGCATATACTCTGCAATCTACATTCTACAAGATGTGCTTGACTGCTTGTGTTTGTCTGCCACATTGCAAAAGTCTCATGACGGACAAAAACTGTGAACTTGTGGGTAGGTGGACCTTCAAATGCAAGGTATAACCAAACTTAGTGACAATACTTTAGGGCCGCTATCCCCAACCCGCGGCCCGCGGCCCGCGGACCGCGTGCGGCCCGCCGGGACTATTTGTGGCCCGCGTGATGTTAAACAATTCTGAAATTCACGCCCACCGGCAAAATAACGTAAAGTCGTGACGTGATAGTCGTTAAATTTTTTCTACTTTCAAATCGTTAATTTTGAATAATGTTATTTTTCAACCCTAAAACAATTTTGTTGCGGCCCGCGACACCAAGACTAAAACATGTTTGTGGCCCGCATGAAAAAAAGGTTGGGGACCACTGCTTTAGGGTGTGTAACTGTGTAAGTGTCCCTTTAGAGTTCACTGTGAAAGTAGTAACGATGAATGAACAACATTTTTTTGGGACATATAATACGTAGGTACCTACGGGGTTTCAGTTATAACTTCAACTTGAAGGTTTTTATGAAGTTAAAACTAGTTAACGAACGACCATATTATCTTCACCTTGCGCTTTGACTGGAAATTAAGGTTTGTTATTCATTGTTATGCGTGTACGCATTGTATGCTAATGGTAGTTTAGTATTGACTAATGAACAATTTTGTAAAGCAATCATTGGTGTTTGTTGCTAAATTACTAGGAACATCCATACGTCTTAGGCTTACAGACGAACGGCACGTGTCGGCGGCACGTGTCGGCGGCAGTCGGCGGCACGTGTCGGCGGCAGTCGGCGGCAGTCGACGGCAGCCGACGGCAGCCGTTGACAGTTTATGACGCTTGCAGGGGGCCTACCACGACCTTTCCTATTACGATCATGTTTCCAGAACACTTTACTCACTTTTTAAATATAATTTTACTAAAAAACATTACCGTACTCACTTTTTAAATATAATTTTAGTAAAAAACAGTATAAAAATACAAAACATTGTTAAATCCGCTGTGAAATATCAACTTTTTTAAGATCGCTAGCTTGACGCTAAAGTAATTATTGCTTATCTGTCAAACGGTGTCGCTTAGTAGAGGTGGTGGTAGGCCCCCAGCTGTGACCTATCGCCTAAAGGTAAGCGGCCACAAGTCGGTATCATACGCAACGGACGTCTCACATCAAACGGATAATTTTTTCACAGTACGTCCGCTGAATCGGCAACGTACGGATTACCGACTACCTTTACGAGTTATGTCACAACTGCAAGCGTGATAAACTGTCGACGGCTGCCGTCAACTGCCGCCGACTGCCGCCGACACGAGCCGCCGACACGTGCCGTCGTCTGCCGTCGACTGCCGCCGACGCGTGCCGCCGACACGTGCCGTTCGTCTGTAAGCGCTCATAATACTTCTATAATAATAAATGTGAAAGCGCGTCTGTCTGATGCCTCTTCACCCTCAAATCGTTAATTTGATAAATATTGATATCATTTAAAGATTATATTTACCTACTTGTATTTAGGTACTTTGAGACTCGGCATAGGACAGTTTTTATTGCAGCAAAATGTATAGTTACCGCGCGATAAATTAAAGAACTGACACAATTCACAGAGACTCTCAGGCCTGGACGACATAGGATCAAAGGACATAATAAGTATAGACTATAGTTTATAATCCGAAAAAAAATGCACTATTCCATGCGATTAGTACATTTTGACAAAGCGAAGTTGCGGGCAAGACAGAACACACAGAACTTTAGTTCTGTCTACTCTGATACTACTGCTACTACTTAAAGTGTATCTATACAATGAATATTAATCCTTCAAGCCCCATAAGAGCACCGGTGATCGCGACAACAATAGACTACAATAACATTTCCAAGAATCTGCGATCGAAGGATTATATCTTAATATCTTTTTATTACGCTACCAAAGACACTAATCCAAACAAATTATAACTATTTGTAAGAGTTTGACTGTCGTGAGAACGGGAGAAAGTAGTCACAAGCAAAAGAAGTTACTTGTAAGTTGAGACAGCAAAGGAAAGAGTCTTGAAGATAAATAGAAACATCAATTAAAGGTAGTCTTACCAGCTGTCACACAAATTAGAAACTTAAGCTAGAAACAAATTATTATCGGACGCATCCATAAGTCGCGGCTGATAGACGCGGCTTAATAGGCCAGTCATTAAAGCCAAAACCCGAAAGAAATTAGTAACTTGATAAAATTTTAGGGGGTTGTTAAAGAAGGTAAAATAACTTACCGTGTGATTTTGCAGCGTTCTGGGGTGTACGGAAAGGGTTGAAAAGGGGTGAAAAAGGTTTTTTGTTAATAACATTGCGTAAAAAATTAGTAACAAGCTGCAAATTTGTAATTAGGCTGTTCTTACCGTTTTGTAACGTGTATTAAATTTGCAGCGTTTTGTAATACACGGAACATTGTTTATTATTAAAAAACAATAAAATTTGTTAATAACAGGGGTAAAAAAAATAGTAACACGCTGCTAATTTGGAATTAGGTTGTTCTTACCGTTTTCTAACGTGTATTAAATTTGCAGCGTTTTGCAACATACGGAACATTGTTTATTATTAAAAAACAATAAAATTTGTTATTAACAAGGGTAAAAAATGTAGTAACACGCTGCAAATATATAATTAAGTTGTTTTTACCGTTTTCTAACGTATATCAAATTTACAGCAATTTAGTAATAAACAATGTTCCGTATGTCGCAAAACGCTGCACAATTAATACACTTTACAAAACGGTAAGAACAACTTAATTCTAAATTTACACCGAGTTACTAATTTTTTTTTAACCCGTTATTAACAAATTTTATTGTTTTTTAATAAAAAGCAATGTTCCGTATGTTGCAAAACGCTAAAAATTTAATACACGTTAGAAAACGGTAAGAAAAACCTAATTCCAGATTTGCAGCGTGTTACTAATTTTTTTTTACCCCTGTTATTAACAAATTTTATTGTTTTTTAATAATAAACAATGTTCCGTACGTTGCAAAACGCTGCAAATTTAATACACGTTACAAAACGGTAAGAACAACCTAATTCCAAATTTGCAGCGTGTTACTAATTTTTTACGCAATGTTATTAACAAAATAACCTTTTTCACCCCTTTTCAACTGCGCATTTAAGTTATTGGCAAATAAGCTCATCTTTTCTGGTTCAAATTTAAATCAAATTGACAAAGGAATAAGGATCATTACAATTTTATTACAATGTAGCTTTTTGGTCCTTTAGCAATCTACTTGAGAGTAAAAAAGAAAATATATTTTAATAACAAAACGGACTTTCGACTTCGCTCTCGGATACTTTCGGTAAAAATCAAGTTTAGACTTTAGTTTTAGTTTCGGCCACAAATCACAATACTTAGTAGCCAAAACTTTCGACCCCGCCAAAACTCGAGTTCTTGAATTTTCGTGCGTCAAGCTTGTGCGTAAAAAACTTTGCACTGCAGGCTGTGGCGTAAATCAAGAACACAAACCGCAAAGAACCCACTTCGCATAAATAAATAATAGATATAGAATGATAATAAATTATAGTAAATAATAAAATATGATAGTAATAAACGTACGGGCTGAAATAATAAACAAGGTCGAAACAAACTAAATAGAATTATGTTGAGAGGCGAGACATGCATGTCCAACACGGCAGTTTGCATAGAGATCTGTTGAGAGTTATTCTATGAGAGTAACCCTTATGTTGTTGGCTTGAAGGTCAAGTCAGAGGTAGAACAACTCCGGACGGATAATCGCGTAATGCGACGTAACGGACACAACACGTCAGATGTAGCGTCCGTGAAATATTCGCGTCCAGATTGAATCTAGAAATGTGGAGTCTGGATTTCATCTAGGCACTAAAGTTCAAACGGCGAATCTAAAACAAGTGGTTTTGATACCATTCACAGAACTTTAAATAAAATGATAAAATTGGTATGAAATCCTGTGACTCCATTATTGATTTGAATGTCCTCATAAAATGTCTGTCGAAATCTTCATTTAATTACAATTAATTAATAAATATTCGTCTCCGAGTGCGGCAATTAGTCATCCTTCCTAGATATATTTGTGAAGCTTTTACAAAAACGTCAAAGAGAAAATAAATAAAATAGCCAAATATTAACCAAATCAATAAATGATTTATAAACAGTAGTTATAAAAAGAAATAACGCAAAAAATATAATTGAGACGATTAGGGATTACTTTAAATATAGCTTAGTGTAGATAAGGAAATCGGTAGTCAAAAATATAGAAGGCTTTCGCTACGCGGCAAAAACTTGATGCAAAAAACTGCTCAATATTCATACACGATTTCTAACTGTGCTTACCTGTCACGTTAAAAAATACAATACAGCTATGGATAATGTTCTCTTAGAAGTAAAAACAGACGGTCTCAATACGGATCGCATTAATAAAGTTTGAATTTAATAAAGAAGTAACAAGTAAAACTCTTGTTAAGTCTTCGCCAAATTCAAATTCCAATATAGGCAAAGTGTAAACGAAAGAAATATTTCAAATTCGGCATCAAGGTTTGTAAAAATTTCTACCGCAATTATTTTGATCACACCTACTGTTTGTTTAAAGAACGTTGAATCAAGAACTATTTGCAAACCATATTAGCATACCATTGTACCCTTATATTTTGATGATAATTATTTTCCTATACCTATGTAGTATAAGCCAAGCAGTACCTATGCTTAAAATATTCGTAGTAAATTTTTCCAGACCAGATATAGCTCGTTTCTTCCTAGAGAAAGCTCTAATCCTGCAAAGGGCAAACATTTATATGATAAGCATGTTTCTTTATGCCCGTGTCATGAACATATTTTACAAAATGTTTAAGCCCTAGAATACATTTGGAGCACTAACGGGAAACCGACTGAGATATTTCATAACCTTTAACTTGGGAAAATTCAAAGGACAGAGTGACACAATACAAAATATTTACGAAGAACCGTTTAGCAAAATTGTTCTGAAAGCCTGACTCTCCAAAGTAGAGGTGTATAATGAAAGATTGGGAAAGAACTCAGTTCGAATTAAGAAGACAGAAAAAACAAACATACTTGACTTATTGATCCATGTTCACACCAACCAGAGCAAGCTGATATGACATTTTACGGACATACCGTCACAAATAAAGATTTATCGACATACTGTAGAAGACTACCTACACGCGAATGGTCTATAAGTCTATAATATTACTTAAAAACCTACAACCCAGTCAGAATATCGACGCGGCATCTATGGCATAATCTCTTTAATTTCAAAACCCAATCCACGACCATAATTCAATCCACAAGACAAAATTGCATTCCGACATAACTATTAAACTTACGCAAAACATGGTACAGATTATTGATACAAAACGTGTAGTGGAACTGCGGAGCGGGCACACGAGTCACGATCTTTAATTTTAAATCATTTGCGGACAGACACACGTCCCTTTTGAAATTCTATTTGTGCGAATCAAAATGTTCTCGCGCGCCTAACATATTCCGTCCATGCTGGGAACGGGGCGATAGCGGCCGCCAGCACGGGAAATTGAAATACAACTCGAAACAAACGCTGCGAGTACCATGAGAGGATTCGAATCTATATTACGACTGGTTACTTTGTTGTATGCAATGAGGCGTATGAAAAATAATAAATTTGATAATATGATGGTAGCATTATTCTTTGTGGATTCCTCTTTTGATCCTAAACAAAGCAAAACCTACAACAGTCTCGAGAATCTTTCTCTGGATAATGAGACCAAAGCAAGGAAGTTTGTAATTGGCAACAATAGTAATTAATCTGAGAGGACACAACGCTTTAACACGATCTCTATTCTATATTCTGTAATGCTTACTCTGAGTTTAGATTTACAATTTAATGAATTATAGCAACAGATACAACATTAACACGCGAAGACACCAACAGTATATTACGCGAACATACCAAGAGTATATTAAAAAACAAAGACTTGCTCAAAGATAAAAGAATTGCGACGATCGCATTAAAAGTCTTCATCCATTGTCTACATCGAATTAACATCGGCGTCGTCCCATAAACCACCTCTTACAACCTAAACGTAGGTAGCAGAATCACGAAAGATAAAACGGCTACCGGCTAAGCTAACGTGGAATTCACGTGTACCTTATGGCCTAGAAAATAGAGACTAAATTACCATAGCGTTAACTTAATCGTCGCTTCGCGATCTACATATCCTATACACGCGCGTGGGACCCGTCCGTTAGTCGAAAACATCTCCGGAGATTTGTATAACCGCCAATCTATCAAATGTACGTAAAATAGAGTTTTCCTTTGGTTTCGCACAAACTCAAGCATTAATAGGTAAGAGTAGAATTTTTATAGAAGTGGGTAGTGCATTTTTTTCGTCAATTTCGAAAAATCAATGGTGTATGTTGACAATTATTGACATCAATAAAATGAAATGTGTAAATCTAAAGTTCCGTCCTTTCAAGGTTTGACCTGTGTGTTGGCTATCAGTCAGTTAGAATGCCTTTATTTATTTATAACTAGCGACCCGCCCCGGCGTCGCACGGGTATAAAATATATAGCCACTGAAAAAATGATTAAAATCGATAACCTATCACGATCCTTCATGTGGTCTACTTCTTATCTGTGCCAAATAACATAAAAATTGCTCTAGTAATTCGCGAAATAAACCCTTTCAAATAATTTCCCCCGTTTTTTCCACATTCTCCTATTAGTCGTAGCGTGATAAAATATAGCCTATAGCTTTCGTCAATAAATGGGATATCTAACACTGAAATAATTTTTCAAATCGGACCAGTAGTTCCTGAGATTAGCGCGTTCAAGTTAGCCCTTTCAAATAATTTTCCCCTTTTTTTCACATTTTCCTCTATTTCTTCGCTTCTATTAATCTAAGCGTGATAAAATCTAGCCTATAACCTTCCTCGATAAATGGACTATCCAACACTGAAAGAATCATCAAAATCCGTTGCGTAGTTTTAAATATTAAAGGGAACAAAGGGACATGAGGGAAAAAAAGCGACTTTGTTTTATAATAAGTATAGATATAGATAGGTCATGTAAGAAACAATGTTTCACTCGTCATTGCGTCAACAACGGTGTTTGAAAGCTAACAAGTAGGAAATGGGCATTGTCCAAAAAAATTCACATGTACTTTTTATATCTTTTTTCGTTAAAATAGGGTATTTTAAGAATATAAATTAAATAATTTTGAAATTCATTGGCTACTTTTTTCTCAATAAATTTTTAAAGTTTCGCTCTGACGTCATCATCGGCGGCCAATTGACCTCTGCAGTATGTTTTTTTTCCTTTGAATCTTATTTATAATGGCTGGTTCGTCAAATGCAAGTTCTCATTATGTGAAAGCTGATACGAGAAGCTTACCAAAAGTTCGAAACTTAATGTTGGTCGAATTTATTGCTAATTTAACGCCATTGAAGGTCAAACTAAGGTTAAACATATTTGTTCAAAAATATAAGTAACTAATGGGTATTTTTTTCGTTTATATACAGAAAAACGATCACTGACCTTATTCCTCGAAATGTTTTTGTAATGAGCAAAATTTAAAAAAAAATGGACAATCCCCATTCTGAAACACGTGTTAAATTAATTCTGATTCTATATTTTTTCTAAATAGTCGCAAAAGCCAAGACCTTTCCTTTTTATTCTATGATTCCTTTTCCTAAATATTATTCTTTTCCTCTCTAAATCATTTCTTTCTCGGTTTGAAATGTTCTTCATCATTATAATATAATCTCTATCTTCAACAGAGGAGGCGTACTTTAAGACCTTCATTTAAAAACATTCTATAGTAATTCAAGGTACGTGCAATGCGTGGATAATTGTGGTGCGCTTGGCCATATTATCCGCAGATCTGGAGTTAAGCCATATTTAATCGATCTATGGATCGGTTGAAACTCCTCAGATTTTAAGGTTAAAATATAGAAAGATTTTAATGGCACAATAATCAATATCGTCGCTTAGCTAACAATACCGCGTAAGTCAAGTTTGAAAAGTTTTCAGGAGATACCAAAAACTTCGTATTTCATAGGAAATCATTTGACATTTAATTTAAAATAATTTCTTTTTAATTTAAAACATTTCATTAAATTTTATTTCAAATATTAAAAAATATTTCATTTAGAATTATTTCTTATGAAATACGAAGTTTTTGTTTATCTTGTTAGCTAAACTTCAAACTTGACTTACGCGGTATTGTTAGCTAAGCGATAATATTGAGAAAAGATCACTTAAATGATTTTTTCTCAATATTGATTATTGTGCCATTAAAATCTTTCCACTCAAAATATGTGTAGCATAAAATAATGACTCAACTAAAATCATATTAATTTACCTACCTAGTGTAAGCCAACACGTAATTGTAGAAAGATACGAATTAGGCACAAAAAATGTAAAAATTGTAGCATAATATTTTGACCTAATCAAACAACAAAACTATGAACTCTTAATTTTTATTGTTCAAATATAACAAATTGATGGCAAAACAAGATCATCAACACGAGAGGACCTTCAAAAAACCCTATTTTTCCCAACAGTTACAACCTTGTTAAACAAACTAAAGAAAGTAAACAGACCCAGGCCAACTTGCCCAAGCTAGAAACCCCATTTGACTTATGCATTTAAATGTGCACCGTGCAATATGACCGGCAATGTATAAATAATGGGACACAATTTTAATATGCCCATGTTGTGATCTCGATCTCATCTGATGCACGACTTTATCTGCCATCTGTTTCATCTGGTCCATGCGACAACCATTGTATCAGAAAGGGATGGACGACGGCTCGTTTATTTTGAAATGTAATTATTGCAAACTAATGAGTGGCTAGACTTCTTGGAAGTAATTTACGGTGGATTAGTATAGAGCTAGTTGCGAAATGAGTTTAATATGCTGTGCAAGACCGTCATGACTACATTATAATAATTTTATGCTTATAAGCGTCGAGTTTGCGACTAAAAACAAGCTTCATTTGATTATATTTTCTAACATAAATAAAGAATAAAATAATTAGTATGCAATGAACTTACATTTATTTCATGTTGTGATGTCCCCCGTTTTACTTTTCACCTGAAAAAGAAAGAAAATTTTATTAATTTGAATAATGACGACAAAGTTACAACTCAGTTTGATACATATAACACCATTTTACATTTAAAATATTAAAATAAAAGTTAAAAAATGCAATGCATAGCCTAGTTAAAATAATATTAAATATTATCCCAATAAAGTTTTATTTAAAAATAAAAATTCCTACATGGGACATTTTGAATGTAGGTGGCCCACACAGGACTATCGAAGAAACAATATACATTATAAAAGTGTTTATGATACTGTTTGTTTGATAAAGAAGTTAAAAGGAGGACCAATTTTTTTACATTTATCGTTGGTAAAGTTTTAGTATTACTTCGGTGGTAATATTGCAGATGATTTAGTTAAGATGGGATATAAGAATCACCATGACATGGTAAAGAAAAAGTATAAAAATTTTTCTTCGAAGTTACAAATTGAGTCAGTTGGAGAATTAAAAAATTTTGAAGAAAACCTTAATAGAATCCAATTTCAGACGATCTTAAAAGGAGCTCAGTTGAGATCAACAATCGTTTAACTAGTGTGTCGCGACGATAAAAAATTATTACGGCTGATTATTTATGCACGTCTCGAACCGGCGGTGAATGGCCTTCAGAGTACGGAGACGACGCAGAGCTTACATAATCCTCAGATTTTAACAATATTAAACGTAAACCGTTGGCCGGGCTGGCCAACGGTGGCGCTAGAGCGAGACAAGTGGAAGACCCTGGGGGAGGCCTTTGCTCAGCCGTGGGATAGTATAGGCTAACAAAAAAATGTAAACCCTTCAACAAAAGCAGACATTTTTGAGATCGGGCTCAATGGGCCTCAAACTTAATATTACGAATATTACAAATTAAATATTACGAACTGTATTTACTAAAAGGTCAAATTTTAACCGAGGTTAACCAAGTAAACGGTAAACCTAAGAATCTTACCAAGATGGTCCCAGTCCCTTCAGTCAAATCAAAAATTATTAGCGATCATTACGACCCCACTCGGTTCTCCGTAATCAGCGAACCAAGTACATAATTTAACAACCTCGTAAACATTAATGTAAACAATTAACTCATTATCTGCGACCATAAACGTTTATAATTAGCCGTTGCAGCAACGCAGAGTGCAGTTAAAATAACAATTTCGAGAGCTGAGCTTCGTTATTGCAGAAATTAGAAGATAAGTTAGGAATATTGCATATGGGAGTACTAAATCAAGCGAGCTCCTTCTATATTTCATTATCGCAATAAAGAAGGGTCCGATATCTTCATTACGGGCGCATAGAATCGATGCCGAGATAATTACGGACCTCGCAACCACGCCACTCGAAATTAATTTCGAATCGAGGCTGGTGCAATACGACGGGCTTTTCAGAATGTACATGATGATACCAATTATGAATTTGACCATAGATAATAGAGTTACTGTTATTAATTTGGAGTTGATTAACATGCACAAGATTAATAGAATCAATTTAAATTTTAATACGGCGAGTGCAGCCTACCTTAACGCTGAAGCCTCTTCAAAAATTAAGATTTAAAGGAAAACTAAGATTAGGTTTAGAGTTCAATGACTTTTAGATGATAGTTAAAAATACGGTATCTAAAAGTTATTATATCTAAAAGTTATTAATGATAATGATACAACTCTTATAAATAAACTGCAAAAAATCTACATAATATAAATAAATTGGCACTTAAAATAATCAATCATTTTACCACATTTGAACAACAGCAAAAAATTACAAGTAGTTTTTTGATGGCATCAAATTTGCTACTGCAAAAGTTGTCAATATAATAAATGATCAAACGAACTTACCTTGAGTGAAGTTCGATCATTATTATATGAGTCGCTTCATTCGAAGATATATAACTAACCAAAAGTAGTACCTTTGCTTATCTGCTAGGCAATCGCGTTTTTTTAAAGACGTATGTGGGTGGGTATTTGAAATGTTACCCGCGCTCGCTCATTCGACGTTCCGGCGTGCTTCATTATGTTTAGAGAGAAGTAATGCAAAAAATCTTTCTTTCTTTCTTTGGGTACTGCAGCAAACATAGTTTCGTGCAGACTGGGTGGGAGGGAGATTATATCTTCTCATTAGAAGTCCATGATCGCTTCATTAAGCGACTCATATAATAATGATCGAACTTCACTCAAGGTAAGTTCGTTTGATCATTTATTATATTTCTTCGCTTCATTCTTCGATATATAAGTAACCAAAAGTAGATTTTCAGAGTAACGAAAGAAAGATTTTTTTTTTACAAAATACAATAGATTACATTATGAATAGTAATCATTAGTAACGAAACGTAAGAGACCTCTATGGTTTGTGATTCAAATGATAACAGTTATACTGGGATCATGGTGATTATTTAACTGATTCAGCGAAAGTTTGTTCGTCGATAAAATTATGGTTAAGGAAAATAGCGAAAGTATCGGAATCGCTAGTCCTGACTCCTGCCTGTCGACTGTCGTCTTACTAATAGTGTCCAGTATCAATCCCCGTGTCGACGCTCGTGTCGACGCCGCGCCGCTCTCGCACAGCACCTGCTTTATCCAGCGGCTAACTGACCGACTGGGAGGTGGCTGTTCTGTGCAGAGCGTTAAGCGTTAGCAATAAAAACCCGTGCTGTAGCATTATCCTATTTAATATAATCTTGAATAACCATCACAGGGCGTAATAACTTCAATATTATATCCTCTTCTTTTTTCTTTTTTTTTTATAAAAAAAAATAACATCCGATCACGCCCGGGAGTTTATGTCTTTGTAATATAAATTTCGATACCGCTATTTAAAACCGTTTTTTTCATTTTTTATTTCTTATTTTGCCGAGTCTTATTAGGCAGAAAGTTTTAAGTCAATGATCAGTATTCAGTTGTAGGTACAGAGTGCAAGAAAAAACAAATAATTTATAAGTGGATCCCGGGTTCTACACTACTCAGGTATGTGCTAGGATTTTTACAGGAAAGCTTCTTTCAAAAGGCGCTTCTCACATTCATCTGAACCAATGCCACCAACCAATAATGTCAACATTGTTCATAAACAATGACAGTGCACAGTGATGGCTGTAGAAGATATCGTATTACAGCCATTGTCAAATTGTTTGGCTAAGGTTCCGATGGAGCGGACGAAGATCTCTGTAATAAATCTATCAACTAATAAGATTGAAGAGAGCATATTTTATCTAAAATCTAAGTCGAAGTAAAGTATTTTAGAATAAATTTAAAGGAGTCTACTGTTTTAACTGGGTCCGGCTCTGTGGTCGTCGATAATGTGATTATAGCATATTAATATGATTGAAAGTCGAGAATATTGTGTTCTCGGTCCACCAAGCTAAATATTTTAACAATTATTATTCAAGAATAAGTGTGATTCTGTTATCGTATTTATCATTGCATATTTTATTTAGTATTAAAAATTTTAATCGCTGAAAACCAGTAGCATTCCGCGGCGGAAGTCAGGAATCAGGATATGAAAGTGTCAAAACATCTCTCAGTTGAGCTAGCTCACGAATAGTACACGGATTTAACTGTTCTATATTATTCCGTTTTTAATAGGCATATATTATTATATACTATATCTAATATATAAAATTCTCGTGTCACGGTGTGCGTGGTTGAACTCCTCTGAAATGGCTCGACCGATTTTCGTGAATCTTAGCGAGCATATCGGCTAGGGTTGAGAATTGAACAACATCCACTCTTCTATCTTTATATTGATGAGTGTATTAATTAGTTGAATAAATAATAGTAAACTGCCACAACTCGAGACCGACGGCGACCATTGTTTGTGTGACGGGATAGCAATCATGGACTTTGCCATGGTGACATACATATTTAGTCACCTCAACAAAATATTAATATGGGCGAAATACTTTATATGGCAAAACAACGTTTGCCGGGACAGCTAGTTATGTTATAATAATATATATTATAAACGTTAAGACTTAAATATTTACATATTTGTTGTGGATTTAATACACCCATGGCACTATTAACCATAAAACGTTATCAAAAAAGGGGCACCTGAGGCTGAAGAATTCTCGCCTAGAACACTGATATTGTTAAAGTCTTAAGTGATAACTTCGCTTCAACTCCCGTAAGGCCCAAGTGGGCCGCGATAACAATAGAAAGGCATTGTGTCTTGTTTTTCCGCGATCGAAGGAATAAAGCCTACGCCTGGTCTAGTTTCCTTCTTTATATTTTTTGTGAAAAAAATGTTAGCGCATCGGATAGTCTGTACGTCAAGACTTAAGGCTCTTAATTCGTAAATTAAAATCTTTCAATCGACTAGTGAGTTACTAGGAACCAAGAAGTAGGCTCTTAAATCTATTTTTGCTAGATATCCACTTTTAGGTATTGGCTTGGAAGCCTTAAAGGTTAATTTTCCAAATTAACATGTAATTTCGAAATAAACCTACGAAGTGGTTTCAAATTTAAAATAATTCAAAAATTGTATTTAAAATATAGTACAACATTTTCCGCCGCTTTGTTCGGGGAAAAGAAAATCTTTGCGGAAAAGAATATTTTTAGCGGGAAGGGTTTGCCAGAGCCCAAAAGGTACCCGATTGATTGGGATGTACTAATTTGTCTCTGAGAACAAATACTGGAATTATCCAGCGAAACAATAATAATCTCGGTCTGATATTGAGACAAGACTTATCGAGTCTGAGTGTTATAGGTTTCCGTTACGAAGTTGTCTTGTCTGATAATATATTATCTGATAAGTTTGATAATATCGAGACTTTGTCAGGTGAAATCTATAATGATAATAATCGATCGAAATGGAATCGATCTGCAACACTTATTATCAGGAACGTTTTATAAGCAGTAGCTTATCTTAATCGTTTTTGGGATCATTTAAAACCATAATCTGGCGAATCCAACAAGGGTTCACCTAACGTCAGTAGGAGCCCTGGATCTATCCGGATCTGGTCCGGTTCTATCGGTACCGGTACTCAGAATCGACCGTTGGCACCTGGTTTAGGAGTGGGAAAGCTTCGGGTTCATTCGTGACCGGATCGACCCGTATATTGATCACTTTTAGTGATATTTCCCCAAGTGTCTGGTCTTAGTGACCTAAAAAAATAAATATTGGGGTAGCACGTTATAATCGACTTATTTGTCGATAAAATATGTTACAAAAAATATGGAGGGTAGTAACTATCACGTTACGTAGATATTAAGTAAGTTTCGCTATACACTCGCGGTGTATCCCGAGTCCCAACATTGGTGCAAGTTTTATTTAATAATAATAATTATATACCAGCAGACATAGTAAATTATAATCGTAGTTCTAAATTTAGAACAAAAGGATTGCGCGGGACGCGCATAGGTTGTTAACTGATGAGACTCGCAGTCAATCTAGTTATTAGCTCGAAATAGCTGTTCTCTATAAAACGGCAAAATATATATTAATATAATAATAATAATTTATATAATACATAAATATTTATAGAACAAAGAGCGCGGAAACACGCGCGGTAGTTGCTAAATTAAAACATTGTCGGAGACTCCTAGTCAATCCATACATTATGTTGATTTAAAAAATATCAATATATTTTAAATTTAAATATTCATTAACTCGCAGTTAATCCTCTCAAACCAGCCAACATATTATACTTCCATTTTTGGATAAAACATCGTCAGAGACCCGCGGTCAATTCCGATGCATAAGGATTGTGTTTAGAGACTCGCAGTCAATCCACACATTATGGCGGTTTATAAAATAACTCGCTGTTAACCCCCAAACCGGCCAACGTATAGTTCTATATTTTATAGAACAGATAAAACATCGTCAGAGACTCGCAGTCAATTCCGATGCATATAAGTTGTGTTTAGAGACCCGCGGTCAATCCACACATTATGGCGGTTTATAAAATAACTTAATATATTTAAACACTTGTAGTAATTAACTTGCAGTTATTTCCCCCAATCGGGCAAACATGTACAGTAGAACCCGTTTAAGACGATCACGCTTAATACGATTTCCCGCATAATACGCCATTTAGCATGAGTCCCTGCAACTTGAGACATTTTTTCATACATTCTTTAACGCTTAATACGATCGTCATCCCGTTTAATACGCCCTTACGGCCAACAGATATTACCTCTTACCTCATCGCCACGGCATTGTGTACCGTCAAATCAGTGGGAATTGAGATGTTGACAGTTGATACGTAGAGGGCAAGTGGAAACACTTCCCGAACTGTTGCAAAATTACAAACCACGAGACATTTTGACCCAGAGGAATTTGGTTTATTTTTTAATTGATGCCAGAAAAATCCTATGTTTTCAAGGGAGAGACTTGTCATGGTGGCAAAGCAAATAAAGAGAGACTGACTGTCCTGGCCTGTGCCAATTCTGATGGGTCAGAAAAGTTACGTTTGCTGGTGATTGGTAAAGCGAAAAATGCACTTTGTTTCAAAAACGTAAAATCGCTTCCTGTAATATTATTATGATGCACAATCTCGAGCTTTGATGACCGGCATTCGTTTCATCGATTGGATAAAAGCTCTAGATGATCACTTCCAGATTAAATGTAGACGCATAATTATCTTCATTGATAGGAACACCTACATCCGAAAAAACATAATAAATATTAATATATATACGTATGTAGTAGGTTCGTTTTTTATTTCCCTATATCCCGCATTATACGCTTTCCCGCTTAAGACGCGTTTTTGGTTGAGTCCCTGTGAAATAGTCTTGCGTAAGCGTATTATGCGGGATATAGGGAAATAAAAAACGAACCTACTACATACGTATATATATTAATATTTATTATGTTTTTTCGGATGTAGGTGTTCCTATCAATGAAGATTATGCGTCTACATTTAATCTGGAAGTGATAATCTAGAGCTTTAAACCAATCGAATTGAATCGTTTCAACGAATGCCGTCATCCAAGCTCGAGATTGTGCATCATAATAATATGTTACAGGAGGCGATTTTAAGTTTTTGAAACAACGTGAATTTTTCGCCTTACCAATCACCAGCAAACGTAACTTTTCTGACCCATCAGAATTGGCACAGGCCAGGACAGTCAGTCTCTCTTTATTTGCTTTGCCACCATGACAAGTCTCTCCCTTGAAAACATAGGATTTATCTGGCATCAATTTAAAAAATAAACCAAATTCGTCTGCGCCAAAAATTTCTCGCGGTTCGTTATTTAGCAACAATTCGGGAAGTGTTGCCACTTACCATCCATCGTATCAACTATCAACATCTCAATTCCATCTGATTTGACGGTACACAATGCCATGGTGATGAGGTAAGAGGTGATATTTTTAGGGCGTTCGGGCGTATTAAACGGGATGACGATCGTATTAAGCGTTAAAGAATGTATGAAAACATTACTCAAGTTGCAGGGACTCATGCAAAATGGCGTATTATGCGGGAAATCGTATTAAGCGTGATCGTCTTAAACGGGTTCTTCTGTAGTTGGCTCGTCTAGGCCTCGGTAGTGCCTGCCGTTTATTTAAGTATTTAATAGTACTTACATGTATTTTCTTGTTACACGATAAAATAACACTGACTTTAGTTACTTACAACACTGACTCAATCATCTTAATAATAATAACCAGCTGCGCTTTGGCATGGTTACTTAGTATACGTACTCGCGTTGCCTCGCGTTAACAAAGAATGAAGCACGCCGGAACGTAGAATGAGCGAGCGCGGGTAACATTTCAAATACCCACATACGTCTTTAAAAAAACGCGATTGCCTAGCAGATAAGCAAAGGTACTACTTTTGGTTAATTATATATCGAAGAATGAAGCGAAGAAATATAATTATAATAATATTCACATTCTGGTAAAAACAACTTTTGTAGACTTTTGATACTTACCGTTAAAAATTGTGAAATGTGAAAATTGGCAAATTCAATTTGAATAGTTAAATTTGAATTGTGAATCAAATGTTAATGGATGTGAATCAAATAATTGAATGAAAATATAATTTTAATGGTCCCAGATTATTGAGTAATGAATGGCCATCACAACATAAAGTTTTTAATCCTTCGATCGCGGATTCTTGGAAATCTATTGTTATTCTATTGTTGTCGCGATCACCGGTGCTCTTATGGGGCGTGATAGGTTAATTTAGTATCATCAAAGTTGTTCAATAAATCATAATTTACATGTACGACTATATTACGGGACGATAATAAAGAATAATATTCTTATCTAACGACTGAGAATAATATTGTTCCAAAACTGGTTATCTCTCATATATTTTTGTCACCACACTTATCGTTTTTGTCATAAAACTTTAGGATTTTTTGTCATTGATTAGAGCGCAGTAAAAAAGTCCGGTAAAGTATAGCGCCTTATCGCGTTTCTGAGAAGCGAGCAAAAAAATATGAAACCGCCAACTAAAGTAACTCATTTATAATGAGTGATCGCCGCGTCTAGACGAATAGTACATCGATAATCGAGCACCACGCAAAGGAGACCTTATCCGACAACAATAAAAGTTAAATCAGCTCGATCACAAACACGAAAGTATAAATATTCAAACGGTACAGTTAAAAATTTCTCATATTGTCGCTGGCCTTGACGATTTATAAAAAGACGACGGAACACCTATCATCTCGGTCCATTATGAGACTGTGGCGCAGTGAAAGTCACGGTATAAAAGGCGTGTGGATAGCGGCATTCGTGCCAAGAACAATGGCATTAGGAGAATCAACACTGGCCGGGCTCTCGGTAATTTGGAACAATTGCAAGTTAAATACCAACGCTCAAAACTAAATCATAGCAATTCAGATCCGGTACACACGTGAACGTTTACAATATTTGGATCAAACACGTATATAGCAAAAACTGAAGAGCAGTAACAATGAAAAAAATTGAGTTTACAAATAACAATGATAAAAAAATTAAATTTTAAGGGTAGAGAGACACGAAGAGAACTTGAAGCTAAAACTCCTAAAATGGGCACCCAAGAAACCTGTGTCCAACAACAAACAAGAATACGTCCGACGAAAGACTATCTCCCAGTGACATTGAGTGATATACGTATGACATACGTAATGGCTCATCAGTCATCACCTAGTGAGAGCCGGATATGCGACCGCGGGCAACGTCAAAACTGTGATTCACCTCGCCAAAACTATTGCCAACGGAACAATCGTTTTTGCCAACTTGAATTCTATCCTAGAAAAACTTGAACAAACCCCACTTAAATGAGTATAGACGAGAACATGAGTGGGAATAATGATTTGAAATATAATTAACAACACGTATTAACCCGTCAAGCCCCGTACGAGCGCCGGTGATCGCGACAACAATAGAACATTTGCGAGAATCTCCGATCGAAGTACTTTACAAAAAAAATTACGAAGACAATCGCTAGCCCCGTTTAAAAATATTTTGTTTGTTACAAAATATAACGCCAAATGTTTTTAGTTTCTTACGCCGGTGCCTTTCGTCAGGTTATTTCTTGAATAAGAATCACTAAGCATCATATAATTCTGCATAATTTCATAGCACGTCACTAAATAAATCAGTCGAAAATCTATTAACTTGAATTTGTAGATGAGCTTGTTTTACTGTTTTAATCGGAGACTGGTAGTTATCCATTATTATAATTAACATTCATAGCTGAACGTTAATACTTAATGGTAGTAAAGAATTAGGCATTAATTTAATTTTTAGAAGATGGGATTTATGAATTAAATCAGTTCCCAATTCTTTAATTGCCAATATATTCCCAATATTTAATTTAATAATTTAACAATAATATTCCAAATTTCGGTAAAGATTAAGAGTAGCACTAAATATACGTAATTACCTGGCGGCATATTTAGTAGCCTTCATCAGGCATATGAAGACATTAATCACATTTATGTGACGTACGTGGATGATATTATTAGTTACACAAATCATAAATGAGCCTGTATTAACATAATATAAAGGTTATCTTGTATTATTGAAATTAGAATTACTTCAGATCATAATAACACGTAAAAAATAAAAGATATATAGTAGTGCTAACAAAATATCATGTCTTATTTTATCTAAAAATTACATTGCCTATAAACATTGTTACTTCTATTCTTATTCTGAATGTTAAATGTAAGCTACTGCTTGCCATTGAGAAACACGTTTGGAAGTATAAGAATAAAGCACTATTGCAAAAAATATTGCGACAAATCTATTTAAACAATTCTATGACAAGGTGTTTATTAATGCTCTAAAGTCAAAGCAAATAATATACATGGGGTGTCATTTATCTTATAATTAATATGATATAAACAAGGAAAACTTAAATAAAAATACAGTTACAAATAATTTATGGCCAAAAGAAACGTAACACATAATATTATTGCCAGTTTCGACATTTTCAAACGATATGCAATACTGTAGAATTGATGACTAATTTAATAAGAAGTTTTTAGGGAGGTAACACACGAAGCCAATAAATACTTATTTAAAGGAGGAAACAAATTTACCGTACCAAAAATAGAACTAAATACGAAAAAATTGTTATGACCAAAAACATGCGCACAAAATAATGCATATTTGAGTTAACATGGCGTCAACCGCGGAAAAAAGTTCTATTAATATTAGCTCTGAATTAAAAAAAACGTAAATCAGGATCCCAAAAAGTCCAAATTCAGTAGCTATAGTAAACAAGCAGTAGCTTACAACAATAGTAAGTACGAATCTATGTAAGACGCAGTAAATCCGTTTGGCTAGAAAGCCTCGCGATGTGAGGAAAGAAACACGATAAGATCTAGCCACTATAGGGCGTTTGAAGATATTTTACCTCTAACTGGACCTCTATGCCGACGACATAGGTATTACAATCATAGAAACTTCCATGTAAAATAACTCCAAACAGTCTAACTACGACTGGGCGTTCACATTCCACGAAATCCCTGCACGCGACTAACGCGAAATACAACTATTTGAATATTTCTCCTGCATTATTCACATTAAAAGTATGTTCACATGACAACTGATCTGAACTGTCCTGTTGTAGGATAAACAAATACTAAGAGCTCACATTTTTTCTCTCTAAATGTCTTTTTCATCATCATTTATACTACGGTCTGTATTTCAAGTCCGGAGGCTTATTAGCGCCTTGGCTAATTCAGGCCTCATCAGGAAAAGATCGAGTTCTCATATAAGTTAACTACATCTTCAAGAAATTCGAAGCGCGCAACCCACGGTAATAACGACATAATAAGACACGAAATATCAAAACATCCAAGTTGTACAATCGATTTAAAGGCACCATCCGTTCTCAGATCGATTGATCTATGTTGTATTGAAACGTCACCAGCGATAACATCTCCAGATCATTAGAACCACTCCCAGACTCCCTACACATCACTTATTCAATTATGCGAATCTGATAAGCCTTTTGAGTAACCATAATTGATTCCGGAGACGAAATTTGAATAGACATTAAAGGATATTCGAAAGAAGTATCTAGATAAGGGGTGATCGACCGCAGATAAATCGAGATGTTTGTTTGACGAGATAAACCAATTCAAATTCGTGATCCATCAATAAGCACAGGAGGGTGGTAAAAACCGTCTCAAGCGCATCTCTCGAATAAAGGTTCGTTACGCGTTCGTCGTGATGGATGACCGTAGCTAAGCCAATAGCCCAATTTGGGAATTTGGACTGTATTAAAAAGTGTTAAGAGTGATAATCACTTAGCGGAGCTTGCGGAGGTTCGCTAGGAATCATGCCATGCGTCTCGACTCTCGAGTGATTGACAAGTGCGGGTCGCTCGTACCGCCTGTCATATACAACACCGCCACCGCTAGTTAGTACACATTCATTGGTGAAGTGCACCGCTTACTTTGAAGGGTTAAGAAATTATACCACCCTTCTATTTTTTGTCTTAAACCTGACCTTCGTTGTAAACGACTATAGCAAGAAACTATGACATTACTTATTAGAAATATTTCCATTTCCATTTCAGATAGCACCGATTGCCGAAGAAGGATAAGCAACTAGTATTCAACACTACTTAGCGACTTTCTTCTTGATTAAATTATCTAGCATTCTAGTACATCCACATCATTTATTACTTAATCGGAAAGCTCAGCCCACAAATACTGGCGACATTAGAAAGTCGTCATTGCTCTGGCGCAAACATACCGCACCACTGCCGCACGCTATACTCATTAAATTATCACCAATAAACCTTCTTTGCTTTCATAGTATTAACACGTTACTTAACTGAGACTTAATCTCAATTTCACCGGTTAGTGTTAATCTTGACCTTGAAGATTTCAGTTTTTTGCCACACTTAAGTTGGTCACACAATTTTCGTTGCTACTTACTAAAATTTTATTTCGACTAGATTATGCCCGCAACTCCGTTGCGCGAAAATTCGTTTATCGCGCCGGGAACCGTACATTTTTCCGGGATAAAAAGTATCCTATGTCCTTTCCTGGGACTCAAAGTATGTCCATGTCAAATTTCAGCAAAATCGGTTCAGTGGTTTGAGCGTGAAGAGGTAACAGACGGACATACAGACAGACACACTTTCGCATTTATAATATTAGTATGGACTAGTATCATGGATTAGTATGGATGGCAGCAATAGACAATATCACCTATCATAAACGTCCAGAAGATAGGAGTATCGATCGAGAAAACGATCAATAACCATTCACGCAATTTAGATCGCATCCCGGCAATACATCAGCAGCAGAGGGCGCGACCATCGCTTCCTATCAAATAAATCTACCACCCCGAGAACAAACGGCAAGTAATAAGGAACTCGGTGCACATCCATCTCCCGTCATATAAACATACCCATAAAACAGGCGTCGAACAGACCTAGACGATAAATCAAATTCGATTATAACAGATCGTACAAATATTAAATGGGTCATTTCGTAAACACTCGAATAACTCAAAACGATAAACGATGAAGTAACAAAAGCGAATGGTGTCGGACAGTATATAGATAAATCGAAAGGAGAATATATGATTATGGGTATGATTACCACGCGACTTCCCTTTGTCTAGCTAAATCTTTAGCAGTATTTAAAAATGATTGTGTGCAGAAACGAGACTCATATCTCTAAGAACTAGTTTTTCGCGGATTCTTCCTAATATCAAAGTACTCGTATGTTATACTTAAACTATAAAAGTCGAAAAAGGTAAAAACACCCAATAATTGGTACCTTAAAAGTTGATAGTACCGAAAATCCTTTTATTGGCATTAATAGCATTATCAATCATAAATCTACAGTGAAAATAGTACCATGATTTATATTGAAAATATAAAGATAACAATGAACTTTGTTTCAATAAAAAAACATGAATTAGAATTTAGGAGCAACTGAAGATTAGAGCTCATCTCCTCACTATAAAAGTAACGATTTATCGAAACTCACAGCGTCTCTGAATACTTGTCGCTACCGAACCATAACACGCCACAGGAATGTAATATTTATTCTAATTCACTGGTAATAAAGCCTTAATACGATTTGTATAATCCTAAATTTATTCATGCACACCAAAAATTGATATCAGGTTTGGTGACTTCAAATTTAATAAGGCTCTCGACTCTCCTTATTGAGAATGTGTAGTTTTCTCTGGTCTGTTAGTTGTGTCTTCGGATCATAAAAATAAACTGGAAATAGATATTACGACACTGCAATAAAATGCTGTTTAATATTATTGTTAAAGTAATAAATTGAACATAGTGGAACGCATATTTAGCTGAATTCCTAACAAGATACACCCAATCCTTTCCAAATACATTTAGCATAAAATTTTAATTGCCTTAGTTCGACACAGTTTGAGTACATGGTCAACCCGCGAAATGCGCGAGTATATTTTTGCTGTTATCAATAAGATAAAAGACATATCAAGACTCAACAGCTGTTCGCCGGATGTTAGTCATACCTATTGAAAGATGAATGCACAAAACGGAGCATTCATAACAGCGGACCATCTCAGACTTGCTATCACATTTGCTAAAATATCCGCAAAAGAAATCCAACCTTGCGTAGAGAAGGATAGAGTTTAAAATCAGTGGCATCAAAATGGAGAAACAGGTGATGCTCCAGCCTTTCAGTGCACGGGAATATATACTCTATTATTTCGAGAGAAGGTCCAATTTCATCGGTAGCATTTTAGGATGACAGGACTGATGATCAAGTGTGGAGATGTATTAATTGTAATTGAAGACTTCCCGTCGCCCCGGGTCTGAGCTTAAATCAATTAAATCGTTTAATGTCTCTGGCGATTCATAAACACGGTACTGTAGAGGTAAAAGGTGCTGCAACTGGTACGATAAAATGCAAATATATTCGCAAATGGACAATGATTTACTACGTACAATTTATTTCACGAATCGCTTAAGTTAAATGCATTTAAATCATTTGTAGTCTTTACTATCGACGTTTGTTCATTTTAATTTATCGATTACAGAAATATTAAACTAAAATTTGTTTTGCTTTTCAAATGCCTTGTAAAATCCCTGTTTATTATTCTTGGATGAACTTTGATATCACAATCTCAGCCAATAACTACTTCAGTGGACCCAACACAGCTAGAAAATACAGATTCCTTGATGATCCGGTGAACTTCGTATCACTTTCCACCTAACAAATCCTTTTCTGGAATTCTACGAATATTTTAAGACTAAAATAAGCCAAATCGGCTTATCGTACTTCAGTTTTAGGGATCCTAACATTTTATTTATATCGAAAAAAAATATTATTGACAAATAATAATCATTGATAAAATATTATCATTGATTTTAATGATTATTTATGTTTATATTTAGTTTTAAAACTTAAATTCGTCACTTCCCCGTACCACATTGTATTTTAAGTAACAAAAAAGGCACTGGTAATTAACCAGGAAACACTAGCGAGTGCAATCAGTACATTTTTCCCGGGATAATTATACGAAAGTGGACTACATACGGTCACGTCTTGACTATTAGCGAGCTAAACTCTATTACACATGCAAACGATGCTGTTGTTAGAATTCCCCTTGATTAAGGTTTAGGGCCAATAAGACTTTAAAAAGCCCAACAGATTTTTTGAAATGTAGGATCAAATTTTTTAATGATTTATTTATTTATTTTAGTCATAACTTGTCATTTCGTTTAGAATTTGATAAAAAGCAAAAATATGGAGCAGACAATGAAGGATGGCATAGGCTACTTGAAATCGTCGCCAGAATAATGACAAATGCGGGATATACTTTTAGTAATATGATAATGGAAATCAATTTGATTTGATCCAAAAAATTCCCTTGAAACTAATGAAATGAATTTGATGAAAAGCAAAAATATGGAGCAGACAATGGAGGATGGCATAGGCTACTTCAAATCGTCGCCAGAATGATGACAAATGCGGGATATACTTTTGCGCGTAGGCCCAAATCCCAATACAGGGAGGTAAAACCGATCGTTGTTTGACTGTTCGCAGGCCAACATGACCGGACTAACACACAGGGAAATACCCAAAAAGAGCCTTAAAAGTCAACTTGTAGCACAATTCCACATAAATAGAACCAGTAGAGTTAAACAAACGACACAAAACATATCATATCTTGTACACATTTTGTACGGCGATGGGGGCGCGCTATACAAACGCATGCAAAGCGCATCCACATTTCCCGGGTGCCATCTTTTTCATTGTTCGAGGACAATGTGACTGGTGTCGCGGCGGTTGTCATAGTTACCACGAATATCTTACATGGCGCACTTCGTTGCTAGTCGGGCTTAAGTAATTTTACATACCAGATAAAATATATTAAGTACTGAAATAGTTATGGGCTGGGTCAAAGATGTAAGAAACTAAGAACGCTTGAAGAAACATTAAGAGAAAGGAATTGGTGTATGTGAATAATATCATTTTGATTTGTGATTAACCCATCAAGCCCCGTACGAGCACCGGTGATCGCGACAACACCTTTGTCCACACTGAGCCTTTTTTTTTGTTCATCAAGGGCATGCGTTATAGCGCAGTCAACAGCGAACGTGAGGCATGCCCGTGACGCGCGTTGAAATCGTAGCGCCCGCTATGACACTTTTCTTTCGACGCGGGTGGATTTTGACGCATTCAATTATTGAATATGCCAAACGAGAGTTGAATAAAAAGAAGATGACGAAAATTGAAGATGAAATTGCATAATGTGGACATAGCTAATGGCAATTCCGAGAGTCTCCGATCGAAGGATTAAACAAAAACGATTATAAATAACCGGAATATTTAATCCAATCCGGCGAAAGTGGATCTTAAATTTAAATAACACTAAAATTTTGAACATACACTACACTGAACTCAATTCTTCAAATTATATTGGTCTACACTATAAGACCGAAAATACAAATGAAGGCAAATTAATCCAGATTATATTCTAAAATAAGAAATGTAATGTTCCTTTTTCATTAGAGCAAGAAGGTAAAAATGCAACATAAGAAACTATCACAAATACCAGAAAAATGTTTGCAAACTAATGCAAATAATTGTAATAATTAGTATTCACATGCAACAAATTAAGTGTGAACTGATAAAAGAATTAAATAATATTGTGAAACTGACAGCTACAATCACGCTTGACAACTTACAATATGAGATATTATCTCTTATTTTACAATTCCGTATCTTACCAAAATTAATAGCCAATAGCCATGATAGTAAAGCGTAGCGCCGCGCACCGTTATCAGTCTTTAAAAATAAACAAATGGGTAATAATTCAAATATAAACTAAAATTAAATGTGGATAAAAAAATCACATTACGATAATATTATGCTGTCTCAAAATATGAGAGCTAACATTTTTGGGAAACGAACACAAATACCCCAGGAAAATTAAACATTCGACCTCGGATTAATTCGCATAGTCTCTCATCTACACTCTTGCCATACCTATTTTTGTGATAAAATGTACAGTTTGGAAAAAAACAGGAAGAACCTCATTTTCATACCTTAGACCTTGAATAAAATTTTTTGCACAAGGAGGATCACCGGGGACTTTTGAGGTTTTATTTGTAATGGTGTATTTAACGTCTCTACCAATTTTCAGCTCTATGCGAATTATTCCGAGGTTACGATTTTTTTGCGTCTAATTAGACCGGGCTAAAAGTATCTGCTCGTTCCATATTCAAAACTTATGTCATCCTAATGCAACAATATAGATGTAAATTATGTATTTATCTTTGGCGAAGGCAGGTACCATTCTAGATGGATTTTAGAGGGATTCCCTAGGGCCTAGCCTGTCGAATATAATTATATAGCGATTAATATAATAGTTTTCAAAATGTAAGACGTTGTATTTTGAATCGACGGCTGAAATTATAGAAACCAAACGCCAAGAACTTTTTGAATAGTAAGAAAAGTAGAACCATGTACAGGTGTTACTTTGGTAATCAATAAAAGTAATTAATTAAGGTCACAAACTAAAAAAAGACAATTTTGTGATTTGCCAAATCTGCATGATTATGCAAAATTGAAAACTTTTGATACATTACATCAACAATATCTTAAACTTTTTTAATACCCTCGGAAGAGTTTTGCGCTTGCGCTAAAACTAAACTCCACCCACAAGTGCAACAAGTTGGTAAATTTTTAACCAAAATATGATATTCACAACAAAAAATTATATCTTTATAAATGTTGATAACTTATAAAACGTAGAATTAATTACAATTATAGTTTCAATGGCAGTTCAGGATAATGGTAAACTATAAATAAGTGATAAGCCGGATGTAGATTATAACGTCACTTCATTATAAAAATCTATATAAATAAAAATGATTTTTAAAATTTGTTAGTCTTACTAGAACTCGAGAATGGCTGAACCGATTTGGCTAATTTTAGCCTTGAAATATTCCAAATCCAGGGAAGGTATTGGAGGGAAGTGATACGAAATTCACTGGGTAATCTAGTACGAAATAAAAATAACTCACAGTTCACTGGTCCGTGTTCCTTTCGAGTGACACACACAACACAACCTGCGCACCCGACGGCCGGCGCTGGAATGGCCTGTCGCCTGATGATGGTAGTGGGCGGGGCCTCGCAGGTGTATCGCTATGATGTATGCGCATTATTTGAACACGCCTCACTGTCACGCTCTTCTCCCATTCATGATAAGTGCACCACATATTTTTTTTGCAATGCGGTGCATTACTTGGTGTCTTATGTGCTGAATTTGGTATCATTCGAGCGCCCTATTTGGTGTCTTTCAAGCGCGTTTGGTGTAGTAATACGTCAAGCGCCACAGATTACTGCAAGGCACTATGTTTGGTGCGATGTCTTTTTGTAGTTCATGACGACTTAAAAAAGTAAGCCAGTATTTAACGTTTTTGAATAAAAAATAATTTCACTTTGTAGTGCACTGTTTTAAAATTAGGTAACAAAAAACTTATTAACTGTCACATTAAAAATGGCGTTCTACATAAGGATTGACAGATGCTAATTAATAATTACAATAATTAACTATCTAACTAATTTTAAAAGAACCTTATTTATTATGTTTTGTTATTTTTTGTAAACTTCAATTTTTTTTGTAAGTAATTAAAAATTTTGATAGAAGGTTACATCTGGTTTATCAGAACCTTTGATTATTTACACGTCATCAGAACCTAGCAGGGATAAAAAAAGTTAATTAGAATAAAATAAGGCGCAACGAAGTGGCTGGTAACATCTAGTTTTAATTAATCCTTCGATCGTGGATTCTTGGAAATCTATTATTATTCTATTGTGTCTCGCTCACCGGTGACTGGTGAGCTTATGGTGCTTGAATCTTGATGAATGATGGGTTAATTAGATATTTATTAAGTATTAACCTAATGAGTAACTACTTTCGCAAAAGATGGTACATTTTTTACTGGTTTGACTATTGGTCTGCGGTCACCGACCTTGGCGCACGCCACAATCGATCATCGACCTCTATAGTTGATAGTCCAATATTGTAATCCTATCACAATGGCATCTTATTGACTTTTAAATGATGCTTTAACTGCCGGTACTATTAGTGCTCAGCTATAGAAAAGGCCTACCATATTGTGATTAGGTCTTCAGTTTTTTAATTTTTTATACTTTCGTTTTTTAATTCACCAAAATTTTTAATTTTGCGTTTACGTAAAAATAGTTTATTTTTAAAGTTCGCCAAATGAATTACTATTATGCTCGGTTTGTAAGGTTTTTTGACTGGAGTTTAACTTTTCATTGTTGTTGATTGGTTAACGATTTGACGTTTAAACTTATGACGTTAAGATCTCAAAATCCGTTCATAAAAAACACGACACAAGCACCTCCTGAGTCCTGACTCAACTTAATTTTTAACATATTTAGCAACTTTTTACCGACTTACAAGAAAGGAGGAGGTTCTATCTTTAGCTGTGGATATATTTTTTCTCGGTAAATGTTCCGTTTTGCATCAAAATGATTGATGGCCACGGAGTCCCAGTGTAGCAATTCAGTTAGTTTTGTAAAGGTATTATTAAACTTTATGACTATTCCAATCACTAAAAACCTGTTGCTATAAGAATAAAATCCACAATACAAGGGGTCAATTATAAATTACGTTACATTTTAAAGGACGGAGAGCATAATAATATAGCAATTTAAAATTGTATGACGGAAACGTAGTCAAAGTCTTCAAGATTTTACCTTTCATCTCTTCGGGACAAAATGTAAAGAGTGTTTAAAAATATAATAACTTAAAATAGATAAATTCCAGTCAAAACATCAAAAATAACGCCCGGTTTCCGTTGTTTTTTGACTGTTTATCTATTTTTCTGTGCTTTTGATTGGCAAAAGTCAAAAGGTAAACCTCAACGCTGCACTGTTAAAAAGATAAACTGCTGTAAAAAAAGCCTCACAAATCGAGGATGAGTATAATATCACAAGTCACAACAGCTAACAAGCGAAAACCTGTGTCAAGGCACAGAATATTATATATTATAGATGTTCCACGCGGTTTCGCCCGCGTAATTTAGGAATGTCACGGAAACCGTACATTTCACGTGGTCTATTCTTCATGTGTGCCAAATAACATAAAAATTGCTCCAGTACGTTCAAATAAGCCCTTACAAATAATTTTCTCGGTTTTTTTCACACTTTCCTCTATTTCTTCGCTCCTATTAGTCTTAGCGCGATAAAATATAGCCTAAAGCCTTCCTCAATAAATGGGCTATCTAACACTGACAGAGTTTTTCAAATCGGACCAGTAGTTCCTGAGATTAACGCGTTCAAGTTAGCCCCTTCAAATAATGTTCCGCGGTTTTCCACACTTTCCTCTATTTCTTCGCTCCTATTAGACTTAGCGCGGTAAAATATAGCCTATAGCCTTCCTCGATAAATAGGCTATCTAACACTGAAATAATTTTTCAAATCGGACCAGTAGCTCCTGAGATTAGCGCGTTCAAATAAGCCCTTTCAAATAATTTCCCTCGTTTTTTCCACACTTTCATCTATTTCTTCGCTCCTATTAGACTTAGCGTGATAAAATATAGCCTAGGTATAGCCTTTCTCGATAAATAAGCTATCTAGCACTGAAATAATTTTTCAAATCGGACCAGTAGTTCCTGAGATTAGCGCGTTCAAATAAGCCATTTCAAATAATTTCTCCCGTTTTTTCCACACTTTCATCTATTTCTTCGGTCCTATTAGTATTAGCTTGATAAAATATAGCCTATAGCCTTCTTCGATAAATGGGCTATCTAACACTGAAAAAATTTTTCAAATCGGACCTGTAGTTCCTGAGATTAGCGCGTTCAAAGAAACAAACAAACTCTTCCCAATTATAATATTAGTATAGTTTAGATAGAAGATAGTATCAAGTCAAGGACGATGCGCGAGTCGCGACGCGGTTTAAAAATCCTAACAGTGACGTAACTAATGTAAGGCCCCTAACAGTTATTAGGCGTGAAAGTATCGTTATCATTAATAACTTTAGAGTTATGCAAGCAAAAGCTTTTAATAAAAAAACGTTCGCGGATGACAGAGTAATTATAAATAGCGTTCCTCATCGTTATCTCGATGCCACTTGCCGATAGAGCTCTCTCTTATCTATGGTTTTAGTTGATGAGGGGGATGATTATTGCGCAAGCATTTTGAAGGATTTTTGACCACCCCCCTTGAGATATCGGCTTATACCTACTTGACAATTAATACAAGTAGGTACGGTAGTACCTACTTGTATTCATTGACAAGTCAAAATATTTCATTATTTTGACATTCAAGACAATAACCTAATTCCCAAACATGCGCAACATTTTGATTCGAAGATAATATTATTATTATAACTATCACAATTTACAAACAATGGTCGCCGTCAGTCTCGAGTTGTAATAATTTACTATTATTTATTCAACAAATGCACTTATCATTATAAAAAGTACCCAGTAGCCGATTCTCAGACCCACTGAATATGCATATAAAATTTGGTTAAAATCAGTAAAGCCGTTTCGGAGGAGTAGGTACGCGGCCTAACATTGTGACACGAGAATTTTATATATAAGACTAGTTGATGCCCGCAACTCCGTTGCGCCAAAACTCGTTTATCGCGCGGGGACCGTACATTTTTTTGCGATAAAAAGTATCCTATGTCCTTTCCCGGGACTCCAAGTATCTCCATGCCAAATTTCAGCGAAATCGGTTCAGCGGTTTGGGCGTGAAGAGGTAACAGACAGACAGACAGACAGACACACTTTCGCATTTATAATATTAGTATGGATGACAGTAGTCATAAACCTCTCTTATGATGTATTACCACAAAAACCGTACACACTACGAGAAGTAAGCCAATAACTTAATACATCAAATTCATTGCTTATCGGATTAAAAATCAATAAACAGCTAAATAACTTTCATTGGATGGGTAATTCTTGTATAAATCACACTAAAATTTCGAGGGAAATGAATTATTGAGCCGAATATCACGTGTATTGCCTCCCACACCGGTTTCGGTGATAGAGGCTCGAATCATTGAAACCAGGCCACAGAGCACGGGCGTAGAAGGGATTTTATAATGCCCAAGTGTGTGCGCAGTAGCAGTCTCTCTCCCTTTACTGGTAAGTAAGCACAAGCACAACTTTTAACACACCTATCCGAAGCATACATTATTGTCCTTGTCAAACAATCAGGTGATCAGCCTGCATTGTTCTAACCAAACAATCATTATTCCAACGCCGGAATCGAATCCACGACCACGAGCTCTAAACCACTTGACCACTATAATTGGATGACTAATTCGTGTATAAATCACATTACAATTTCGTGGGGGAAATGAATTGTTGTGTCAAACAACACGTGTAATGTGTATATTAATGGTGTGGTACCTTTATTATCGGGCGAGTGGACCATAATTCCCCTCAAGGCGCTTTTTACTACTTTCACAGTGAACCATGACCCTGAATCAGTCATTACTGAAGTTTAAAGGGAGAAGAAGGAAAGCTGTGAAATATAATGTAAGTACTGAATACTGATCAACCACTTGTCTGATCCAGCTGTCGAAATGGTTAGAGCCAAAGAAGTTTGGACCTATAACCTATATAGAATTAGTATAAAACAGAAAGCGTTTATTTTGTGCATCACAAATCAAAACAAAAATCAACCCTTTCAGGGCTATATTTACAGTGAACTCTACAGTCTACACAAAGGACACATCACACATGATGCACACCCTTACACCCTAAAGCAGCGGTCGGCAACCTTTTGGCTGGCAAGGGCCACAAGGTGGCAAAACAAACTAAAGGCGGTCCGCAGACCTCATACTCGTATTAACTTCTAGGGTTAATACGCTCAGTATACCTACACATAATGAAAGGAAATAAGTTTTTTATTAAAAACGGCACAAACAGCTACGTACTTATTTAAGTAGCGATAACTACTGGCAGTATTAGAAAACATTGTTTTTGATACACATATTAACTCATTCACAAAACATTCACGGGCCGCAAGTAAGACGTTCGCGGGCCGCACGCGGCCCGCGGGCTGCGTGTTGCCGACCGCTGCCCTAAAGTATAATAACTCCCACACCGGTGTCTGTGACGGTGGCCGGTTTCATTGAAACCAGGTCAGGTACAAAGGAGTACTTTTATAGTGCCCAATTGTGTGCGCAGTAAATAAGAGCACTCTCTATTCCTTTACTCTCATAACCCAGTGGGACGGATGACCGACACGACTGGCAAGAGATCAGGGCTCTGGCGCAGGACCGACTTTTTACATACCCATCAAGACGCATGGATCATCTTACTTGTCAGACAATCAGGTGATCAACCTGCATTGTCCTTACTCCTAACCTAACTTGGGAATAACATGTTTCCAACGCGGGAATCGAACCCACGACCTCCGAGTCAAGAATCACGCTCTAAACCACTGGACCACGGAGGCGTTATAACTTATACCTAACGTATTACCACTCAATGTTACATCCCGCACACTCCACTATTGTTCAATATTCCAGCGTACTCCATTAGAATTAGTTTCGCGTCCACAGACTGTTATTAGTACCGCGTTTTGTAACGAGGACGTGGAGCATCGTGAAAGGTTGATCGTCGTATCAGATCAGATCTGTTAAATATCAAACGTTTCATCTTGTAACATTGTAATGTATTGCACTCGCCCGAGTCGCCCGCGACTTGCTCGACAAACTGCACCGCGGGTTGCTCGGTTATTGAGCAACGAAAATTAACAACTTTAAGCGTTTGTTAGTTCCAAATAAAACATCGGGTTGCAATCCCGGAGTGCCAGCAGAAGTAAAAACGAAAAATCAGCCCTACTAATAGTCCGCGCGCAACTAGTTGGCCGCTCTGCCCATATACTCACATACCGGCAGAGCGGCCAACTAGTTCCGCGCGGACTATAGACATGAGGCAAGCGATTATCGTAAACGCCAACAAAATGTATGCGATTTGACATAAGGCTGTCACAGACAGAGCAGGTAATGTAAAGATGTATATTATAGCACGATACATCTTGATACATCTCGATACATCTTTCTATAGAAATCGTCAGGAGACCACACACAACAGCTATAATATATCCCGGGATGTAATGTATATTAATATACATTACCTGCTCTGTGTGTGAACCCCTTAAATCATCGCTTCGCTAGCGAATAGTATGTCAATTCATCCCATATATTTTGTTAGCGTTTACGATAATCGCTTGCCACTTGTCGAGGCCCTCAGGTTTCGCAGGCAGGACATATATTTTCACCGTGCGGTACAAAGACGCTGGTGCGTGAATTCTAAAGAATCTTTGATCCTCCTAACTCCTAACCAGCACTTTTGTTAAATAGATGGTACGGCCGTGCCTTTGCTAAAAAGCTGAAAAACCAGGCCGAAAGATGTTACACTTATGTAACATCTGCCTGGTTTCTAAGGTTTTTGACACAGGAGTTTATATATGAAACAAAAGTGCTGGTAAACAGATCATCGCTTCTGATTGGTAACCAAACAACCAACCAACAACGCTATCGAACCGATAAAACACTTCCAAAACAGCTGCCGCTAAACAGTAAATATCAATTACCCAACTAAACAAAAGCATTACGAAAATTTGTGCTAATCTACAATCTTAACACGAGCTCCGAACATCAGCGGAGTCAACAATTTAAATTAAATTGACATTTACTGGGGAGTCGGTACATATTCGTTGCAAAATATCTGCACCGCGAGATATTAATGAAGATATAAACAGCCATTTATATTATTCACATGGCAGCTATTACGTAAACATGGCAATAGATTTCGAGCTTTACAAAAGGATAGTGAAGACATTGTAATTTTTTTTTTTATTAAATAAGGTGGGCAAACGAGCAAACGGGTCACCTGATGGTAAGCAACTACCGTCGCCCATGGACACTCGCAACATCAGAAGAGCTGCAGGTGCGTTACCGGCCTTTTAAGAGGGAATACCTCTTTTCTTGAAGGTTTGCAGGTCGTATAGGTCCGGAAATACTGCTGGTGACAGTTCGTTCCAGAGTTTTACAGTGCGCGGCAGAAAGTTACGCGAATTCACCAACTTACTACCCTGATTCTAGCATTTAGTGCAGTTTCGTTTCTCGTTCCATCCAGTCCGTTTTCTACCAAACAGCTGATAAAAATTCTTCGCATTTTTCATAGTATACAGAAAAGAAACAAACAACATTGGTTTGACATATTTTTTGATCTACTAGCAAAGCTTGGTGCCATAATTTTCATACAATTTCCATTCGATAAATTACGATAACGCAACCGTCAATTGTTTCTGGGGCCTGAGTCAAGACGAATTCGTAATCGCTTCGTTATAGAATCGCCGATGAAAATGTATGGAATTGACATAAGACGAGTCGAACGTCAACGACGCGTCTTATGTCAATTCCATACATTTTGATCGGCGATTCTTTAACGAAGCGATTACGAATTCGTCTTGACTCAGGCCCCTGGTTACCCTGAACAAGTTGCCGACAAGAACGCCAGGAATCCAACATCGTGCGACGTCCGGCTGTGCAGATGAGAGCCCCTAACCATCCTGCACATTCATATTCATTTTACCTCTGACATGATCGTTATGCGAACAACATAAAGACTACTCTGGTACTCTAAAACATATTTAAACGGTATGTAATGGAATTCCAAGTAAACATTATTCGAATTGATTCCGTGGTAAGGGAAAAGACCTAATGGCAGACACTTTAAGGAAACATGAAACATTTGAATGTTATACAATATATATTTATGAAAATAAAGGATTGATAACTTCTTCCATGTCTTCAGTAACTCTTACAAAATAAAACTATTATAATTATTTTCTGACAAATCAATTAAAAAATATATAATTGGTCTTTTTGTAAACTTAGTCATATGTACTAATAGATGACATCACAAATAAAATAAATTAATTAAAAATCAAAAAACCCGACAGCAAAAAATGTTAACTAAAAAGAACGAAACAAGACCTAGGTAATTCTGCTGAAGGCATCGGAATCCATGTTTTAATTGATACGACTCTTGCTTACGAGTTTCATGCCAGGATAAATAGAAGGTTACATAGAAAAATCTAGAAGAAGAAAGTGGATAATAAAATGCAGTCGGAGGCATGTCGCACCAAGTTTAAAATTAATTCATAAATCACAAAATATTATGCCTCCGACTGCATTTTATTATCCACTTTCTTCTTCTACATTTTTCTATGAAACCTTCTATTTATCCTGGCATGAAACTCGTAAGCAAGAGTCGTATCAATTAAAACATGGATTCGATGATTCCGGCAGAATTAGGTCTTGTTTCGTTCTTTTTAGTTAACATTTTTTGCAGTCGGGTTTTTTTATTTTTAATTAATTTATTTTATTTGCGACTTTTTAGTTGTAGTCAATGATATTCTACTTATACAGATTTGTTACGTCCATACTATTTTCCGGCTTAAATCTCTTCCGAACAACATTGACAAATTTGACAGATAAGTGAAACAAATATACGAAATGCCATTTACATAGAAGAGACAGACTAAATAAAAGACGACCCAATTGGGTCGTATTTGAATCTTCACAACGCGCGCGGTAGTAACATACCTATTTGCTAAATGAGTTTTTTTATATAATATCATTGGTTGTAGTCATCTAACCATTTCGACAATCAATCTAATAAAAAATTGAAAAACTACCGTGCTGATATAACCATATACCGTAGGTACACTTAAAACAGTGTACCTACCTACAATACGTTATAATAGGTACATAGGTTTGGTACCTACTGTTTCAATGTATGTTTCTAGTTTTAAGTACCAAATCATTGTTTTTTTTTTTTAATACTTTGTCATTGAATTTTCATCTTGTTTCAGTAATGTCAATTAAATTTTTAATTAATATTGGATTTATCCATGCAGGCGGATTTTGGTTTTTTCTTATTTTATTACTAGCGGTCGGCCGCGGCTCCGCCCGCGTGGATGTCGGTGAGCTCTGCAAAAAGCATACCCAGGAAAGACTCGGTCAGCAAAATGATTCCCAGGTCAATTCACAGACTCCGACACTAACATCGACGACGCAGTCATAATACGCAGGCTGCGCCCTGTAATTATGTCTTCCTCCCGCACGCGCACGTCCGTCTTGGTGACGCCAAATATCGTAATATTTTAATTTCGCCATAATTTCAAAACCAAATGTCCAATTTTATTCATTCAAAGACCAAATATTATCTACATAAACTGTACTTAGTAATGGAATAATTTATTTTGATAAGGATTAAAAGAATGAGTAAAATAAACGCGTTTAAATGTAGTCCAAAAAAATTTCAAGATTTTTAAATAAAAAATGGTTATTGTGCCTCACTCGACATAGATAGGTATAGTGTGTCGCGGACTTTTTTTTAGATATTTGTAAGTTCTACAATTACTTAGAATTTTATGGTTCTATCTTTTATAGTTTAGGCAGCGTACGTAAAATAAGTAACTTTTCTGGTTGATTTTTTTACACCTTGCGTCCGAAGAACCCAAATATCTTACGGTACCCTATTTTTTCCAAAATAAAATTCTAAACACATAACCCTCCAAAATAAAATAATTGGAGGGTTATGTGTTTAGCGCGTATCTTCTATGTATGTAATATTCTTTATTACCTCGTATCTTCAGAACGGCTAAACGGATTTTCACATTTGAGGTATCGTTAGATGGCAGTCGGGTAAAAACGAACATCACTAATAGTAGACACCAATATGAACTAATAGTTGACGTTGACATAGAACATTACATTACATTTTACATTTTTCCTATTATTAGGTCTTTATTTGCCATTTTTCAAAAGATTTCATTTACTTCATCATAGTAACTACATGCATCAGAAATATTATCCACGTTGTCTCCAGATTATATTCATTCTTCTTCCATGCTGAAACTATCTTTCCTTTTATTTTTATTTTTCGTATTTTTTTCCTAGCAAATTTATTTTCAGTCTTTAGTCTCCAAGCTTCTTTTGCCTCTTCTTTTTTCTTCTTTCTTTTCTCAGCTCTCCTTTTTCTTCTTTTTACTGCTAAAAAACTAAAGCAATCGATTTTTAGATCAGTGCAGTAGTTCTAAGTTCTTAGATTGTTAATAGAATTATATTTTCAGAGAATAGTGATGATTTTTGCAGTAGAATAAAGTACAAAATAACTTTAGTATGTATTGCAAAACTCAAAGATGAGGTCCATGTCATCTATTAGGTTTTTTTACATTTTCAAGAACTAATAGTAGACACCCTTTATATTGCTAGGGAAAATGGATAAAAAAAATTTAAATAAACATTAATTAGTGTATACAACATGACCATTAATCCAATGAAATCAATAGAAATTACAAAAAATCAAATAAATGTATTCAAAACTTACGTGCAAAATTTCGCCTTCCTTAACCTATTTGCTAAGAAATTGCCGAGCGCGTGTTGACGCGGTCATATTATTTACGAAAACTGATCCCATTTAAAATTTTGTTCCCGAAGGCGTCTCTAATATATGTTTTCAATTCAACAGATAGCTTGAGAAGCTTATAAAATTTACAGTGGTGAGAAATAATTAGAGTAATTCTTATTTTTATGGTATTTTTGTCTTAAGTGTCATCTATTAGTTCAGTGTCTAGCATTAGATCTTTTCCCTTACTTCTGGGATTCTTCACAGGTTTTTTTAATACTATATCCAGTCTGTTCGTATTCTAGAACTAGAGTCTAGAGTTCTAGACTCTAGATGTTGCTCGCAACTTGCCGAAATTCATTAAAAACATAGTAACGTACATTTTTCCAAGTGAAAACCATCCTTCCTTTCCCAGGGCTCAAAGTATCTTCACACAGAATTTCCTCAAAATCGCTTTAGCGGTTGGGGCATTAAGAGATAACCGGTAAGCAGACACATTTACGCATTTATAATATTAGTATGGAATATGGATGGATCTAACTAGATGACTATAATTGCCTCTGTTCGCGAACATTTCGCCGCAACATAAACTAAACTACATACTTTTCTAGGACTCTAATGCCCGTTCGTTTTCACCAACTACACCTAAAATTTAGGTGTCCCCTAAGCCAATATTCCAAGTTTTGTTCTTGATGAATTGACAACCCCGTAACTCTTAGGAGACGTATATCTCTACGTAATATAAAACAAAGTCGCTTTTTCTGTCCTCATGTCCCTTTGTTCCCCTTTAATTGCGGTTTTCTTTAATATATAGAGTGATTAAAGAGGAAGGTTTGTGATAAATATGTATATTAATTATGGGAGTTCGCTAGTAAAATATCAGACGGCCATTCTATAACAGATTCATTGTCAAGGCAACCGTCGTCGTCGCCACATACGTCACCTAAGTGTACGGGGTCGTCAATACATCCCGTAAATTATAAACGTCACCTAATGGTTTGATTGGTGTGAAGATACTTATGCCCGTTTTCACCAACTACACCTAAAATTTAGGTGTCCCTTAAGCCAATATTCCAAGTTTTGTTCTTGATGAATTGACAACCCCGTAACTCTTAGGTGACGTTTATTTCAAATAAAACAACATAAATGTTGTTTTATTTGAAATTAACAACATAAATGTTGTTTTATTTGAAATAAACGTCACCTAAGAGTTATTGTCAATTCATCAAGAACAAAACTTGGAATATTGGCTTAAGGGACACCTAAATTTTAGGTGTAGTTGGTGAAAACGGGCATAAGTATCTTCACACCAATCAAAATCATTTCAGCGGTTTAAACGTAAAGCTGTAACAAACAGACACACTGAGACATTTATAATATTAGTTACGGACGGGCCATGTGTAAGTACCTGAGGCCACAAATCAGGAGCTTTCCAACGGGAGTGATACGGCAACGTCGTTTATAATTCAACAACAATAAACAGATAGTTAATTGCGTCGCTGTCACGGACATAGTGTATGGTAATGAGGCGTACGGATCGCGCGGACAATATCTCTAGTGAAAGGCTGCACGAGGGATAGGAGACAGCGGCTAAGTCTTGAAGATCAATTAGTTGGGTTTACGTTTGGGACTATTTAGTAATATGTGGTTTGGAAGAGGCCTACGTTCAGCAGTAAAATAAATAATAAATAAATGAAATATCTTTTTGGGTATCATGATAAAATGGGTATCATGATACACTTTTTGAAAGTCGTAGAAAGAACGAAGAAACTCGTTGCCTACCACCGGTTCGGGAACTACCCCTCCGAGAAGAACCGGCGGCGTAAGAAACTCGCACAATGCACAGTGGACGACAATAGGCTGACTATGATGATGATGATGTAGCACAGTAAAAACTCTGGTCATATGGTAGGTATACTGGTGACAAAATATCTGTCCAGTCCGAAAACCCGCACAGCGATTACGCAACTTGTGACAGGTAAGCAACCGTTGACAGCAGATTTACAGCCTTCAGCAGATGTGGAGTGATATTTAGTAAAACAGACATTAACTAGGCTTTTAACTAAACACACACACTGGCAAAATAAGCGGAACATACGTAAAAAGGGCCACAACTTTAATTTAAGTGGGTCGGGCTGTGTGAAATCCTTTTTTATACTTTCTAAGCTCATTTAAGAAATAAAATATTGAACAAAACTGGCAAGTTGACAGATTTTTATTGCAATTATGCAACTAAGTGTTTTTCGATGATTTAAGTTGTAAGTGTTTCTGATAAGAATGGCGTTTTAGCGGGGTACAAGGTATGCCAGCTCATTTGATTGTTTGTTTTTGGGAAGAACATATTGCTTAGATACAAAATTTGTGATTTTCCAGCCTCTACGACAGCTAGAGCTGTAACCACGATAGAGAAAGGCCACACCTACCGTTCGGTCAGTCAGGCCTTAGGTGTGTCGGCTTTCGTGGTCCATCGTAACTTTCAACGCTACAGAGAGACTGGATCTTACGTTCGGAGACGAGAACAAGGCAAATATCGGGTGACTGGTTCAGGATGACCGTTTTGTAAGGGTACAAGCCTTAAGAAATCGACCTCAAACTACTTTGCAGAGACGAAACCTGTCGGAACAGGTCCGAGATGTACGTGTAAGTGATTGTACAGTAAGAAGAAGACTCAAAGAAGTTAAATTAAACTCAAAGGTGCCAGGAAGGGCACCAAAACTTGAGACAGGACAGCAAAGAGCCAGGCTAAGATTTGCGCGTGAACATCAAAATTTGACAAGTGAGTGAAATCGTGTGCTGTACAGTGATGGGAGCAAATTCTGTGTAAATTTTGTTGACAGGCGATAAAGAATGTGGATAAATCGTAAAAGACGCTACAGGCCATCAAACTTAACGCAAACAGTGGCCTATCATGCAGGCTTCGTAATGGTTTGGGGTGGCATATGTTTTGGAGACCGCACAGAGCTGATGATTGTTAATTATGGTACTTTGACAGTACAAGGCTATAGCCTAAGTAAGTAAGCCTATAATAAGTGCTATAGCACAGACATCCTAGAACTGGATGTTGTGCCTTTTACACAGTTTAAGGCAGTAACTTCAATTTTATGCGCGTCCATAGAGTAAAAAAATCGGACATTATTACCTAAATGATGCTGGCGTAGCCCAGGTGGAGAGGTCAGCCGGTCTACGGATGTGGATCCGATTGAGGACGTGTGGCACATCAATGGATGAACGGTACGAGTTAAAACTCCAGCTCCAAAATGTGTTCAAGAGCTCGAGTTGGCGCTACTGGAGGAGTAGAAGAATATCCCACAGGAAATGATTGACAATCAAAATGCAAGCATTGAATGGCGTATCCAGACCCTCTTGAGGTCCATAGAAGGCATTACACGCTTTTAACATAGCATATCTTAAGTAAAAATGGAGAATTTAACTTAAAAACTTACTACTGAAATTTCAAAGATTTTCTTAATTTTTGATTTTTGCTGATTTTTTCTATTTTACACGTTTTTATGCCCTAAATTTATATAATTTCTATTATTTAACCATCAATTATTAAATTAATAAATAAATATATAAAAAACAGCGAATAATTTAAAAAAAAAAAAATTGTTATGTTCCTCTAATTTTGCCGGTGTGTTTAGATAAAGTCTACATAATCAGAATAGTCCGCGATAGAGTTCTTAATTCCTTAAAACCTTTGTCGGTGGAGCTTCTGCCACTTTCCCCTAGCCTGCCTGCCAGTACTTTTAGCCAGTTTCTTCTCGGTCTTTTACTACCCCTCTTTCACCTCTTCTACCATTCTTTCATTTGGAGCATGTAAGAGGAAAAATGAGAGCAAAACGCGAGTTCAGTTCACTTTTTGACCGACTTCCAAAAAGGAGGAGGTAATATGTTCGGCTGTATGTATCTTTTTTTTTTTTGTATGTTCCACGATTACTCAGCCGTTTGTGGTCCGATTTTCAAAATTCTTTTTGTGTTGTATAGGGTTTAACTCGATTTTGGTACCATGTTCACAAAAGTGGTGATCTGATGATGGGATCCTTGAGGAATCGAGGGGACTTCTTGAAATTTGTATGGAAACATATAGTGATTTTGATTTTTTCTCTTCAGAAAATTCGAGGTAAACTGCTACCAAAAAGTAAGACTTCGCACCAGGTTATACCCTGGATCCGAAGGTACCGAACAGAACTTTTGAATTCTTATAGGTACAGGTTCGGGGATTTCGGCGTTGTTTAAACAACTGAAAGCATAAGCTAATACATCAATTTGATTAATCATCATCATCACAACCATCACTATACCATGGGTCATCACACTATGACCCAATTATTGGTACTTTTCGTGATATTTTGCATCGAAGCAGACGTTTTTGATAATGATTTCGCTGTTTGTGGACCGATTTTCAAAATTCTCGTGTTGTTGTATAGGATATAATCCTAATTTTGTATAACAATTACGAAAGTGGTGAGCTGATGATGGGATCTATGAGCAATCGAGGAAAATCCTTGAATTTTATCAAAACACTCATAGTGGTTAAAATGTTGTTTCTAGTAAGTTAAACATATGTTACGAATAAGAGAAATTTTATACGAAGGTGTCTCTTGGTCCAAAGGCACTGAACAGAACTCCTGAATCTTTAAAGATAAAAGTATGGAAATTGCAGCATCGCTTAGATAACTGCAAGCATTTACCACAATTTCGCTTACAGTGACATAATGTGAATAGTTAACATTCGTATTGGTAATTTACGCATAAAGCCTAAATTTGGTAGATACTTAACTAAAAAAAGTAAAAGTATTAAATAGCTCTTACCCTTTAATAGTGCCTTTTTCAGAATTCGTCTAAATCTCAACTATTTCTGTACTGTATACTACAATCTTCATTACTTTGAAGTCGGTACCAGTCCCAAAAGTTTCAGATAATCTGACATTACTGAACTCACGATTAAATTAGCTGGTACCGACTTCAAAATAATGAAGACTGTAGTATACAGTACAGAAATAGTTGAGATTTAGACGAATTCTGAAAAAGGCACTATTAAAGGGTAAGAGTTATTTAATACTTTTTAGTTCATATTACTATTGTTTTTACCTTGGAAGTCGGTTTTAATTTTTTGTTAAAAATAATTTATTTTAGATTGCCAATATTAGGCCCTTCAGCTGATCACTGTTCACTAATCACATTGTGGTGGTACAACTAGCTCTACACTGCTGGATCGCGCTATCGAAGTTTCGTATATAAGTAACGCCTCCGTGGTCTAGTGGTATAGAGCGCGGCTCTTGACTCGGAGGTCGTGGGTTCGATTCCCGCGTTGGAAACATAATATTTCCAAGTTTGGTTAGGACAATGCAGGCTGATCACCTAATTGTCTGACAAGTAAGATGATCCATGCGTCGGTGGGGCATGTAAATAGTCGGCACTGCGCCTGATCTCTCGCCGGTCGTGTCGGTCTTCCGTCCCACTGGGTTATGAGAGTAAAGGGAATAGAGAGTGCTCTTGTGTACTGCGCACACACTTGGGTACTATAAAATTACTCCTGCGTAGCTGGCCTGGTTTCAATGAAACCGGCCACCGTCACCGAAACCGGTGTGGGAGCTATTATTATTATTGAAGTTTTTTATCGCCTACAACTTGCACCACCCGATGTTTGCACAGCCCGCGCCCGACGGGAGATAGGTGCAGTACATGCGCTTTCAGGTCCGCCCGCTAGCCCGGACCCCGGACAATCTCGCCTGACACCAATCGGCTTATCACTACAAATCTCCGTGTGTGAAAGTCTACGAACACCGAGAACTAGGTCCCTTTACGCCATACAAATATCTTCACTGTTTACCATACGTGCAGGGATGCGCTAATCGACGGTTTTAAGCTTCCAAGTTCCACAAAATGGTCAATTCAGCAATTTTTTTTAATGTATGGACGCTTAACAGCAGGTTAGTCAAGTCCGTGATAATTAGTAATTACATGATACAGAGTGTAACAAAACTAAGTGATAATACTTTAGGGTCTGTGTGTGTTCCTTGTAGAGAGTTCACTGTAAAAGTTGCGGCGCTGAAAGATCAAAAAAATGTTTGTGATTTGTATGGGCAAGTGCCCTAGCGTGAAGCGTCACGAGTTTTCCCATACAAAAGTGAAAAAAAAAATTGCTCTTTCAGCGCTGCTAAATTTCACAGTGAACTCTACACGGAACCCATACACACCCTAAACTATTATCACTTATTTTTGTTACACCTTGTATATACGGACTTGTGTTACGCTGGCGAGATTCGAACCCGCGATCTCCTGCTTGAGCTAACACGATCTCAACAACAGAACTACAGAGTTAATGTCCCAGTTACCCCTTGCGCAAGGAGACTCTGTGAATCAATTTTCCTAGTGATGCATAAAGGGTCCAAATGTTTGAAATTCATTAAAAGTGAACACTATAGTAGCATCCCTACAAACTACATTAGGTACCAATGCATGATGATTTTACATCCGCTGGCATTAATCTATATATGGGATGAGTTTGAACTTTGAAGACATGGTATTTAGTATTTAAATTCTTGTTTTTTTTTTTTCTTAGGATTGGGGCTAAATTCTAAATTCATAATATTATATATTTATTCATTTATTTATTTATTACGGTACATTTACAGACCACAGAATAAAAACATTATGGTGTATATTTGTCAGAAATACATTAGCCTTGTCCACACTGTGCCTTTTTCTGTTCGTCAATGGCATGTATTACGTCGCAGTCAATAGCGAACGTGAGGCATACCCGCGACGCATACCCTCTGACCGTCCAAAACTTTCACTTTGTTATTAAAAATCGGCCAAGTGCGAGTCGAACTCGCACACGAAGGGTTCCGTACCGTTATAGAGCCGTATTTTTGTATGTGAGCCCCCCGTAATTATTTATTTTATTTTAATTTTACTAAAGTACACATATAATTGAGGATTTTGTGAAAATTTCAAATGTCTATATGTTGCCATTATGGATTACGAGCCAAAAAACCCAAAAAAATAACGTTTGTTGTATCATGGGAGACCCCTTAAATATTAAATTTATTTTGTTTTTAGTATTAGTTGTAATAGCGGCACCAGAAATACATAATCTGTGAAAATTTCAGAAGTCTAGCTATAGCGGTTCTTGAGTTACAGCCTGGAGACCAGTGGCGAAGCCTCCATAGAACACGATTCCTACCGGCTTACCTTGGCCAATTTTAATATATACATTTTTTATTATTAATAATTATAGCTTACCCCAATTCCTACAATTTCATAAAAATAATTCGCCATGTATTTAAAATCACGCAAACGCACACATACCCGTTTTTACGATCGCACTCAAAACGCGTACGTACTGCTCCGGTGGCCGGGGAACTCGCTCAAAACATCGGGAATCCAAACATTTGAAATGTATGAAATTCACGCACACATACACATTACTACTACATGCAAACGACTCGTCGATATTGTCGAACAACAAGCCGATCCCACATAGCCTACCTAGTCTTTATTTGTCATGTGTTAAGGTTTAGTTTCGCATGTTTCGCTTTAAAAGATTTCGTCCAATCACAACAGAGCTAATTGCAGCTGCGGCCGACCGGCGCGTGCTGTCATTTCAATTCACAATACAATTATATTACGCGGTCATTTGCACTCATTTTGTACTGTTATTATTGTAATATGCAAAATTTTGTTTATTAAGTTAGTGGGCTAGCTTGATTGTAATGTTATATAGTTTAAAAGAATCGAAAGTAGTGAAACTTTACTTGCCAAGTGTTGTGTTGTGTTTTTGTTTGTTACATCGTAAAGGTTGGTTTGTTTTACTTACTTTGAAATTAGTCGTGACACGGTTAGGTGAGAAATGGTAGCATTAGTACAAATTGACTGTTGTCTTACGGATTACCTATTAAATGACTTAAATTCGTTCTATTAAATAACGACGACAGACGACAAATAACAAAATTAAACATTTAGGTACGTATTTCTGCTGATATTTCTTTGCTACTAGCTTTTGCCCGCGATTTCGTCTGCGTGGACTTCAGACAGGTAGCCTATGTTCCTTTCCATGTTTGACATGGGATGCATGCAAAATTTCATCTAAATCCAGTTTTTGCATGATTGAGTAACAAACATCTACACTGGCAAGTCAGGATTCACTTATTTTTGGTGTGTGAGTGTGAGTGACGTGTGCTTAAAACGGCTTTTTTTAAAGCCACTTTTATCATACTCGACATGCACTGTTCATATAATACCAGTGATGTCATGTATGGTGAAGGTGGTGAATACTAACAACACTAACACTGCATGCAACGCACACAATGCAAGCAAAGCACCCTAGTAGTTATGGAAAAGGTAAACTAACACACTTAATACAGGTATGTAATTTATTGCACGTTTTTTTTACAAGAATTGAAATTTTGCTTATTCACGAGTTAGCCGTTTTTTGGTCCGGCTTTACCTTTTTTTTTTTCACCCCACGCCACTGCTGGAGACAGACAGACAGACGGACAGACAGACGGACAGACATCGAAGTCTCAGTAATAGGGTCCCGTTTTTACCCTTTGGGTACGGAACCCTAAAAATGACAGTCAGACAGACAGTTGCGTTCTTTGACGCATTCAATTATTGAATGCGCCAAAACGAAAGTGTAATGAAACAAGATGACGAAAATTGAAGACGAAAGCGCATAATGTGGACATAGCTATTTACGTTTATCATAGGACTTTTAGTTAGTTTTGGCTTTTGCTTGCTTTATAAATACTAGCTATTTGACCGAGCTTTTCTCGGTATTCGATAAAACACGAATAAAATTACATTTTCTAAAAATGATTCTTAGCTAGATCGATTTATCGCCCCCGAAACCCCCTATATACTAAATTTCATGAAAATCGTTGGAGCCGATTCCGAGATTCCAATTTTTATATTATATTATACAAGAATTGTTCGTTTAAAGATATAAGATTTAGGTATTTGAATAAATGTTGGCATTTTTAATGCTTTTAAATGAATGCATTAATTTTAATCTTTTAAAACTAATAAACATAATTATTATCTTATATATAGTCTATAACAATGATACAAAGATCTAGTTGGGTTTGTTTGCATAAAAAATTTGCAAACTTACTTGTGGGATGATTCTGTTCAAACACCTATATTCAGCTCAGCAGTAAAATTACTTGCAGTAATCTTACACTGTAACATTTCGTCAGTCAATACAGTTCACAAATTCTAAACAACCTTTCCTTTTCATCTCGTATTTTCACTTTTCATTCATATTCCTCTGTTCATTATCCTAACAACTAACAACTACTGTGATATTTATTGGTTTCACACAACTACTACTCATTATCGCTCTGACAATACATTGTAAGTATACTTTATAGTCACATTCAGTATACTTGAGTAAAGCATCGTTAACTACATAGAGCTCATGATTATGTAAAAGCTCATATATCTACATATTTTGCAACGACACAAGGCCCTTACTGACAAAAAAAATTAAAAAGCAAAATATGTATTTATCTAGCTAGCACATTGAAAATGAGAAGACAGACAAAGACAACAAACCTTGTCAAATATCTTCTCAGCTGTGACAAAAATATGCCCTTGGCAATTATTTTTTTTTTAATAATCCACAGGCCCAGGTGGCCCGTGCTCTGTTTAGTTTCTTTTCATTTCATATATTTTCTTTTTCTTTTATCATATCGTTTTGCGTCGGATTTCAAATAATATTTTTGTCAAAAAGATGTTATACAATTCTACATAGTTCAAGTCGCAAAAATTCTGCCCTGAAGGGGTGGGTACTATGTTTCCCATTTAATTGTCGGCGGATCCGACACCTAGCGATACCCTCAGGTTTGTGATGCTCCACCCTTTGCCTTTTGGTGTTATGGCCCTTGGCAATTACCAATGGTCTAAACCAGTAATACCCAAAGTGGTCCAGGTTGGACCCACAGGGGTCGACGGGAGACGCGTCGTTGGATTTACGTTGGATGTGTCAAAAATCTTATTAATGTAGATCCTGAAAGTCCTATAAATTTTAAAATTGGTATTATTGTATCTACAAGGTCTACCAGATCTAGCAAAATGTTAAAAAGTGGTCTATGAAACAGAAGTTTGAGAACCACTGGTCTATACAACTTGAGGTCTAACAACATTCACATAAACTCTAATCTCATCAGGATTCTGGGATTCAAATCGAACGACACATTCTTCAAGTTTGATAGCTTGTAAAACCAAGATGGCCACTAACTCCGACCATTTGAGCATCTTGCTTGTTGCCTGTTGCCATAAACTTCCAACAGCCCTAGGAATTCGTAGTGAGCATACAGATAGAGTTTACGAGCTAATTAACGTAAAGGGTAGTACTTCAACCTTTGCGACTGCGAACAGATCGCGCGACTATGCGCGAGCCTTGAAAAAATTTGATGAATTAGGGAGAACACTGTGCAGTAAAATTTGTCATAGACTAATGTGTAATTCGCATCGTCCTATCGACATTGCTCTAAAATCAAAATTGTATGTGATTTGACATAGAGCAAACGCCATGTCACTTACCGACGACGTTATAAAATCACATTTCTAAATTCTAACTTTACTATCTAAATAGCTATTGAACTAATGGAATGCTAGTACCTACCTACCTAAGTGGATACTTAGATGCGAAATTTGATAGCGAGGTTGGAAATGTAAAATGTATGACATAACAAATCGCATCGCAAAAACAACCGTATAAAACCAATCTAGTTTTTTTGCGATGCGACGTCGCAAGTCGCAACGCAGTGTTTTGGCCTGGCCCTTACTGGTTGTAGTCAAATTCCTGTCGATATCGCTGAGTCGCGCGTCGCAGTCGCTAACGTCCAAGCGCTACCTTTAGTTGTAAATGTCATTTCGCACTAGAAAAGCTCGGAAAGCTCGTTCTCACGATTTCGAGTTCCCAATAATTTTCCGTGATTATCGGCGCGGCCGCGATAGATATGACTCATTATAAAATAAATACGCCCGTATAACATTCCCGTTTATGATTTTATACAATCATCGTCATCTTCATCACCATCATGCGAAGGTTCTATCTGCCTATCTGCGCTTATTTCAGCTAAAACCGATGAAATCCAAAAACAGTCATAACAACTTTGGGAGTATACAGGGTGTCACAAAACTAAGTGATAATACTTTAAGGTGTGTATGAGCCGCGTGTATAAACTATAGAGTTCACTGTAAAAGTAGCAGCGCTGAAAGAGCAAATTATTTTTTAATTTTTGTATGGGGAAACTCGTGAAGTCGTGACGCCGCACTGGGGCGCTAGCCCATACAAATCACAAAAAAAATGGTCTTTGAGCGCTGCTCCTTTCACAGTGAACTCTCTACAAGGAACACTTACACACCCTAAAGTTTTATCACTTAGTTTTGTTACACCCTGTATACTCCAAAAAATATTGTATCTGTATTTCTCTTTTATAGAGTTTATGTGAAAGTGAAAGAAGCAACCATGAAAGAGGTAAGTACAACATTTTATACAGGATGAAACTTGGTATGGAGATACTAAGAAAACGTATAGGGTTTTACTTTTTACCACACACAAATGCACTGAGCGAAAAAAAAAGGCTTTAATAAGATACCTTTTACCAACCACCAATAACTCAAAGAAAACTTATCTAGGCAGCTCATCCATTAACTCATAACAAAACTTCTCTTGAAATATGGCCTATGTGGTCGGAACGAATAAAACTAATACAGCCTATCTGACAAATAAAGCTGGCTATTTGTACTTTCACGCGGACCACCTAGAGCCGGTAATAGAAGCCATCGATTTAAGAGTTTAAAGCCTTTGATAAAGATAAAAAAAAATCAGAAGCCGATTGTAGTAATCGCTTATAGCTTATGGAGGTGTCAAATTAATTGGTTTGAAATAAATTGATTCCTAGCTATTTCAATAATGTTTATATTTTCAATTTCTTAAATAAGAAAGACATAAAATACAGACAGAAATAAATATGATCTTAAATCACGTAGGACATAAGAGAGCGTAGAATATAGAGTTTTTTTTACATAGCTATGTCTTTGAATATATAAAAAAAATTGTAGATAGGTCCTGTTAAATTTTCTGAAAGGTCTCGGAGGTAGAAAGGAAACAATTATTAGGACCACCAAATTATTAGAATCTCATTAGAAAATATCCGCGAACAAAAAATTAAGGCTCTTTTACATTGGCTACCCCGATGGTTCTTAGGCGTATCTCGTTACCCGATCTACCGAATGCATTAAGAAATAAATCGGCATTTTACACGTACCTCCCGAGTTACGACGCGGCCGGTCTGGGGTCATACTCTGTCGGGTGTAAAATAATTCGCATTCGAAATCATTACACCACGCTACCGACTACCGTACACCACGATGCGGGAAAGATTGTTTTTTAACATTTAATATATTAGAAGCTTTTTATTTGCTCAAAACTTAGGGGCGTCTATTAATTGCGTGAGGAATTTTTGAGGCTTTTTTAAACTCGTCTACCCCCTTGATGAGATTTTGTAAGATTTTCCTTGGCCCCCTTACCCCGCCCCCCTCCCTAGAACACCTAAGGTAACCCCCCCTTAATAAAATAGAGATGTAGGTCTAATGTACAAATAGTACATATAATTATATGGAAATACCGAATAGGCACACTCTCGATCACTGATGTAACGTAAATTGTGAAAAAGGTTTAATAAATATCATGTTAAAATGGGCTTACCGATGAAAACCATCATGCCAATGACAGACATACAGACAAACACTCACAGACTTGTTGGAGATCAATTAGAAATCAAACGTATGATTTACAAAATATTGCGCATAATTTTGACCCTACACTAGATATAGACACAAATTCTGAAGCTATTTAATATAAACCTACAACATAGTAGTAACCTCTTAAATATACCCATAATCCATGACATATCGACTTTAAGAATCGTCATAAAAGTATAGAGAATCGAACACAGCATTTAGTTTCACCGCTTTATGTCACAATAAAGACTATTGAAGATATGAGCACCAAAAGAACATATCTCCAAGATTATAAGTGCCAATATCAAATGAGATGTTGATAACCACAATAAAGATAAAACTAAAAGATATAGGATAAAAGCTTCAAGCCGTAAGATAACTAATACAAATGTTATTGTGCAATGAGAATTGAAGACGTAAGCGAATGACGAGGATAACTGACGTTCGAGCGGTCAGAAGAATTTTAAAGCAGTCAGAATGCCCCCTGTGCGAGTATCCATGTTTAATAATATTAGAAATGCGAAAGTGTGTCTGTCTGTCTGTTACCTCTTCACGTTCAAAACGCTGAGCCGATTTTGCCGAAATTTGGTATGGAGATACTTTAACCCCCGAGATAGTACATAGGATACTTTTTATTCCGGAGAAATGTACGGTTCCTGCGCGTTCCTCCTCCTTCCTCCTAATTTTGGGGCAACAAAGTTACGGGCGTCATCTAGATTATCTAGTCTAGTCTATATATAACGTAATACAATACTTACAAAGAACACAAAACGATCGCGTCACCACTCTCTGTCTGATAGGTCCATTATACGGGCAATCACTAACCTTGTATATTACCTACTTCATCATCTGACCAATATATATAAAGATAAACATAAAATCTACTTTTTTAAATTCAAATCATTTTTCCGGTTCTAAAGCCTCCATTTATACAAAAAAGACGGGTTGCACTCCGGGAGTGCCGGCAGAAGTGAAAACTTGATTATTAACGTTGTGCATTTTTTTTAACCCATTTTTTATGAAAATCGATTATTAAAAAATCGAATTTTTATTTAATCGAAACCCTTACAATCGATTATATTTTTAACCCATTTCTTATGAAAATCGATTTTTTAAAAATCGATTTTTTTTTTAATTAATTGAAACCCTTACAATTCGAGTTCGAGTACGAGTTTTCGAGTTCGAGCTTTCGAGTTTTCGAATTTTCGAGTTTTCGAGTTTTCGAGTTTTTGAGTTTTCGAGTTTTCGAGTTCGAGTTCGAGTTCGAGTTCGACACAAAACACTACTCTCGAACCGTCTTACGATTTTCGAGTTTTCGAGTTCGAGTTTTCGAGATTTCGAGATTTCGAGATTTCGAGTTATCGAGTTATCGAGTTATCGAGTTATCGAGTTTTCGAGTTTTCGAGTTTTCGAGTTTTCGAGTTCGAGTTCGAGTTCGACACAAAACACTACTCTCCAATCGTCTTACAATTTTTCTATGGTTTTTCATCAACACGAAAATCTGACGCGAGTTTCACAGTTTTTACCCATCCCACAAAAGTGCTCAACGCCGCTAAAGAAGTGAAATTATCAAATTGTTAGTTACCCACATTATCTACGTCTTCAACTGTGCGAGCAAAAAGTACGGAATCCAATTTCATGGCCACTAAATAAAATTAGCGCTCCTTTGACAGTATAACGAAGTGGCGCTGATAACTCCGGAGCCGCAGAAATATTAATCACGGGTGATATGTGGGCCCGCTTCAAAATATTGTGTTACAGTTGGGGTTAGTGCTTCAATTTCAAGTCTGGACTCCTAACGAGAGGCTTTCATTATATGAAACTGTTAATTGTTATGTTTCCCAATAAATACGTGTGACACTCGGAGATTGCCGCGATAAAGCTACTGCATAGCATTTTTAATCAGCTCGCAATTATAATTTGCATTTTGCATAGTCGCACGCACACAAACACCGCGCCGAAGTCTGGCAACCTGAAACGACGTTAGACGGATGTTAGGTGTTTTCTGTTATGGAATTTCTGAAAAAAGCCCGCGATAAAAGCTATGCAATAGCTTAAAAATATTTTTTGATATGCAAGAGGTTTTAAATTTAGTGCTACAATAAAAAAATATTGCTCAGGAATACTCAGGATGATTGGAAAAGAGTCGACCATAATTATTTTGCAGCTTTTTTCATAATTTAAGAGTTTCCACCCCTAAAATACACCAATTGTATCGACGGGAGAATCAACAATTCCTTAGACACAAATACATAACTCGAATGATAAGATACCGCAAACGAAGGTATTACCATTCCCCGACCACGATCGTGCGAACTCGGAATTAAAGATGTCGAATTTGTTTGAATATCTCCAGAAAATTCTAGCGAATTCTAGCGTTGTTGTTGGAACTCGCGCCTATCCAGGGTCGTTAGGGCCGCGATGATCGATAATAATGGTAATTTCGCTGGAAACACGTGTAGCCATCGTCCGTTTGATCACGATAGTGCACACCCTATTAGGACCGGCGAAACCTGATCAAAATGTCAGAAAATTTATAAAATTAGGCTGCAGAAGATAAGTGGTCGTACGGATTAGACGCTTGGGGTAATTTCGTTTCCCACAAAATTATTTTTCAATACTTACAGCTTTTATTTTCCCTACTTTGAAGAATACAGATACACTCTTGGGACTGCTTTGCATATCTCTGACATTATTATTACTATCATAGATTCCAACAAGTATTTTTTTAAAAGCAGTCAAAAATTATTATATCCGTTCTTATGCGTACCAAAGAGTACCAAGTATTAGCCGATTTCTCTACCCTCACGAAACTGGGACGCAGCAATCGCAAGACGTCGCATTTATATTCTTCGGTTTAGTGACATATCAAACCATCAGCCGTCGGGGCGACGTGGCTTGTTTATGTGATGTCCAGCCTTCCCAGATTCTCATAATAGCAACACAATATCCACAATACGGGCATAGATTTATGCGCCGGCGCATCGGGTTCTCGCACGCGGAAATCCCATATTATTTACCGGTTGGGAGTTAAGTGCGGCAGATTTATCGGTTGTATGGCCGCGCCTAGCGACGATCTCGTTTCTTGGCGAATGCACGAGATAAATACCTCTACTATGATCGAAGACTGAGGGAAAAAATATGACGACGAAGGTACGAGACGAAAATTCGACGGAATAGCGTGCACAATGCTATTTAAAGGCATATTATGGCGTTTGGTGGCATTAGACCTGACTTCAGCTAAAATGTTTTTTTTTGTCTCTTTGAAAATAAGCAACTGGGATCATAGAAAGACTAGTGTGCTTCGTCAAAATGCAATCACGAGCGCCATGACACTTAACGATGCGTTATGTCAAATCTCATACATTCATTAACATCTAACTTCGCTATCGAAACTGGCGAATACATTTTGACTAAGCTTTCAGATCAGATTTCTTCAAATGTTGTAAAAAAATTTAAATGTAAATAAAATTTATCATAGATATAAGAATATTCCAGAAAAATTAATCGTGTACATCAAGCGGGAGACATTACATTATACGGCGTGTGAAATTCCAGACGCCTCGTTTGTCAAGACGGCCGTGATTAATTCCATTATGCCCCTCTTAATCACGTGTAGCTTATAGATTTAAAACAGTGTTGGCTCACTATAGACGGGCACCTAGGACAATATTTTGACCACATAAACTGCCTCTGTGAATGGAAAACTCTATAAAGTTTCAGGAGGTCTCTATCTTTAAGAACATGTTTTAGATTTATTATTTACCTTCGTTTCTGAAGGAATATATATGCAATCATTGATAGGATTATAATAATCGGCCAAGTGCGAGTCGGACTCGCGCACGAAGGGTTCCGTACCGCTATAGAGCAAAAATAGGCCAAAATTTGTGTTTTTTGTATGGGAGCCCCCTTAATTTTTTATTTTATTTAAAAATTATTATTAATGATTAAAGTACACATATATTTAAGGCCTTTGTGAAATGCCTACCTGTTGCCATTATTGATGTCGAGCAAAAAAGACCAAAAAAATCACGTTTGTTGTATGGGAGCCCCCCTTAAATATTAATTTTATTTTGTTTTCAGTATTTGTTGTTATAGCGGCAACAGAAATACATAATCTGTGAAAATTACAGAAGTCTAGCTATAGCGGTTCTTGAGTTACAGCCTGGAGACAGACAGACGGACAGACAACGAAGTCTTAGTAATAGGGTTCCTTTTTTACCCTTTGGGTACGGAACCCTAAAAAGTGAAGTCATACTTATTATTGTAGTTTGGCACACAACAACTAGAAGAGAGCAAATGTAAATCCTTGTGCTAAGTATTGTGCATAAAGCTAATTCTAAATATTATCCACTTTCACTGAAAACAATAATGAAATCAAGAGTATCATTCCTGATTCGCATCATGCAACGCCTTTGGATAGTATGAATTGGCTTAGTGACACGTTGGGACCCGTGCTCAGGGAGGCCCCAGTAACAGATGACCACATTATGGGCCTCGCTGACGTGAGCCCAATTAGTGCCCCCTCGTAAAATATTAACCGTCACACCGCTATTAATACGGTTGTTCCACTTGTTGGCAACCTAACACGATTTGGACACATGAAGAGTCGTGCCTGACCCTTAATTTTTAATTTAAATTTCCTAGTTTTTTAAAGTTTTACATTAAATTCTCCTAATCAATCTCAAATATATCACAATGCACACAGTCTGAAGAGAAGTTTTGTGGTAAATGCTTTTGCAATTAATTCTGACCCTTTAGCCAAAATGTCATCCATCACAACGTAGTTCGAAAACTCTAATAAATAGTAAGTGCCATTTTGGGCTAAAAAGGGGACAGGAGTTTATACGATTCTTCAAAATTCCACCCCTAAAGTTAAATGACGATTCAGTAGAAAAGATTAAGAATTCAAAGAAGATTCAGATTCAAGTAGTCAAGCAAAAGAACTTCATCATATTGACACAAGATGAGTATATAAGAAAAAGTCGTTTATTTTACACATGGTTGAGAATATTCCAGACTATGATTAAAGTACTCACCTAAGTCACGTTGATGTATGCATCGCGGTGGAGAAATCGCCCGGCGGATGCTCCATTTGTCCGGGATTCGGGGCTCGCGAAACAATCAGCCGGGTAGGGATCGCCAATCAGCTGGAACAAATAACGTCCATTTGTCAAGATCCCAACACGTCAGATAGTGGGCCAATATAAATATTTTTGGTAGGGTAGTTAGATTAAAACATTGAATAAGGCAACATACATATAATATGTGACTGTGTCCACTGCAACCCACGGATTGTCCATTGTCCATTGTCCACTGCAATCAGCGTGCAATTAAAATTTGACAGATCACAGAACCCAGTTCAGATGTAAAGGCCTCCTGAAATGGGCACAAATTATACAGCGTTTTGCGTTATATTAGCTGTACAGTAGTTGTATAAGCATAAAATAGGCTGCATAATAGGTGTTTTGCGGCTGTACTATAGTGTACGAAGAAACCACCACTCCAATTACTACATTGTAACTCACTTGTTAAGCTTTACGTTGTAAAAAGTCTGTAGAACAGAGTTACAAAAGAATTAAAACGAAACCCAAAGCAGCCTTAGCTCTCCAAATACTCCCCTAAGCAGCCTTAGCTCTCCGAAGCAGCCTTAGCTCTCCAAATAGTCCCCTAAGCAGCCTTAGCTCTCCAAATAGACCCCTAAGCAGCCTTAGCTCTCTAAATAGTCCCCTAAGCAGCCTTAGCTCTCCAAATAGTTAATACACCCCTAAGCAGCCTTAGCTCTTCAAATAGTCCCCTAAGTAGCCTTAGCTCTCCAAATAGACCACTAAGCAGCCTTAGCTCTCCAAATAGACCACTGTGCAGCCTTAGCTCTCCATATATTCCCCTAAGCAGCCTTAGCTCTCCGAAGCAGCCTTAGCTCTCCAAATAGACCCCTTAGCAGCCTTAGCTCTCAAAATAGTCCCGTAAGCAGCCTTAGCTCTCCGAAGCAGCCTTAGCTCTCCAAATAGTCCCCTAAGCAGCCTTAGCTCTCCAAATAGACCACTAAGCAGCCTTAGCTCTCCAAATAGACCACTAAGCAGCCTTAGCTCTCCATATAGTCCCCTCAGCAGCCTTAGCTCTCTAAATAGACCCCTAAGCAGCCTTAGCTCTCCAAATAGTCCCCTAAGCAGCCTTAGCTCTCCGAAGCAGCCTTAGCTCTCCAAATAGACCCCTTAGCAGCCTTAGCTCTCAAAATAGTCCCGTAAGCAGCCTTAGCTCTCCGAAGCAGCCTTAGCTCTCCAAATAGTCCCCTAAGCAGCCTTAGCTCTCCAAATAGACCACTAAGCAGCCTTAGCTCTCCAAATAGACCACTAAGCAGCCTTAGCTCTCCATATAGTCCCCTCAGCAGCCTTAGCTCTCTAAATAGACCCCTAAGCAGCCTTAGCTCTCCAAATAGTCCCCTAAGCAGCCTTAGCTCTCCTAAGCAGCCTTAGCTCTCCAAATAGTCCCCTAAGCAGCCTTAGCTCTCCAAATAGACCACTGAGCAGCCTTAGCTCTCCAAATAGATCACTGCTCTCCATATAGTCCCCTAAGCAGCCTTAGCTCTCCAAAGCAGCCTTAGCTCTCCAAAGAAGCCTTAGCTCTCCAAATAGACCACTAAGCAGCCTTAGCTCTTCGAAGCAGCCTTAGCTCTCCAAATAGACCCCTAAGCAGCCTTAGCTCTCCAAATAGTCCCATAAGCAGCCTTAGCTCTCCAAATAGACCCCTAAGCAGCCTTAGCTCTCCAAATAGTCCCCTAAGCAGCCTTAGTTCTCCAAAGCAGCCTTAGCTCTCCAAATAGTCCCCTTAATTAAGAAATTAAAAAAAAACCCGCCCAAAAACTTTAAAAAGTAATGAAATAATATTAACTGACTTTAAGTTTAAATAATTCCTAAGAGTAAAGTAATATTTTAGTCCATAAATGTTGTCACGGTGTGTCGGGGGACCGCCAAGTTAACTACCACAACAGCGACTTTTGCATTTTGTAGCGCCATAATAGTCGCTGATTCTCTCGATTCGTGTCGCTGTGAACTGACCCTTAAACTATAATGTTAATTGTTATGTGAAATCAAACATCTATTATATTAGCGGTCCCCCGACACACCTTGACAACATTTATGGACTAAAATATTACTTTACTCTTAGGAATTATTGAAACTTAAAGTCAGTAAATATTATTTCATTACTTTTTAAAGTTTTTGGGCGGGGTTTTTTTTTAATTTCTTAATTTTATTTTATTTTATGCTTTTTAAACTTGTGCAGAATAATTCCTATCAACTGGATCATATCCCAATGAATACCATCTATAAAATATGTCCTCTTGGATGAGGCCGTCAATATGAGCCCAAACATGAAACCTCCACTTTGGGTTCATACGGAGCTCGGCTCCTATAGAATCCAGGTGATGCTGCAGCAACAGCATGCAAATATTGACTGTTTATCTACGTCTTACTGGTTGTCGCAATTAAAATGAGCCCAAACACGAAACCTCTGCTCTAAGTTGGTGTGGAGTTGGGTACCCTATTGATTACCAGGTGATGCTGCAGCACCAGGTCAACTTTCCAATAATGTGTATTATATACCTATTCATAAGTGTCACGAACCAGAATGCAAAATATAAAACCCATCAAATGACTGCAAGTTGCTAATCGTCTTATCACGAACCAGGTAAACCGTGATATTTTAGCAATGAGCAGGCTGATGATGATGAACTATAGCTAAGAACACTCTCGGTCATGTCAGCTTTCAAACAAAAAAAACTAGATCAAAATCGGTCCACCCGTTTGGATGCTACGACGCCACAGACAGACAGACAGACAGACAGACAGACATACAGACAGACAGACAGACAGACAGACAGACACGTCAAACTTATAACACCCCTCTTTTTGGTCGGGGGTTAGTAAAATAGCTTTCCGAAGTAGCTTTAGCTCTCCATATAGTCCCCTAAGCAACCTTAGCTCTCCGAAGCAGCCTCAGCTCTCCAAATAGTCCCCTAAGCAGCCTAAGCTTTTGGTAGGTGACACTGACACTTGACTGTAGGTGATCTGATTTGTTGAAATATTTCCATGTTCCTCGGCAGTGATTAAGTAATTTTGTTGATAATTTGTAATATTTACATATTCCTGTTCAATATTTCTTCTAATAGCACCAAATCTTTTTCGATTTCTCCACATATTTATAAAACAATCACAAAATACAGCATACCGTGCACAATAATTCAAAATGGCGACTCTGTCACTTATACAGATTAAGGCTGTACCTACTATAGAACGCCTAAAGGCACATTCATTTTTAGTGCTGTTTATTACTCTCAAAGAGAGACATTAGACAGTTATAGTCTGTAAAAGGGTTACAATTACACCATAAAAAGAAGCTGTAGAAGAGAGTTTGTCTACTTCATAATACAGAAATAAGAAAAATTTAGTTTGTTATTATTTTTAGCAATATTCCGCGAAATAAACTTCCACCTTTAAGTAAATGAGTGAGTGTACGCATAGGCATGCGTACAGCACCTCCCTCCTCCCACACTGCCTATGCGTACACTCGCATGCAAGAACTTGCAAACACCACCACCACACAAGCAATAATGTTGGCAAATCCGTGCAAGGCCCCTCACCACCATGCAGGTTGAAAACCTCGACGCGCGTTTCGCTCCAACACCGGAGCATCCTCAGGATGTGGACTCTACGAACAACGTCCGTCAAGTGCCGCCACCGGCCAAAACACCGCCTTTTATACCCTATCGAGCCCCGCTACTACCCCCACTACCCTCACCAGTACCCCCGAACATATTAATAAGCGGTGACGTAGTCAAGCAAGTTTGGTCATTCAACAATGCAAATCTGTTATTTTTCTTTTCTTTTATGATTTCTAATTGTTCCAACACGTTCAACACGCTAGAGATCATAAAAGAAAAGAAAAATAACAGATTTGCATTGTTGAATGACCAAACTTGCTTGACTACGTCACCGCTTATTAATATGTTCGGGGGTACTGGTGAGGGTAGTGGGGGTAGTAGCGGGGCTCGATAGGGTATAAAAGGCGGTGTTTTGGCCGGTGGCGGCACTTGACGGACGTTGTTCGTAGAGTCCACATCCTGAGGATGCTCCGGTGTTGGAGCGAAACGCGCGTCGAGGTTTTCAACCTGCATGGTGGTGAGGGGCCTTGCACGGATTTGCCAACATTATTGCTTGTGTGGTGGTGGTGTTTGCAAGTTCTTGCATGCGAGTGTACGCATAGGCAGTGTGGGAGGAGGGAGGTGCTGTACGCATGCCTATGCGTACACTCACTCATTTACTTAAAGGTGGAAGTTTATTTCGCGGAATATTGCTAAAAATAATAACAAACTAAATTTTAAGCTATGGATTTCCGCAAAGTAACGCCTGATTCCATTAACTAACAGAAATAAGATTTGAGGACCACCATAACACAGCTCTAAGCTGTATTAAGTAATTGACGGTATGCAAAATACAGGTATTGTACAGCTTTTATACTAAAATGAGGATCAAAAGCGTTACAGGAAGCTTAAAGCTGTACATGACAGTTATGATACAATGATTTAGAACTTTAAGCGTACTTTGACTCCTTAATACAGACGTAATATAGCTAGAGCTGAATAATTACTCCTAACCCGACATTATAACACTACAATGTCTTTTCAACGTTCTTATACAGCTGTAAAACAGCGTTAGGTGCTATATTGGCTGCTTTTTAGGTGTTCATTACGCTTGGTTGCTGCTTGGGCTGACAGGGCATTAATTGCCGTAGCGCTGTGTTTTTTTTTCAATATTTTTTTATGATGGGATGATTTAACCTTGTAAAAAAGTCGCAGACATCCCCGTCCCCACCTTTTGCTTTTTTATCAAGTACGTACCTATACTCATAAATATTTATACTTTTGATACAAATCTCCTTCTTAATAAATATTATAGGGTGAAATGACTAGTGATTGGACAGTACTAGTCATTGGACAGAGCACAAAACACAATATTTATTAAAGGTTGCTTTAAAAACTACCTGTTAATCTTTAAAATCAGGCGCTCTATTCATTTAAAAACAGGCAATTTTTAAAGCAACCTTAATAAATATTGTTTTTGTGCTTTGTTCATTGCCGGATACTGTCCAATCACTAGAAATAGTTCTCTCGACCTCTGGCAAGTGGCAACCCCCCTGCCGAAAGGTCGCGACCCTAGGAAATTGCGACCCAAAAGGTTGAAAAACACTGTCGTAGCGGACGCAGCGTAGATACGACTTGTATTTATTATACGCAGGTTTACACCTTGATAAATTGCGGCTTTATTAATAGTCTTAGCACCCGATCGAACCTTTTACTATACTCCCGATTAAAGCTATAGATAGGACCTTAAACTTGACTTTCCAAATAAAGGATTAGCTAGCTGAGGCTAGCTGACATAAAAATATCGAATAGCGATACTTGTATAGATTATACAGGGTGTAACAAAAATAAGTGATAATACTTTAGTTTAGGGTGTGTACGTGTTCCTTGAAGAGAGTATACTGTGAAAGTAGCAGCACTGAAAGACTAAATTTTTTTTCACTTTTGTATGGGGAAACTCGTGACGCTCGGACCCTTGCCCAAACAAAAGTGAAAAAAAAAATTCGTCTTTCAGAGCTGCTACTTTCACACTGAACTCTCTACAAGGAACACGCACACTCCCTAAAGTATTATCACTTATTTTTGTTACACACTGTAGATGACGCCCGCAAACTCCATTGCGCCAAAATTCAATTACGGGTACCGTAAATTTTTTCTGGATAAAAATTTAAAAAAGTATCCTATAATATCCTTTACCGGAACTCCATACCAAACTTTAACAAAATTGGTTTAGCGGTTTGTGCGTGAAGAGGTAACAGACAAACAGACTGACACACTTTCGCGTTTATAATAATGAATAGCATGAAACTGTTAACTTTTCGTTTGATGTAAATCTAATAATTATTAAAAGCCAAGGACTAACAAGGTCGTAGATTCCTAATAATAATTCACCAAATAATTCATTTCAAAACTTTATTGATTTGAATAATCAATTTAACTCAGATAAGCTTCTAAGTTCTAAGTCGATAAAATCAATTTAGGATTTCGTCATCCCAATACTTAATCCAAATTAAGATGTTTAACTTAAAAACTTATTAATAACGCAGCTTCCGAATGGGTTAGAGACGGTAAAATAATTGAAGACATAAGTGAATGAACTGAGTAACTGATAAACGGGAGCTTTAGGAACGGGAAAATTATTTAAAATAAAAAAATGTGGATTTTATGTATATGTAGATATATTAGCTAGAGTATGAAGTAGGTAAGAGGTAGGTTTGGAACGAACTATCGCTCCAGCAGGATTTTTGGACCAATACGACCTGCAAACCCAAAAAAGACAGCGTATTCCCTCTTAAAAGGCCGGCAACGCACCTGCAGCTCTTCTGATGTTGCGAGTGTCCATGGCGACGGTAGTTGCTTTCCATCAGGTGACCGGTTTGCTCGTTTGCCGCCTTATTTAATGTTAAACAAAAGATAAGTTTCATGGTTGGTTCAAATTCAAAAGGAATAATAATATTATGAGTAATTGCCTAATATGTTGTAAAATGTTAGTTACCCACTTCATCCACTGACGTCTTCAATTAATAACTTAAGTAAGTTTCGGTTAATCTCCTTACAGTCCGAAGTGCTAAGTGTTACAAATGGAAGGGTCTATTGGCCCAACACTTTATTTATGGGTCTGATCACACCAACCGAGTAGAGCGAGACAGTGCTCTCGGCCGAGCACTCGGTATGTTTATTAAGGACTTGCTCGCCCGGGGGCTGTCCCGCTGCCCCTACTCGGGAAGTGTAATTAAGGCATATCAGTCTCAGAAGTTTGGGAGCAGGTGGTATTTTGAACCCAATGACCAGAGAATAGCTTCTGATAATGTTGATAGATATCATAATTTTCTTACATCTATTCATTATAATCTTATATATAAAATTCTCGTGTCACACAGTAAGTCAGCGAACTCCTCCGAAACGGCTTTACTGATTTTTACCAAATTTTATATGCATATTCAGTAGGTCTGAGAATCGGCTACTGGGTACTTTATAATATATTGATAAGTGCATTTGTTGAACAAATGACGGCGACCATTGTTTGCGCGACGGGATAGCGATCGACGTTGCCATGGCGACATACTTATTTAGTCACTTCAATAAAATAATATGGGCGAAATACTTTATATTATGGCAAAGCATGGCAAAGCAACGTTTGCCGGGACAGCCAGTATAATAATAATAAATTATTTATTTGCAAAAAAAACATAAAAAATTACAAAATTGTGTAAAAAGGCGGTCTTACTGCTTTAAGCAGTTTCTTCCAGACAACATTATTCACTTTGTCTGTAAACGAAAATTCATGTACGATTTAAAATAGTCACAAGATATGCTGAGTGTTGGTGAGTCTTTAAAATAAAATAATAATAATAATAAAAAACAAATAAAATAACAGGAAGGAAAGATTATTGATTTTAATTCAATACCGATCTATAAGGATGTAAATAAAAGATTACTGAAAGACTGCTTCAAGCTTATTTACAATACAATACTTAATTATTGTATTTACAATTTCCGACTTTCTTTTTTTCAATGGACTTTCGTCATTTTCAATGGTTATGCTAAAAGTTTTCCTGTAAGTATTTGTTTTCCTAGAAGTAACCGTCATAAAATGACCAGCAGTGGAATACGAGAATCCTACAGTTATCCCAAAGAACATAAGATAAAAAATGGAGCTTTGTTCTTTACCGAATTTTAGGTAGACCTTCAGAACTGGATACCTCCTAAAGTAACCGACCGAAACTCCACAGTTGCGTGTCGTTCTTACCTCTATAGGGGTCAATGTGACAGTACTATACAGTATACAGGCACACTTTCAAGTTTCAGATTTTATAAAATGGCGAAAGTCTGGCTGTCCCGGTGTCTGGGTTATAAATGTTGTTTAACGATACAAAAACAAGTATGAAGCAACTAATAAATTCAAAATCACGATACACAATTTCAATAGACAAACCACCGGTAAGCCATAAAAGGGATCATAAATAAACCTTTTTCCTAATCTTAATAACGAATCTTGCGTTTCAATATTCAATAAGCGAACTTATCTAAGTCGAAGAAGACCGTTGGGAGTTATTATCAATTGAATTAGAGCTAATAGGAGTTTAAATGTTAGAACAAACTGTGATAGGCTACATTTAATATATTATGTAAGTTTACATTAGTTGAATTAAGTTAATTAAGAGATGATTATGTGTTGGGAGGTATGCCGATTAGTTAAAGTCAGAGTAACTTAATTAATACAATTATTTAAAACTAGACGTTCCGTGCGGCTTCGCCCGCGTAAATTAGATATTTCACAGACAAATTAGTATACAAAAAATAGTCTATGATCCTTCACGTGGTCTACTTCTTATCTGACCCGAATAACAGAAAAATTGCTCTAGTAGTTCGTGAGATAAGCTCTTTCAAATAATTTCCCCCGTTTTTTCCACATTTTCTCTATTTCTTCCCTCCTATTAGTTTTAGCGTGATAAAATATAGCCTATAGCCTTTCTAGATAAATGGGCTATCTAACACTGAAATAATTTTTCAAATCGGACCAGTAGTTGCTGAGATTAGCGCGTTCAAATAAGCCCTTTAAAATAATTTCCCCCCGTTTTTTCCACATTTTCCTCTATTTTTTCGCTCTTTAGTAGTCTTAACGTTATAAAATTTAGCCTATAGCCTTCCTTGATAAATGGACTATCTAACACTGAAAGAATTTTTAAAATCGGACCAGTAGTTCCTGAGATTAGCGCGTTTAAACAAACAAACTAACTCTTCCGCTTTATAATATTAGTATAGATAACGCGCAGTTAATGTTTCGTTGATAGTATTTTCTCACGGGTTTCGTAAAAAGGAAGGACTTGGAGTTGAGAACTTTTTCAAAATCAAAAATTGGAATTAAGAAATATATCGGTTTTGTTAGGGACATTTGCAAAATGGATGTAATGATGTCATTTCGCTAAAATATATCGTCGAATCCTATCAAAGTTTGGACTAAGTTCTTATACCTACTGAGCTTGAAGTGCGTAGCGTAGCCATGAAGTGGTAAAATATGGGTTCTTTTAGAATAAATAACTAGTAAAATACAACTATACTATATATCGGTAATCTGCGAATCTGATGGGTGGAGTTGGGCGGAGCCGGGGCGCAGAGCTAGCGCATAAACAATATTCCGATACCGTATCTTAGATTGTAAATATCCATTGAATATAGACTATGTAATAGTCGGTAGAATGTTATAAGTTGGCACCAAGCTAAGCTCTAATGCCAACTTATTGCTTATGAATATATGATATTTAAACCCGAGGTAACATTTTCTCTTGGTTTGAAAAGAACTATTGAAAATAACCTTAGACAACCCTTACACACTCATAGTAATTCTAAAAATATATTTTTTTCTATGATAATGTTTAACAAGTCCTAACATAGTAAAACTATGGCTAAAAATAAAAAAACAATGCAGAACAAACAAGATGGCAATTGGTTCAATAAATCATAGCTGGAAGGCGGAAACGGGCAATATCAAAGATGCAAAGATCAGACACACAATGATACAAAGCCGTGGAGGAATCGTCACGATTGAACCTCTCAATTTCTAAAACAAACCCACGTCAAGCGATTATGCTGCAGCGGCTACCGTTACTACTTCCCCTACTTTTGGTTCACGAAAAGCGAATGACTTCGAAGCGAATTCGCGAATGACTCGAGTTGACTAAAGAATGAGAGAGAATGACGGAAAAAATGCAAAATTGGTTACGAAGGTGCAATTAGGCGACTATATTCGAGAAGACTAAAGAAGACGAGCATGATTTTTGACATTACATCCAAAATTATTTGAAATATAAATAGCAAAACGAGACCCATTTGAGTTAGATAATAATTTCATTTAAAATTTACTACAATCTAGACTATCCCAAAAGGACAAGAGTTTGACTAATTTTTGTTCGTCAAGAATTCTTAATACTTAATAATTAATTACACAACAGTAAAGTGGCTCACAAATATACATATAAGTTTCATGAAAGACTAGACATTCTACGCGGTTCCGCCCAAACAAACACACAAACTCTTTATTTAAGCTTAAAATAAACAATAAAACCCGTGGTAACGCCAGCACAGTAGACATGTTCGGTTTAAAATTCCCTCGCTTGTAGAGTGTACAGCAAAAAATAGGTCTTCGGCACGGCCGCATTATGCGGACGCCCGAGCGGCGTGCTGCACGACTGCTACATACCGAGTGAGATGTCAGTGTGATGTCATGTGGGAGACAGTGGCACTGGTGAATGGATTCATCTAATATATAAAAATAAGTCGGGTTTTCCTTCCTGGCGCAATAACTCCAGAACGCACGAACCGTTTCCACGGTTTTGCATTCGTTGGAAAGGTCTCGGGCTCCGTGAGGTTTATAGAAAAAAAAAACGGGTTGCACTCCGGGAGTGCCGGCAGAAGTGAAAACTTGATTATTAACGTTGTGCATTTTTTTAACCCATTTATTATGAAAATCGATTATTAAAAAATCGATTTTTTTAATTAATCGAAACCCTTACAATCGATTAAATTTTTAACCCATTTTTTATGAAAATCGATTTTTAAAAAATCGTTTTTTTTTTAATTAATCGAAACCCTTACAATTCCAGTTCGAGTTCGAGTTTTCGAGTTTTCGAGTTTTTCGAGTTTTCGAGTTTTTCGAGTTTTTCGAGTTTTTGAGTTTTTGAGTTTTCGAGTTTTCGAGTTTTCGAGTTTTCGAGTTTTCGAGTTTTCGAGTTTTCGAGTTCGAGTTCGAGTTCGACACAAAACACTACTCTCCAACCGTCTTACGCTTTTTCTATGGTTTTTCGATCAACACGAAAATCTGACGCGAGTTTCACAGTTTTTACCCATCCCACAAAAGTGCTCAACGCCGCTAAAGAAATTTTCACTTCAAAAATCAGAAAAAACTTCAAGAGAAAAGCAGGAAAAAAGGGAAAATCATTTTTCACGCGGACGGAGCCACGGGCGAACGCTAGTATCCAATAAAAGCCAGACCATATGACAGCATTTATTGCTGTCATAATTGTCTAGCTTTTGGTATTTTTTGATAATAACGCAAAGGTCGGAGCAAAGGGCGCTACTAGACCATACAACTAATAATCCGACCAAATTCCGACATAATATAGTTGGACATAAAAACAAAACATTGCAGAAATATAATATCCTACTAGAATCTAGAATCTAGATGATTTGTTGCGCGAAAATTTGTTTATAAATATTGGGATTAGTGTAAAGAAGTTTAGAATTGCCATGGAGCTGTCATCATAACTTTTGATGGTGAACCTACTACTTACTAGCTCTATTTTCACACTTAACCTATCAAGCCCCATAAGAGCACCGGTGATCGCGACAACAATAGAATAACAATAGATTTCCAAGAATCCGCGATCGAAGGATTAAAGCAACCGAATAAACCAATGTTATTTTAATGAACTTATATTGTGTCTCAATATAATATTTAACTCTTTCTGGGTTGTTGTTAATATTACAATTGCATATTTTACCCCCACCTCAAGTGACTACTTTATTGGCTACTTATCGCCTTGTCTTATTTAGTATCATTGTTTCTGTTATCTGGAAGAGGTCAACTGTTGTTTGCATCCATTTGAATACTGACTTCTGTTGTATTATTCAACACCAGCAAATATCGTAAAAAAGTCTAGACCGAAGAATATAATACCATTCTTTCTAAAACTTCCTACATATTTTATTAGTCTTTTCCTTTGATGTTATAATAAGTTTATTATCATTATGCATACTCAGAATTGGGAAACTTATTTTGCTCAGAAATAGTTTTTTCATTTTGTTTAAATCAATTAATATTCATTATACTGGATTTTTATAGTCAATAATTGAGTTTTATAAACTTTGGCGCCGATTGATTTTGTTGATTAGTGTTTTATGATTTCCAATTATTAATTAAGTATGATAAATTTTTGTTTAACACAAAAATAATTTTCTACTTTGTAATAGTGCCGAAAAATGTAATTAAGTCTCAACAATTTAATAATAATCTAGTGGAAGCATAAATAAAATCTAATTTTGCTACAGATTAATCTCTAGCAACCAAATAATAAAAGTCTACGCGAACAGTTGTATCCTAATTCGGATGGTCTCAAAATATCCTATTTTTAGCCGACTTCCAAAAAGGAGGAGGTTATAATAGGTTCGTCTGTTTATATAATATACATTTTTTGTATGTTCAACCATAAATTCGCCGTTTCTGGACCGATTTTCATGATTCTTTTGTTGTTGTACAGGGTTGAATCCGAGGTTGGTACCATGTTCACAAAAGTGGTGATCTGATGATGGGATCCATGAGGAATCGAGGGGACTTCTTGAAATTTGTATGGAAACATATAGTGATTTTGATTTTTTTTGAAGCATTCGAGGTAAATGCTACCAAAAAGTAAGACTTCGCACCAGGTTATACCCTGGATCCGAAGGTACCAAGCAGAACTTTTGAATCCTTATAGATACAGGTTCGGGGATATCGGCGTTGTTTAAACAACTGAAAGCATAAGCCAACGCATCAATTTGATTGATCATCATCATCACAACCATAATTATACAACTGGTCATCACACTATGACCCAATTATTGGTACTTTTCGTGATATTTTGCATCAAAGCAGATGTTTTTGATGATTATTTCGCTGTTTTTGGATCGATTTTCAATATACGACAACACGAGAATTTTGGATAATTAATAATTTTTTCGACGAGTACATCTACTTGGGCCAGCTAGTCTCTTTTGATAACAGACAAGGGAAGGAAGTCGATCGACGAATCGAAAACTCCTGGAAGAGCTACTGGTCCATGAAGACGCTGATGAAGGGAGATTTACCAATCTCCCTGAAACGCAGACTCGTCGACATGTGTATTTTGCCCGTCCTAACTTACGGTGCTCAGACCTGGTCATTGACCGAGTCGCAACGGTGCCAGCTCGGGGTTTGTCAAAGAGCGATGGAGCGCAGCATATTAGGGGTCAGACTAGCCGACCGAATAAGAAATAGTACACTGCGCTCCAAAACTGGTATTGCAGACGTCGGCATAAAAGCTGCCAAGCTAAAATGGGACTGGGCGGGCCATACAAGCCGTATGCATCCTGACCGCTGGGCAAAGATCACCACAGAATGGGTACCAAATGATGGACGACGCCGCCGTGGCCGGCCTCGAAAAAGATGGCGCGATGAGTTAGACAAATACGAGCCAGGTTGGCCTACGGCTGCGTTGAATCGAGAGAACTGGAAGACTTTGGGGGAGGCCTTTGCCCAGCAGTGGGACAGCATAGGCTCTTAAAAAAAAAAAAAAAAATTTTTTGTATAACAATCACGAAAGTGGTGAGCTGATGATGGGATCCATGGGCAATCGAGGGAAATCTTATCGAGGGAAATCCTTGAAATTTATGAAAACACTCATAGCGGTTAAAATGTTGTTTCTAGTAACTTAAGCATATGTTACGAATAAGAGAAATTTCATACGAATTTCATAAGAATTTGCCACAATTTCGCTTACAGTAATATAATATGGATAGTTAATGTTCGTAGTGGTTATCTACGCAAAAAGCCTTGTCTTGTAGATAACTAAAAAGAGTAAAATTATTATTTTTTAACAAAAAATTGAACCCGACTTCCCAGGAAAAAACAATATTCTTAGAATAACCTAAAAAGTATGAAATAATTCTTGTTCTTCATTAGTGCCTTTTTCAAAATTCGACTAAATCTCAATAAATTCTGTACTCAATTTTCATTCGTTTGAAGTCGGTACTGGTTAAGTTCTATGTCAAATATCTCAGTTCTGGGCTGGTACCGACTTCAAACGAATGAATATTGAGTACAGAATTTATTGAGATTTAGTCGAATTTTGAAAAAGGCACTAATGAAGAACAAGAATTATTTCATACTTTTTAGGTTATTCTAAGAATATTGTTTTTTCCTTGGAAGTCGGGTTCAATTTTTTGTTAAAAAATAATAATTAAATTAAATATTATTAGAAAGTTATGTCATATGTGCAATCTTTAAATTAAAGCAGTTTATGTTTTAATTCAAACATTAAGTACATATTAACGTGACGTTTCCATTGTAGCGCATTTTTTTTTTAAATTATAATGATTAAAGATTCAGGTTTTCACAGATTATTTAATATTATAATAAATTGTAGGTAGGTAATAACATCTTAGAAATATACTTAGAAAATCCTAATGAAGTTTCCAAACCTCATACAAATTTCCCTATAATTCCAACCGTATATGAGTAATATAGCGGTAATAGAATACCTGTAACTGCAGGCTCATTCGGAAATTGATAGATACTTTTGTGGGATTGTGGTTTCGATTCCCATACGTGTGTTATTACGTTGTTACGGCCTGGGGTGTATTAATCCGTCAAATTGCTGCCTCCTAATGTCCCCCGCCCCCTGGCGCACTATAGTGCTATACTGTACTCGGGGAATCGAGACAGTAGCGGTCATTGACTCCCTGTCAAGTCATTGTCATTTTCTATATAAGCCGCGATTGACAATGAAGTGTGAGATGTTTCTAGTCTTAGGCCCGTATTTTTGGTCAGTACTTAAGGTGCGACCCGGTCTCAAGATGCGGTTCGGCTCTGTGATTGGTCAAAATTTTAACAGCCAACCAATCACAGAGCCTGAACCGTGTCTTGAGACCAAGATGCATCTTGAGTACTGACCAAAAATACGGGCCCTAGTGTCTACACACACTATGCCGAATTTCCGCGGTGGAAGTTCGGCTTGATTCCGCTGCAATTTATTTTAAATTACCGACGACACACCATGCCGAAATTCCGTCGAGTTATATTGTCATGCCTTTGACATTGCTGACATAATCATACGGAATTTCCGCCGCGAAAATTCGGCGTAGTGTGTTTAGACACGGGCGATATCGTATTTTGCATACTCGACGTGAAGTGAATATGAAGCATATCACTTCGAACTCATAAAAAGTTGGAGATTATCATTCTAAGTCACCAATATGTTTTTCAATGAATCTGTAATAATGTGTGTCTTTATAAGAGGTCGAATATTCTAAATACAGTGCAAGCATTTTTCATTTAGCGCCTAGACTAAAAAGGTCAATGACCGCTTCCGCCTCGTTTCGCCGCGTACAGTATAGTAATTATTAGCCGGGATACTAGCTGGTCTTAGAGACCTAAGTGGTATATCTACTTTTATGCCATAACTCCATCTTTCTTACTAATAAAACTGTCCACGCTGTGTGATCCAAACCGACATTATCCTTATCAGTTTTGTTGCGAAAAAATGTAGAGTTCTTGTGGGATAAATTAATTTTGGTGCAACAGTTGCAGGCGTCGTCTAATAATAAATATATTTTGTGTGGAAATAGGTCTAAGAGTACGATATCTAATCAACCATCAACTATAAATCAACGCTAACTAATTTACTCATTCTGAGAAAAAATGTAAATACGATTATTCAGATAAATCAATCTATTAAGCTATTTAACATAAGGTAGGTCCAAGAAATCCTTTCAGATAGAATCATAGACAACAGAGCTTAAATATTACGAGGAGTTAGCCACCAAGAAAGTGAAAATTAAAATTTCAAAACACCTTACATTACATAATACACAATATTGTCCGTGTTAAATGTAACAAAAACCAAAATTTACACAAATTAACATACAAAGTTTGTTTATTACTAAACTTATGGTAATTAATTCTTTGCCCTTCCACTTGTATCCGTAAAGGGAAGGAAATGTGTCGTAAACAAGAGGATATTACGATTGTTAAGGGATTTCATATCCCCTAATTACAAAAAAAATTGGAAGAATTTTTATTAGGACTTAATTTGAATATTATTTAATTTGTTTCTTTAAATAAAAGGTGTGCACAGGAACCACAGGTCCTACTATCTAATTCATGTGCCTAATTAAGAATTTCCCATTAGGTATGCGGCACATGTCCCAAAAATATTATATTCGCTACATATTATAATATCATACTTCAGACCAATCTATTTTAATTTAAGTATAAAAAAATATCCACAGCCGAACCTCCTCGTTTTTGGAAGTCGGTTAAAAAGTGAAACGAAATTGAAAAGTCGACCAAATGTGCAGTGTATACCTTAGTTGCATTCAATTACCAAAATGTTTCTAGATCAAATGAAACTGAACTAGTGCAGTTTCTGATACCGATATTTTTTAGCCTCGTCAAATTACTGACACTGGCAATTCCTTAAGGGAGGCCATTTTTAAAAGAAGGAGAAGATACCGATAATTTTTCACAGCAGGCACACCTTCCCAACACATCGAGGTGCGGGTGACTTATAGCTGAGGGCCGCAAATTGTTGGCAAATCTCCTGAAATTGCATCGTGAGTCTCGCGCATGAACAAAGGGAAGCGTTTATAAGCCAGATCGACACAATGTTATCTCAATACTTAACGTCCTGGCTATTTACATTGTCTTCTTGGTCCGTAGTCCGTTCGTTAAGTTTGTAGCGAGACATCAGTAAAAAGTCAAAAAATGACGCGACAGCTGCACTCAATAGTTTACTTGAACACAAGATTAAGATGAGATCAAAATGGTAAATTGTAATTTTTTACTAAAATATGTGGCTGCGAAACAGCAGATTTAAGTCTAAACTCTAGACTAAGCTGTAATTAGTAGGTAATTACTGATTACAGTGAACAAGCACCTTGAAGAAACATTATATTATTTTCATCTCTTTTAGTTTTCTACCGCCATTCTTGGGACTTGATTACTTAAAAGGTAGCGGATATAAGCAAAGTTTTTATCTTTGGAAATAAATTACCGAATTGAAAATGTACAGATTTCTCTATCTGTGGACTCCAGTAAATAAAACAATGCGATTGGCTAATGCAAATCGTTGGCCAATCAGAATGTTGCATTTTAATTAGTTCCTTATTTCGTCGCTCGTAAGGCATTAGACAAGGCTTTATTTGCTTAACAAATAGGCGAAAGGTTTGCTGTACTTTTTCGCTGGGCAATTTAATTCAAATTGGCACAGTCCTTTTACTCCCCTTTTATTGCAAGACATTTGCTTGCTTAGACATTAATTACCAAACTTTATAAAAAATTTAAAACCATAAAGCTGAATTAAATCAGACACGTCATCGCTGCTAAAGTCATAAAAAAGAAGGAGGAGAACATTGCATGCCCGTAATGCGAGGAAGCCCCAGTGTTCCAGATTTGAAATTATCGTTGTTTTTGAAACGGCCACCATCGCCTCGAGTGGCAACGGTGTTCTGTGCGTGACTGTACTAGCTCCAGGCTAAGCTAGCTTGACTCAGTTATATCGCTCATACGATCTGTCTGACCTGACTGTCCTAGCTCCTTCAATGTTTGTCTAAAAATGACCATGCAATTATCGTTATGACTAATCTGTTGGCAACTGCCATCGCCCATAGAATTTGGTGCTACAGAAAAAACGCTTATTTAAATATTCTGTGCATATTTTTGACAATGGTTTGTTTAAATGACAAAAGGCCAACCTAGTTGGAATCTTTTGGAATTATAATAATAATAAATATTGTTAATAAAATAAAATTAAGATACTTATAAGTTATACTGTACTGTAACTGTTCACAATTTTTAAGCAAACGCCTGCACAAGGTACTAAGTCTTTACTTACAATGTTTGTATATTAATTACTTAGTTTGCAAATAAAATCTTTGAATCTTTGAATCTTTAAATCTTGTAACTAGTAATTAAGTAGGTAACTCAAGTCTAATCTTTTTACACCTTGGTATGCTCTCTAGAGTCTAGAATCTAGTACATAGACGGCCAGAATCTTAACAGACTTTCTGGCTTCCCATCTCAAACCAATGGTCATTTAGTCATTAGTCATTACTCATTAATATTAAAAATACCTACAGAATTTATTACTTATTTACCTCCTGATTCTGAAATCACACGGCATTTTACAAGTATTCCGTAGTATTATAAATTCCACCTGTAGGTGGCGTCCTGGCCGCGGTATCTTATTACTGAATATCACCCGTAGCTATTTATTAGATTGAGTCGTGAGAGCGGTCGCGGTAGCCGGTAGCCGCTAAATAAACAAATAGAATGTGCCAGCCACTATAAACTAACCGACGGCTGTTTTATACTCTAACATTCTACAATATATTTCAAGCCTCTACTGAATTGTTTGCAGCAATCAAAAATTAGAATATTCTATTAAGAAATCGACGAATTAATGTCAAAGTTACATTGTTAAACGCGCTTCATAGCCGGTGACATTGTTCCAATCCAGTAATCCGATTGGATGTAATAATTCAGAGCTGGATTCAGCTCTGAGTTATTGCTGGAATAATGTAAACATATTTTACAGTATTCCATGCAGTTATACCTAATACAAAGGAATAGCAAGAGAGTCCGAGGTTTTTTTTTAGGAATAGCTTTATGAAGTTTTTTCAATAATAACTATTTTAAAAGCACGTACGGAATTTTTCCGCGGAGCACAGGATTGGGATTCGGAATACAGAATACTATAAACCGGCTATAAACATAAAATCTTAATCCTATGACAAGCAATGACAGTCTACAGAAACTATAAAGTATACACCATACATTCCTTTACAAAGAAATGTAGAGCTCAATTTTATACTGAGGTGAATACAAAGACTACGCATAGAGTTTAGAAGTTTTTTCAATAATATTTTAAAAGCACTTACGGTTTTTTTCCGCAGAGCACTTTTCTAATTCCCGGCGTTTCGGCTCGTCGGCGGCCGTGGTTCGGCTGAAACAAAATTATAATTTAATTAAAATATCAAACTATTAATTGTTTTACTTACAGCATATTGTGTCAATAACTGTTTGGCTATACATGTGAAATCGCACGCGCAGGCGCATATAATAAAGCAATTATTCCTCTATCACCTTCGTCTATTACTTAATCTGGTACGGACGGTTGTAAAGCTAAAATGGGTTAATAATTATTTTGTAGTTTTGCATAATAGATATACAAAATTAACGGCAACGTAGTGAAGTAAGTAACCTGACGTTTTGTCCGTCAAGCGACTTTTTCTACGTACCAGACAAGAACAAAATATCGTATTTATAAGACGTAAATTTAATAATTTATTGTGACTCTACCATAAATAGTTGTCGATAACGACTTATGGTAAATATCGTGGCTCCTCGCACACTTGTAAAATGCTTTACGACGACAACAAATACCAAAGTACGGTCGGCATACAACTAGATATTTCAAAACTACTGATAAAATTTTAGGTACAGAAATATTGAGAAAAGAACAGAGAATACCAACCAGGAGCATTTTAAGAACCATTTCAAGAAGCATTTTCAAGACAAAGACAGCATGTTCGTTATGAATTATGATCAATGATTGGCATTTAGCATGCTTTGATTAGTTATCCAAAACATCAAATTTTTATTCATCAAAACAAAAATATTGCATATTTGTAAGAGTTTGTGAAGTGTAATGCTTTGTTCAAACCTACGCGACCAAAGCGAATGTGAAGCGGTAGCGTCTACCGCGCGGCGGACGCTGCCCATGTAATCTTATGGCGCTGTGTACACCTGCACGACCGCGACGCGGGATGTTCGCGTCGTCAAAGCGGTACGTGCGCGTCAAGTTGTCAACGTGTGTTTTGAAGTGTACATGCCAACTGGTTTAAATAGCCGTTCAATCAAACAGCTAGCCATTTGACTGAACAACGTCGTTCAATCACACGTCTAGCTTTTTAATTGAATATTTCAGTCGCTCAAAACGTTCAACACTACAGCTGATTCAAAGGCAGCCGTTTGATTGAATTAGTTCAGCGCTCACCACCGCGGCGCTAGGTGCGTTTTGTTTACAATATGGCGTCAACTAGCCGGTATTTTGTGATTGTATTAAGATATTTTTCGTAATTTACATTACAATTAGTGTTATTAAAGTGACAGAAATTACGGGAGCACATACGAGTGAATGAAATTTTAAACAAATAATTCGAGCCTCGAGGAGAAATTATGGGATTATGAAATGCATCACCAAGGTATATTTTATTGCAATTTTGTTCAAAATGAGTTAGAGTACAATAATTTATTCTACTTGATATTATTATACATTTGTGCAATAATAACACAAAACTAATGGTCACCTTAGTTAATTTGCCATTTAACCAGTTAGCTAAGCGTCGTCTAGCTGTAGTGTTGAACGTTGCAGTCAACAAGTCGGCTTAACGACGTATAGCCGTGTGATTGAATGGCGTTGTTCAGTCAAAGGGCTAGCTGTTTGATTGAACGGCTTTTTTAACCAGTGGACTGCGACATACATAACTAGACTTCTTTAATAAAACCTTTTTTATATTATTTTGTACTACTCTTTAGTTTATGATTTTTTGATTTGTTTACGTTTTGATAGATTGTGTCATGAAACATGATTGCCCAGTGTATTATTTTTCTCTATGATCATGATATTAGTAGTCGCGCAGGTGTGCACACCCAGTTTCGCGTTGCAGACGCTCCCGTACCGCGTACCGCGTCCCGCGTCACTGACGCGTAGGTTTGTTCTAAGCTTAAGAGTCTGCTGTAAAATTTAAATATTATGACTTTATTTCACTACATTACCTCGCAAAAAGTAACCTACGTTTTTCTCCGTGGTCTAATCTATATCTGTGGCAAATTATACCAAAATCTATACATATTTGTGAGAATAGCGCGTTCAGCTTTATACGAGTAAGTATAGATTTAACGTGCTTTAATAGGCGATAAACCTGAAGTGAAAAACCAAAAGCATCACAATGAAGTGTCAGATGTTGTCAATCGCGGTTTATATAGAAAATGACAAGTTTTTGACAGGGAGTCAATGACCGCAACCGCCATGTTTCGCCGAGTAGGTACATACTGCAGTCGCCAGAGGTTTTAACCTCCGAAAATTGTAATAGTGAATGGATTTTTGTTTTTGAGGTGTCATTTTCTTTTTTACACTATAACTTGCAAAGTTTACCAAAAAATTTTTTGTACTTTTAATTTTTTAGTTACTTAATTAAAAATTAATATTTCACTATATAAAACCGGTCCCGAAAAAAAATTTTTTTCTTGTTCCTGTTATTTAATGACTCTTAACCGATTGCTTACGTTGAAAATTAACCAAATACACCATTTTTTAAAAAGAAAGTTTGCTTTGCTAAGCTAAATACAACTATAAGGTTTTTGCAAAGTTTTTAGAGATTAACGCTCGTCGTAACCAAGATAAAAGAGTTTGGGTGGATTTAAGGGTTGTAACGAAAAGTGTGTTAAACTTACTTGTTGTGCGTATTTAATTTTTAGAGAAATGATAACTTTTAAGTACTTAAAAACGTTTAAATATCTCTAAAAATGTGTAAAATAGACCGAAAATATTTTTCTATATTTATTGAGAATTTATTTAAGTGAGAGCTAAAACATTAAATGCATCGACAAATTAAAGACTTTTTCTAGTCTTTGAAATATATTTAAGCTTCCTACTTAAAGCCAGAAAAAAAATTGGGTGCTACAAATCTCACGTACATACTAAAGACGCATGCTGCGACCTATGTTTGGAAAATGCTTACCTGAATGCAAAAAATATCAGTTCTTAACCTAATTTGTATTTTTTTCCTTTAAGTATGTTTTAGCAAATATAATTAATGAAAAAAATAAATAAAAAATAAATTTTATTCTGTAAAAACCAAACCAAAAGAAATAAAATACAGATTTTCTTCGAAATATCCGTGAAAAGTTTGTGCTACATTTTCAGAAAATTTAATAAAATAGGAGCTAAAAAAATATACACATTAAGAAATATAAGGCTTTGTTAAGCCTAAAAAATAATTTTAAACTTCCTATTTATAACCAAAGAAAAATTGGAACGCCATTTACCTGGCGAGGCACACAACAAGCACATTTGGAGGTATGCTCATCTACATACAAAAATATTAATTTGAAATATAAATTATATATTTTTTCAACTTATTTTCTTTCTTTGGAATATAAGCAATGATACAAAACAAAAAAATAATGATATATTTTATTATTTTGCTATATATTTAAAAGAAAGAAATATGCAAATTTTCTTCAAAATTTTACAGTTTATGAGTTTACTTGAAGTGGAAGAGAATAATTTAAAAATCAAATGCACAACTTTTCAATAGGTAAACTTTATTATTTATGTTATCAGCTACACATTCCTTTTTTTCTTTTCAATTTTCATCCACTTTTGCAAAAATCGGAGGTTTGCACGATTTTTACGCTCTGGGAACTCCACTAACAGTATAGTTTTATTTACATTAATTATTTTAAGTACGAACATATACACTATTGCAACACAGAAGAATCACTTAAAACTTGTAATTTTGCAGGCCTTACCTCGAGGATGCGTTATGGACTTTCCATTTCCGCGGCTCTTAGTACTTTATGGTTGTTATATGGTCGCTTAATCGAATATTCGTGTTCTGATCATTAATTAGGTATTAGTTTAAAGTTTTCCAGGCAACTTCAAAGTTAAAAAAAATGCAGTTTTTGGTGAAAAATTACTAGTTCTTTAAAAAACATTGCAAATCCTGAATTGCGTATTTCTAATTTGAGAATTGAGATTAAAATATTAAAAAAAATATCCTTCTATAAGTTGACGGATTCTTGGAAATCTATTGTTCTCGCGGCCCACTTGAGCCTTATGGGAGTTGAAGTGTTAGAATATTTTGCCCAGCTACGCTGATGCCAAAATGCAAGGTTTTTGCTGCTACCAATGCCATGCTGTAAGATTTGACAGTCCATACATCTTCCCTGTTCTTACCGTAATGCCTAAACAGTAAACAACTGATTTGGTTTTTACTTTTTACCTTTCAAAAAAGCTTCATAATAAAGGACAATCAAGTATTTTTTATTTAGCACTCTATATCATTAAATTACAACTGAATTCTGAATAAATACAGTCAAAATCTGTTATAGCGACATCGAAGGGACTACTCATATTTAGTCGTAAAAATCGATAGTTGTAATAACCAGTGACAGGTAATAATAGGAAAAATAAGATGTAATATTCATGTAGGAAATTAAACAGATTTTTTGTCCTTTTATTTGCCATTTGATATTTAAACCATTTCAACAAAGCTACCTCAATCTTCGTATGCCGCGTTGTTCTGGCTCGTTTCATTTTCAAAAAATTCTTATCATATAGCATTTGAATTTTTTCCCTTTCTTTCCAAATTATTGAAATTGTCGAGTGTGATACACCACATTCTTTTGCCAGATCTTTGTTTAGAATTCCTTTCTCTAGCTTTGAAATAATACGCGATTTCTCTTCGATATTGAGTTGTTCTCCTTTTGTTTGCGACATGTTACAATTTTCACAGTTAACTCAACAATATGTTTTGGTGCGTCTTGTGTAAAGATAAGTAACAAACTGACTTAAGAGATATGACGAAGCGGGCCATGAGGCTACGGCATGCATGTGCTTTGTTTCTAAGAATTACAAAAGACCCTAAATTTTGTTTACTTTTACGATAATAGCCATTGACCATTATACTGTGCCAGATGTGGATACTGTTACTTATTCAAATTGTTTACAATACAGCTGAGCTGGTCGTTCTGCAGATATAATTCTCCGAAATCTTAACCAAATGTGGTCGATTAATGCGGTATGTCGTAGTAAACAATGTCGTAAAATCCAATGTTTTTGATAAGGTGGTCATATAGCATTCAGCCGGGACCTTTGATTTTGGTCAATTTAACCGGTATGTTGTTCTAAACGATGTCGCCATAAACGGTTTTGACTGTAGTCCATTCATACACAATATTTAACCTCCAAATTCCCCTGATTCTGACCTTTATTACTTCAACGTAAAGGTTCTTTTAGAGGTAAAACAACTAAAAATAGAGACTTGAGACTAATCCCACGATCTCAAGACTCTGTTCAGCACCTCGCCCTAAGTTATTAGCATGGAGATAGCTTGCAAATGACTTCCTCCTACGCCACTAAACTATCGAGCCAGAATCAATAATCGTTATTCATGTTTTGACAATGTTTATATCTATATCCCGGTCTATCAATAGGAATAAGGTCATTGGCCTATCGTAATTTGGTTCTTTCACGCGAATTCGATATTGATCTTTACTGTGTGTCTGTACACAAGCGTTTTATCAAAATAATTCAGCTCAGGCTTCTTTCCGAAATTTTTCGGTATCTCTTTCTCTCTCTAATTATTGATACACTATCGGCTATAGCCTATATAGTACAGTATAGCGGCTATACATTGTGTCGTCTTTAACTATGTAATACTAGCTGTTGCCCGCGACTTCGTCCGCTTTAGCATAGTAGATCACGTCCCAAGTATTATTGTACAAAAATATTCAATGTACAGAATTGACCTTCCTACGATTTTATTATATTATGTAGATGTTACGCGCGGCTTCGGCCGCGTAATTTAGGAATTTCACGCAACCGTACATTTTTCCACAAAAAATAGCGTATGTCCCTTCACGTGGTCTATTCTTCATGTTTGCCAAATAACACAAATATTGCTCCAGTAGTTCTTAAGATAATAAGCAATTTCATTTAATTTCCCCCCGCTTTTTCCACATTTTCCTCTATTAGTCTAAGCGCGATAAAATATTATAGCCTGTAGCCTTTCTCGATAAGTGGGCTATCTAACAATGAAATAATTTTTCAAATTGGACCAGTAGTTCCTGAGATTAGCGCGTTCAAATAAGCCCTTTCACATAATTTCCCCTGTTTTTTCCACATTTTCCTCTATTTCTTCGCTCTTATAAGTCTTAGCGCGATAAAATATAGCCTATAGCCTTCCCCGATAAATGGGCTATCTAACACTGAAAGAATTTTTCAAATCGAACCAGTAGTTCCTGAGATTAGCGCGTTCAAATAAGCCCTTTCACATAATTTCCCCCGTTTTTTCCACATTTTCCTCTATTTCTTCGCTCTTATAAGTCTTAGCGTGATAAAATATAGCCTGTGGCCTTTCTCAATAAATGGGCTATCTTACACTGAAATAATTTTTCAAATCAGACCAGTAGTTCCTGAGATTAGCGCGTTCAAATAAGCCCTTTCACATAATTTCCCCTGTTTTTTCCACATTTTCCTCTATGTCTTCGCTCTTATAAGTTTTAGCGTGATAAAATATAGCCTATAGCCTTCCTCGATAAATGGGATATCTAACACTGAAAGAATTTTTCAAATCGGACCAGTAGTTCCTGAGATTAGCGCGTTCAAACTATTACTAACTAAGCATTTCATACAATTTTCACCGTTTTTTCCACGTTTTCCTCTATTTCTTCGCTCCTATTAGTTTTAGCGTGATAAAATATAGCCTATAGCCTTCCTCGACAAATGGGCTATCTAACACTGAAAGAATTTTTCAAATCGGACCAGTAGTTCCTGAGATTAGCGCGTTCAAACAAACAAACTAACAAACTCTTCCGCTTTATAATATTAGTATAGATGAAAGAATTTTTCAAATCGGACCAGTAATTCCTGAGATTAGCGCGTTCAAACAAACAAACTAACAAACTCTTCCGCTTTATAATATTAGTATAGATAACATACATATTTAAATGTAATGGAATACGACAAAGTCAAAACAATATAGTTAGTGTAGGTTCTATAAAATTTTGAAAATGTTTGGTATTGTGAAGTTAGGCTATCTTTTTGAAATGCAAGTAATAAAAGGTTTATTTACTTTAGTATAGCAACTTGCAACATCTGTTAATGCTCGACAGGTGTACATGATAAGCGTTGTTAAGGCGTAGCCACACTACGTGAGAACTAATGGGCGGAAGAGTTTGTCTTGTTAACAATTATGATAATGCAATCAGCGATACATAAAGAGAAAGGAATTAATGTTATTATTACATCGACTGTAAAATTATTTATATTGTTTTTTTTCTTTACCTGGCCTTGGTGTGGCACTGGTATTAACCATTAGACTTATAATAGTTTCGGCAAGCATTCTCAGTCCACTCTACTCTATCTGGATAATTTTAAAATAATTTTTCTACTCAATTAAAAATAGCGCAATTTTAACCAAAATCAAAAGAAAGTTGTTTAGAAAGAATTTTCAATTTCTAATTATATAAGATAAAATCTAATTTATATAACTTACTAGATGACGCCTGCAACTTCGTTGCGCCAAAATGCGTTTATCGCTCGGGAACCGTACATTTTTCCGGGATAAAAAGTATTCTATGTCCTTTCCCGGAACTCAAAGTATCTCCATACCCAGCAAAATTGGTTAAGCGGTTAAGCGTGAAGAGGTAACAGACTGACAGACAGACAGACGGACAGATAGACACACTGTCGCATTACCCTAAACTAAAGGAGTAAATTTCCAACAGTCACATTTCAGTGAAGCTCATTCAATAAATCGAAGCAGTCGTTAGTCATTAAGCGTGATTATATCGTCGCACGATGCCAGCACTGGCCCACTCGTGCTAGTGCCCGTGCCAGTGCGAAATGCCAAACCAATTGCGCCGACCTACATGCTGTATCTAATATGATTGTCCTATCTCCGATGGCGATACCATTATAATGGTCTTGTGCAGTGTCGGATTCAATAAAGGGTGTTTTTTAGGGTTCCAGCAGTTTCGATCTGTCCGGTTTTTAGGCTGCGTTTCCACTGAAGCGGAGCTTAGCGGTGCCCATCTTGGCCAATCGTGCTATTCCAGCGGAATGACAGCGAAGCGGAGCGAAACGGAGCGAAGATTTCGAGCATGGTGATTGGTCAATTCGGCAACGCTAAGCTCCGCTTCAGTGGAAACGCAGCCTAAAAACCGGACAGATCGAAACTGCTGGAACCCTAAAAAACACCCTTTATTGAATCCGACACTGCACAAGACCATTATAATGGTATCGCCATCGGAGATAGGACAATCATATTAGATACAGCATGTAGGTCGGCGCAATTGGTTTGGCATTTCGCACTGGCACGGGCACTAGCACGAGTGGGCCAGTGCTGGCATCGTGCGACGATATAATCACGCTTAATGACTAACGACTGCTTCGATTTATTGAATGAGCTTCACTGAAATGTGACTGTTGGAAATTTACTCCTTTAGTTTAGGGTAATGCGACAGTGTGTCTATCTGTCCGTCTGTCTGTCTGTCAGTCTGTTACCTCTTCACGCTTAACCGCTTAACCAATTTTGCTGGGTATGGAGATACTTTGAGTTCCGGGAAAGGACATAGAATACTTTTTATCCCGGAAAAATGTACGGTTCCCGAGCGATAAACGCATTTTGGCGCAACGAAGTTGCAGGCGTCATCTAGTAAGTTATATAAATTAGATTTTATCTTATATAATTAGAAATTGAAAATTCTTTCTAAACAACTTTCTTTTGATTTTGGTTAAAATTGCGCTATTTTTAATTGAGTAGAAAAATTATTTTAAAATTATCCAGATAGAGTAGAGTGGACTGAGAATGCTTGCCGAAACTATTATAAGTCTAATGGTTAATACCAGTGCCACACCAAGGCCAGGTAAAGAAAAAAAACAATATAAATAATTTTACAGTCGATGTAATAATAACATTAATTCCTTTCTCTTTATGTATCGCTGATTGCATTATCATAATTGTTAACAAGACAAACTCTTCCGCCCATTAGTTCTCACGTAGTGTGGCTACGCCTTAACAACGCTTATCATGTACACCTGTCGAGCATTAACAGATGTTGCAAGTTGCTATACTAAAGTAAATAAACCTTTTATTACTTGCATTTCAAAAAGATAGCCTAACTTCACAATACCAAACATTTTCAAAATTTTATAGAACCTACACTAACTATATTGTTTTGACTTTGTCGTATTCCATTACATTTAAATATGTATGTTATCTATACTAATATTATAAAGCGGAAGAGTTTGTTAGTTTGTTTGTTTGAACGCGCTAATCTCAGGAATTACTGGTCCGATTTGAAAAATTCTTTCATCTATACTAATATTATAAAGCGGAAGAGTTTGTTAGTTTGTTTGTTTGAACGCGCTAATCTCAGGAACTACTGGTCCGATTTGAAAAATTCTTTCAGTGTTAGATAGCCCATTTGTCGAGGAAGGCTATAGGCTATATTTTATCACGCTAAAACTAATAGGAGCGAAGAAATAGAGGAAAACGTGGAAAAAACGGTGAAAATTGTATGAAATGCTTAGTTAGTAATAGTTTGAACGCGCTAATCTCAGGAACTACTGGTCCGATTTGAAAAATTCTTTCAGTGTTAGATATCCCATTTATCGAGGAAGGCTATAGGCTATATTTTATCACGCTAAAACTTATAAGAGCGAAGACATAGAGGAAAATGTGGAAAAAACAGGGGAAATTATGTGAAAGGGCTTATTTGAACGCGCTAATCTCAGGAACTACTGGTCTGATTTGAAAAATTATTTCAGTGTAAGATAGCCCATTTATTGAGAAAGGCCACAGGCTATATTTTATCACGCTAAGACTTATAAGAGCGAAGAAATAGAGGAAAATGTGGAAAAAACGGGGGAAATTATGTGAAAGGGCTTATTTGAACGCGCTAATCTCAGGAACTACTGGTTCGATTTGAAAAATTCTTTCAGTGTTAGATAGCCCATTTATCGAGGAAGGCTATAGGCTATATTTTATCGCGCTAAGACTTATAAGAGCGAAGAAATAGAGGAAAATGTGGAAAAAACAGGGGAAATTATGTGAAAGGGCTTATTTGAACGCGCTAATCTCAGGAACTACTGGTCCAATTTGAAAAATTATTTCATTGTTAGATAGCCCACTTATCGAGAAAGGCTACAGGCTATAATATTTTATCGCGCTTAGACTAATAGAGGAAAATGTGGAAAAAGCGGGGGGAAATTAAATGAAATTGCTTATTATCTTAAGAACTACTGGAGCAATATTTGTGTTATTTGGCAAACATGAAGAATAGACCACGTGAAGGGACATACGCTATTTTTTGTGGAAAAATGTACGGTTGCGTGAAATTCCTAAATTACGCGGCCGAAGCCGCGCGTAACATCTACATAATATAATAAAATCGTAGGAAGGTCAATTCTGTACATTGAATATTTTTGTACAATAATACTTGGGACGTGATCTACTATGCTAAAGCGGACGAAGTCGCGGGCAACAGCTAGTATTACATAGTTAAAGACGACACAATGTATAGCCGCTATACTGTACTATATAGGCTATAGCCGATAGTGTATCAATAATTAGAGAGAGAAAGAGATACCGAAAAATTTCGGAAAGAAGCCTGAGCTGAATTATTTTGATAAAACGCTTGTGTACAGACACACAGTAAAGATCAATATCGAATTATTTAATTATCTAGTGCCCGTGCCAGTGCGAAATGCCAAACCAATTGCGCCGACCTACATGCTGTATCTAATATGATTGTCCTATCTCCGATGGCGATACCATTATAATGGTCTTGTGCAGTGTCGGATTCAATAAAGGGTGTTTTTTAGGGTTCCAGCAGTTTCGATCTGTCCGGTTTTTAGGCTGCGTTTCCACTGAAGCGGAGCTTAGCGGTGCCCATCTTGGCCAATCGTGCTATTCCAGCGGAATGACAGCGAAGCGGAGCGAAACGGAGCGAAGATTTCGAGCATGGTGATTGGTCAATTCGGCAACGCTAAGCTCCGCTTCAGTGGAAACACAGCCTTACAGTACCTCCCCTACACATCAATGCGGGGGTGATTTTTTTTCGCGTCTATATGACACTACAGTTAATCATTATTAAGTAGACTTTTACAAATAAAATAAAAAAGTTATACAATGTTTTGTCCTTTTCTGATACTTTAAAAAAGGCGCTTGAAAATAGGACAAAACATTGTATAAACCGGAGCCAAGGCTCTGGGGACTCCGCGAGCGATACATACCTTTTAGAAATGTCATCAGAAACCAGCATGGAGACAATTCCGGCAAAAACGGCGGTTCCACGCCAAATTTGAGAACCACTGGTCCCACTAAAGTGGGAGGGAGGTTAATTTTAAAACCACTAGCAACACAGCAAGGCTCTTAGGCATTATCGTAACTTGAAACACTAAACTAAATATAATTTTCAAATCATTTGTCGAATCGCTGTCTATAGTCTATGCGTCCCGATGTTTTGCGTGTAGAGTTGTAAAGTTGCCCCTCGCCCCCCAAACTATATACGGCCCTGAAACCCTAATGAGGAAACCTAACGTAACCAGTTTAACAAGGTGCGTCTAACAATTTTATTACTAACCATTAACCAATTAATTCCAATATATATAAATATAGGAAGTCGAGAATACCGTAAATTAAATAAACATATTGCAAAATTTTATCACCGAGACATAATTATTACTTAATAATGATTATTAATTACTCTCTGATCTCCTTCAGCTGATGAGGAAATATTTTATTATATTGTAATAAAATTCAACTATATAATACTTGTAATAAAATGTAGCTTTGGCAGTATCTTCAAGTTACTTTCATTTTATTTTGAATGTACATCAAACTATATAAAAATTAGACCCTTACCTACTTAAGTTGTTTCATTAGCAAATAAGCATTCTTTATTTATACTTCTACATAATATTATAAGAGGAAATGGTTTCATTTTGTTTCCTACCCGCATATTGATATTTTACCAACATTACATGATCCCTAAAACATAATAGATAATTTAATATAATTTTCATCATCATCAAGTAAAAGGCTTTTCAGTTTTAACGCCAACGAAGTGGCACGGGTCAGATAAAACCATAATATAAAGGACCATAAATTAAATATAAAAGACCATTACGAAGCACTAACTTTTAATAGGTCTAAAATCCATTAGACCATAATATGAGCTAGCACTGCATTTTAGTAACAATTCTCCTCTGTCTCATTATTCCCCTGTTCAGGGTTGCCACATCTAAGACCTTTTCCTTTCACAATATTATACTTTACTAGCTGATGATGCCCGAAAATCCGTTACGGCAAAATGAGTATATCGCGCGGGAAGCACACACTTTTTCCGGGACTCTAAGTATCTCCATGCCAAACGGCAAAATCGGTTCAGCGGTTTGGGTGACAAGAGGTGACAAGAGGACCTCTACGACAGACCGACATACTACTTTCAAATTTATCATATGGATGTGTGACATAGAATGGACATTTAAGATATCCAAAGTAGAGCAATAGTTTTGACGTGATAACGTCTTATAATTCGATATGGGCTGCGCGCACGAAAAAACGCAATATGCGGCGTTACCTCGCTGATCGCTCTGAGGCGTTCCATTTATCCTCTCAACAACCGTAAGGCCCACCTGGGCCGCGCTCTTTGTTTCGATTATATTACGTATTTCGATGACTTAGAGAATACTTTTGTATGAAGAAGTTTGGTTAGTTATGACCTTTGATACATTGACCACACTCTGAATGAAAAATAAATAAACAATCTGTGAGCTATTAGTATTATTTCGGCTATTCAAAAGTGTGCTCTATTTCCTACGTGTCAAGGTATGACTTGTGCTTTGTTCGAAGATTTTACTGGATTTCACGAATGTATGTAGCGTTTTGTATTGCGAATAGTTTATTTTACTCATTATAAATATTTTAGACAATCATTTGAAAGAAATACATCGAAATAACTTTAGGTTACACTCGAAAAAGTTTGTTTCTATTTAAAGAGATTCGGAAGCGATTTGCTTATTATGTTTGTAAATAAATTACGTTAAAAGCTTGTAGAACTACTAGTCACTATTGTACGAAATGATTTATTGCCCTATTAAGCACACAGACGGGCAGGGAACCGATAAACATTTGACACAATATGCTTAAGGGCTTTTTGCCGGCCGCGGCCATTTTGAAATTTATTTGTATAGCACTAAGGTCGATGTTTGCTTGCGGACTATTTTTTCTTTGCAGAGGAGTGTCCTATTTCAAGTAGTTTGTTTTTATACATCTCAACATCATTCGTCGATTTGTTTACAAAAATAGTTAGTATAGGAGTTTATCATTGAGATAAGAATAAAGTATTCGTTTATATTTTCTTCTGAACAAGTCACTAATTATAGTTTCGAAAGTTTATAATTGAGAAACTAATATCACATCGGACTAAATACTATATTATTGTGGGGGACCAGCTTGCGCCAATTCCCCTAGATCGCCTAGGTCAGCGATGAAGATGTAGAACTGTAGGTGATGAAGTTAAATTAAACCACACTTTCACTTTTGTTTCAGAGGTCAAGCACACAAGTTGTTCCGAAGCTGGGTAACGTTGTAGAGCGAGTGCCGCAGTATGGCGGTCGACCCATATTTATATGGGTCCTGGTACCCAGCTTCCAGAACATTCTATGCCTCACCCCCTCAGATGAAGTTTTTATTCAAACATTAATAAAATTACAATTTTTACAAAATAATCATTTGTTTCATTTACATACTCGTTAATTCTACATAATTCGCTATTTTACAAGTTAGTGCCGACCTCCGTAACAGAAATAAATGCAAAATTCTATTTCTCCTATATTTATACTACCTCGCCGCCCCCCGATATAACGGTCGTCTCTGGTTGTCCCTCTCGAGCGGGTATTCCTTGTCTGGGACAAGGATAGCCCACTCGAGATGTACACTATCTCCCTTACTTTTTCCGTTACGGAATTCTGCACTACCACATAGGTTTAAGACCCATTAATTTACAAGGCACTATTTTCACTATATTCACGCACTATTATTGCCCATACACTTTTTCACGATACAGTCCATTCACTATTGTTCTATATGCACTATTTATTGTCTGTCGTGCACAATTATGATGGCTTGATAGATAGAAAATTTAACATATATTATAATGTAGTTCACACAAACATAAAATATGGATTGTATGTAAGGATATTTCATATTACATTAATTTTACAAATAGGGTAGGCCAGACGCCATTTTTTTTTTGCACATTGACCTGCCAACTTTTTTGCATAGATTTTTCCCGGAACTGAGGGGTTAAGGCTATGACGTTGTCACGTTCAACTATCGTCAGTAAACCGACTTTACAGACAACCGATTTTTTTAAGTCGATCAAAGTTGTTAAATAATAGTGCTCCAAAGAGATGAAGTCCCCATCAAGCCCCATAAGGTCACCGGTGAGCGAGACACAATTTTTTTTTTTTTTATTATTATCTATGGACGCTTCACACCACGTCAGTCTGGCCCCGTGCTAAGCACCTGAAGGACTTGTGTTACAGGTACCAGACAACGGAAATATATTTAATACTTTTATCCTATACATATATTTAAGATTTTTATTATATCATACACATATTTAATACACATCCAGACCCGGAAACATTGAAAAACTTTTTGTTCCGTCGGCGGGATTAGAACCCGCGACCCCCGGCTTGAGCTGCCACACACTCAACCAATTGAGCCACAGAGGTCGTCCAATAGATTAACAATAGAATAACAATATAGGTTTCCAAGAATTCACGATCGAAGGATTACCTACACCTCGGCTCGTTTGCGCGGAAGCTTAAAAACAGTCTGAGGAGTGAGAACCCTAGATAGTTTAAGCACTATGTACGAAGCCTAGCAACCCTAGCGTAGGACGGAAGATGAGCTGGTACGATACCTTAATTGAGGAGAGCCGTGTTCCCCAAACCTCGGCAGAATAATGACGCAATAGCTCTACAAAGTAAACAGAGTGCTTAGTCAAATTGCATTCGCCAGTTCCGATAGCGAAGTTAGAAGTAGTACGGGATTTGACATAGCGTATTGCTAAGGTGTCATGGCTGAAGGCGCTATACATTTTGAAATATTGGTCTGGCATATTGTAAACGCATGACATCAAAGACTGCGGACCTCGAATAGGTATAGGTCTACCAGAATCTGATGGCAAATTTTGACGGCAGATTTTCAAAAAAGATTCTTGATCATTGGATAAATTTATATATTTGCATGTTTCACACACAGAATCAGCCGCTATAAGGAAAAAAAGGGTCAAAATGTTTTCTTCCAACTACCCCGGTATTGCTAGAGTCAATTTACTTTCTCATTTTTGGCATCATATTCTGATAGACCTATAGTAGTATTATGACAGCGAAAATATTTTTCTAAGGGCGTTAGTGTAGAGAGGTCTAACGTAGTCCTATTATGTGTTGTCAGGTTGTGCTGAAACACGCAGGCTTCTCACGACATTTGCGGACTTTAGCAAACAATAGCCTCAAATTCTATCGCAATTTAGGACTTTCTAGCTGTCGGCGTAACGAAATGGCTTAATTAATCCTGTACCGCGCCGTGAATACTAACGGTGTAGGTACATAAAATACGATACCTTATGAATTCTCCAAGCAAATTATAAGTTACAAAGTCTATAGTCTATAGTCTCTGTTAAAGTTTTTCCGAAGATCAAACCTTTAGGGCGTGTTCACACCAAACCGACTAGACTGTGAGCCGCCGAATGTGAGCAGGCTCATTGTGAGCCCCAGTGTGAACGTCAAAATATACGGTATCGAATGTCCGCGCCTACGCCTAGCGTAGCGTATTGTCGGTTAGACCGTGTGAACCATAAACTTATAATATACTGTCGTGAACGAAAAAGTGAATATGTATGGAAATACAATAAACTGCGTAACATTCGCTCACATTCGGCGGCTCACAGTCGGTTTAGTGTGAACACGTCCTTAATGTTCGTGCAATGCAGTTAGGAAAGTATCGGGGTAAAATGCAGAAAATTAGATCAAAACCTCCCGGGTAAAAATCGAAGCAGGTGGAACACCGTTCTGAAACCAGTGCCGTAAATAGGGCGGTGCCACCGGTGCCCAGGCACAGGGCGCAGACTCTGACTCTGGGGGGGCGCAAGAATGGCCCAACCAGGGAGGCCTGTGGCCCTGGAAGCATTGCTCTGGGTACCTATAATATCTAAAAAAACCGGCCAAGTGCGTGTCGAGCCACGCGCAATATAGGGTTCCGTAGTACCGCTAGTTTATTTATAACGTGTTTTACACTACTAACAACATCATCTCAGTTACTTTCAAAGGAATTTGAACAAAAAGTTCCTTTATGTCGGCACTACATATAGGCGAACGCGTTGGCCTACGCGTTGGCCAACGCGTCGTACACTGGTCCCAAAGTAAAATAAATGGGACATTAAGAATTTTCGGATCGAAGGTCAACGGATCAGGCTGATTTTTTTTTTGTAGATAGCTGATGCAATTACAAGTCACTTTAATAGATGTCGTTTTTTTCAAATATGCCGTATCTACAGAGATAAAAAATAATTAAAAAAAATTGTATGGACGAAATCATAATTTTGTCATTTTAATCCAAGATTCAAACGTATTCAAAATAAATCATAGCACAGCTTATAGAGGGACTCTTGTCGTACATTTTTGTCATAGACACTCAACTGCGATTTTTGCGCCTTTTAGAGCTACAGCCACTTTAATTTTTTTTGTCAGCGGATGAGGCTGATTTTTTTTGTAGCATCTGATGCAATTACAAGTTACTTTTATAGATGTTGTTTTTTTCAAATATGCCTTATCTACAGAGAAAAAAAAAATATGAATTATTTTTTGTATGGACGAAATCATAATTTTGTAATTTTCTTCCAAGATTCAAACGTATTCAAAATAAATCATTGCACAGTTTTGTTATAGACACTTAACTGCGATTTTTGTGCCTTTAGGAGCTACAGGTACTTTAATTTTTATTGTTTTGTATAATTCATTTCTGAGTATTTCATATAGTTTTTAATAAATATTGTTAAGGATAGACAAATAATAATGTTTTCTTTATTGACAAGTAACTCTTTCTAATGTCTTATTCATAAAAAAGCCTATATATACTAAAACTAAACAAATTAAAGTAGAAATCTCAAAATATGTACGTACAGGTAAATTATTTTATGACTCATCCAGTTTGCAAACATTGTTTGGTAATGACTCATTGCCTAATTGGTAATTACCTCTATACTTGGAATTTGTGCTCTGTTTTGTTATTCAGCGCTACCGAACGCTTCGTAAACGCTAAATAATAAATAGGCACATATATTGCAATTCAAATTTTCCCTTCCGAGTACTTTTATGGGCTTAGGACCGTCAAAATACAAACTTGTATGATTATAATTATAGGTAATGTATTAACAATAGTGGAAATCTCAAAACGTGTTTGTACATCTAAATTATTCCTTCGATCGTGGAAAAACGAGACACAATAAGGCTATTGTGAAAACCGATCACGAAAGCCTCATATTACTTCAAGTAGTGGGGGTAATTAGACAATGAGTTATAAAAAAATGCTTGCAATACGGATGACTCGCGCAATAATCCTTCGAGCCCCAAGCGGTCGCATTCGACCGCGATAACAATAGAAGCCTTACTATTGTTATCGCGGTCGCATAACAATAGAAAGGCCCGGGCTTCGAGCCCCAAGCGGTCGCATGCGACCGCGATAACAATAGAAAGCCATTCTATTGTTTTTTAATTAGACAATGAGTTATAAAAAAATGCTTGCAATACGGATGACTCACGCAATAATCCTTCGAGCCCCAAGCGGTCGCATGATAACAATAGAAGCCTTACTATTGTAATCGCGGTCGCATGCGACCGCTTGGGGCTCGAAGGATTATTGCGTGAGTCATCCATATTGCAAGCATTTTTTATAACTCATTGTCTAATTACCCCCACTACTTGAAGTAATATGAGGCTTTCATGATCGGTTTTCACAATAGCCTTTTTGTGTCTCGTTTTTCCACGATCGAAGGAATAATTTACATGTACAAACAAACAAACCTATATAATCATACAAGTTTGTATTTTGACGGTCCTAAGCCCGTAAAAGTACGAAGGGAAAATTTGAATTGCAATCTATGTGCCTATATATTATTTAGCGTTTTCGAAGCGTTCGCTAGCGCTGAATAACAAAACAGAGCACAAATTCCAAGTATAGAGGTAATTACTAATTAGGCAATGAGTCATTACCAAACAAAATTTGCAAACTGGATGAGTCATAATATAATTTACCTGTACGTACATGTTTTGAGATTTCTACTTTAATTTGTTTAGTTTTAGTATATATAGGTTTTTTTATGAATAAGACATTAGAAAGAAATACTTGTCAATAAAGAAAACATTATTATTTGTCTATCTTTAACAATATTTATTAAAAACTATATGAAAAACTCAGAAATGAATTATACAAAACAATAAAAATTAAAGTACCTGTAGCTCCTAAAGGCACAAAAATCGCAGTTAAGTGTCTATGACAAAACTGTGCAATGATTTATTTTGAATACGTTTGAATCTTGGAATAAAATGACAAAATTATGATTTCGTCCATACAAAAAATAATTTATATTTTTTTTCTCTGTAGAAAAGGCATATTTGAAAAAAACAACATCTATAAAAGTAACTTGTAATTGCATCAGATGCTACAAAAAAAATCAGCCTCATCCGCTGACAACAAAATAAAGTGCCTGTAGCTCTAAAAGGCGCAAAAATCGCAGTTGAGCAACATGACAAAAATGTACGACAAGAGTCCTTCTATAAGCTGTGTTATGATTTATGTTGAATACGTTTGAATCTTGGAAGAAAATTACAAAATTATGATTTCGTCCATACAAAAAATAATTCATATTTTTTTTTTCTCTGTAGATAAGGCTTATTTGAAAAAAACAACATCTATAAAAGTAACTTGTAATTGCATCAGATGCTACAAAAAAAATCAGCCTCATCCGCTGACAAAAAAAAATTAAAGTGCCTGTAGCTCTAAAAGGCGCAAAAATCGCAGTTGAGTGTCTATGACAAAAATGTACGACAAGAGTCCCTCTATAAGCTGTGCTATGATTTATTTTAAATACGTTTGAATCTTGAATTAAAATGACAAAATTATGATTTCGTCCATACAAATTTTTTTTAATTATTTTTTATCTCTGTAGATACGGCATATTTGAAAAAAACGACATCTATAAAAGTGACTTGTAATTGCATCAGCTGTCTACAAAAAAAAATCAGCCTGATCCGTTGACCTTCGATCCGAAAATTCTTAATGTCCCATTTATTTTACTTTGGGACCAGTGTGCGCGTCGGCCCAATGTGTAGAACGGGCGACTCGCGCGTTGGCGGGTGAATCTACTCAAAATGTTATTTTAGGCCAAAAATTATGTTTTTAAAAAAACCCTTATATATTGCTCTGAATGTTTCTGGTGTTAAAAGGCACCGAAATAGAATTCCCTTTCTGTAAGAGTCACGAAAAAAAATTAAATAATTTAAGAGATATTTAATATTAAGTAAAAACTGTTGTTCATGACAATGACGAAATTTGTGGATAATGACGTGTTTACTTAGAATAATGACAATTTGTTGAGAATAATGATAATTTAAAAAATCTTATCCATATTCGTGCTGATTATATTATTATTATTATTATAAACGCCTCCGTGGACCAGTGGTTAAGAGCGTGGCTCTTGACTCAGAGGTCGTGGGTTCGATTCCCGCGTTGGAAACATATTGTTAATTGTTATTTCCAAGTTTGGTTAGGACATTGCAAGCTGATCACCTGATTGTCTGATACTCAGAACAGGAAAATATGGTCTGACAAGTAAGATGATCCATGCATCGGATCACGGATGGGCATGTAAAAGTTGGTCCTGCGCCTGATCTCTCGCCAGTCGTGTCAGTCGTCCGACCCACTAGGTTATGAGAGTTAAAAGGAATAGAGAGTGCTCATGTGTACTGCGCACACACTTGGGCGCTATAAAATTACTCCTGCGTAACTTGCCTGGTTTCAATGAAACCAGCCACCGTCACCGAAACCGGTGTGGGGGTTATTATTATTATTATAAGTAAAAAATAGGATTTTCAATAAAACTTGTATGTTAGTAAAAGTATTGATTTATTATAAAAATGTATTCCCTAAAATATAGCTAATACCAAAACCTACCTTTAAAAAAATATATTCTACCTTTTCGAGTCACCTGCAATAAAAAATGTACACCTGTTAAATAATAATTCTGATATTTATTATTTCTCAAATAGTATTTTATTACCAAACGTTCCGCGCGGCTTCGCTCGCGTAAATTAGATATTTCACAGACAAATTAGTCCACAAAAAATAGCGTATGATCCTTCACGTGGTCAATTTCTTAATTCTTATCAGTTATCTGTACCAAATAACAGAAAAATTGTTCCAGTAGCTCGTGAGATGAGCCCTTTCAAATAATTTCCCCCGTTTTTTCCATATTTTCCTCTATTTCTTAGCTCCTATTAGTCTTAGCGTGAAAAATTATAGCCTATAGCCTTCCTCGATAAATGGGCTATCTAACACTGAAATATTTTTTTAAATCGGACCAGTAGTTCCTGAGATTAGCGCGTTCAAATAAGCCCTTTCAAATAATTTTTCTCCTTTTTTCCACATTTTCCTCTATTTCTTCGCTCCTATTATTCTTAGCGTAATAAAATATTGCCTAAAGCTTTCCTCGATAAATGGACTATCTAACACTGAAAGAATTATTCAAATCGGACCAGTAGTTCCTGAGATTAGCGCGTTCAAACAAACAAACAACCTCTCCTGCTTTATATAATATTGAAGTTTAGATAACATTTTTACTACTTTTTTTACTATTCTACTACTACTTTTCGAAAAGGTGTCAAATAATTACCTAATTGTAATATCGACATTGCATCGATTCGATATATTTATCCCTGTTTTCCAGAAATACAGTTACAGATTTGGTCATTATTCTGAATGATGGTCATTATGCTTTTAGGGCTATTCAGGAAAATGACGTTCAGGAAAATGACGGATTTACTAAATTCTTTTAATAATTAAGTATTGATATATAGAAAACTAAGAAAATTATTAAGAACTTAGAAATGTTGCGGGCCTTTATAACTTGGTATAAAAAAAGTAGTGAAAAACAGACAAATGTTGGCACACATCGAGAAAGGTAAATGACGTCTAATTTGGAAATTTTTGTAGAACGTATTTCAAAGACTCACCTGCATAAAACGAAGACCTCTATCCACACCAAAGCACTGCGATCAAATAAAGTGAGCCAGCAGATTTTATCGCAAAATAGGTTTCAACCCGTTACGTAGAGTATATCGGCAAGGCATTCACAACAAACAATGCGTAGGACAATGACGCGAATTTTATGAACATTTTAAAAATAGAATTTTTAGTTATTTAATGTAAGTTGATGTGTTATTTGTTGGTATCGAATAGTTTATTAGTTCTTTATCTTCAAATTAACACTAAGTTTTTATTCCTTTCTAGCTCATTTATTTTTATAAATAATAAATTGTAAGCGGCAGTATCGAAACGACACGCAAAAATTTCACAATTTGGTCCTTTTTTTATAATAACTTTTGAAATATTAACTCTACTTTAAAATAGTTTTAGCAGCATTTTCGTAAGTTAATTAGACATTGAAAAGTGTAATGTTACATCAAATTTACGAAGGCGTTTTGGACCCAACTTCAAAGACATGAATTTTGTCTCTCTCAAATATTCGCCCTGGCGGTAGGTATTTAGACGTTGGCCGACGCGTTTTGTCGGCACTACATATTATAGGCGAACGCGTTGGCCGACGCGTTGGCCAACGCGTAGGCCAACGCGTTCGCCTATATGTAGTGCCGACATTATACTACGCCGAATACATTTTTTTAGTTGACCGAATTTTACTCAACTAGACGTTCCGCGCGGCTTCGTCCGCGTAAATTAGATATTTCACAGAAAAATTAGTCCACAAAAATGCCTATGATCCTTCACGTGGTCTACTTCTTATCTGATCCAAATAACAGAAAAAATGCTCTAGTAGTTCGTGAGATAAGCCCTTTCAAATAATTTCCCCCGTTTTTTCCACATTTTCATATATTTCTTCGTTCCTATTACCTAGTCTTATCGTGATAAAATATGGCCTATAGCCTTCCTCGATAACTAGGCTATCTAACACTGAAAGAATTTTTCAAATCGGACCAGTAGTTCCTACACTTCCTAGATTAGCGCGTTCAAATAAGCCCTTTCAAATAATTTCCCCCCCGTTTTTTCCACATTTTCCTCTATTTCTTAGCTCCTATTAGTCTTAGCGTGATTCATTGCCTTTAGAAAATATAGCCTGTAGCCTTCCTCGATAAATGGGCTATTTAACACTGAAATAATTTTTCAAATCGGACCAGTAGTTCCTGAGATTAGCACGTTCAAATAAACAAACAAACTCTTCCCAATTATAATATTAGTATCGATAGATAACTTATGAAGCCTTCTTAGCCGTGATAGTTTTCCTTTTAAATTCAGCAGATTTTCTACTCCCGTGAATTTTATTCACATTTCCAGAAGCAACCGTTTAGCCGGTAAAAGGGGGAGACACTGGACTCTAACGATTATTTCCACTTTAAAACTTAATATTTCACAAACGGATACCTAAATCGGAAAATGATCTATTAATACTCGTAATATTTTTAAAAAACCTATCCAACGACACCCCACACGATTGGTTGGACACAAAAAAAATTCACCCCCACTTGATGTGTAGGGAAGGTACCATAAAATTTTTTTTTAAGATTTCATTTACCATTTTGTCGGCATCACTAATTTGTGCATTCATGCCAAATTACAGCTTTGCAGGTCCTATAGTCTCTGAGCAAAACCGCGGACAGACAGACAGACAGACGGACAGATGGACGGACAGACCGAAACTATAAGGGTTCCTTATTGACTACGGAACCCTAAAAAAACAAGGGCGCAGTTATAAAAGCTCGCACAGGGCGCAAAAAAGGCTATTTACGGCACTGTCTGAAACGTCTTGTCAAATCTTATTCCAAAGGTACTTTGGACCTGCAACACTACAGAAAATACTGACCCGTCCTGTCAAATGTTTTTCCAAAGGTTCTTTGGACCTGAACTCAGCAGAAAATAGGAGTAATGTCTATTGAGTATTGAGATAGTACTTAATTGAATCCGGAGCGGTCGTGACTGTTCGCATGCTATCTGCGAGCTATTATGAGTACAATCTGAACTGTCAACGTGTAAGGTTAAGGTACAGCTTTAATTGTAGCCGAGGTATTAGCATACTGCTTACAGCTTGAGCTGTCGCACTGACAGGACCTTATGGCGACGAAATAGGGACGACTTTTACAGTAGTTCCGAGGCAAAACGACTGTGAACGGCCCGTGAGTTCAATTATGCCATCGGAATGAAGGAATGAGGTTTCCCACATGAATGTGTGGTCTTTGTCCCTGGGGTTCCTGCTTTGGAAAATTGAAATTCCAGATGCAGATGGCATGACATCTAACTAAACGTATAACAAATTTTAAAAAAGAATTTAATAATTTCTATTTTGATTGTAACCTGCGCAATTCTATTAAGGCCGTCCCTCGAGCAAACGACCTTGGCCATACATTTGCCGCGTTAACGAGATCGCATCAAAACCCTATTTTTTTACTTATCGTAGTTCAAAATTGACCTGAAAAAATTTTAAACGGGGAATATGTAGTTTATGACATTGTCGATCTATTGGCGTGTGTTTCAAATAAAAGTAATTTGTAAATACTAAGGAGATGCTGAATGTATGTATGCTTGAATTTTAATAAATTGGCTTTACTTTGGAAGCTGATATCATGAGTATAATAAACGATAATAGAAAATTTAAAACGTGGAAAGGATTGTTGAGATACTGGAGATTATTGCTGTATTTTATTATATCTGTAGCTTGCAAATTAGGTATGAGTTTATAAGGCTCTAAATGCGGTAAATTACGGATTCTCCGTAGGGAATGCCCTTAAGTATACTTAATTAGTTATCAATTCTGGTTTTGTTTTTCTAAATTGTTTCCAAAATTCTAAATTGTGGCCAAATTGTCTATCGCTGCCTTGTTTTTACTAGCATTTTTCTATCTATGAAAACTTTTAATTGGCCTTCTTGTATTGTATAATATGTAGATTCTATAAGTATGTTAGCTGTAATGTTTCCAAAAATTAATAAAATAAAATAACCTAGACATGCCGTAAATAATACCCCAGGAAAAATAAACATTCGACCTCGGAATAATTCGCATAGATTTAAGCTCTATGCGAATTATTCCGAGGTTCCTTTTTTTGCGTCTAATTAGACCGGACTATAAAAAAAACACTGCAATTTTCTACTACAATAATTATTCTTTTTGGGTAGCCTTCATTGCTGATTTCTGTATCATGTAAAGCCTCGTCTAGTCTAGCTAGCAAGGTGCAAGCCTTTTAGGCTCCAGCCTAATGTCTAAAAGGCTTGCACCTTGCTTGAGGTATAATATACCGTATACCAGCAGATTCGACTTAATAGTAAGAGTGGCATTGGGTAGTTTCATGATGGTTATTTGTTTATTTCACCAACTGTTTTGGTAAACTGTGTTATGACTTAATAAGTATTACCTGTCCACAGAATAAGCCCGACAGAACCATCGGTAAAGATGTGAAAGCGTATACAGATGTTTAATTAAATAATAAACTAGTACTTATGTAAGTGGGTGTGGACTGCGGAGTGGCGGACCATAAACCACGGAGATGGTGCTTATGAAAGACCAGATAAGGAGATACGAGACTAGTTTATTGCCCCATCTACGCGTGTATTGATAGTGCTACTCCTAATATAGCATTTATTATGCTGACGTGTGTTTACGATATATGTTTTACAGTTCCGCGTATAAAATTACCAATATAGCATCATCATAATATATTATATTAATACGCGAGCGAAAAACTTTAGATCCCTTTTGACGAAAAATGCGGAAACAAATACTTACTAAAAACTAAATAAAATATTTATTTTATTTAGTTTTTAGTAAGTATTTGTTGTTATAGCGGTTCAAAATGAAACCTACACTTTCCGAGATAAGAGTAGCTTCGTAACATCGCGCGTCTTTCGTAGCTACTACTTACCGACATAGAACAACGCTGCCAATCATGTCAGCGCAATAAAGAACTATTTAAAACAGCCGAGTCTCGTAAACCAAATCTATAAAATCGGATGAGTACATGGGTCCTATACTGTTTTATGGGCGATTAGGTTTTAGTGCTAATAGATTACCAGTTACTACCGGAGTCTGATACTGAAGGTAGCGACTTAGTTAAAGGTCTATATGCCGTGCCATTCTCTATAGCCTATAGGCAGAAGATCAACAACAATATTTCACTATCCCTGCATGATGCATCAACCTTTACAGGGGTCCATTTTTACGCATTGAGTACGTACGTCACGGCGCCACTAGTTCCGTACGTATAATCTAAATTAAACTGATGACAATGCGGTATAGATAATGGATCATCAATCAGCCTAAGATTTGGCTGGAAGAAAATGCCATGTGGTGTTAAGCCCGCCTTAGGACCACAATGTGCAAGATTTTTAAATAAACAAATAAAATATTTCAGGTACGCGCAAAAAGTTCATTCACAGTCCAGGCAGTAGGCAAACTGGAGATTTTTTTCTTTTAATAATTCCAGATGTAATACATGTTTTGACAGAGCCTACATTATTTGTGTATATCTGCAAAAAGAAAATGTACCAGGAGAGCCATCAAAAGATTTTGGCAACTAAACTTAATATTCGGCCAGTAGCCTTAAGACTCTTAAGAGGCCAAGTGCCATCGAAATTCTCATACATACGATTTTTACATTTGACGACCTCTGTGGCTCAGTTGGTGGGCTGTTGGTAGCTAAAGCCGGGGGTCGCGGGTTCGAATCCCGCCGACGGAACAAAAAATTTTCAAATTTCCTGGGTCATGGATGTATTAAATATGTGTATCATATAATAAAAATCTTAAATATATGTATAGTATAAAAGTATTAAATATATTTCCGTTGTCTGGTACCTGTAACACAAGTCCTTCAGGTACTTAGCACGGGGCCAGACTGACGTGGTGTGAAGCGTCCATAGATATTATTTGTAATACCAAAATCATTTTCTCATACGAAAAAACTTAACATGTTTGAGTTATTTTTCAGCTTAAAATAGTAATTACCTAGGTTCCTGCACAAAAATTTACTACAAAATATTTAAAAACTAAAAAATATTTTTTAGTGTAAATATTTTGTAGTAAATTTACTACTACTGTAATGTGGACAGGGTAAATTAACCCTGGGGTCGGAGTGATTGCCCTATCTGCTGTTTTATTAGCTCTTTTAAAAGTTGATAATAATTATAATAAATATATTTGACAGTTCTCTAACTTCTCCTATTTTTTAATCCATGGCATAGTTCGGCTCAGCGGGTCGCATGCGGCCCGCAAGCCACAGGTTGAGTAAAGCTGGACTAGACAAATTATTGTATCAATGTGATAGTGTACATCAGGATAAGATAATTGCAATTTATAAGTTTAACACATTGAATGCCAGCTATGCAATATTGTGTAGGCACTAGTAATGCTAGGGGCCAAATACGTAATACAACGTAGCACTTTCATACAATTTAAATGGGTATTTGCATTATTAGGCCTCCTGAAAAGGACATTTTTAGGTTCGCTGGCATCTCAAATAGGACATGACATGGAAAAAAAGTAACTTTATTATTTTTAAACTATTCTAATCACAAAACTTATAAGGCACTTTGAAGGCCCACAGTACAGTTTTATAATGAGATCAAAAATTAGTTTTATAACTATGTAAACACATTGATAACTATAATTATAATTTATATAAAAAGGAACATCTAAGAACATCAATAGAATTTTATATAAACTTATGCAAAATTATGTAAAACGAGGATCACTGTGGTAGGTTTACAACACACAAGGCAGGCTTTTCCGGACAAGTGGCACATACGAAAGATGACTACTTTCGTTTTTTATTTTTGGTGCAGACACGACAAGGCTGTGCGCTGGAACAGCCTTCTTAGTAGCTGGGAGCTTTTCTAAGTAATGAAAATCTCTCAACGGAACACGATTTTTATGAACGGCCGGCGATGCAGGTGGTACAGAGGGCCCAGGCAGCAACGACGATGGGTCTGCAGCAGACCCATCGCCGTTGCTGTTTGCTTGAACTTGTTCAGGCTGTACTGGCGGTATTTATGTCCAGGTGCTTCTGCAGCTGTGGTAGTAACACCGCCACAGTTCAGTCCCAGTAGATATTTTACAAAATCTTCCCAAAACTTCTCAGTCCCAGTAGATATTTCACAAAATCTTTCCAAAACTTCAAGAACCGTATTTCGGATGTCCGGTCTTACAAACGTAGCGACCTATGCGCGTTTTGTACGTAAAATGATGCGAATATTGTACGCAATAATACGTAGATAGTGGCACCACACATGCCATTTTTAAACAGGGTGCCGAGTACGTAGTGTTACGTAGATGACCATTTGTATGGTGGGAACCAATAATGACCTGAAAATATATTTGGCACTCAATGTGTTAAGAAACAATCAAAAATTTTAATTATGACAGTAGACATAACCTAATGTATTTATTATTTTTAGATAATTGAAAAGGTAGATAAGAAACCTTAGCCTACTTGTTAATCGAGATCCTAAAAATAATCGTAAGTACCTATATCCATCAGTTTCCAACAAAATATTGTTTGTTTGACACTATTTATGAGCAAACATCCACTTAATATTGTATAACAATTACAGGATGAAAATTTAACCATGTTATTTAATATTAAATGTAGTCTATGTATCATCTTAAGAAATCTACATAACAAAATTGTAATGAATTGCTTACACAAAAACATGAAGGTAAAATCATAACATAACCTAAAAAACTTACCTTTAAAGTTTCTACCACGAAATCAGCAAACCGGACTCCTTTTATTTAACGCGTAACACAATTTAAGATTCTTTTAATTATAAATTGTTTAAGATATTTTGTATTTGTCGCAACCAACACTTTATAAAAACAAAACAATATAACAATTCACTAGAATGCAATCGTACAAAAATCAAAACAAAACAACTGTCAACAATCAAATGTCGAAATGAGAACCACAGATTATTATTATATATTTGTAGAATGAGAACCATACATTGAGATAGGGAACATACCCATACTACGTGACCCATTAAGGGGGGGAGGGGGGGGTCTTCAAAATACTACGCTGGGTCACAAGAGGGGGGGAGGGGGTCTAGAGTTTTGTCACGTAGTCAATTTCACCGAGAGAAACGTCATACGATTTTTTTTTCTCGCCAATTCATACTTGACACTGGCATTTAATATGGTTATTCATAGTCAACAGCCATTAAAAAAAAAACAAGCACTGTTGTCACTTGTCAGGCATTTTGAAGTTTGGTGAAGCTGTCAAGCTTTTTGATCATTCATCATTTACTAGGTATATTTAATTTTGGTGTTTGATTACGATTTGAACTACAGTCGTGACTAAAATAGCTAGTATGTACCATCGAGGAAATTGATTCCTAGGTAGTTGACATCATGTAGTCGGATCATGTTTTTTTTTTATTAAATAAGGGGGCAAACGAGCAAACGGGTCACCTGATGGTAAGCAACTACCGTCGCCCATGGACACTCACAACATCAGAAGAGCTGCAGGTGCGTTGCCGGCCTTTTAAGAGGGAATACGCTCTTTTCTTGAAGGTTTTCGTATAGGTCCGGAAATACTGCTGGTGACAGTTCGTTCCAGAGTTTTACAGTGCGCGGCAGAAAGTTACGCGAAAAACGCACTGTGGAATTGTCAATGTCAATTCAATGTTGATTGTGATCTGTCGGTTGGGTTTAACTTTAAACGCGACCAAATTACTTAGGTCTACCATCTACCTAGAAATTAATTTCTCTGATTGTTCTTTTGTAATTTTATTTTTAGACTATTATTATTATACTATACATCTAAGTGACAATACTTTAGGGTGTGTATGTACTCCTTACATAGAGTTCACTATGTAAGCAAGTAGCAGCGCTGAAAGACCAAATTTTTTTTTTACTTTTGGATGGAGAAACTCGTTACACTGGGGCGCTTGCCCATATAAAAGTGAAAAAAACCTTGTATAGTATATCTTAAATATTGGTGTCCAGTATTTCTTTTTGGCAAACTATTGGGTATCAAAGTATTTTTGGTGATCGTTATTTTTATTCCCATATTTAATTTAGTAGTAATAATTATTATAAACATGCAAAGAGTCTTTTGTAATAAATAACTTAACATAAACACAAATATGAGTCAAATTATATTTTCACTAGATGTTCCGCGCGGCTTCGCCCGCGTTATCTAAGAATTTTACGGAACAGTACATTTTTCCACAAAAAATTGCTTATGTCATTTCACGTGGCTCTCCCTCTTAAAACATTGATTCGATGCTCCAAACAAAAAGATAAACTTCACGCCGTCTCAAAAAAATTTCCTCAGGACGACATAAAAAGACTTATCTTTACCCGGTACCGTAATTTTTACAACTCATTGATCCGAAAACTTAAAACCGAGTATGAAAAAACTGAGCTTTATAAAAATAAGGATTGCCCTAAAAAACTTTGGAATTCCATCAACAAAATTTCTCACCGCTGCTCAAAAGACTTTTCCCGGTCTCAACCTGAATTAACAAAAATTAAAAATTCTGTAGCAGAATCCCTTAAGGTGACGCAGCGTTAAAGTAAGAAACCGTGTTGGATATGTTTTAGATTGCTTGTTTTCTATGAGAGGCCGGCCCGGCCTCTCATAGAATACAAGCAATGGAACAGCAAAAAATGGAAAGGGCGTGAGCGACAAAATGGTTTTTGTCGCTTAATTTAAAAACCATAAATACATTTCATATAAGCTATGCACAAATTAAAGTGCATGCTTGAACCAATTTATGTACAAATTTTGGAACCTTAAATCACTCTCCTCCGTTGGAAAAATAGGAATCCCTTTTTTTACAGAGGTCTTTTCGATTGATTATTCTGTGCTATAAAAATTGTCCAATCGTGTTATGCTATGGGCAATTCAAAGACAAAGACATGATGAATACTGACAATGAACTTCAATTTCTTAGCTTTAGTCATTGCTGAGAAAAATCGGCATCGCTACAGCCAAATTATCAAGGCGTCGTCTTAATGAATGCAACAGTCATTTTGCTTCAATAGGTCAGACACTTGCACACTCTTTATCTACATAAACAAGCAGAACATCAGCTATACCACAAAACAGAAGATCTGCAACAACTAACTCGTTCTTTATTTCACCGACAAACCAAATCGAGGTTAAGAGCTTAATCCGAAATCTAAATAACTCTAGCTCCCCTGGACTTGACGGCATAAATAACAGAGTATTAAAAAGTTTAGTGGAAATCATAGCGCCCCCAATCACATTAATTATTAACAAGAGCATAGAAACTGGAGTTTTTCCCAAATCTTGGAAAACCGCCGTTGTCACTCCTATCCACAAAGGCGGTCCTAAGGATGACCCCAGTAACTACCGACCAATTTCTCTCTTAAGTACTCTGTCCAAACTTCTTGAACGTATCATACACCGGAGATTAATTTCATTTCTAGACTCAAATCAGATAATTAACAGCCAACAGTTTGGATTTCAAAGGGAAAAATCTACGGAGGACGCTGTTTCTTCTCTCGTAAATAAAGTAGTTTCCCACCTCGACGAAGGTCGGTGCTGTGTTGGTGTATTTCTTGATCTAGCTAAGGCATTCGACACAGTCTCAATACCCATACTCTTGGGAAAACTAGAATCTTGTGGCGTTAGGGGCATTGCCTTAAAATGGCTTTCCAGCTATTTATCAGGCAGACTTCAACGAGTTAAACTAGGCAATGACCTAAGTGATGCTAAACCAATTACTCACGGTGTCCCTCAGGGCAGCATATTAGGCCCCTCACTTTTCTTACTCTACATCAACGAGATTGCCTCCTTGCCCTTAGCCTCTGCAGACATCTACTGCTACGCGGATGATACTGCACTCATTTTCCACGCTTAAACTGTAAGTGATGTCCGTCGAATTGCTGAAAAAGGATTAGCGCTTGTTTCAGATTGGCTTAGAACAAATCTGTTAACAATAAATGCCTCGAAAACAAAATTTGTGTTTTTTCATAAAACAGCTGCCTCAAACTGCAAATCTTTACTCTATTTGAGTATACATAGCTGTTCTGCCAATGAGCGAGAGTCCTGTAATTGTCCCCAAATTCAAAGAGTGCCAAACGTGAAATATCTTGGCATAATTTTAGATGAGAAGTTGTCCTTTAGGGAACATATCTGCCTACTGACCTCCCGTATTCGAAAAATAATACCAGTTCTGAAAAATCTACGCAACGCAGCGGACCCTCACTTACTAAGAACCATATACCTAGCACTCTGTCAGTCCATCATAAACTACTGCATACCTGTGTGGGGAGGTGCAGCGTCTACCACCCTTATCGCGGCCGAAAGAGCTCAGCGTGCTTTACTTAAAGTTGCTCTGAACAAGAGGAGAAGATATCCCACTTCTGCTCTGTATCAAGAATTTCGTGTATTAAGTGTTAGGAAACTCTACATTCTAAGAGCAGGAGTGGCTATGCACAAGCATATCCTTAGCTCCTCCCAGTACATAACACTACTGAAACAAAGGTCTTCTAGGGTTCCCGCAGTCGCCGTCAAAACTTCGTTCGCTCAAAAATTTGGCTTGTTTCTCTTGCCTTACATATACAATAACCTTATTAAATTAAGCCAAATTGATAAGTTATCTTTTATGAAAGCTAAGACTGTTCTTTTTGATACTCTTCTTGGAATTTCGTACGAGGAAACTGAAAATTTGATCAAAATTATGGAATAAAGTCATACACACACACACACACACACACACACACTAATAACATCAATAAAACAACTTTGAATTTATTGTAATTATATTAGTAATTATTATGAAAAAATGTAACTCACTATTATAGTAACTTCGTTTCGTCCCCACAGGACAGGCATCGCCTAGTGTGGGGATCCGTTATCGCATATTATGTTAAAATTTTTTGGTAAATAAATATTTGTATTTGTATTTGTAATTTATAAAGTTTTGAGCAAAAAAAGGAATAATAGTTCTACTTCTTTTAAAAACCAAAAAATACTTGACACCTAATGGTTTCTTTTAAAATATTTTTATCGGTTTCGTCCCTATTTACACCCATGTCCCTATTCAGGCAGTTTTACGGTACAAAAAACTAACCTGAAATCAGCTCCTGTTTGTCTTGGTGCAGCATATTTGCCTTTGTGGTTTTTATGAGCCTCCCCGGCAAGCTTGGCTTTTTAAATTATATTATGTTTATAGTTTTCGTTTTTCCGTACACCAGACACTCTTTTTCTTGATTTATAAGCAGTTTCCGCAAGCTCACGATTCTCCATTTTCGTAGAACATAAACTATGAGGTTATGTCACAATTGACAGCTACGTTTCTTTTCACTTGAAAGGGGCATAAGTCCAGGACTCGTGCCATTTTCGAACAGACTTTGAATTTCGTTTGCCTTATAAGTTGACTTAGATTATATGAAGATGTGCCCTTTTCGCAGGGTATGTGTGAAATGATTAGGTTAAAAAAATGGCGCCAAGAAAAGAATTTGAAAAAAAGTGTGACTCGTGCCCAGTTCGAAATGATGGGTTCAATTATACAGGGTGTCAAAAGACCGCTTCCGATACCTTCGTGGGGTTATTATAGGGCATGAGATATATCCATTGGTGCAAGTAATTTTCTTTAAATCGCCAGTTTTTAAAATAGTCAAAATTTTCAACACGCAATGTATAACGCTGATGTAAATGCGCGATAGTATCGCACGCCAGTGGAGCCCCGGGCTGAGTCAGCCCCCACGCGCCGCCCGGCCCGCGCCGAGTCCCGCGCGCGCGGCCCTGCGCTAGACAAAACAGCTGATCGTGGTGTGCCCTAGCCCGTAGGTAGTGAATAAACCACCAATATTGTAATAATTATTAAATAACATAATGTTAGAATTTATTAACTACCGTTTCTTAGGTTATTAGTTTATTACTCAAAAATACTCAGTTTTTACTTCCGGCCAAAAAGGAAAAGAAATCATAATTCACATCCGAATCAGGTTGCAAAAATACAATACACAATTACTTACACCTATCTATGGAAAAAATACTTGATAACATGTTCACTGACCTGTGATCAGCTGTCTGCTTTTATGAAATGCAGTTCGAGCTGTGCTCCATCTAACTCAATGTAGATTGCAGAGTTTTTCAACACGAAACAAAAGTAAACAGGAGACATTCCAATTCTTTAAACACTTTTTACTGCACTGTTTAAACCGCACTATCGTCTATCGACGACGACGCGATGTTCACCCCCGTTCCATAAAGGATTACGAGTATTAAAAGTTCATTCACATTTCATCGCACATTCATCGGACACGTATCATGTCACGGCCCGTTATTAATTACAAACATAGTAAAAATAGTTAACAATACACAAAACAAGAAATATGACCAGAACATCCGTAAAATTACAAAACTTAAACAAAAACGTCACAGTACACAGCGCGGCACGTGTTTACAGCCGACTGAACAAAATTGAATAAAAAGCTTTGTAAAATAATAGGGATGTATCCCTGTGCATATTTTGAGCTATCGCTAATTTTTATCGATAAATCGTATTGTTTTACATACGAGTACGTTTTGATTTGTAGTCAAACTAAAAATAAGCAAATACCTACTCAATGTTAAGAATAGCGACAATAATCAAAAGTTATTTAATTAATTAGGTAATATTAAAGTATTTTCATTGCGTACGTAGACGCACATAACGCGTGCCATGGCTTATCAATCACTTTATCACGGTAATGTCGGTATCGAAATTATCGAATGCAACTTGACTATGTATCCCGATAAAAACTTTCTGAATTTATAACCTCTTAATAGAGTTAATTTTAAAAATGAGAATAGTAGATCTACTAAATAATAGTTATAATTTTTATTATTTAATGGTAATTTAAATATCGACTACATCGTTTTGAATTTATAGGGTACAACACTTAGATTGTCCTTGAAATGGATTAGCGACACGTGCGTCGTACAGTGTAGACCTACAGAGCGGCCGGCGCGGCGGCGCGTGCGGCGGCGCCTTTGACGTTGCCGCCAAGCGGTCTGGCCGTCCCGTCGGTATCTTTGAATTTACCGAAAGTCGATACGTATGTTTTTAAAGACGATTTTCGCATAATTAGACTTTAGTTCCAATTTGCATCTTGAGGTTGAAGGTTGTCCGTTGAGTTATGTTTAATTAATAAGCGTATTACGATCTTTTTAAAACGTATTATTGTGATAACTAAATGTGTAAAATGTAAATTAATTAACTATTATTTCTTATTTGTTTGCGTTAAAAAAAAAAGACGTGTCGTGTAAGATATCGTGTAAAAAGAGATGTTTTGTTATTGGTGGTGTTATTGATTGCTGATATGGACTATTTTCAAAATGCATAGAGAGCACATTCAAAAATCTGAATTCAACATTTTTCACGTAAGTAATTAATTGCTAGTTTTTTCATACTGTATCGTCTGTAGTAGATAAAAAGCGATAATTGCAGATCTAGGTACTGTCCATCCACAATCATCATTCTGCATAACACGGAAAATGTGTTATTATTTTTTTGTTTAAACTTTGTGTTGTGTTAGATTTCGTGTAAGAAACGTGTTGTTGTTGGTGGTATTATTGCTTAGTGCTAAAGAATACTTACAAAATGCATAGAGTCTAGAGAAATAGGAACACTTTAAGAACTTAACATTTTACACGTAAGTTTATTACCATAGTTTTACGTACGGAAGTTTTCATGCATCGTCTGTAATTTCGATAGAAAGCCTGACTCCTGAGATTGCGGAAGACGGTGCATCTGCATATCACACAAAATCGGTTTTGTTCCTTACGAATAACTTTTTAACTAATCGATAAATAAGTTGTTACTCATGCTCAGAAAGTTACTTACAGTTTTGTACATGAGTTAGGATTAAAGTTTTAACCCATTAAGTCCCATACGAGTACCGGTGATCGAGACAACTCTAGAATACAATAGCATTTCCAAGAAACCGCGATCGAAGGATTAAATTAGCCTCTATAGGTAAGAGATCATAGGTCAAAGTTCTGAGTTACTTGAGAGAGTTGAATGTCATGGTTCTTGATAGGTTGGAAAGAGCATAAGGTTAAAAACTGCCGCGACCATACAGTATGGTCGTTTACGACCTTATGTTATTAAGCGCGCTACATTTGATATCAATGACTCGCGTCTTTTACATTACGTATCGGGATAAAAAAAATAAAAGTAAAAAAAATATTTTAAATATTTTTTGTAAATGGTTTATCGTTTTGTCTAAAGGTTATTTATTATAAAAAATATATAAAAAAAAATAAAAAAATTACATTTTTGTAATCAGAAAATGTAGTATAATAATACCCCAAAGTTATCGGAAGTGGTCTTTTTACACCCTGTATACAATTAAAAAATATATACAATACGACAAATATTCTACAATTGTACAACTTTTTACAATAAAAATCAAATTAAATTTTCAGTGCTGAAAAATTTCCAACTTTTCCTGTTTCCCGCCACTCCCGAAAAAAGAGAACCATAGAGATTTTTTTTTAATTCGTCCCGGTCGGGACAGGCAAAGGGAAGAACCATAGAGAACGTACCGGTATGGTCAGTGTCAAGTAAATGCGGGAATACAAAAGGTGAATGCCCAAAAAAAAACCCATAGTCGATTAAAATAATTTATATGTATACAGCAAAGTAGACAATTAATAGCAGATTGTAAAATATATGTAACTCATTTTATTCGAAACCATAACCGAAACGGATAATTTGAAAAAATAAATCTGAGATTTGGAGACAGCGCTTTGAATCAACTAAGTATATTGTAGTTTCTTCCTTTGTTTTTGTGTTTTCCTCGTAAAAACGATTGTGATTGGTGACACGTATAAGAATATACAATTTTGAGAAAATAAAGTCAAAACCGGCCAAGTGCGTGTCGGGCCACGCGCAATATAAGGTTCCGTAGTACCGCTAGTTTTTGATATTTTTTGAATGGTCAATGAATGTACATATTTTATAACGTATTATACATTACTAACAACATCATCTCAGTTACGTTTTTAAGGGAATTTAAATTATAAGTTCCTTTAATACTTCTCCGAATAGTTACAATTTTTTTAGTTGATCGACTAAATTACTCTATAACTTATGAAGTCTTCTTAGCCGTGATAGTTTTTCTTTTAAATTCAGCATATTTCCTACTCCCGTGAATATTTTTCCAGAAGCAACCGTTTACCTCTATGATATAATATTATAAAAAAAGGATATATTATTAAAACATCATTGGTTTACCTGGTAGAAGGGGGGACACTGCAGGACTCTAAAGATTTTTTTTTCCTCTTTAATACTTCATATTTCACATCTCCAAATCGGAAAATGATATTGATATTATATTCATAATATTTTTAAAATTCCTATCCAACGACACCTCACACGGTGGGGTGGACGCGAAAAAAATTCATCCCAGCTAAAATAAGTGTAGGGTGTGTGTGTACTTACCTCAAACACTTTTTTAAAGATATTATATACCATTTTGTCGGCATCATTAATATGTGCATTCATGCCGAATTACAGCTTTGTAGGTCCTATAGTATCTGAGCAAAACCGCGGACAGACAGACGGTCAGACAGACGGGCGGACGGACAGACCGAAACTATAAGAGTTCCTTGTTGACTACGGAACCATAAAAAGAGATGTCTTATAATATTACATATTTTATGAGTAAACTAAATCACACGTGGCCTTTCACTGTATACTGTACCGGTTGTATCACGGGGAGTGCTCTGAGGAATTATTCGGAATCATACCACCTGCAACTTTTCGCACTCGTTCCAAAAAATATACCATCCTCATCACTTTGATGAGTGGCAGTCTTCCACCGTACGTTTTTCCGGAAGAAAGCGTATTCCCTCTTAAACGCACCTGTAGCTCTACTAATGTTGCGAGTGTCCATGAGTGACGGTAATTGCTTTCTATCAGGTGACCCGTTTGCTCGTTTGCCCTTTTATTTTCGAAAATACATAGATAGTTAACTGATATCACGTAATAATCGTTAAAAATACATTGTACAGATTATACCATTTGTATACCAAACAATATAATATATTCTGTGACCAAACTGACATTCTATACTTTCAGAATATTATAATATAAAAGTGATAAATATTTTAATATTAAATAAGAACATGAATATAAGAATCAGTAGACAAATATAAATGTGTTTTTACTGCGTACTAATCGTCGCAATATCGTTTGTAGCATCATGTCGTCCTAAATATCATAGATTCCTAAAAGAAAAGTCAATTGGTTACGATAGTTTTTAAAGTACTTGGTGATTGTTTAATCCAAAAAGGACATTGTATTTGGGATACCGTAGATGTAGTCTACTATGCCCCATATAAATGGTTTGAATCGATTACGGGTTTAAGGTTTTTGGTCCACACATATTTGGGCATTCACCTTTTATGAAAATTTTCTGTATGGTCATGTGGGTCAAGTGTGCGCAGCGTCTAAGTGTGCGCATTGTAAATATCTCGAAAAATATATGACGCTAAGGAACGGCAACCCCCCTCTTCAATAACCCACAGGACGCCCTGCGAAGCGCTCGTGTCCCAGCGGCTGCGCGCGCGCCATTTTGGATTGACAGATAAATGAAGATTTTTGCTCAAATATTTACAATATTTTGTAAATTTTGATGCGTAATCTTTTGAAGTCATGTATTTTTTTTCTAAATAAGCTTTTTGCTATCGAGTGCAACATAATATCAAGTTTATTATTTGCCAGTGTTTAGGATATTCTGATGATGCAGGTATTAACGATATTCGTATAACCCTGTTCTTATGCTTTGGGTTAAGTGTGCGCAGAAGCCTTTTCCTTTATGTGACGAACAGTATTCTGAACCACCGACTGAAGATTGGATTGAATGAAGCCTTTGTGGAGTCTGGTGGCAAAAACAGTGCACCAGCTCCGCACACGGCACTTTTTTTTTTTGTATTACAATTTACATGTATGACGATCATATTTTGATTTAAGACGATTTTGTTGATTACTTTGAGTAACTATAAGTAGTTACAAATTAAAATTATAAAAGAATATTCTTTATGTAATATGTTCTAAAATATATATATTTTGTTGTTGCGTACACTTACCCAAAGTGCTGCGTACACATACCCCGATACTGGGGTAAAAGTGCGCAAATAGAAGGGTTATTGTTTTCTCAACTTTCTTAAAATATAAGCTATTGAAAAATACTATTGTTGTGTTTAAGTTGGTGACAAATAAACAGTCTTACAAATGAACACAGTTTTGTTTCATTGTACTAATAATATTTGAGTTTTTTAAAGGATCAAAGTTTAAATGCGCACACTTGACCCACATGACTCTACGTTTTTTTTCAAAATCATCTACATGTCGTTAATGTGTAGATTTCTTAGCGAATTTAGGCAGAATCAAAGGCAGAATACAAAATAGCACCTTTTTTTGGAGCTGTACATTTGTGCACACTGAAAAATAATGTACCTACCAAGTACCTACATAATATTAACTAGACTGATAATAAAACAGTGAAGTCAGTTAACAATATAATATGAATCATTAGTTATTAACTAATATATTAATTACTAGCTGTTGCCCGCGACTTCGTCCGCGTTAACATAGTATAATAACAAAGATGGATAGCTTTCCCCTTTTTGTGGTTCCTTATACAAAGGGTAAAAACGGGACCCTATTTAAGCAAACGTCAAACGCAAACGTCAAAAAACTTTCATGTTTCTAACTCAAGAAATGATGGACTTTCATTGAATCTTTCTACCCCAATTTCACCCCCTTGGGGGTAGAATTACAAGAAACGCTTAAATACGTATCCATTCATTTTTAATCAGTAGCACAAACATAAAATTTCAAGTTTCTAACTTAAGAAATAACGGAATTTCATTCAAACTTTCAACCCCAATTTCACCCCTTTGGGGGTAGAATTTCCAAAAACGCTTAAATATATATCCATTCATTTTTAATTAGTAACCCAAAAATAAAGTTTCATGTTTCTAACTCAAGAAATGACGGACTTTCATTCAAACTTTCAACCCCGATTTCACCCCCTTGGGGGTAGAATTTCCAAAAACGCTTAAATAACTATCCATTCATTTTTAATCAACAGTCCAAAAATAAACTTTCATGTTCCTAACCTAAGAAATGACGGACTTTCATTTAATCTTTCAACCCCTATTTCACCCCCTTGGGGGTAGAATTTCCGAAAACGCTTAAGCACGTATCCAATCATTTTTAATCAGTAGCCCAAACATAAAATTTCAAGTTTCTAACTTAAGAAATAACGGAATTTCATTCAAACTTTCAACCCCAATTTCACCCCCTTAGGGGTAGAATGTCCAAAAACGCTTAAATACGTATCCATTCATTTTTAATCAGTAACCCAAAAATAAAGTTTCATGTTTCTAACTCAAGAAATGACGGACTTTCATTCAAACTTTCAACCCCGATTTCACCCCCTTGGGGGTAGAATTTCCAAAAACGCTTAAATACGTATCCATTCATTTTAAATCAGTAACCCAAAAATAAAGTTTCATGTTTCTAACTCAAGAAATGACGGACTTTCATTCAAACTTTCAACTCCTATTTTACCCCCTTCGGGGTAACATTTTCGAAATTTCTTCCTTAGTGGGTGTCTACTTAATAAAACAACCCTACTCACCAAATTTCGTGGCTGTAACTTTAACAGTTTTTGCTCAGCGATGATGAATCAGTCAGTCAGTCAGTCAGTCAGTCAGTCAGTCAGTCAGTCAGGACATGTAATTTTATAAGTATAGATTATTCTTTTACCAATTTCCATGGGACCACGAGCAATAAACATTTCTAACGTTGCACTAATTATTATAGAATATAATAGAGATTTATTGATTTACCTTAAATTATAATTTAACTTAATCTCTACACGTCTTCTGTCAAAGTCTTAATAGTTTAAGTTAAGTAATCTGTCAGCGTCTTATTTCGATACTTATAAGTACCTAAGTTTTATATTCGCAATCAGTTGATACCACCCATTAGTACGGCATCAGACGGCACTCAACAACGATCCATAAATTAAAACAACATGCAATAAAATTACAACAATGATTTCAAAATCATTGTTGTAATTTATGCATGTTGTTCACCTAAGATTATGCTCAAGCATAATCTTAGGTGTAAAACGCTTTATTATTAGGTACGTAGAATATCATTTGGTACGGGTCTCAATATCCTAGCCAGGGTTTCGAAACCTTGAAGTCACAGCCACTTTTACTCATTTTGCAACAACTCTTGAAAAAACACTCCTTTAAAGTGAGAATTGAGAATGTAATAGGTCGTTGATCGTTATATTTCTGTTCCTTGCACTATAGCACTAAAATAACCATCCGGGAGGCAGCCGCACTGTAGAAATAACACAGAGCGCGCGCGTGCCGTGAAACAGTGAGGAAATGTGACATGAAGTGAAATAGTGACAGTGTTAGTATTGTGATTTTCGTTATTACTTACGTAATAATATAAACCTAAGTGGTAGTTTTTTGTGGGTACGTGAAATACAAGAACGTTAAAAACTCCAAACAGTTTCAAATCGAAGCACAAAATTTGATGTTCGCATGTAGATAATCCTATGGCCAAACATTTTTAATAAAATGCAATTTATTTCATATAAAATCAGCGTAAAAACTGCGTAACACAAAATAAAGCATTTTCAACCCTTATGTAAATAAATATGTAGTGCAATAGTTGCAGTTGGTTGTGGTCTGTGGATGCAAATTGCAAGTAGCGACCCAAACAGCTTTTTATGGTTTCGTACTTTAAGGAACCCTTATGGATCTGAGGTACATAAACATAATATTGTACATGCGTTGAAAGATAATAAAATTAATAATCACTACGCTTATATACGTTGTATATTAATCAGGGCGAGCGAAGTGTGCCCTATAGTATATCCCACAACCTTCACATTAATTTGTGGTACACTTTACGGGAAAACTATCACGCCTTATGGATTTGTGCTTTAACATAAGTAGGAATTTCTTTTTATATTATGTACGTTACTACGTGTTATTATTATTACTATAAGCCCTCACAAAGCTCGGCTTTTAGCTAGTAAATATTAAGATTTCATTGACATTTGAATGGCATACTATTAGGTAGGTAGGTACCTACATAATACTTACAATAAGCTTAATTTCGACAGTACTTGCCCTTTACTTCCTATGCTTTCGGTTATTGTAACTTTGTGCTATTTCTCGCTTCGTTTGCGAAAGGAAATCTGTATTACTTCCTAGTTCCTACTCATCTTATTCCCTTCAGATTAATTTCTTTGCAACAGCACAGCACTAGAAAATTGAAGACGTGAGTGGAAGAATCGAACAAGTAACATTTCGTAACATTCGGACAATAACTAATTTTTTCCCTAACTATTATAATAAAACGTGTAACTTATCTACTTCATAACCTAGCTAATGTATCTGGCTACACATATAATCCATAGTTTTTCTATTTCAAATATTTTTTCCGGCCCTAAACCCTCCATTTAAGCAAAAAAACGGGAAGTTTTTTCATGTTACTTACCTTATTCTTCCACTCACGTTTTGAATTATTATCAAAGGGTTTTCGTGATAAAACTTCGTAATTTTGACAGATATTTACATAATTTTTATACGTGGGAGAGCCATGCTTCGGCACGAATGGGCCGGCTCGACCGGAGAAATACCACGTTCTCACAGAAAACCGGCGTGAAACAGCGCTTGCGCTGTGTTTCGCCGAGTGAGTGAGTTTACCGGAGGCTCAATCCCCTACCCTATTCCCTTCCCTACCCTCCCCTATTCCCTTCCCTTCCCATCCCTACCCTCCCCTATTACCCTATTCCCTTTTAAAAGGCCGGCAACGCACCGGCAACTCTTCTGATACTGCGAGTGTCCATGGGCGACGGAAGTTGCTTTCCATCAGGTGACCCGTTTGCTCGTTTGCCCCCTTATTTCATAAAAAAAATAGGTATAGAAAGTATTTTGTTTTTAACATACGTTATGACTTACTAAAGCGACCCGCCCCGGCGTCGCACGGGTATAAAATATATAGCCACTGAAAAAATTATTAAAATCGATAGCCTATGATCCTTCACGTGGTCTACTTCTTATCTGTGCCAAATAATAGCTCCAGTAGTTCGCGAGATAAGCCCTTTCAAATAATTTCCCCCGTTTTTTCCACATTCTCTAGTCTTGGCGTGATAAAATATAGCCTATAGCTTTCCTCGATAAATGGGCTATCTAACACTGAATGAATCATCAAAATCCGTTGCGTAGTTTTAAATATTAAAGGGAACAAAGGGACATGAAGGAAAAAAGCGACTTTGTTTTATAATAATTATGTATGTTAATATTATAGGTACTAGGTACAATAAATTAACACTACTTTAAAACAATATACACGGCGTAACAAAACAAAGCGATAATACGGGTGTGTATGCGTCAGAAAAGTTGTTTCATATGCAGATCGTGGATCTACGTAAATTGGTCGCGTTTTGTCAAACCCAGCCAACAGATCACGAATGAAAGGTGTGACAGACGTATGAACTTAAGGGCCCTCTCTCCCTAAATTAGCAGGTCGATTGTCTGTCAGTGCGAATATCGACGTAAATGACATTAAAATAACATTCATAACAGGGTGAATTTCAACATGTCGATATTTTTTTTCATTTCGGTGAACTTTTTTGTTTCCTTGCTTTTTTGTGTGTTTTTATGGAAGTTTCCTCTCAATTATAATGTTATATGACTACAAAAATAATGACATAAAAATTAAACAGTAAACAAACGAAGTACACACATTTCTATTTTTGCTGTCACCGAGATGAAAAAGTCAGTCACCGAGATGAAAAAAAATATCACCGAAATGTAAATTCACCGAAATAGTATACAGCATGATTGCAAAACAAGCATCCCGGATCAAAAAAAATTAAACAATCGGTAATTTTATAAATTCGTATCAAAATATAATTAACTAGCTGACCCCCAGAACTTCGTTTCGCTATTCTAAGAAAGTCGATCCATGCGTTGACCGAAAATGCAAAGCAGTCAGTCATTCGACAGTTCTCTCACCGGTGTCCGGTCGTGTCGATCAGCCGTTCCACCAGATGGGAGAGTGTGATGGCACACATTTGGATACCTTTCTAGCGTATTTGGAAGATCTCAATGTGATCGGTAGCCGGTCGTTCGACTTGGAAAATATTATCATACTCACGATAGCCGTCGCCACGCTGGTACGTCGGCGCGTTTATAAGTTTTAATCAAACTGCTCTAATTTCTAAACAGTCCATTGAAATGTTACAATTTAAGGGCCGAATATTGCTTTTTAGAGGACGCAATTTTAATTTTGGGAGATAATATTATAGGGGTGGTCAATAGAAGCTTAACCTCAAGTTTGTGGAGCCGCCACTCGCCACCCTTGTTCACCGGCTGCCATCTTGGAAAAAAGGGTGTCAATTTTTTTTTGGGTAAAAAGTCATACAAACATATTTGTAGGCAAAATAATTTTCAACAAATTATGATTTTACAACATTTTTTAAATACCAATTAAATACCTTAAATACATTGTTGATAATGTAGATCTATGTGGCCTTTTACAGTATATGATTTAAATGAATAATATTTTCGAAGATATTACAGATTTAAAAATTGCGGGACGTAGCTTTTGTGGCGGTACCGTCTACCGACTAATGCGGGCCACAGGTAGTAATGAATATAAATTGAAACTACCTACTGAATAGATTTTAGTAATTTTTTCGGTGAGTGACATAGGCTATATATTTTATATCCGTGCGAAGCCAGTTAAATAATAAATAATAAAATTAAAATATAATAAATAATGAATAATATTATAATAAAATATAATAAACACAATTTTTTCCCTACTTTCGCTCCAAAATGGAACCTTGCGTGCGCTAGTCTGACTTGGCCGATTTTTTTATTTTTATTACTAAATGAGCCGGTGATTTAGTTTTTTATTTATAAAATAAGGGGACAAACAAGTAAACGGGTCACCTCATGGAAAGCAACTACCGTCGCCTATAAACACTCGCAACATCAGAAGAGCTGCAGATGCGTTGCCGTCCTTTTGTATCACTTACCTTCTAATCATAATTAAAATAACCTTCTAGGAACTTCCAATCATTCAAATAAAATCAGCCGAACCGATTAGCCTACGTGATAGAGCCATGCTTCGGCACGAATGGGGTGGCTCGACCCAAGAAATAACACGGGCTCACAGAAAACCAGCGTAAAACAGCGCCTGCGCCGAGTGAGTGAGTTTACCGGAAGCCTATTTCTGGGGGACTGGACTTCCGGTAAACTCACTCTATTTTCCTAACTACCCTCCCCTACCTTATTCCCTTCCCCACCTTCCCCTACCCTATTACCCTATTCCCTCACAAAAGGGCGGAATATCTGCAGCTCTTCTGATGTTGCGAGTGTCCATGGACGACGCTAGTTGCTTTCATCAGGACCCATTTGCTCGTTTACCCATTTGCCAAATAAAAGCTTAAATAAATAAATACGCATAAAAGAATTCAAACACTAAGCATCAGCAGCATAATTATGTTTGATTCATGAACAATGTTTATAATTTCGCAGATTATATTATTCACCTGTATAAAACAACTTTAAAAATCACCGAGATGAAAAAAGTATTCACCGAAATGAAAACTATTGTCACCGAAGGTCACCGAAAGTCACCGCGTCACCATTTCCGTGTTTTTTTTTTCATATCGGTGTTTTTTTTTCATTTCGGTGACCAAATAGGTCACCGAATTCACCGAAACGGAATCACCGAAATGCAAATTTGCGACAAATCGTTGAATATTTTGACACCTATAATAATTATACCGATATCTATACTACATACTGATACATATTATTAAGTGTTTGTAAGAAAATAAATTAATACTTCTAGCTGGTTCAATTAACATGATAAATTAAATCACGGAAATGAAGAGAAAAGTGTCGGGTGTCACCGAGACGATATACTTACGTTTTTAGCGGGAACACGCAGCGACGCAGCTAACTACCTCTCGCTCCGAAGGCACAAGCATGACTGGCGCTTGAGTTCGAGAAGCGGTATTACGTTCAAAAGTACTTCTGGTCTCGACAATTCATGTTTCTTTTTTATTCACCGAATCAAGACAAAATACTGGGACAGTTTTATTTCTCCCGCTATTTTGAAAGTATAACGATTGAGATTATGAAATTTGTATTGATTATACCTCCATTCTTTAAGAATCCAATAAAAGAATCCGTTTGTTTGTACCACTAATATTTTTTCCTCGGCTGACGAAATTAGGACTAAAAAGGTCGTTGGGACAGTCACCGAGGGGCCTAATTTCCACCTTTAGAATTTTTTATTTTTATGTTCTAGTTATCGAATTAAAAACGTGTCTGTTGCCTCACACAAACTATGCGATGAAATTTTATTTAACCCTAAAAAGCCATTTCGCACCCCCAATTTCACAGTAGCCGCGAAAAAAAAGCGGTTGGGAAATTCACCCAACAGCGCGCCTTGTACGGTGGCGGTTACGACGCTCGCCGCGTCCATGATAGGGCGAAATAGGAGAAAAAACCTTTTTAAGGCTTAATATAATACATATTTCAAAAAAGTAAATAAACCAAATTAACTTATGTATTGCAAAGCAGTAGATATTTTTTATATATTCTTTTGATAAATAATGGAGGAGTAAAGTGGTTTCATTCAACGATTTGGAGGTGATTTGGTTTTTTATTTCTTTATTATGTGATACCGATAGAAAAAATATGGCAAAACCAAATTACGTATCATATCATGTAGATTACTAATTTTTTTTTTCAGATATAATTTCTCTGTTAATGCCGATGAAAAGTTGTTTAAAAGTACGCGGGTTTTAAGTTCGCAAACTTACTCGGCTCGCGTCGGTGACACACGAGAATCGCTCACACTGGATTACCATGCCCCCGGGCTCGCGACACGCGGCGCGCGGCTCGCGGCTCGCGGCTCGCGGCTCTTTGCTGACACACAGGCGATTAAGATCGTCGAGCCATAAGTCCGCGTACTTACTCGCGTGTCTCTCACCCCCTTTACGTTGAATTGACATAATCTGACCAAATCACGTTGGTATGTTAACAGCGTATAAATCAATTCCTTCTTAAAATATAATTTTAACCCATCAAGCCCCATAAGCTCACCGGTGAGCGAGACACAATAGAATAACGATAGATTATTATTATTATTATTATTTCCAAGAATCCATGATCGAAGGATTAATAGCATAATTTCCTAATTTATAGGTAAAATATCAAACCAAAGCTCAAAGTCACAATAAACATAAGTATTTTAATTATTATAAGTAACTACATTAAATTTATTACATAATGTTAACATTACCACGCCCTATAATAATATCTTCTTATACTTATATAAAATTCTCGTGTCACAATGTTCGTTCCCGTACTCCTCCGAAACGGCTTGACCGATTCTCATGAAATTTTGTGAGCATATTGAGTAGGTCTGAGAATCGGCCAACATCTATTTTTCACACCAAAAATTATTTATATGGCAAAACAACGTTTGCCGGGACAGCTAGTATAAAAATGGATTAAACATTACGCTCTTCAAGCAATCTCACTCTCGAGATCCCTCTGCACTCTGCACTTTACTTCCTTATATTCCAAATCTTTCGCTGTTCGTGCTGCTAGTCTTTGGAACACTCTGCCTCTAGACATTCGACAAGCCGGTTCAATAAATATTTTTAAACAAACTCAAATCTCATTTCCTTAATATTATGCACTAGCTCATTCCTGTCAGTTGTCACATCTCTGCTTTGTCATCAAATAGTTAACTACCAGCATAATTAATAGTTCTGGTTTTAGTAACAAGTAGTAATAGTTTTAGAATTTCCCTTAGTTTTAGTATTAGTAATACTTTAAGCACTAGGATTAGTTTAGTTTGCGCACCTACACGATTTTTACCTTATTCCAATTTTCAATCGTATCTACAAAAGGTTGACTGGTAGAGATTGCTTAGTAGCAATAAGTTCGCCTTTTGTACATCAATTAATAGTACTACTAGTATATATATTATTGTATCTTTCGTTTATGTACTGTATTTTCATATTTTGGTGTGCAATTTTATTTTATTTATTTTTTATTTTATTTTTATTTGCACGGAAAACATACAGTGATAAACATGAATTAAGATTAAAACTGATTAATTTCTATGCACTATTAACATGTTTCCACAATTAGAAGTCTAAACATTAACAAATTTGCTTTACATTTAGGTAATAAAGAGTTATTATTATTATTATTATGGATTTTCAAATGTGTTAGTCGCGCTAAAACTCGAAAACGGCTGAACGGATTGGGCTGATTTTAGTCTTAAAATATTCGTAGAAGCCCAGGGAAGGTTTTAAAGTGACACGAAGTTCACCGGGACAGCTAGTAATTAATAATTATAAATAAACTGCATACTAATTTTACATAATATTCATGTTACGACAGTTTAACAAAATAATATAGCGACATCGTAGACCTTCTACGAGCGTAGCTGGTCTACGAAAACAGCCCCTATACAAAATTATAATTGACTAGCGACCTACCCGGCTTCGCACGGGTATAAAATATACATAGCCTATATTGTCATCTTTGTCACTTACTGAATCGATTTAGTAGTTTTTAATTATATTCATTACTATACCCGTCGGCCGTAGCCCGCATTGGTCGGTACCGCCGCAAAAGCTAGGCGTCCGGCAATTTTAGAATCTGTAATATCTTCGAAAATATTAATTTAAATCATAAGCTGTAAAGGGCCATATAGATAGATATTATATATATTAAATCAATAATGTATTTAATTGAATAAGGATTATTGGCGTATTGGTTAGGTAAATCGCTTCGAAAATTAGCCATTATTTAAAGTTAAAAGTAAATGACAAAAAAATGTTATTGTGTGATATCCATAAGAGATAGACATATCATACCATCGCAGAGTTTTCTGTAGACCTTTTCATAGTGTACTGTACTTATTACATTATTTTGATAAATCTCGTAGGGTTCAGCCTGAGTTTGCAATGTCAATGTAATTATTTACATCATATTAGAAACCCCAACAATAACAATATTTTTTCACTATTTAATGAATGTTATTATACTTATAAACCTTCCTCTTTAATATCTATTAAAGAAAACCACATCAAAATCCGTTGCGTAGTTTTAGATATTAAAGGGAACACAGGGACATGAGGGAAAAAAGCGACTTTGTTTTATACCATGTAGTGATAATATGGCAAATAAGAGCTATCCCCTGTATGATACCCTAATTTATTGAGAATCCCTGCTGACTGCTCTATGAAACTGTTGTTAATGATACAGGGTGTAACAAAAAGTGATAATACTTTAGGGTGCGTTTGAGTTCCCTGTATAGAGTGCACTGTCAAAGTAGCAGCTGCGCTGAAAGAGTAACTTTTTTTGACGCTGGGGCGCTTGCTCCTACAAATCAAAAGTTGAACTTTCAGCGCTGCCACTTTCACAGTGAACTCTACATCTAGACACGCGGTAGCGTGTCAAGCCAAGTTCCAGCATAACAGAATGGCGAGCGTGTGTAATATTACACGAACCATTTGCAGGTACTTTTGACCCTCTCATAATTCAGAAACTATTTCACATAAACGTTTCAAATTTGGCTCATATAATGAGACTTGCGAGATAACTACATGCTCTAAATTTCATAAGCACAGCTCAAACGGTTATTAAGATATTAACGTCCGAAAATCTATATTTTTATCACTGACTGACTGACTGACTGACCTATAGATCAAAATTCTAACCCACTTCCAGGTGACCTAGAAGGCTGAAATTTGGAATCCAGCTCGGTAATTGTGTGAAAGCGTAGGGAAATATCAGAAAACAAAAAAAATCGGGTAAGTGCAAGTCGGACAGAGCTAAACTAGGCAAAAATTGTGTTTTTTGTATGGAGACCCCCTTAAATATTTATTTTATTTTACTTTTATTATAAATTATGAAAATAAAAATATAATTAAAGATTTTGTGAATTTTTCAACTATCTACCGGCTGCCATTATTGATTTTGAGCAAAAAAGGCCAAAAAATTACATTTATTGTATGGGAGCTCCCCGTAAATATTTATTTGTGAAGTGAAAAAACTTTAGGAAATTAATAGAAGGTGACTTTATGAAGAATGTCTGTCTGTCTGTTACCTCTTCACGCCCAAATTGCTTGTACCGATTGTTCTTAAATTTGGTATGGAGATATAGTTTGAGTCCCGGGAATAGACATAGAATTCTTTTAATACGTCTGTCCGTCTGTCCGTCCGTCCGTCCGTCTGTCTGTCTGTTTGTTAGACAGCTATAATAATAGCTACTTTACTTCCGCACAATAAGCTGTACCCTATAGTTAATGGTTGGAAATACACTTGTATTATACCGTATTATTCCAATGCCTCCTGATGGTAGCAGCTTTTTCCATTCGCTTGAATTTTCTTTGTTTTATTCGTCTGATACTCAACAGGCTTAGGGGCTATTTCCCCACTTCCTGATTAGTTTCAGATAGGCTATCCACAACTTATCTGACAGATGAAGGATCTGTCAGTTAAGTTTCAGATAGGCTATCCACAATTTATCTGATAGATGAAGTATCTGCCAGATAAGTTGCGGATAGCATATCCGATACTATAGTCGAATATTATGTATGTACTGGGAAGATTAAGATGTCTACTGTCTACCCTTGCTCGGAAAGTTTTCTTTGCAAAAAGTAATGATATCCCACCAAAAACATAAAATATGTAAAAATGGAAAGCCAAGTTCTATACAAACATTATTCTTGTCTATGGACTTCGCCGTAAAAAGGATGGAGATCTAAATGAGTGCCAAGTTCCATGGAAAATCGAAATATGTATGTATAGGAACCAAATAACATTATGAACAAATAATAGAGTCTATTTCTTTGCTTTATTGAATATCTATAACAATTAATGTTATTTAAATAATTTGAGATCTTAAGCTAGATTAGATTCTACTTGGCTAGTTTTCATCAGAATTAAAATGTTCAATAACTTTATGAAATGACTGATGTAATGAAAACTGGCCAAGCTAGATCTAATCTAGTTTAAGATCTCAAATTATTTAAATAACATTAATTGTTATAGATATTCAATAAAGCAAAGAAATAGACTCTATTAATTGTTCATAATGTTATTTGGTTCCTATACATACATATTTCGATTTTCCATGGAACTTGGCACTCATTTAGATCTCCATCCTTTTTACGGCGAAGTCCATAGACAAGAATAATGTTTGTATGGAACTTGGCTTTCCATTTTTACATATTTTATGTTTTTGGTGGGATATTATATACAGGGGACTCAGACATACCCTAAACTAAAGTATTATGACTTTATTTTGTTACATCTGTATGTCTACAAGAACAACAGTTCTTATAATCTGCACCCTAAATCATTTAGGTGACCGACTTGGCATACATTCCGTACGTCCACTGGATCTTCCCACAGTATCGACGTCACTAAACGGTTTAAACTACGATCAACAGTTGATCTATTAAACTATTTCAATAAATGTATTTTAACACCCGACCCCGATAAAACAACAATCACCAAAAAAAAAACAGCGAATAACTATCGATATCTTGTCTTTGACTGGCATATTGGAAAAGTCGCATCACATAAGGGAAAAGCACTAATGGCAGACACTTTAAGGAAACATAAAACATTTGAATGTTATAAAATATATATTTATGAAAATAAAAGATTGATAACTTCTTCCATGTCTTCAGTAACTCTTACAAAATAAAACTATTATAATTATTCTCTAACAAATCAGCAAAAAAATATATTATTGGTCTTTTTGTAAACTTGGTCATGAGAGCTAATAGATGACATCACAACAAACGAACATCACTAATTATAGTACTTAGACACCAATATGAACTAATAGTTGACATAGAACATTACATAACATTTTACATTTCTCCTATTTATTAGGTCTTTATTTGCTGTTTTTCAAAAGATTTCATTTACTTCATCATAGTTACTACATGCATCAAAAATATTATCCACGTTGTCTCCAGATTCTATCCAATTTTCTTCCATGCTGAAACTATCTTCCCTTTTATTTTTATTTTTCATATTTTTTTCCTAGCAAATTTATTTTCAGTCTTTATTCAGTCTTTAGTCTCCATGCTTCTCTTGTCTCTACTTTTTTCTTCTTTCTTTTCTCAGCTCTCCTTTTTCTTCTTTTTTTTTTGCTAAAAAACTAAAGCAATCGATTTTTAGATCAGTACAAGGTCTAATATTAGACACCATGTCCATTTTTAGGTACAGTCGTTCTAAGTTGTTAGTTTGTTAATAGAATTATATTTTCAGAGAATAGTGATGATATTTGCAGTAGAATAAACTACAAAATAACTTTAGTATGTATTGCAAAACTAAAAGATGAGATCCATGTCATCTATTAGGTTTTTTTACATTTTCAAGAACTAATAGTAGACACCCTTTCTATTGTTAGGGAAAATGGATAAAAAATCATAAATAAACATTAATTAGTGTATACAACATAACCATTAATCCAATGAAATCAATAGAAGTTACAAAAAATCAAATAAATGTATTCAAAACTTACGTGCAAAATTTCGTCTTCCTTAACCTATTTGCTAAGAAATTGCCAAGCGCGTGTTGACGCGGTCACATTGTTTACGAAAACTTATCCCATTTTAAAATTTTGTTCCCGAAGGCGTCCCTAATATATTTTTTCACATCAACAGATAGCTTGAGAAGCTTATAAAATTTACAGTGTTGAGAAATAATTAGAGTAATACTTATTTTTATGGTATTTTTTTCGTAAGTGTCATCTATTAGTTCCGTGTCTAGCATTAGGTCTTTTCCCTTAATATTAATGTCAAACAAAAACCTTGAAAAATATATTACATATATACAGTAGGTATACTGCAATGTTTGCGCGCTAGAGCACCAGCACAGACATGAGACAGTTGTCTGTGTTGTTTGAAAACGTTTCGGTCAATATTCTCAAGCTCCGTTTAGACCAAACGAGCGAATGCTCATTCTAGTAAAGCTCTTTTGATGTAAACTAACAACGAGCATTCTTTCGTTGTTCTAGTGTGTTCGCCACGTGTTCGGCGGTAAAAAGGTAGAATGCTCTAAGAATCTCGCTCGTTTGGTGTTAACGACGCAAGAGCGCTCGAGCAATTGCCTAGACTCTAGAGCGTTCTTTCGTGTTCGGACGTGCTCGCTCTTCGAGGCGGTCTCTTCAAAGGGATTCTAGTGTTCTTGATATTTTTACTTTTTGGCGGCTGGTTTTAGCACAGAATACGTAATAGTACCTTACGGTACAGAAGTCTCACTCCTGAGTTTAGGTATGATAAACGCAAGAGTCCGGTCACTGGACTAGTCTCAATTAGCTGGCACTCGCTCGACTTGTCGCATACAGAGCGTACGCAACCGCGAAACAAAAGTAATAGTACCCGGCCCCGCGCCGCACAGTGGATCGAATCGAAGATTTCGGGGACATAGAGACCGACTTTTGTTTTTCAAATTTTTCTTTGTGCCAATGGATAGAGCTAATTAATGTCATCAAAAGTTATTCTTTGCAATTTTTTCTTAGGCTTATTATTTAGGTAGAAAAAAACATATTTTTAAATTTCTTCTATGGAAAAACATATTTAATTCCAAATTTTTGCCAGGTCCTGATAGATCCCGCGTTCAAACCTTTTTTTTCTTATATTTTGGCTACATTGCTAGTATTATGTACCATAAATATGTGCTTAAAGTTGCAACTTTGCCAGAAATAGAGGTAAGAAAATTACAAAAAAAATAATTAGTAACTATTGACTTTTCTAGTTTCTAAAACTATTGTAGGAACTTTACATGCATAAAAATAATTATTCTAGTAAAACAATGCTTATTATTACTTAAAATATTATTTTTTTTAAAGAAACTCGATTCCATGCCAATATTATATAAGATCGAATATTAACTTGTAACATTGGTTAGCGCATTAGCGTTTAGCGTTAACGCATTATCGTTTGATAATAGTCAATAATCCTTTGTAATGTGTATTTTCTAACAATCGCTTAATGACAATGAACCGAACAGCATTCAAAATAAAGAACTTAAGTAATTGCATAAGTGCTTATGCTATACAGGGTGTAACAAAAACAAGTGATAATACTTTAAGGTGTGTACGTGTTCCCTGTAGAGAGTTCACTGTGAAAGTAGCAGCCCTGAAAGACGAAAATTTTTTTAAACTTTTGTATGGGGATACTTGTGACGCTCGGGCCCTTGCCCATACAAAAGTGTAATTTTTTTTGATCTTTCAGCGCTGTTACTTTCATAGTGAACTCTCTACAGGGAACACGTACACACCTTAAAGTATTGTCACTTGTTTTTGTTACACCCTGTATACCCTTATTAGCCAATCATTAATATAGTCATTAGTGTGGCATGGAATATATTATCTTTGTTAGGTCTAGAAAATAATAAAATCTTGTATTGTTTTGCTAATAGCATTGTGTTTTAAAAATTTGCGAAGGAATTAAAAAAAATCCAATATTTAATACTTAAATTTTATTATTAGGTATCGAAGAAAACATTTAAAAATAGCATCAGTATGGTTTTTTAACCATTTTAGCATCACGTACATATTCCCTATTAATAATAAAATTGAAAAATAAAAAGTGGTGAGTACATAAAAATTACCATACTTACTATACATTTTTTTTAAATATGTACATATAACCTTTAACGTGAGTAAGATTTTTAAAAAACTCTTTAAAAAGCTTACTCACTATCAGAATCGTTATCCTGTAATTTGTTAACGTCAATAAACTCTATCTCAGAGTCAGTCGGCAAATTCAACTGAAGCTCTTTAGCCCGCGAAGAGAGAGCTATTTTGTTGAGCTTTGATAGTCTTGGTCTAAGACTTGTGATCTTTGGATCTGACGATGTCAAAAGATTATGTAAAATATAATAAGTTGTGGCTTTTCTACTTAATTTTCTGGAATAGCTCTCTCTGAATTTGCGAAAATCTTTGTTACGAGCTTCTGCTGCTTCTTCTGACAGATTGCCGACAGGTATAGTACCAAAATGCTGAATAATATCAGTGCCATGTATTAGCAATTTGTGCAAACTAGAAGGCATATAATACCAGGGATATAAATTTATGTAGAGTTCTGCAGTCTCTCTACAGAATAAAGAGAATTTAGAAAGGTTGACGCACTCTCCAGATGCTATAGTCTGGAGTATTACATGTAACCTTTCTATTAATTCTTTGCTTATACCAGTAATACGGGCTGCAGTGTCTGCATCCCTGAAAAATCTTCGGGCAGTATTGCCATCATTAGTGGTTCCCTCTCCTTGTTTCACCTGGTCTATTAGTAAGCCGCAATCTTCTCTAAACGCTCGCTGTATTTCGGACTTTCTTAACTTAATTTTTTGTTGATTTTCACCCCTGCCACTCCATTTTTTTAAATCCATACGATATGCTGCATAAGAAAAATGGGACATTACTAATAATGAAAATGAATATTTTGTAAAATATCAATGACTCGCAGCTGTAAAAGTAATTATTAGCTAAGGTATGATAAATAAGAATAATTATTGTTACCTATGTGAAGAAGGCACTCCATACACCTGATCCAGCAGTGTAAAGATGACAGTCCGTACTGGTGAATTTCTTCATTCTTGTGTTTTTGGTCAAGCAGTTCAATATTGTTCATTTCCGATGGCTTTGCTTTGCAAATATCGCAAACAGCTGTCGACGTATCTGATAAATATGACGTTATTTTTCCGTCAATCATCGTCAAAAGTAACTGGTGAGACACTTCAATTTGATTCAGTCTTGATGGCTGAAGCGCTTTTATTTCTTCTGTTATTCTGTTTTTAATTGACATAACAGTGGACTGGGTTTCTTTCGTAAATTGGAACATTAACGGACGACAGTAAAACGTGGATGATGGTCTTTCGTTTTCCCAAACAATAGTTCCATCCGATTGTTGAAGCCTAACTGGCACTAGACTGGCCATAAAAATACTGGAGTCTTCAAATTCTTTGTTTACTTTTTGCTTGTACACACTTTGGCCGGAAGCTCCGTCAAAACCCCATTTACTTACAAGCTCTAAATTTTTTGTTGCGTCCAAATCCATAGAGATTGCATCCAAAAGTCTTGATACAGTCAAGTTGAGTAAAGCTTGCAGTTTAATTGAAGCCCCATCCTCAGTAATACTTATATCCTTTTTATCTGGATAACAATTCAATTTAGCTTGTTGCAATTTGTAATAGGATGGATATAACTCTGAACCATTTTCACTCGCAGACTCTCTTAAGTTTATATATTGCCACTTTGATAACTTTAGCGAAACTAATAAAGCTAGTGCCTTATCAGGTGAATACGTATCACTCTTAACCTTCTCGTTGCTTAAGCATGCCTTGACTTTATTTAAATCTTCTGGGTGATTGAGTAAATGGTTCATTATTTTTGAAATTTCTTCGTTTCCACTGTTTTTTAAATTCCTTGTTGATATGGCAGACATTTCTTCCGGAGAAAATGAAAGATTTTTATTTATTTCGTCTAAACGTCTCCGTTTTTGTCGATCACTTAAATCTTCAAAAGGTTTCCTCGGAGTAAAGGTAGATGTGGAAGCATCCGAAGTGGAAAGTGCTGGTGGTATATTCTCAGTATTATCATAAGCCTCGAGTTCTATTGGTTCAGTATTGACAACATCAAAATTGATTTCTTGGGGCCAATTTATTGACAATTCTAACCAATCACCATTTTTTTAAATAAAGTTTGCTAATACTCGGCTGCATTTTTCCCATCTGGCACATACATTAGAACAAAAACGCGTACAGAACTTTCTAAGCACCATAAATAAATCTATATTATTCACAAGACCGTCCATTATACCAAAATAAAGAATATTAAACACTGTGAAATGATGTATGTAGTAGCTCGTTTAAGCAATAACTAATTTTGAAATATCTATTACGGTCCTTTTATAATTTTCCAGACCTAACAATTAACAAAGATAATATTATTATTTTCCATGACACCCTAATTCACTGATGGCTGGAAAAAAATATTGGCTAATGAGGGTATAATATAAGCACTTATGCAATTACTTAAGCTGTTTATTTTGAACGATTGTTAGAAAATACACATTACAAAGGATTATTATTTACTATTGTCAAACGGATTAGTTACAAGTTAATGTTCGATCTATTCACATAAAATCGAGATTTTTTTGTTTTTTTTTTCTAATTTTTAGTAATTATAAGTATTGTTTTACTAGCATAATAATTATTTTGCATTAAATATTCCTAGAATAGTTTTGGGAACTAGAAAAGTCATTAGTTACTAATAAAATCTTTTGTCATTTTCTTACCTCTATTTCTGGCAAAGTTGCAACTTTAAGCACACATTTATGGTACGTAACACTAGCAATGTAACCAAAATATAAGAAAAAAAAGGTTTTAACGCGGGATCTATCAGGACTTGGCAAAAATTTGGGATTATATATGTTTTTCCATACAAGAAATTTAAAAATATGTTTTTTTCTACCTAAATAATAAGCCTAAGAAAAAATTGCAAAGAATAACTTTTGTTAACATTAATTAGCTCTATCCATTGGCACAAACAAAAATTTGAAAAACAAAAGTCGGGCCCTATGTCCCCGAAATCCTCGATTCGATCCACTGTGCCGCGCCGCGCCGCCGCTCGCTTGATAGCCCTGGCAGATTAAAGCGAGACGGCAGACAGTTATTGTACTATGAACGCTAAACGCTATGCAAAAGGTTGAAATTAGGTTGTTCTCCAGAATAGTAGGTAAATATCTCGGTGATTTCGCGCCGTTTGTATGGAAGTGAGACAGGCCTGGTTTTAGGTAGTTTATCAAAGGTTATTTCGTAAATATGGATTGGAGTAATGAAAAATGTTTACAAATGATAGAATTATACCAGAACAAAAGATGTTTATGGGATCCAACCTTTGATGACTATAAAAATAAATTAACTACTTATCGTTGACGAATGAGCAATGAGCATTCGCTCGTTTGGTCTAAACGGAGCTATATGATTCTCATTTATAGAGCAAAAATTCTTATTCTTGATGTTCTTGTTAATTCGATTGGTGTAAACGATCTAAAGTATGTTGTAACGAATTATAGTTTACACTAAACGAATACGAAAGAATGTTCTTGTGCTGTTCTTGCTCTATGTTCTTTTGGTGTAAACCTACCTTTCCATGACGTGCAATGTCAGACTTTGGTCGGATTGTTTAAGGTGAACGCAGATTTGGGCCGCACCGCACGCACCGCAGTCGCCGCATTCGAATTCTTTATATGAAGTTATAGGCAAGCTCGCATACCTACCGCCGCAGTCTTCGCAACTTCATAATAATATGAAGAATTGCGAATGCGGCGACTGCGGTGCGTGCGGTGCGGCCAAATCTGCGTTCACCTTTACTTTACTGTATGTGCTACGTAGTAGCGTCCTCTGCGTACAACATTCCCTATTAACTTGTAAGGTTTGTACTATCGGAGAAGTTGATTCCTAGGCAAATGGGGGACCTACGAAGCTTGTAGCGTTATGTCAAACCCAGCCGACAGATCACAATTAACATTGAATTGACATGATCCGACCAAATGACGTTGGTCTGTCAACTGCCTAGGAATTAATTTCCTCGATGGTACAACACGGTCACATCTTGACGCACCACTGGAATGCAATAACATGCGAGCTCCGTAATGACGTCATCAAACCGTGCATCTAGTAACTAGTTAATTTGACCTAGCTGTGCCCCGCGGTGTTACCCGCGATTTAAGTGATATACATATAATAAAAGACTACCTATGAAAAGTACCAATAATAGGGTCAAGACGGGACGATACAATACAATTCTATAATGGTTTATGGTCATGATGATAATGATGATGATGAATGTAATTTGCATAGTAGCATAATAATATGCTTTCCGTTCTTAAAACAACGTCGAAACTCCCAATCTTGTATCTATAAAGAGTCAGGAGTTCTCGCAGCATCTTCCAAACCATACATTGATGATTGATGCAAAATCTTACTTGTTGATAACATATGCTTAGAATACTGCTCACGAAACCGAAGACACCACATGTTTCCATATAAATTTTGAAGAGTTCCCTCGATTACATAAGTATCCCTTCATCAGATCACCAATTTTATGAATGTAGTACCAAATTCGGATGAAAAAATTTTGAAAATCGGTTTACAAACGGCGGAGTAGTCGTTGAACATAAAAAACGAACATAACATCTCTTCCATTTTGAAAGTCGGTTTAAATTGTAGCTTAGTCATATTATTAATATATAATATTGTGTTATTCTGATGTGTAACCTATAATTATTATTGTAAAGTGTCATTAAAATCTGTCCATTTCCAAACATCCATTCATACGTCCAAACTTTCGCCTTTATAATATTAGTAAGATGTTGTAAGCTATATTATTGTAAAGTTTCATTAAAATTTAAAATCCGTTCAGTAGTTTTTGCGTGAAAGAGTAACGAACATCCATACATACATCCAAACTTTCGCCTTTAAATAATATTAGTAGGATAGGTCATAGGAAGTAGGATAGATCCAAAACAAATGCCGATTTCAATGTGAACTGCAGATTTTTCTGATAATGAACCGATTTCTATTTTAAAAAAACTGCCTTTTAGCATTAGTGCCTTTTAGCAAATTCTAAGGTACCTTTAATTTTGCCGACTGCTGACTAGAACACATAATATGAATTTACAAACGTTATAGTCCATTGAAATGTTACAATTTAAAGACCGAATATTGCATAAAATTAGAAGACGCATTTTATTTTTGGGGCATGTAGGGTAGGTCAATAGAAGCTTAACCTCAAGTTTGTGGGGTCGCCACCCTTGTCCCCCGGCCGCCATCGGAGAATATATATAGTGCGTCAAGAATGTCTAGGAGGCGAAACTTTTTTTTTAGCAATAGCAACACTCTTTTGACATTTAACCCTTTGTTGTATCAATACTCTATGACATAAAATTAACAAAACAAACATTTTCAATTTGCTTAAATTTAGTTTTACAATGTGAAAACTACAAGTTACTGTGATGAATATTAACAATTAAAGTGAAAGACGTGTCAGAGTGCTGAAAATTTGAAGATTTTCATTGAAGAAAAATAGTAAAACGCGAAAATATCACTGAAATTCTCGCGTCCACATTTCCGATTCTGATCGTTCAATCGCCATAGTAGCAGGTAATTAAGCGTTTATTTTATAAATTATGTTTGTTAATGTTATTGTCTAATGCAATTTTAAGTAGCCTGAGTAGGTATTATGTGGTATATTAAAACAACAATTTTACATAAACCTTATGTTTACGTAAACAATGAACTGTCAAAGAAATCTATGATATAACGCGCCTAACGATGATTGATACTTTGACTTAGGTGCTTTGCGTAATTAATATTTATGTATCTTAGATGTATATAAAATTCTCGTGTCACAGTGTATGTGCTTAACTCCTTTAACACTTTGATTATAATATTATAATTAAGTATTACGTTTCATGTTTACAGGTAGCAGAAAAAGCGTTTAATGAAATAACCGAAATGACTGGGAGAATTAATGCTATCATTTTGAAAAAAAAAAACACTGATAATAAATACAAGGAGTGGGAATTATCCCTTTATTAGGATATTGAAGATGAAAGTGCCTCTTCACTGTGACACCACTGCTGTAACTACCTACATGGACCTAGAAAGTGGCGATGATTTTGTTTCCGGCTGCATTGTATAATATTATTAATTGGATGATCATATTTTATTAAAATAACAAATTACAAAACCCTGTTTGTTTTTTTTTGTATTTTTTAAATAAGTAGTTCCTTAATAATACAGGAGTGAGCTTCTCTCAGCTCTGACTGGTCATCAAAGTAGCTCTGCACCTCTCAGGGAGAGGGTACTTAAATAACAGGTGTTATAAATTCATAAAAATATGTAATACTAGTGACTAGCTGATGTCCCGGTGGCCGGTGAACTTCGTGTCACTTATGAAACCTTCCCTGGACTTCCAGGAATATTTTAAGACTAAAATAACCACATCGGTTCAACCGTTTAATCGAGTTATTGCATTTTTATATAGTCCGTCAAGAAAATTAAAAAGTAGCAACATCGTAGTGTCATCCCTTTTTTCTTAGATTGATTTGAAAGGGATGACACTACGATGTTGCCACTTTTTAATTTCTTCACATTCTTGACAGACTATGACATATACAAACAAACAAACAAATATTTATTTCCCTCAAAAAAGAATTTTACATGTTAAGTATCTTAAACAAAACACTGCTCCCCATGCTAGGATTCCCTGTGTCGTGGAGAGCAGTCTCTTCCATCATGCACATAATATCTATGTGCATGATGGAAAAGACTGCTCAATTTAGTTAAAATTAATTGTATGTATCTACATACAATTAATTTTAACCAGCTAATGACATATTTGTGATAACTAACATAAAGTTTCATGTTCTAAGTCTTTTTAACAGAACTAATAATGTATTTGTAAGTAAACAGGCAATATATATATTTTTTAAAGTAGGTGATGCTTTTATAATATGATTCAAAATACACCTAATAGCATTACAAGATCATTACCAGAGCCACCGAAACCAGCTACAGTACGTGTAAGTTAGTGATGAGGTGAGTTATACAAAGATTATAATACTTTACATGCATTAGATTGTTTCTTGTAATATCGTAAATTAAAGACACACTATAACTACATCATAATTATTTCAAATTTTCTTAACTACATAATAATATATATAAATCATAATATTTACAAAGTGTTTTTTAAACTGTATTTAATATAAAGTATCAAAATCTTTTATAGTGACTGGATACAGTGTGGCCATAAGAGGCCACACCGGAAACAAGTGGCGACTCTATTAATGTCGTGACTTTTTTGACGGACTTATACATCTTACAAAAAAATTGTGAAGTCATAATAATATTTTGTTGCAAATTATTTTGCTTACAAAAATGTTTATTGTTTATTATAACTTTTATCCCTAAACTAGATGTTCCGCGCGGCTTCGCCCGCGTAATTTAGGAATGTCACGGAAACCGTACATTTTTCCGCAAAAAAAGAAACCTATGTCCTTTCACGTGGTCTAGTCATCATGTGTGCCAAATAACATAAAAATTGCTCCAGTAGTTTCTTAAGATAATCAGCAATTTTAAATAATTTCCTCCGTTTTTCCACATTTTCCTCTATTTCTTCGCTCCTATAGTCTTAGCGTGATTAAACATATCCTATAGCCTTTCTCGATAAATGGGCTATTTAAAACTGAAAGAATTTTTCAAATCGGACCAGTAGTTCCTGAGATTAGCGCGTTCAAATAAGCCCTTTCAAATAATTTCCCCCGTTTTTTCCACACTTTCCTCTATTTCTTCGCTCCTATTAGTCTTAGCGTAATAAAATATAGCCTATAGCCTTCCTCGATAAATGAGCTATCTAACACTGAAAGAATTTTTCAAATCGGACCAGTAGTTCCTGAGATTAGCGCGTTCAAATAAGCCCTTTCAAATAATTTCCCTCGTTTTTTCCACACTTTCCTCTATTTCTTCGCTCCTATTAGCGTGATAAAATATAGCGTTCAAATAAGCCCTTTCAAATAATTTCCCCCGTTTTTAGAGATTATCCCCCCCTGAGATTAGCGCGTTCAAACTAACAAAGTCTTCCGCTTTATAATATTAAAAAAGTAAAAAGTATAGATTAAAAATTAAAAAAGTTAAAAGCAAAAAGTGAGATTTTTTTAAATTTTCTGTTTTGCTCTTTAACCTAATTTAATACATTTTACAAAAAAAAATTCTCAGACCTGGGTTAGCTACCGGTGTTAGGTACCAAAGAGAATATAATCACTACGTGTTAGGTACCGTGCTATTCCAGAGTGGGGAAGTCGATTCATCTTTGCTCACTCTTGTTGGTGAACGTTGTTTCATAGAAACAAACTCTAAAAAATGCAAAGCTCATGTAAATGTGCCTTTCTGCAAGAAGTTGGCAAAACTTCAGATACAGACAAACCCAGACGACACAATACATTTGAATGAAAATGTTCGGAATGATGTAGCGTACGAAGAATTAATTAGTATTCATTATATAACTAAAACAAGCATTCTCAAAGCCAAATTAATAGACGAAAGTAAAGAAAGAAACAATTTTGTAACACATGAAAGCGTTCCTAATACCGTGCCACCAACGTAAATATCTCACAGATTTATAATTTACAAATATGTTACGAGTTACGACTCACGTCTAAGGAATTTCTAATACAGTTCGACCATGTTCCTATAATTTTCGGGTGACGGTGGCGATTAACAACTTCGAGAAATTGGTTTTATCGAACTTAAAATTATAATAGAGCGGTTACAGACGAACGGCACTTGTCGACGGTAGTAGACGGTAGCCGTCGACAGTTGACGGTTGCCGTCCAATGCAGTTCTTCTGTAAGCGCTCTAACTTAAATATCCGTAAAAGATCTAAAATGTAGAGCTAAATAATGCTAAATATTTAAAGTAAGTGTCGCGCGAGGTCCAAAAAATAGACTTTTTTTGGACCTGGCGCAACACTAGCGCCTCTAGTGGCAAATTCGCGCGCGGTAGCCCCCAATTAGTAGTGAAAAAGCAAGCTACGTAGATTGTAGGTATAATTTCGTCAACTAAAACAAGCCACTCAAAAACGTAAAGAATTCTTCAGCTTGTAACAAAACATGTACTTCCTGTCTAACACAATGAAGACAATGAATGAGACAACTCGGTAAAATAAAATTGGTGACGTCATAGTGACGTCAGCGCAGCTGTCTGGATCTGAAGTAGACATCACGACCTGGCTAACATCCAAGAGCATTCACTCAACGAAATGTGAAATGGGGACGATATTAAATCTATTCGGCAGTCTATAAAACATTTCCTTGCTAACGAACAACACATAAATCGTAACAATGATGTGAAGTTAGGTAACTTTCTAAAGTAAGGTATTTTTATACTTCACAGAGAGGGCAATGAAACAAAAGAACTAGTGAATCCAATAAAATATTTTGTAGGATACGTACAAGACATAATTTATGTTAACAATGATGTAAAGTTAGGTAACATTCTAAATGAAGGTTATTTTACTCCGTACAGAGAGGATGATAAATCGAAAGAAACACTTAACCCAATACGATATCATACGAGAAACTCTTTACGGAATACTAAACGTACCATTGTAAGAACGGTAAAGGTAACCAATGAGGTAATTATAGTAGGAATTATAATAATTAGTAATTCTTTGTTACAGAGAGGACAATGAATTCAAAAGACCAAAGATGAATGACGGCAATAGGAGAGCTCTCACTGGCTCCATACACAAAATAAGAGAATTTGAATTAGAAAAAGTGAGTACGAGTGAGAACAAGCATGAGTTTCTATAAACTGCATTTCATCTAACAGCTAACTTATTCATGTACGAAACCATAGTTGTAACTCCTAGTCGTAATGTAAAATAAAGTTAAATGAGACTAGTCTAGCAGGATTTTTGGCGATGTATCTACATTGCATAGTCCCCTTAGACTTTAGATTAATATTACCTACTCGTATGACTAGCCTATGACAGTACTTTTTCCAAATTCTATGATGAATCTATATAAGAGAGGGATTTCATATTATATCGGGCTTATTTAATTAATTACTGTGTCACACACAATCATTTGTTATTATTTTAATCACCTGTCGCTTATATTTCTGCATATTTCACGTTCTATTTCATAGTCTAATTAATCATTAATTCCTAGTCTTTCATCTAGTTCTAACCACGGACCAATATACTTAATGATAATTATTATAATATCATTTTCTATATTAACCCATCAGTCGTGGCAAAACGAGACACAATAGCTTTTTCATTGTTATCGCGGCCGGATGTGGCCGCTTGGGGCTTCATGAATTAATGTCTATACTTTCTTATTCTTTTTTCTCTATTTCACTTCTGTGTATTTTATTTAAATACTTGAATGGTGTGTTACGTCTTAATCCTTCGATCGCGTATTCTTGAAAATTTATTGTTATTCTATTGTTGTCGCGGTCGCCGGTGTCCTTATGGGGGTTGATTAATTTAAACCATCATTTATTTACAGGTTTCCCTCGTTGAAGAATTCGATATATTGCAAATAGTCGGGGAAGGATGGTTCGGAAAAATTTTGCTCGTGGAACATAGAGCTTCAGACACTGAGATCGTGTTGAAGGCTCTTCCAAAACCCTACGTATCCATACGAGATTTCTACAGGGAGTTTCACTACAGCCTACATCTGAGTGCTCATAAGAATATTGTTACTACATTCGATGTCGCTTTCGAAACTGCAGGGTTTTACGTATTCTGCCAAGAGTACGCATCGTTAGGTACGAATCAGTTCCTATTATTGATTTAATTGAATAGATTGAACACTGCGTAAATTCGATCGTAATGTTCGTGCTTGCGGACGGTTGGATTGCAGCCAAAGACGGATGAATCTTCATCCATTAAATTATTTATGATAACACCAATTAAAACTATGGGATAGGTGTATTTGGAAGCTTATCTAAAAATATATCTTGCTTTACACACACACACACACACAGTTAAATATATAAGCGATATTATTAAGCAGAATTGGACTTTCTGAAACATAACTGTTTTTATCTCCTCACATTGTATCTTCAGTCTCAATATTTTCTAATTTATCTTAAATAGTATTATCAACATTTCTAAAATCATTGAAATATTATGTTTGTTATTCTGTTCTGATTTGAGACTGGTCGTTTAATATTTATGGCGCTGGCATTCGTTAGCCAGCCATTCGTGAGATCCAACTATTTCAAGTATTTGGGTGTATGTCCAACGCAAACTATACATCAATCAGAGATGAAATGGCTCCTTTAACCACTTCGTCTCGACTGTCTTCTTATGTATTTTGTATTTCATCAACCAATACTATAATTCTTAAGCCAGCTTTATTACTTTCTTCGACAAAAGTTCTTGTAAGGTCAAATGTTTCAAATTTTATTTTTCAGGTGATCTAACATCAAATATGTTTGATACTGGTATCGGTGAAATCCACACCAAACGGGTAACAAAGCAGCTAGCAGCGGCATTGGAACACCTGCACCAAAGGGACCTAGTGCATCGAGATGTGAAATTAGATAATATTTTAATATTTAAAACAGACTTTTCTAGAATTAAGCTATGTGATTTCGGCGAGACAAGGAAAGTGAACTCTGTGGTGAGAAGACGGAACGAATGGTTGCCATACTCCCCACCAGAGGTGCTACGGCTGTCGATGGATAGTTCTTATAAGTAAGTGAAAATGAATTAAAATTTAGAGGTCATAATTCCTAAGCATTCAATGGTTGTGGTTTAATTAAGTATGGAGCAGTTGCTGACAGGGGTCAGGACCTTGTAGATTGTAGACAAAGATTCGAGGTAAAACATCAAAACAGACAAAATATGTATGTATAAAGATTCCAAGCATTATTGTTAGTTGGGTACTCTTGAGAGCATATGACTGAGAGCCTAAGTAGCTACATCTCTATAAAATAACAAAGAAATAGACCTGTTTGAAGCCTTAGATAGAGTAACTCCCAAATGCCTCTTTAATTTGTGTCTTTATTCCAGAGCCTTGGTCAGTCACGATATATGGCAGTTTGGAATAGTTATTTTTATATGTTTGACGGGCTGCTTGCCGTGGCAGAAAGCGTCGTTTGATGATCCTAGATATTTAAGGTAAGACAATCATTGAAAAACACGTTACAATTTTATCAGGAATAGTCTTGAATAGTACCCACAGCAGTCAGCACAATATTGTAAGTGCGGAGTGCCTGACTAGGTACATTTATTAACAACTAGCTTGAGAGAAACAAAAAGATACTAACAATTCTAGTGAAATAGAAAGTACAAGCAATTATATTGTATTTGAATACTCGAACTTTACCAGTTACCACATACAAGGTCGCGTAGCAATGAAATATTCTAGAGCATTCTAAGAACAAAACAATAGTTTAGACAAACAACCATGAGCAATTTCCAATGTTCAGCAGATGGTTCTAATTCCAGCCCGACAACCCGTGTAAGTGTGGATATTGTTTGTTTTTATCTGTCTATTTATACTTGGACGATAGAATAATGATGCATACGTGGTATGAAATGTAGGCCACGATGTTTACTCGGCCTTCGACAAGGGCATCAAACTGCGTGTTTTATTGGAATATCACTTCCTCCCAATGCCCTCTTTAAATTTACTTTAAATTTCAGAATTCTCTTTTAAGAGTAGGTACTAGCTTTTAGGTAATAGGATACTAACTAGGACTAGGTACCTAATAAGTAATAGGATAAATTACTGCAATGTTCACACGCTAGAGGGCAGCACTAGCACAAAGTTTTGTTTGCCGTTTGATAAAGTTTCTGTCAGTATTCTGATATGGCGTGTGCAACATGTCGGATTTTAGTCGGATTATTATTTACCATACTTGCTAGTAGTAGCGCCCTCTGCTCCGACCTTTGCGTAATATTTCCAGTTAGAGTTATAACTCTACTCGTAACTATTCTAACTCCATTTCTTCTTTCAGTTATTATAATTGGTATAATAGTGCAAATCCATTGAAGAAGCAACCAAAGTTATGGAAAATGGTATCTTCTAGAGCTCAAAAAATGTTCAAGAGATTGGTTGAACCGCGAGTGGAAAAGAGAGCAGCTAATTTTAATGACCTACAACGTTATATGGATGATAGATGGATGGCTAAAGGCTACACGGATAGAGTTCGTAAGTAACTTCTAAAGTTAAGTCATTACGGCAAATAATAAAAACAATTGATTGACTTGTTGTTTCTGTCTTTTTCGGATACGGTAGAAGTTGATAGAGATGGACGGACACTGAATAACTCATTATAGTATTAGTTATCATTTTACATTAAATGGTGGTCTGTATAATTTTGTGATCGTTTACTATTTTTGTCTGTGAAATGTTATTATTTCTGGTTATCAGTTAATTAAAAGCCATAACTAACTTACTTACTGACTTAAATATATCTATTCGTTCGATAACATTGACTTATACCTAAATGTGTTTTGTAGACCATGATATAATAAGGAAGTAGGTATAAATCCAATGGAAGATACTGAAGCAAATCAACAATAGACAGTAGTTGAAAAATTGCTAAAGATGAAAAATTTCTAAATATTCTTTGTACGATACGATCTGTAGAAAGACTGGGGGACCATTCATTCCAAGTAACCATTGCCAAAAATGTAAATCTATGAATAGATACAAAAGTAAATAACCAAACTACGTCTTTAGTTGTATAACTAGATATAAAACGTTTAGTCATAAAATACGACTTCAATAATAAACAGCTACATAGTTTCGAAGCAAAATTAATAGCGTTATCGTATTACTCGTATTATCGTAATTTAAGGGTATTCTTGAATAATAGTTTAATATTTCGAAAAAATAATTCTCAATTATCAAAATTGTAATACTATGAACACCTAATCCATACTTCCGACTTCCATAGTCCATACTAATATTATAAAGTGTCTATCTGTCTGTCCGTCTGTCTGTCTGTCTGCTGACTTCTTTTTTTTTTTTTTTTCGAAAGGGTCTAAGCTACTGGTCTGGTTAAGACCGTGGTAGTTTAATCGTGGCTATAACTAGTCTGTTGCTAGTTGGTTTGTAGATAAACAATGAGGGGGCCTGGCTCCCCTAAAGGCCTCCCCTAAAGTCACACGTATGACATTCTAATCAGGCAATATTGGGGAGAGCTACGAAAATAAGCTATTTTCATCTGACGTGGGGACACGGGTCCCCCCTGCTCTTAAGGGGTCCGACCCCTTACTCACTCTCTGACGAGTGAGGCTGCTCGCGCGCGGTAGCACAAACTAGCTGCGTACGAGTTATCGCGGTAGATGAGCTCAAGTTATTAATGTTATTGCATAAAAGAGGGCCGTCCCTCTCCCCTTCCGAGTCCGGTTGGGGTGACATACGCGTGTATGTTCTAATGTCAAAGTAATTGGTAGAGCTCTCTACGACAATGTCGCGGTCGCGGTCATGATTTAGGTGTGTTCCTATGCTATCCGCATGCGAACTCAACCCCGGGATCGAGCTCGGCACCGGATTTCGGTCGGTCTGTCTGTTTGTCGTTTGGGTCGTGTTAAGTCCTCGGGGAAGGCGCCGGCGTCGTCCCCGGTGCAGTGCTAACCACGCGGGTGAGTGTGATTTGTGTTTACGTAACTGTACACAGTACGTTACGTATTCTGTGATGGGGTCTACAGGGTCGGCTAAGATATGCTTAGGCCGCCTGAAGGGGTATCGGAATGTCCGTGCGTCATGTTCGTAGTCCACAGCCTTACGAATGAGCGGATTGGGATGTACTTTGCCTTTCTCAAAGAATCTCGCCGAGAGTTCTTTGATATAGGCTTTGATAGTGATAAGCTCGCAGTCTCTATGCAAGTCGATGTTTCGCATGTAACGGGGCGCACCTGTTGCCATGCGCAAAAAAAGGTTTTGAACTCGTTGCAGTTGGTTCATCTGACTGTCACTCATGTGTGCGAAAGAGACGCACGCATAAGTATCGTTCTTATACATGTTTTGTATAAGGTGAGCTTATGTCTTAAGGACATTTTGCTACTCGCGTTGAGTAAAGGATATAATTTGTATAATACAAATTTCGCTTTACGTATGGTATTCGATATATGGTTCGTGAATGACATCGACTTGTTTAGTACTGCTCCTAAGTATTTGACAGCCGTGACTTCGGGAATTAATTTTCCGTGCAGACTAATGGTTGCATTTTCTTACGTTTTAGTCCGTTAAATAATATAGCGTGACTTTTGTCGGGCTTTAGTTCGATTCTCCATTTAGCGAACCATTTATCGAGTTCGGTAACTGCTTCTTGGAGTTTTTTGGACGCGAAAGCTATTTGGCGATGAGCAAAGAAAAGGGCTGTGTCGTCTGCGAATAGCGCTTTTTGTACTCGAGGGTGGGTGGGCAAATCGGACGTGGTCTGCTGTCTGTCCGTCTGTCTGTCTGACGTCTGTCTGTTACCTCTTCACGATCAAACGCTGAACTGATTTTGCTGAAATTTGACATGGAGATACTTTGAGTCCCGAGACAGAACATAGGATAGTTTTTATCTCGGAAAAATGTACGGTTCCCGCGCGACAAACGCGGGCGTCATCTAGTACCTACTTACTAAAAATTACTTGTTTTTTTTTCAGCTGGAGGTGATATAGACGAGCTCTGTCCGTCCATGTACAGCTTCCACAGTGATCCCAACGAGAAGAATATTCTGCTGAAACACTTCCTTGACAGCGGCATTGAGACTACCGTGGACAGGAGAGCTAAGAAGCAGAGGATACGAGAGTGGATACAGAATAGCGTTATTGAGGAGGCTGATGAAGAGGTAAATCCATAACATGATAACTGTCTGGCTGCTATCAAAACTTATGCAAGAGATTTAACAGAGACAACTCACAGATTTGCATAGGATTCAGATATCATCAATTTCATACTAATGCTAAGTACTCACATTTACACACATACTCAGGTTTTGCTCGATAGTTTTACTCCGAATCGAAGGAAATGACATATTTGACATATTTAATTCCATCGGAGCCGCTCGAAGCGAGCCTTCGAGCTGTCAGTTTTGCGGTGGACACGCGGTGGTTATTGCTCGATTTAGGGCCAACCCACACGTACCACAACCACACGACAACCACAATCACAGTCCACACGACAACCACACGACGTGGTCGGGCGTATATTTCGTATTGTAAATGAACTGGACACACGTACCACATTTTGCAGTCGTTGTCGACCACTTGTAAAATACCGACCACATCGCAACCACGGCCAACCACGTCGCAACCACGTCGCAACCACGTCGCAACCACATCGCAACCACAACGTTGCGTCGATGCAACGGCACGCCGCCCGCGTTTTTTTTTTCTTAACTTTTTTCTCTTGAATATATTATTATGATTTTTAGAAACAAAATTTTTTCTTAATAACAATATTTAATTGTTCATAATCGTTTTTTATATGTAGTTATTTCTATTGTTTAAATTATGTATTATTAAAGAAAAATTTTCCTCCTCCCACCCTCCTAATCGTATTCTCGTTGTATCACTGGTACATAAGAATTTTTATCTAAAGTTCGTAGATGAGCCGACTCACGCTTGACTAATTTCTTAAATTTCTTAAATTTTTGTTAATCTACATATAACACACGACCTGTGTGCCAAATTTCATAACGCTAGGACAAATTGGAAGTGGCCTGATAGAAGTTCATAGATGAACCGACTCACGCTTGACCGATTTCATAAATTTCTCAATTTTTAGTTAATCTACATAATAAGTTAATAACACACGACTGTGTGCCAAATTTCATAACGCTTGGACAATTGGAAGTGACCTCTGAACTTCGTAGATGAACCAACTCAAGCTTGACCAATTTCTTAAATTTCTCAATTTTTTGTTAATCTACACGTAACACACTATGTATAGCTTATTAAATAAACTATTGTCTGCACACGACGCAACCACATCGCAACCACTGGCGATAACGCAACTACGTCGGCATTTTGTCGGTACCACAACGCAACCACAAAATGCTGCAGCGACACCATTCACACGTAACCACTGCTCGACGACATTTTGTCGTTGCGATGTCGTGTGGTTGTGGTACGTGTGGGTTGGCCCTTAGAGTAAAACTATCGAGCAAAACCGTATGTACGTCAGTACTTAGCTTAAGCGTGGGTTGCACCAACTTACTTTAACTATAACTGTAACTTTAACTATAACTTTAACTATAACTACAGTGCAAAATGTCAAATCTTTGGTTACCGTTAAATATGGTTAAATTTATTAAGTTTCACAGTGTTTGTCGATTTTTACGGATAATTCAATTTTTTATACTCTCAATCCTGTAGCTTTAAAAATTAACGCAACAGACATCTGTAATTTCAAAGCTTATGTTAGCCTTAACTATAACCATAACTTTAATAATCTTAACTTTAACTTTAACCACGCCTCTGGTGCAACCCACCCTATCTTCTGCAATTTTGGTGTAAATACAAAAAATATGTTTTAAATTTCATCTTACAGGAAGAAAGCAACGAACCAAGCACATACGAAGACAGTGATGTCGAGCTAGAAGACAGATCGAGACCACATCCCCTGGACGAAAGTCACAGAGTAACATTACGGTACGACACAGAGAAACACATCAACCCAAGAACAGGGGAAGTTATAGAAGGCGTTAAAAGACAAGACAAGAATCAACTCTCCTACGACGTCCAGAACATAGAACCGGTAGCACCAGCGAACGTCACAAGAAGATACGGTATGAAAGAAGAATCTACACCCAGCTCGACCAAAGACAGCGCGTACGGATCCATAGAAGCAGCTAACAATGGTGGTTACAACCAGGAAAAAGCAACAAATTCACGCGTAGATAGAAGAGGATCACAGAACTCTCCCAGTAGATCTTTGAGCTCTGTTTCCCTTCAAAACAAAGTACCTTTATCAGCCCCAGTACAAAGATTTCAAAAGAGCGAGGAGGTATATTCACAAGAGCTTGAAAGTATAAAAGGCAGCGCATCTACCGTGCAGTCGATAGCCAACTCATCGAGATCAAATAGTATACAAAGGAAAGGCTCCTTCGAATATTCTAATTCCGTAAGCAATGATGAAGAAAACGCTTTGAACAGACCTAATACAGTAAATTATTCTGCTAACCAAAACGGACACAACGCTGAACAGTCACAAAATCAGCCGTATGTTTCAATGAAAAATTCAGTTTACGAGACGGTCCGCAATGATAACCAAGCCAAATCAGAGAAAACCCACGAAGTCCCAGAAAGCCCTTACACATCAATGCTAAATATAGTCCAAGGACAAATAAAAATAAGCCCCCACGCTAGCGATGTTAATAAAAATGTTGTAAATGTCTCAGTTACACAAGTTAATCGTAATAAAAATTAAGTTTTTATGACGAAGAAAGTTTTATTATTTTAATTTTTAACCTTGCTATTTCAAACAGATAACTGAAAGCTAATTTTGGCTCTGTATTTATGCCTAGTACCTAGTAATAATATGTGAATAAATAACTTACCGATTAAGTGCAGGTTCCCTTGGCATCCTAGGCTTAGCCTGTATCTTGGATGGCAGTTTCTTCCTCTCAAGAATACTCGTTCACACTCACTGCATCACTATTCACTACAAAGCACAACACTCGCATCAGTATTAGTAAAAGTCAGACTTTTGTACACATAAGTAGTTCCACTATTCCGAACAAACTTACAAACAACTTCATTTTACAGCTTTAACAGTTTCTTTAACGATTTATATATTTTTATAAAATAGTTACGATTGTGTCCAAGTGAGGGTACATTTGAATTTGTTTAAACAATGCCATACTGGTTCCATACTGGTTCTTACTGAAGATAGTGTGAATAATTTTTAGTCAACGATAATAGTTCTAGTCGTAGAAAATAAACAAAATAAATATTAAGTATAATAGGTATTCTACATTTTCGAGTTTTTATAAGAAAGTCATTTTTAAATTTTTCGTAATATCTAGTGGCGCCATCTTTTGAAAATCTATCGAACTGCGGTGAAGACGATTAGGGTTGGACCTCATCTGGCAGCACGGAATCGCCTTTTTCCGGCGCGGCGTCGCCCTTTCTCTTTCTGTCGCTTAGAACTGCCATTTGCTAGACCGAGACAGAAAGCATAATGCGATAGCACGTGGCGAAATCCTCGAGGCTATCGCATTATGCTTTCTGTCTCGGTCTAGCAAATGGCAGTTCTAAGCGACAGAAAGAGAAAGGGCGACGGAAAAAGGCGATTCCGTGCTGCCAGATGAGGTCCAACCTAAGGGTTGGACCAAAGGATCTACTGCAGCAGGAATAATTTGGCCAGGATGGTTGCCAGTTGCCACAAGTGCCAGGCATATTTTACAATCTTTTCTTCCATTCGCTAGATGGCAATAAAATGGCATAGTAAGCAACATTTGAGAAATTTTCGGTCTGTTTCAAATATTCTTCTCTACGAATAATAAAAATTCTCAAAATATAAAATTCAAATATTACAACTTAGCAGCTTATTGATAGCGTAATTTTTTGTCGGCTGACTCTTCACTCGTATGAAAATTCTTAGCTGAGCTTTTTAGGTAAGTAATGGTGCTCCCACACAGGGTGACCATATGTGGCAGGTTCCTGCCATTTTGGCAGGATTGGCGTCTTATTCTAGCCTATGGCATGATAGGTTGACGTTTTAAAAACTTGGCAGGTTTTGGCAGAATTGGGGTATGAAAAATAAATTTTATTATTGCATCTCAAATTTCCGACAATGGCAACCCTGGATACTTTACGGGGGATTTCCCTGTACTTGTTATGTTCGTGTATTCTGTGTGTGTGTAATCTTGAGTTTGTGGTCGATACTATCATTTATCAATTATCAGTCATAGTAATTGCTTGATGCTTGGCTTGTGAGTCTAATTATTGATCATAGTTTCATTGAAAACATCTTGTGTGGTATCGTGGGTGATAATTTTATTGGTGGTGGCACTAACAACTCCCTGGTGGTGGCTTTATTCCTCTATCTATATACTATAATTAAGTATTATAGTATAGTATATAGCTGATAGAGTCTTAGCCCATCATCGCGTGGCCATTTTGTGCTTATTTTCATACAAGTAGTGTGCGTGTATTTTCTTGAATATTTCTATTTGTCGATCATTTCGAAGCACATTATAATCCAGAAAAGAAAGTCATTTAGTTCATGGTATCGATAAACTATAGTTCAAGTAATATGCATCCCTAAACACACGTAAAAAGCTATGCAATTTTTGTAGCCAAATTATTACTTGATGTGACTTTTAGCACGAATCCCTTATATTATAGCATGAAGGGATTGACACGCTTTTCACTCATATACACCGATATAAGGCTCTCTCCTACAGTCTATCTCAATGGTTTAATCTAATAAAAAAATTGCAATAAATATGTGTATTTTTACTTGATTTTTACTTTTCTTACTTTAAAACAACACAGTAAAAAAAGTTGGCAGTATTTGGGCATGTTTTAGTACAGGCTTTGGCAGGATTTGGCAGTTTTTTGACCAAAATAAGGCAGGATCTGTAATTTAAATATGGTATCCTGCTCCCACACCGCAGTTTTTTTTTTTAATCTTTATTTATTTTAAGAGATTTTTGTGCAAAAAGACGATGTCCACACCGCAGTTAGAAAATGTTTAGTAACGTTATACTACAGGCCATTGAGTTAATATTATACACTAGGAGAGAGCCTTATATCGGTGTATAAGCGTCAAAAGCGTGTAATGTTATGTCCTACTTACTCGGACATAACAAAGGAGTCGGTCTGCATATTTCATGTAATAAAAGTGCTAATAAAGGTTTTTTGTGAACATTTAATGCTAGATATTGTTGAGTTTTGTGGTTACGCTAAATAATAAACCATAAGAATGGCCAAACAATGCCTCAAACACGTGGATTTAGCATTAAATACGTAAGTTTTGAACAACGTTTTTTGGGCTTTTCAATCGGTATTTTTGTAAGCTAAAAAGATAATTTATAAGTTTAATAATCCCTTACTCGTGCTATATAAGGCATTAGTGCTAAAAATGTCACATCAATTAATAATTTGGCTACAAAAATTGCATAGCTTTTTACGTGTGTTTACGGATTCTCATTACTTGAACTATAGTTTATCGATATCATGAACTAAATGACTTTCTTTTCTGGGTTATAATGTGCTTCAAAATGATCGATAAATAGAAATATTCAAGAAAATACACGCACACTACTTGTATGAAAATAAGCATAAAATGGCCACGCGATGACGGGCTAAGATTACATCTTACTTACTTTATCTATGCTACAGGCCCACGTCGAAAATGGATGGGTCATATGAACCACCTGGGGACGTATATAGGACGATATTAGAGCATAAAATAATAAGATTTAGCACTATGCCGTCACTTGTAAGCTGTCCAACTGAGTGCTGGTGAGAATTCAAAAGTATGCACTAGTAGGGTGAGTACATTTTGGTCATATGATCCTGTACGGCATTTTTACCATCGATAGACACATGAAAAATAATAAGAAAGCCCGCAGTGCCGTACAAAAATGATGCGCCAACAAGTCGGTATTTGAAGTTATACTTCTTTAGGCGCGTTATGAAAAAATGATGAGAGTGAAATTTTAAGATGCGCGCGCACCTGTGACACAAAATTAACAGTATGAAGCCGTCTGCTTAACCGCTCATTAAGTCTCGAAAAAAAAGCTACCAACAAAATAGGAATTGAACCTCGACATTAGTCGCGCATGTTGGTACGCTCGTCACCTCTGATCACTGTTTTCATATTTATAATATTTATCAACATGTCTCTAGTTTATACATTCACAACACGTGTTTGAGTTTCATACAAGTGCGAATTATATATGTGCTAATAAATTATATTCAGTAGTGATTTAAATTGAATATTTTGATTGATATTACTTACTATTTGTGAATATTAGTGAAAAAAATTGTGCTTATATACTTTTTCAAGTGCTCCAATATAATTGAGGTTAACTATCCGTATGTATTATTTATTGATATAAATTAAAATACTTTTATTTAATATAATTAACACTAAATATTATTAAATTATTAATGTTAAATACTTATTATTGGTTATTTAATATTCACAAAATAAAGAAATAAATTTAATAAAACATTGAATAAAAAGTTTGTGATAAAAATTAAAATTGAACATCAAATTATAATATTAATTTTTAATATTTGCTATTTAATGATGCCAAAGAATTATAACTTCTCACGCGCGTACATAAGTACACGCACCCATTTTTTTATTTTATTTTCAGCCAATTTCCATGGTAAATTTGGTCATTTGATTCTATACGGCATACGTTTCATACTGTTTGGATACAGCTTCGAATCAATTATTCCGCAACGCCGTACAAAAATAATGCGACAATAGAAAAAAATCGAAGGTTACAAACCCCTGTTTTTCAGGGGTCCGGGGGGTCATCTGAAACAGTACGGCTTCGGTTCCAAACATTATTTAAGCACTCAAAAGTACTATTAAAATAATGCTGTCAAATTTTTTTTGTCCATTTTAATAATAATCTTAATTACATGGTATACTTGATTTTTTGAGCTGTAAAATTATTTGATTCTGTACGGCGACTTTATTTTAATATGATATTGTAAAATACAATTGTTATAGGGACCGTGCAGAAACTATAGAGGGCGTCGTAATTCGACAGCAGCGACACGATGCGAGTAAAAGAAGTAACTTGTGAGTGACTTTGGCTTCGCATTCTCTTTGACCCCGGCTAGTTTATAAGTGATTTTTTTATGTTTTAGACTATAAAATGATTTAATACTTACACTCCCAAGTGGCCTCATGCGGCCGCGAGAACAACAACAGATTTCCAAGAATCCGCGATCGAAGGATTAAAGTAAAAGACTACATGACGCCCGCAACTCCGTTGCGCCAAAAATCATTTATCGCGCGAGAACCGTACATTTTCCCAGGATAAAACGTATTCTATGTCCTTTCCCGGGGCTCAAAGTAAATCCATACCAAATTTCAGCAAAATTGGTTCAGCGGTTTGGGCGTGAAGTGCTAACAGACAGACACACTTTCGCATTTATAATAATAAGTATGGATGGGTTTCTACCCGTAAAAAAAGATCGAAAGCGTGAATAAAAACGATGGTCCCTAGGTAAGTAATCGAATCTGAAAAATGGCAAAAAAAATTTATTACTGTTTTGGGCTCCTTTTAAAGGATATTTTTTAATACAGCTTCAAAAATTTTGAAAACTCTTTAGGTTTCCGATATTTAGAGACGTATATTATTGAAACGTTATAGTCTATCCGTCTTATACCAAAGAAAGTTAAATTTCGCGAGATACTTTTAGTCCCGGGAAAGGACATAGGATACATTTTTCCGGAAAAATTTACTGTTCCTGCGTGATAAACGAATTTTTAAGCAAAAAAGTAGCGGGCGTCATCTAGTGATTAATAAACCTGGTTTTTAAATGAAATATAAATTATTTTTTTTATGAAATTTCATTTATTTTTAAAGACATATTATCGATGAACTAATATTAGAAATGCGAAAGTTGTTTGTGTATTTGTTTGTCCTTTCTTCACACCCTAACGAAGTAACCAATCGACTTGATTTTTGTCATAAACTTAGTTAAAAGGATGAAGAGTAAAAAAGGCTACTTTTGGTCTCGGAAAACATCATTTTCCCAAGAGAAGCGCGATATCATGAATTTTTTTTTATATCATGAAATATGCGCTCGATTTCCACAGTTTGAAAGCTGGTCAGATTCTTTGTATAGAGAAAAAACCCCAATCGTCAAAAAGTTGTAGATATTGCAATGGTTAAGAGTGTTTTTGATCATGTAGCTTGCTTCCAACCAGTATAATCACAGTATACACGTAAAGATATCACTAAATTGTACTCAAATAACAATTTGAATTTGAACAGGATGTTTTCTCGACACAAAGAATGAGGCTAGCTTTCTAACTATGGCAAACCCTTCGTCAGTACAGAGACATCAGTAATGCTGGCATAAACACTTGGTTTATTATTCCTAAATAGGATATTCTGAAAATATTATGTTTCCGACAGAAGACGCTCAAATTTGGACATTTTTGAACACAACTGTAAAAAATATATTAAAATCGTCAAAGACATCCTCCATAGCATATAAATTACCTCAGCAAGTTATGAGTGAAATAAGTAACGTCCAGATACCAAAAAATTGTGCTAGTTTAATGTATTTTTTTTGTTTTTAATTATAATGTGTGCACATATTTGTTACGTTACGATCTAGATCTTACATTTAAATACTTATTATATTTGTGTTTAGTTGGGATTGTAATGTGTTTTGTGCATTTAAATAAATAAATAAAAAAAATAAAGAAGAGCAAGTACTGGCTCGTAATAAGCAACTAGAGAATGGGACGATAGCTAGGAAGATGAAGAATAATGTATGTAAGTACATTATTCTATTACGCCACGAATACTCATCCACAGATGAAATTCGTGGCACCAACCCTAACCATGTCGTTCAATTTATGAGCAGTATTGGGTTGAGGATGATACTCTAGTGCGAAGGAGTCACAATATATCCTCATGGGTCGCAGTGACGTCAGGGCTACAGCGACCTGCCTTTTATAAAAAAATGTACTACATTTGACTTTCAAAATTATCCACATGGAGACGTTGGTTTATTCTATTAATAATGAAAATTTTCTGTGTTTAACTTTACCGTTTTCAATTTAGCTTTAAAAGAAGGCACCTGGCACATGCTACATGTGGAATATGGTCAGACTGGTGAAATAGGGAGCCTAAGAAGTAAGATAGCTGTTTGATGTATTTTGAAAATGTAAAGATATCATTTGAAGATGCCAAGAAATTCTCATTTGGTCCGATATTTGTGCTGGCCAAAATAGAAATACAATCGTTTTTTTATGAAATAAGGGAGCAAACGAGCAAACGGGTCACTTGATGGAAAGCAACTTCCGTCGCCCACGGACACTCGCAGCATCAGAAGAGCTGCAGGTGCGTTGCCTGCCTTTTAAGAGGGATTAGGGTAATAGGGGAGGGTAGGGATGGGAAGGGAAGGGAAGGGAATAGGGGAGGGTAGGGAAGGGAATAGGGTAGGGGATTGGGCCTCCAGTAAACTCACCCACTCGGCAAAACACAGCGCAAGCGCTGTTTCACGCCGGTTTTCTGTGAGAACGTGGTATTTCTCCGGTCGAGCCGGCCCATTCGTGCCGAAGCATGGCTCTCCCACGTGTAAATAGTCGTATGTTTGTTATGTTATATTTACAGATGTTTTACATATATTTTGTTGTTGTTGATACTATTACAAAATAATGGCAAGTACAAGTAATGTACGCCAAAATAAATCGAAAGTGACACTTTTAATAAAATATTCCTAACATAATCCAAAGTAGCATATCGAAATAGGCAGATACGATAAATTGTTGTATTTATAGTTCCCTGTAAATAATCGAAACTGCCACTTTGGACACATAAATATAGTTCAATTACGAAGTAGACTATTGTAAGTCAATTTTCTCGAAAACTACTCATAATTTAAAATTTTTGCTTTCATGTAATAATTTGTTAGGCCAACACAACTGTCTATCCCAATTTTTATAAAGATTCAATCACCCGTTACAAAATTATGCAAAAAATAAACTTTAAATCGCTCTCCTGTAAAGTAGCGTTTTTCAGATTCGATTACTTACCTAGGGACCATCGAAAATGTATAAAGCTTATCTAGTTAACTAAGAAAATATCTGAAAAAGTAATTAGTAGCATCCATCAGCGTGCCAACAGCATAGAAAATAAAAACTTGATAAATATTGTGTAGGCTACTTACCTACTACACAAATTCAAGTTACTTACGAAACAAATTAAAGTTAGCTTAATAATTAGTATACTTAATAAAAACTTAACATTAACTTAAACCTTAAACTTATAAGTAATCAATAATACATAATATTATATTTATTATATTTACATAATATATTTTTTATTTTACACTACACATACACAAACACGTATGTCGATATGATGTATCGATACAATGCATCGATACATCATATCGATATGCATTTATCGATACGCGTCGCGCACTACTTGTATTACTGCAGGACCTGACCGGTTCTTTTGTTTGCGTACACGCAGAACGTACGACTCGAGCGAGCCGGCCCTGGCAGTCCAGTTGGAATCGCTACCCGCGCAACGCATGTTACGTGCGCCGATAAGTTGACCGCTAACCGCTTGCTTTCGATTTAGACTATCAGCTATTCTCTGTACTTACGAGTATATTCATACTTTCGTGTCTTCGGTGCTGTGCGCTATTAACTGTATTATTCGTCGTGTTTATAAATTCCTTCAGTGCTTTCTATTACTTGGAGAATATTGTGTATGTGCAATAAAGACTATTGGAGTGAGTTATCTTTTCTTCATATCACATAAGTACATTCTGGTGACTCCTATCTCCATAATTGCAATAAAATAATGAAGATGCAAAAATAGTTATATTTACTAAAAATGCTTGTGGATTAATAAAATAAAGCAAGTTTACTAAATAAATGCTTTTATTTCATCAACCTTTTACGATTCGATCGATTCCATCTCCACACATCTCCACAGCTTTTGTCTGTCACTATTTTTAACTAATTTCAGTCTGGACCTCATCAGTGCAAACAAATAACAATTGAAACACAAAGACTGCACTATTAATCTTTTTCCTACTTGAAGAATCATCCTTTTGAGAACCAACACTTTGACAAGATGGTTCAAGTTCAATAAGTAGGTACAGCTATCCTCAGTGTTGAATTCCTGGCAGGACTTCTCCAAATTATCCTTACTTTCGATGCAACTTTATGCCAATTAAATGAGCGGTGTATATCAATTTAGATTTTAGATGGAAGCCAGTTTGGATGTTTACTGAAAGAAGCAACGGTTATAGGTTAAGTTCATATTGTGTTCATCAAAAATGAATTTACGGCTATAATCTACAAAATTCAGTGTTTTTACGAGTCTACACATAACATTCATGGAACTTTTTAAATAGTTACGTATGTTTTTACCGGCTTTTATCCATTTCTTTCGTTTTTCAATAAGCCAAGGCATGTGAATACTTCTGGCAGAAAAATAGTGAAATGTTACATCGTTCGATTTGCCTTGATTTTCGGGAATACAACAATGCATTTCAATTCTTGAAAATACTCAAATTTCTCAAGAAATCTTATAATTTTCTGTAGCTTGACTAGAGCTCGACAATAAAATTTTCGCATAAGTTTCGGCTTCTCGTCACTAGTGGCAGTGTCTTCGCTGTGCACGGTCCCTATTTATGTCTATTGTGCTATAGAGTATTGCCGTTCAAAAGAAACTGTTCTAAAAAAAATAAACAGAAATACAAAATCTGAAATTTTAAATATTCATAGATTAATAAAATAAAGCATTTTTCTACATTTTTCCTTCGTCTTAAATAGTATTAAGGCAAATAAATTAGGAAAAAATTATGCCGTACATTTTAATGCAGAGTAAGCAAAGTTCCGTACCATTATAGAGCAAAATTGTGTTTTTTGTATGGAAGCCCCCCTTAATTATTTCTTTTTTAAAATGTTACTATTGATTTTTAAATTAAAAATAAAATTGAGTATTTTGTGAACATTTCAGGTGTCTACCTGTTGCCATTTTGATATGAAGCAAAAAATTGAAAAAAAATCACGTTTGTTGTATGGGAGCCCCCCTTAAATATATATTTTATTTTGTTTTTAGTATTTGTTGTTATAGCGGCAACAGAAATACATAATCTCTGAACATTTCAAATCTCTAGCTATAACCGTTCTTGAGTTACAGCCTAAAGACAGACAGACATCGAAGTCTTAGTAAAAGGTATCCGTTTTCACCCTTTGGGTACGGAACCCTAATAAAACAACTATTTTTTAGAAAAAAATCGATAAATTTCGTTGTATGGCCTTTTCTTACATTTCGTTCTATGGATATTTGCTTGAGGTTTTTTTTTCTCCTACAAACCTTTGGATTAACGAAAATGTACGGCATTATTTTTAATAGTACTTTTGAGTGCTAAAATAATGTTTGGAACCGAAGCCGTACTGTTTCAGATGACCCCCCGGACCCCTGAAAAATAGGGGTTTGTAACCCTCAATTTTTTTCTATAGTCGCTTTATTTTTGTACGGCGTTGCGGAATAATTGATTCGAAGCTGTATCCAAACAGTATGAAACATATGCCGTATAGAATCAAATGACCAAAGAATCATGGCCAAATTTGTATAGGAGCTGGACTCGACTTTTATTTTTGATGTCCCAAAATAAACTATAGTTAGATTTGGTTGTTCTTATGCTCTAAACATAATTCCGTTTGAGAATTATGTCTAAATAGCCACGATTTTTATAATAATTATTAACGTTTACAATTATTTTGAGGTTAGACTTAAGAACTACCTTTTTTCCGACTTCGGGTGTAGCCTACAAGTGTATATTCGGCGATCTCGTTTCTAATTATTTCAATTTTTCCTAGAGTAGGTATTACCCAAAAAATAGAACGAATGCGAATGATCGGCGGCTGTCAGAACATATGAAAGACAACAACGAAACTAAAATATATATTGATCTTTTTTTTGTGGCTATTTATAGACACATTTCTAATGTTTTTCGATGCCTTAAAATATTAGGGAATTTTTTCTACCAATGGCATATCGGGACGCCACCGCCCACCTGGTACGATTTGGCCATTGTTCTTTACCATGGAAATTGGCTGAAAATAAAATAAAAATACCGACTTGTTGGCGCATCATTTTTGTACGGCACTGCGGGCTTTCTTATTGTTTTTCATGTGTCTATCGATGGTAAAAATGCCGTATAGGATCATATGACCAAAATGTACTCACCCTACATGCACTTTTGAATTCTCACCAGCACTCAGTTGGACAGCTTACAAGTGACGGCATAGTGCTAAATCTTATTATTTTATGTTCAATATCGTCCTATATACGTCCCCAGGTGGTTCATATGACCCATCCGTTTTCGACGTGGGCCTGTAGTCTATTAGTAAACATTTGTTAGCAAACATTTAATCACAAATGTTAAAAAATGTTAAAAATGTTTTCACGTTAGAAAATGTTTAGTAAACGTAAGTAAACAAATTATAGCAAAACAAATTATAACAAAATAAAACATATTGTGTTATCTTTTGTTTGTAAACCTTTTATAAAGGACGACGGGGCATGCGGTGAGCCAATGTTATAAAATGTTAGTAAACATTAGTAAACATTTTCTATTAGTGTAGGAGCACTTATAACATGTAACAGTTCCTAACAAAATGTAACAATTGACAACATTTGTTAGTAAATGTTTTTATTTTAGAAAATGTTTACGAACATTTTCTAACGGCGGTGTGGGAGCACCATATGTAAACAAAAGCTGTCGTGTTCCTCTTTCGTCAGTATTTTTAAACAGATATCAGCCGATATTTTTATCATACATTTTGTAATAATTATAACAGGTTGCAATAAAAAACCAAATAGGTAATGTTTATGCCAAAACTTTATTTCAACAATCTTTTCTTATGCTAGTAAAGGCTTAGGTAATATTTACAAGGCTTCAACATACGGCAAGGTAAAAAATATCGTATCAGCTTATAGCATTGACTCCAATATGATTATCACAAACATGATACACTTAAGTCCATACACGATTAACATACTTAGGTATTGACTATGTAAATTTAAGTATAAAATATACAACCATCTCCTAAACTACCTTATGTACGCCTGTTTTCACCAAATGCTTTCTAACGTTTGGTGTCTTCTAAGGGCTATTAAGGGTACCTTATATTATAAGACACCTTATGTCTTAGGTAAACATAAGATCTCTGAAGATTTCACCAGAATTTATATAACACCTTAGTTCTGGACTTTGTCACACATAGATGTTTAAGAATATGGTAGAATACAGTACGCACAGAATGAAATTTCAAAGTGCTGGTAAAATGATTTGTCTTAGTAGATAATAATAATATCATGTAACATAACCCTAAAAGACCATTAGGAAAATTTTGCGATAGAATGTAGTTGGTGAAAACGGGCATTACACTTTCGTTTTATTATAGCTAATAAATAACCAATGACTACAAGTTAACAAGTTTGTTCAGATATTTACCCTATGATAATGATCCGTACTTGATTATCGGATTTGTCAAAGCTAAAATAAGTTGGGTTTTGAGATTATAATGATTATTATCTTAAAGAAGTTACCACGTACAAGACTTCTATTTATTAAGATTGATCTGTTATAAGAATAAATTGAATCTTAACACAAACTACTGCTCAGTCCAAAAGCCCAAGCAAGTCTTTTTAAAATAGGCATTCTAGAATAATTATAATTGATTTGCCTATTATGTTATCCAACTTAGTATAAAAAAGAAGGCTTGTACTTGGCTTCCATTATGTCTTTGCTCGTTTAGAATTGAAGTGACATAAATTGGGTTATTCAGTTTTCTTTACAGAATAACTTAAAATTAATGTTATTCTAAATTTTACATTAAAGGTTTATTCGTAAGAATTTTTTGACTGGTCATTTAAATTCTTAACGAGCATTTGTGTATTGCAGTTATAATTAGCCATAAGCTATTCAAAATAAATAAAATACATTTACTAAAATAAATAAATAAAATGTAGGGATTTCTTAAACATGGAACTGGAATGGGCACAACTTGTTAGCATGAACGCAATATAATGAAGCCATTATGATCTGCTTAATTAAATAAGTAGCACTGATACATATCACCTCAGAATATATTACCAAATACAAAACAAATATCATAAAACTCTCCTACCTAATTATAACGATAGTAACAAGTAGATACACGTACATCTAATGAAAATATTAAATCTCACTTAGGCCCGATGCAATCGGCGGCCGAGCGGCGTATATGTGAACGATATTAGCGTCAAGGACAGATAGAGCGAGATGCAATTTAACGCAGGCTTGACGCGAGAGACATTAAATATGTCTGTCTCTTTCCTGCGATATGTGCTAATAGCGCAGCGGGGCCGCTTAGCCGCCGAATAGAAATCAGGCCTCATATCTTGTTAAATAAATGTAGACTAATCTCACAAGTTAAATAATGAAATCGCACTTCGAGTAACACTTCTCACACGATCACCCATCGATACAATTCGCTAAACTAAATAGGTACAATTTAGATGAGCAATTAGAAATTTTATAAGTTAGTCGTATAATTTACTTAGATAATGGAATAATACTTACGTTTAGTGAAGCGAAAAATCAGAGATTAATCTATTCCGAAAGATTTGTTTACGTTCATATTACCCTAGAATTGCTGTTCATTTTAAACCTAACCTAAATAAACTGCGAGTTATTAGCTAATAAAATTGTTCTCGGAAGTGTTAAAAGCGAAGATAATGACTCCCTTGATACGCTACAATGTAGCGTAACGTACACTACGACGCGAATAATTTATTTATATATTTTCATAAATATAGCACCAAACTGCGCGGCCCGCCGCGAGCCGCCATCTACACGGTATCGCTTGTATCGGAAATATTTTGACATATTGGCACATGGTCGGCAGTGACGCCGCATTCGTTGTCGTGACCGGTAATAAATTAATTAAATTATAAATGCAAATAATGGCAATATTTTTCGATATCGGTGTACGTCGACCGAGCGACGGCGACGCACCGTATACGCCCCGCCCCCCCGAGCGTCCGACGAACGTCTATGCGAACATTCCCGCAGCGGATGATCGGTGCACCTAGCCTAAATCTTTAAGACGATACACTGGAATGATACATTGTCAAGAATGTTACGTTCGTGAAGTACAATTTTAATAAATAAAAACAACAGCTACTCAACAAAACTACGACTCGAAACTACACCTACCATAACATTTAAAGGACTTAGCAGTAGTCGGAAATATATTTAGAGAGCGACGAGGGAACGCTCGCATAGACCGTCCGGTCGGGCCGGCTCCCCGCTTTAAACTTACTGAATTCGTATCTAATATTGTTCCCGAGCTGGTCCCACCCATGACGATGGCTTGTAAACGTGCACTTTGCGATGCGACCTCCCCGCGTCTCCGGCGGTCGCCATATCGGAGCGCTAGCAACCTGCACCTGCACAAGACTGGAATGTCGTTAATGAATTGGGAATTAGCTATCCATGAGGAGACTTTGAACGTTGTGCTTCCGTCGAACGATTCCCTCGGCGAGAGGCACGAGCGCTTCCCCTAAATTTTAGTCCACGGGCGGAATGCAGAATCCACAACTATGTTGAGTATTATACGATTAATATACTTTCATTATATACATAAGTAGATACGCCTCGGCGACTTGAATCGATCCGAGCCGACCTCGGCCCGACTCGACGAACGCTTCGCACTCATACTTACAATAAACACTACGTTATACAACTAGCGACATTCATATCGATAATTAAGTACCAGTAATTAAATAGTGAGCGTCCAGTCCTCGCCGTGCGCGCAGCGCGCAGGTATTCCTCTATACTCTAATATTACGTAAGTCACTATCTCGGAAGAACTAGACACTTCATTCAGACTAGCGTTTGTCCCACTGCTAATTTCACTCGGATCGACCGCGACAGTTTCTCTCTAGAGCCGGAGCCGGGTCTGGCGGGGGGCCGCGGGTCAGGTGGCGTCGCCGTACTCTATCCTGTCCCACGAGTAGTGCTCGTGCACGGGGCGGGGGGCGGGGCGCGCGAGCACCGCGCCCATCACGGGGTCGCACTGCTGCATGTTGCTGCGACTGAACCGGTTCGGCTCCGCGCCGCTCGTGTACGTGTCGTAGGGGTCGGCGTCCGTGCACATCGTGTCGAGGCCGAAGTGGCGCAGGTCGAAGTCGGCGCCGCCGTAGTCCGGGGCGGGGAACACGAGGTCGGCCATGTCGTCGAAGCCCATCCTCGTGTGGTCGGGCAGGTCGGTGCGCTCCGGCGGCTCGTCGACGTCCATGGCGGGCGCGGCGTCGCAGGCGGCGAACATGTCGTACAGGTCGTCGCGGCCGGGCGAGGCGGGGAAGGTCGCGTCGAACTCGTCGCCCGCCAGCAGCCGCTCCACGTTGAGGTCGGCGTCGTCCCGCCCGTTCGTCGCGTCCAACTCCGCCCGCCCGAGGATGTCGTTCAGCTCCTGCTGCGCGCTCTCCGCGTCGCCGGCGGGCGCGTAGCTCAGCAGGCCTCCGCCCAGGAGGTCCGCGGGGGCGAAGCCGCCGTCCAGCGAGTCGGTCGCCGCGCCGCCCGTCGGCAGCTCGCCGGACTTCGCGATTATCTCGAGGACGTCCTCGATCTCCTCGTTCAAGCTGGCATCGGTCGCAGGGGGCGGCGCCTCCCGCGGGGCGGGCGGCATCGGCGGCGGTGGGGGCGGCGCCGGGGCCGCGCGCTCGGCCTCGAAGGGCGTCGACGAGACCAGGGCGATAGGGACGATCTTGATCTCCCCCCCGTTGAGGAGCAGGGCCGTGTTGGCGGCGGGAGGGGCGGCGTCCGGGCGCAGGTCGGCGCCGGGCGGCGAGGCGACGGCGACGACGCGGACATACTGCGGCGCGGGGAGCGCGGCGGGCGCGGCGGGGCGACTGCGGCGCTCGTGCGCGTCGATCTGCGCCTGCAGCTGCGTGATGTGCAGGTGCTTCTGCAACAGGCGGCGGCTCTGCGCGCCGGCGGCGTGGCCGGCCGCGTCGCGCCGCGCCGCCTCCAGCTGCCGCCGCAGGTCCTCCAGCTGCCGCTTGAGCTCGCGGATCTGGCGCGACTGCTCGCCGATCTGCTGCGACTGCGACTGCACGATGTCGTCCGGCTGGTCGGAGTCGGCGCGCGACTCGGGCGAGGCGACGGACATCGGCGAGCGCGGCGGCTCGTCCTTGACGTCGGAGTTGAGGCGCAGGCGGTCGATGAGCTGCGTCTTGGGGCCGGAGACGGGCAGGTTGCGGCGCTTGCACTCGGCGCGCAGGTCGGGCACGCGCATGTCCTCGTAGCGGGCGGCGGAGGGCGGCGGCTGCGCGGGCGCGGGGGCGGCGGGGTCGGAGCTGTCAGAGGCGACGGAGGCGGCGGGCGAGGGCGGCCACATGAGCTGCAGCAGGAGCTGCTGCTGCTGGAGGAGCAGGTCGTACGGCGTCTCGGCGGCGTCGGGCGGTGAGGGCGCCTTCTGCGCGCTCGGCGGGCCCTTGTACTCGTGAAACTTGAAGCGCGACCGGCACGGTTTGCTCTTCTTGCAGCGGGACTTCTTGTCCTTGCCGGGGGCGGGGTCGCCCTCGCTGGTGGCCTTGAAGGCGACGGTGCCGCTCTTGACGGCGGATTCGATGTTCTCCTCGGTGTGGAGGATGTTCTTCTGTATGAGCTCGAGCGGGCCGGGCCGGTGCGACAGCTGGTCGTTGAGCTGGTCCGCGAGGAAGGCCTTCTTCAGCATCCGCTGGCGCTCTGCCAAGCTGGGGTCCACGTGGCATTCCTGAAAACAATATCATCATTATTCATAAATAATTTATTATTTCTTCTGTATTATAATAATATTATGTATTAAAAATATACAATGTGTCCCGATACCGGTGTCCGATCCTTTAATGTCATGTAGTATGGCATATTTTACCGATAATTTAGCTCCCAAATTTTATATTTCTCTCACGGGTATAAAGTGGCAGCCATTTTAGTTTTTCTCGGGCTTTCACACTAATCTGACCAATACTTCTCATGTAAATATCCTATGAAGATAAAATTAATCTATTTCTGTGGTCTCATTTGATGGCTTAACTTATGGAGTACGCTTACACAGGCAATATGTTATTCGTGGAATTAAATATAGAAAAACCAAATTTTTAGGAAAAAAAATGTATTTTTTAATACATGGCTTTTTGTGAGAAATTTAGCGCAAACTGGTTATTTTTTATTTTAAAAAGGTAGAGGAGGTTTTCATCTTAAATAAATTCTTTATTTACATTCTCTAAGTCAAATAGTTTAGAAGTTACAACGATTTTCCTATGAAGTGTTGGTCACATTACTATGAGAGCCAGAGAATATTTTTTTTTCAAAACTTATAGAAAAAAATATTTGATAGCAATTTTGTCGATAAAATTTGCCCTACATCATAACCTTATAGGCACGGACACCGGTGTTGGGACACATTGTATCCTAAATCACATTATTCATCACATCATAATATCACATTGACTTATCAATTTTTGGAACAAAGTTCCTTATCGCACATTGCGAAAGGGGGCTAGACAAAAAGTTGTAACGACACAAAAGAGTCGTGTCATGTCGCACACGAAAATGTGTGTCGCGTGTTTCTCTCCATGTCTCTCTATTTCTCTCTCGCATTGAACAGTGTGGTGTAGCGACGATTTTTTTTGTTGAGTGTATACAGGTTTTTCGTACATAAGAAATAACTTAGTTCCATCCGAGTGTCCCTTGACACCTCTCAAGTTTTAATATTATGTTATGGCTAGAGGTGAAAACTCCGGAATGTTTCCGAAATTTTGGAAGTTTTCGGGAAAGTTTCAGGAAGTTTACTCGAAAACTTCCTAATAACTTCCAAATTTGGAAGTTTTGAAAACTGTTATTTATCTTATAAAGACAGTTGTGACGTTTAGTTTTGAACGCAAATGACTTGTAAAATTTTTATAGTTTTGATAAAATACTTTCTGGCAAATTATAGGTATGGATATGAAAGCAGATTTGTCCAAGTTATTATTCAGTCGCATGATTCGGATAGTTGTTATAAAATTTATCTTAATTCTTAGATAACATTATTTTCAAACATAATTTATATTGCTCAGGATTGACTTTGCTTTACAGTTTTAAATTTTTTATATTATTTTTCTTTGAAACCGTGTATAAAATAGTATTTTTTTATAAAAACTAGAAGAGTTTTCTAGTAGTAATACAGAAACCTTGTTAAAATATGGAATAATTTACGAGCTTTTTTTAAAGTAACTTTACGTACCTATAGCCCGCTATTTAGGAGCGAATTAACGGTTAAACTTCTTTCTAAAGTCAATCAGCTGATTTGCTCTAACCCGACTAGTAATTTTTTATTATTACCTATTATTCGTGACGAGTCGAGGGTCTTTGTATAGACCAAATTTTTGGTGACACTTCGAAGGAGTGACGAGTATGGGGTTTTGTATGGAACTAAACTTTTTAGTTTTTTTCCTGAGGTAAATTGTTTAGATTTTAGGTAGGTACAATCATGCCTGGTAAGTTTTTATTCACAAATATACGGCATATTTTGAAAATTTATTTTATTCGTTATTGTCATAATTATATTTTATACGTTTCAAAGAAAAATAATATAAAAATCGAAAAGTATCAAGCAAAGTCAATCCTGAGCAATATAATATTATGTTTGAAAATAATTTAATCCATACTAAATAATTATAATTACTTATATAATAAATGCGAAAGTGTGTCTGTCTGTCTGTCTGCCCCGGGAAAGGACATAAAATACTTTTTTTCCCAGAAAAATGTACGGTTCCCACGCGATAAACGAGCTTTGGCGCAACGGAGTTGCGGGTGTCATCTAGTTTAAGATAAATATTTATGACAACTATCTGTATCATCCGACTGAATAATAACTTGGACAAATCTGTCATACCTATAATTATACCTAAAGTATGTTCAATTTGATCAAAACTATAAAAAGTACCTACTTTTAGTGTTATTTGCATTAAAAAATAAATGTCACAACTGTCTTTATAAGATAAAATATGTCAGTTTCCAAAACTTCCAAATTTGGAAGTTTTCAGGAAGTATTCCTTAGAAAAGGAAAATTTCCGGGGAATTTTCATCTGTAGTTATGGCGCGCATAAAAGGAAACTCAGGAGAGACTTTAAAGCATAGTATTCACTTATTTTTAACTAACCTAATGTCTATGTATTTTATTTCTTTCAATTCTGTCTATAGATGTTAGATTATAATTTATTCTATCTTGTATATATCTAACTCACTTGCTCAAGTATATGTCGTCGCTCCAACTCATCTCTGGCCGGCCGTCGCTGGATCTTGGCCTTCAGTATGTCACCAGTCTTCGCTCGGTTCAAGCTCGTCAGCTGCTTGAAGTACGTTGGAGGTGTCTTCAATGCTGTAAAACACATACAATCATAGTTTCAGTTAGTTAAATAATGTTTGTAACAGCTAGGCTATACTAAATTTAAATTAAAAATGCTGCTTCAATATCCGTATCCATTACTTCCATATTTAACATTATAAATGCGAAAGTGTGTCTGTCTGTCTGTTACCTCTTCACACCCAAACCGCTGAACCGAATTTGCTGAAATTAGGTATGAAGATACTTTTGAGTCCTGGGAAATGACACTATTTTACGACAGCCAAAAAAATTAACATCTCAGGAGTCAGGACGATCTACGAAGGATTGGGAACTAAGAGGACCCCTCCCCTGTACATGCTGATTAATTTAGTGTTCCTCCAAAAAAAAAAAAAATTTTGTAGATGTACCTTGAACACAAAATGTTTGCGTTGCATTAATTATATATTAACTAGCTATATGACCGAGCTTCGCTCGGTATTAAAAAAATTCAAAAAACACACATAAAATGACATTTTATGAAAATGATATATATATATATATATATATATATATATATATATATATATATAATAAAATTCTCGTGTCACAATGTTAGTCCACGAACTCCTCCGAAACGGCTTTACTGATTTTTACCAAATTTTATATGCATATTCAGTAGGTCTGAGAATCGGTTACTGGGTACTTTATATATTGATTTGTTGAATAAATAATAGTAAATTATTACAACCTGAGACGACGGCGACCATTGTTTGTGCAATGTTTGTGCGACGAGATAGCGATCGACGTTGCCATGGCGACATACTTATTTAGTCACTTCAATAAAATAATATGGGCGAAATACTTTATATTATGGCAAAGCAACGTTTGCCGGGACAGCTAGTATATATATGTCACCGCAAGATTGTAAACACCGCGAGATTGTAATATGACGAAGTGATGGATTGTAAACAAACAGTTTTCCGGTGATTTTAAATTAATTATTTCGTATTTAAAATAACTTCAATTGCCTGAATATTTGATGTATAACATTGAATAAAATGTAGATATATTTAAAGTGCAGTTTGAATTATAAATTAGGTTAATTTTAATAACCGAACATTCAAACAGCACTTTAATTATATCTTAATTTTATTTTATGTTATACATCTCATACCATTTGGCATTATTAAAATTTAAAAAAAAACACATGGTTATAACCACGTGTTTTTTTTTACTTTCTGAAAAAATAGTTACCAAAGGACAGAGTCGTGTACCAAAAGAAAATACTAAAGCTGCCTATAAAGAGTCAAATGACGAGATTTGTGGTAATGCTAAAATATTGTCACCGGAAACATCTGCGAATCAATCATCTACCCCTTCAAAACCATCGTCACCTAAGCATATTACGAAAAGCACTGTTAACGAATCAGTTGCCGAGAAATGTGTTGATGACGACAAGACTAAAACAGGAAATTATACGTCACAAATTTCATTTGTTTTCAGGTCGCTAAGAAAAGAAACAGTTGTTTAATATCACAAATTCATTACTATAAATACAAACTAAAATAAAATATACAAATATATACGGTTATTTAATTGACTTGCTTGTACTTTAGTATTCGATTACTACATTTTAAACTATCTTAAAACACTTTAGCTAATTTAACCAGATCATGTATTACTTTGGCCCGCCATCTAATTATACTAAAAAATATTTTTTAGAGTTTAAATATTTTGTAGTAAATTTACTATTTATTTATATATTTTTTTTGTTTTACTCTATTTTTTGTGTTTAAATATTTAGTAATAAAATTACTTAAAAAAAATTTAAAACAAAAAAAAAATTTTTTTGTTTAAATATTTTGAAGTAAATTTTTGTGTAGGAACCTAGGTAATTACTATCTTAAACTGAAAAATAACTCAAACATGTTAAATATTTTCGTATGAGAAAATGATTTTGGAATTACGTTTGTATGTTTCTCATACAAACGTAATTCCAAAATCATTTCGTAATTCGTAATTTCGTAATTTCGTAATCAAACGTAATTCCAAGGGTACCCGGCCTCTTAAGGCGCTATATCGAAAGTAATTTTACCGCAAGGGCAATTTTATACTTAATTTGTATGACTATAAAGTCGTGAATACGCTGCGGCCAGAAGCTATCGGCTCGCTCGGAAAACATGCGAAAAAACGTAATTATAATCATTTAAAAATTAAATTAAGAAATTTAAAAAATCAGCTGGTATTTTATTCTTAACGTCCAAAATGAACCAACATGATCTGGTTAAATTAGCTAAAGTGTTTTAAGATATTTTAAAATGTAGTAATCGAATACTAAAGTACAAGCAATTCAATTAAATAACCGTATATATTTGTATATTTTATTTTAGTTTGTGTTTATAGTAATGAATTTGTGATATTAAACAACTGTTTCTTTTCTAAGCGACCTGAAAACAAATGAAATTTTTGACGTATAATTTCCTGTTTTAGTCTTGTCATCATCAACACATTTCTCGTCAACTGATTCGTTAATAGTGCTTTTCGTAATATGCTTAGGTGACGATGGTTTTGAAGGGGTAGATGATTGATTCGCAGATGTTTCAGGTGACAATATTTTAGCATTACCACAAATCTCGTCATTTGACTCTTCATAGGCAGCTATAGTACTTTCTTTTGGTACATGACTCTGTCCTTTGGTAGCTATTTTTTCAGAAAGTAAAAAAAAAACACGTTATTATACCTTATAATATAATTTATTAAGTCATACTTTTTTAGTCAAAGAAAATTTTGAGAACAGAAGAGAAAAAAGAGAAGAATAGTTGACTGCATAATTCTATCAAATCAAATAAAATTTTTGTAAAACATGTTTATTTATAATTTTACCTAAGGTTTGTCTTTGTTATCATTGTAAGAGTGGAACCTTCTGAAACAAAGCTTGCGTGAAGGCTCCAGTTGTAATAGTTTAGAAAACCTTTATGCTTAGTTCCTAAAAATATATAATTTTTATATCTATTATACTACATATACTCATATTAAGATATTTAGTTAACCATTTTTAAGTAATTTATTAAAAAACTAACCTTCTGTCCCTGCGTCACCCGGAAAAAATAAATTTTCCCTTACGAAAAGCTATTTTCTGGCGGTAAAAAGTAGTCTTTGTTACTCAGGGATAATGTAGCAATCTAATGGTGAAATATGTAACTTTAAAGTCAGTTTTGTAGTTTTTGAGTTTATTCGTTACAAAAATACAGACACAAATATACAAAGGTTTCCTCTATTTTTTATGTTATTTGTATAGACTAGAGGACGCCCGCAACTCCTTTCCCGAGACTCAAGGTATCTCCATGCCAAATTTTAGCAAAATCGGTTCAGCGGTTTAAGCGTGAAGAGGTAACAGACAGACAGACATATTTTGCATTTATAATATTAGTAACTTATTAAGTAATAAGTAAAGTAAGTATAGTAAGCATGGAAGTATGAAAGTATGGACAGAATATTCATTTAACGTTACGTACCTATCCTTTTCTAATTAATGAAAAAAAATAGTACCTATATTTACTATAGCAACCTACTGCAGACTACATTAATACAATTAGGTGTTAATTTAAATAAACATTACTACAGTGTAGATTAAAATATTTCAGTTATATTATAATAATAACAACAACTACTATAACTATCAACTAAGAATCAGTATTTCCTTAACTTTTTGTAGGAATTGTTTAATTTGAAATGAGGTTTCGATGATTCCTTGTTTTCTTTAAGCTGAAATTTACTTTCAGATACTTTTTTTGTTGTGATGAGAGATGCCGTCAAATGTATTAAAACGATAAGACGTAGTAAACACAGAAATAAAGTCTTAAGAATCATGTTGTTCATGGGCCAAGACTATAACGGGCTAGTAAACGTTTATAACCACGAAAAAGGGCCCATTTTATACGCATACTTTTGCTTATAATACACTCATTATAGTAGACTTGCCTAGCACTACTTAGACTAATAATACACTTATTGTTGGACGACGCAGAACTATTTGCTCCCGTGAAATTCACTGAGCATTTAATAGAACCAGGCAGACCTTACGTACTCCATGCTTCTACCACTAGCTACTTACTTTAGACATTTGTGAATTGTATTGTGAGGTTGATGAAAAAAATTAAATTAATGAAAGGTAAGTTAATCTATATTAAATGTATACGCAATATACGTATTAAGTAATACGTAACAAGTAAGTATTTCGCACGTGTACATGCATACATGTTTGAATGGCAAACGCGCAAGTATTTCCGTTGAAGTATATTGTGTTTTACATCTCAATTTTTGTTCGCCCATTAAACACGGCGTATTTACTAAGTTGTGCTTAAAAATAATATTAGTCCTAACAGCATTCAAAATGGCCTTGAAGGTGCAATAAATTTTTAAAAGCCCAGATGGACATCACGAAGAATACTTTGGACACTAATAAATAGTTTTCAAGAAACCTTTATATAGTAATTAAGACTATAACAACATTCGAGAGCCCGCAATAATACCAAAACTACTGTAGAACTAAATAATTCACTTATAATTGGCACATCAATCATCAAGTAACAAGGTCAAATGGTACTAAATGCATTTCGTTCTATAAATTACTATTACTGGCGTATGACCTTATAGCGGATTTAAAATTACTTCTTGTAGTCTATTACAAGTGTAACTGACTGGAGCAAGTCTTCTCAAGTACCTATATTTACACCGGTGAAACACTTGTATAGGCCATCTTAGCCTTTACTGCGCCTATAATATCGTTCTAGAACAGGTCTACTACAAACCCAAACAAACTCCGTGTAACCTGTTATAAGCTTAGTAGTAAAAGTAAAACCTGGAACCATTAAGAAAGAGTTACAAGTGCTGCAAGCCTATAAACTGTGCACTATAGGAGAACTTTGTTACTTGGGTGATACAGTAATCAATGTCTGAAGTCCATTTATAAAGTCTTGAATTTAGCATTATTTTCGCTATTGTCACTTTGATTAAACAATCTTTATTCGATTAAAATATCTGACATTACAGAAACTATAAAAAATATATAGGTAAAAATGATTAAAACGCAGCATTTTCCTCTTATCAGTAGACACTTTTGACTTAACAATATCTTTATTAAAATGACTAGAGGACCTTTTCGCTTAACCGCCATAGCATAACTTTTTAGAGTAAGCAAATATTGCTGATGCGCCATAGTAAACAATATGAGCTAATGGAATAATCGCTAAAGTGTTATTCATGCTCCAAATAAGTAATGGAAAAATAACTTAAGCAACATAGGTGTAAAAAAGACCGTTTTGAGCGTCGTTCAGCGAAAAGATTTATAAAATAATGCCAATTTTCATTTTGCTAACTGACCACAAAATTACTCTGATTGCTTTGAAACCCCGATCATTCGACGCAGAAAAATCTGCTGATTCCAAATATATGTATAACTCAATATGAGCAAAATGGCGCTTCAGCGACTTTTCCATTCCAGTGACGATATGTATATCTCATTACCAGATTTGTAACATTTCTGAGGGTCCTATAGTATTACGTCAAAAAGGACAGTTTTTTATAATAGATAATAAATAAAAAAAATAGCGCCTTAAGGGAGCGTTCAATTATTACGTAACGCAATTATTTATGATTATTTATACAGTATGCGCCATCCTTCACCCTGTGTAACCATAATATTTTATGTACCCACGTAATTTTAAACGTTACATACAATTTTTAACTATTTTTATTTGATGTATCATAAAAGAAAACTACATTTTTTCCTTAAAAAATATGACGTTACAACACGATTTTCCTTCCTCCCTTCTAATGCATCTTAATGGTTAAAACCCCCTCATAGACTGCACTGCATAATATTTAAACGCTCCTAATAAAAATGATTGCATTTTTGTGCTACAGACCCTGGCATTTACAACCAACAACGAAAACAAAATGCATAACAATTTGCAGTAAATAGAAAGAGAGCGAAATAACGTCACTAGCCTATTGGCTTTGGTTATGACTTATGAGAGAAAGAGATGCATATAATTTACTCACGTGGCATAATCCCCTGCTCCACCAGCTCGTTGATTGGCCGCCTCATCATCAGCTTCACTTTCAATGCTGAAGAAAAAAAAACACATTAGACAACAATCGAAAACGTCTAGATACTCTACCTGACTCTATATTATAGAGTAGATTAGTCTAATCTATGTTATAGAGTCTATAACATTATAGAGTGTTTGTATATGTTTCCTAAAGTTTTTTGGCTGAAGTACGTCTGATTGGCTAATGTCAAAATATTAATCAATCTACAACGCTGTTAGACCGATAGGACTAGTAGTCCATTGAAATGTTACAATTTTAGGACCGAATATTGCATTTACTAGAGGACGCAATTTTATTTTTGGAATATATTGCGGGGCTCAATAGAAGCTTAACCTCAAGTTTGTGGGGTCGCCACTCTTGTCCCCCGGCCGCCATCTTGAAAAAAGGGGTGACAACACTATTTTCGTGATATTTCGGAAACTATAAGTCTTACAGAAAATTTTTAAGAACATATTTTGTTGCAAATTATTTTGCCTACAAATATAATTATATAACTTTTTACCCTAAATTAAAAATTTAAAAAGTTATGAAGGAAAAAGTGATATATTTTTTTAAAGGTTTATTATCGCTCTTTAACTTTGTTTAATACATTTTTACAAAAAAATTACCTAAGAACAACCTTGTTAATGATCTTTTGAGAAAAATATCCCCCAATCCCCCCGATCTCATGAAATTAATTTTCTGCAGATGCAAAGGAAACTGTGAAGGCATGTGTGTGTGCCTGCAGAAAAGCAGACCTAAAATGCTCTACAGCAGTGTTTCCCAAGCTTGTCGGGACCCCGACCCATCTACAAGAAAGATTAAAGTTCGCGGCCCACCTTGTGTAATGAAGACAAAAAAGCAGTGGTATGTTGCTACCGCAGCATTTACCCGTCAATTCTTATCGTAATTCACCACCATATTATCATCATCGTCAGCCTTACTTCCTTACAATTACGTTTGCGTTCGAATGTTCCGCCCCCGTCCCGCACGCACCCACGACGACGAACGAACGAGTAAAATGACAATCGAACGAGTGAGACAATCGTTCTATAATAGTTTCAGGGCCCACCAAAATCTACCCGCGACCCACCAGTTGGTCGCGACCCACACTTTGGGAAATACTGCTCTACAGTATGCCTGCCATTCTGTAAAGCTTTTCAGGCCTGCTCTTCTGCAGCTACAGTCTACAGTATGCCTACTACACTACATAAATATATGCAAACTATATTATAGTATGCCTACTATACTAGTCTGCACATGCCTACTATACTATAAAGCATTTCAGGCCTGCTTTTCTGCAGCCACACATGGTTCCACAGTTTCCTTTGTATCTGCAGAAAATTAATTTCATGGGACCGGGGGATCTTTTTCTCAAAAGATCATCTACAAGGTTGGTCTAAGGTATTTTTTTTTGTAAAATGTGTTAAACAAAGTTAAAAAGTGATAATAATCCTTTTCAAAAATTTTTCACTTTTTAGCTTATAACTTTTTAAATTTTTAATTTAGGGTAAAAAGTTATATAAACGTATTTGTAGGCAAAATAATTGGCAACAAATTATATTCTTACAAATTTTTTGTAACACTTATAGTTTCCAAGATATCACGAAAATAGTGTTGTCACCCCTTTTTTCAAGATGGCGGCCGGGGGACAAGAGTGGCGACCCCACGAACTTGAGGTTAAGCTTCTATTGAGCCCCCCAACATATTCCAAAAATAAAATTGCGTCCTCTAATAAATGCAAAGCAAATGTAACATTTCAATGGACTATAGGTTTTTTGGTTTCAAAAATTCTAAAGTTTCTAATTTTTTGCGTATAGTTTTGGGACCACTAGGTAAACCTAAAAAATGATTTTGTGTCATTTTGGTCGACAGCTTCCAGAGATATTTAGGGATTTTGATTTTTGGTCGCTATAGGCTGAAAAAAATATTAAAGTTTAAAATTTAGGTTTTGGGATATTGCTAGGGCAGTAACTGTAGTAGTAACTGATGTGCAGACACGTTTTGTGTCAGATTCATCCACGGGTTTCCCAGTAATTAGCAAATATTAGAAACGTCGCCTAATTGCGTCGAAAAAATATTAGAGTTTGTAAAAACGGTATAATATGGTTTAGTTTGTTGATGTCTGATACTGTTAAAGTTTTGTGTCATTTTCATCCACGGGCTTTGAAGAAATTTATATTTTTGCTTTCAACATCCCGCAAAAGCTACAAAAAATAATTAAAGTTTTTAGAGTTTACATATTTACAATTAAAAGGTCTATGCAAACCACATTTCAAAATTTAGTTCCATTTCAGCCCCGATTTTAAGAGAAATTGACGGATCAAGTAAAGCGAAATTGATTTTTATACTTGTTAATAGGCCACAAACTATTTTATTTTTAAACATAGATATAACATCATATCTTGAAGGGCCTGTGTAAGAGAAAATACGATATTTTATAATTTTGCGATGGAAAAGAAATAAAAAAAAATGCATCTTATTTTCACAAATATTCAACTTAATTTCGAAACTTAAAGCTTAGTCAATATTTTAATACTTACTAAAATTTCTACCATTATGATTTATTTTAATTACTTACAGCAGATTTTAAAAAGTTTATGTATTATTTTAAGTTGTTGAAGAAAAACTACTTACTACGTAATCCGCATAAAATCCTTTTTAGTGTTCACTGTTCGATGATATTTTGAATTTTATTCTATTTGTAAAATAAAACTGACAAATTGGTTGGAGTACCTTTGCAAGTAGGGTTGCCATCAGGCGTTTGGACAAAGATAAGTAGTTTTTTTAATACGTCATAAATCATAAGCCGCAAATCGCAATTTACCTATTAAGTTTTACGGTCAAAGCGGCGCGTCCACTGGATCGGAGCGTACGCATCGGCATTTCATCATTTACGAAATGCCGATGGGGTGCGTCCACTGCATTCGGATTCATCATAGGCAATTTAGTTATTTTTAGTCCGTCATAGCCTGTTAACATGCATTTGCATTATAGAGGATAGTGGCGAGGATATTGTTGTAACTAGCTGTATTTTATCAGAAGAGGAAAAGAGAAACAAGAGAAAACGAAATTCATTATTTCCCAATTTCATCCCAAATATTGCCTCTCCTCAGTTGGTTATGATGATGTTGAAGTTTTAGACTATAAAGTTCTTCATATTTTTCTACAAAAGTAATTAAAATATCGTCATTTATCGTGAATAAGTATCTATGTATAGCCGTCGCTTCGTCGCAAACACACAAACAAACCTTCGGAATCCGAATGACGCGTTCTCTGCGGAAGACGTCTTCGTCATAAATACCGGTCAGTATCCAGTGGACGCAGTACCATATAAATCAATACAAAGTAACAAATCCGTACGCTGCGTACGCTCCGATTCCGATCCAGTGGACGCGCAGCTTAAATTAGACCTCAACGCGACGCGTAGATGCATACTTCTAAATTTGTATGGTTTTGACAGATCAACTACGTGAGACTTTTTTTATAAAATAAGGAGGCGAACGAGCAAACGGGTCATCTGATGAAAAGCAACTTTCATCGCTCATTGACACTCGCAACATCAGAAGCGCTGCAGGTGTGTTACCGGCCTTTTAATAGGGAATAGGGTTAGGGGTCCCTCCCCTAACCTATAACCCTATTCCCTCTAGGGTTGTAGGGGATTGGGCCTCCGGTAAACTCACTCTTTCGGCGAAACACAGCGCCTGTTTACTCTGTTTTTAATTATTAAAATCAGTCAAACTATTTAAATGTGGAACCCAGACACGTTTATGGAATTGACACGCATTGTTTCTCCCATGGACCTATAAAAAAAGGCGGACGGAGTCCCACCATACACAAAACTGTGTCCTTCAGAGTCGGCCAGCTGACTGTATGTACTATGTACACGGTCCGCACGCACACATTATTATGCTACGTTTTGATGCTTGCCGAGCCACGGCAAGCCTCCACAAGCCACAAGCCTCCACAAATCTCGCTTTGCATTTGTAAGTCGTTTTCAGTTTCAGTCGCTCGTGAACGCTTCAGTGTATTACGTACATCCAAGCATGGCGGACACCGAACTTGTGTCGGCTATTACGTTTGGTTTCCTATTATTTTAATGCTCTTATAACCAAAAGTATCATCACATAATATTCTATTAATTAAAAAGATAAAACCGACTTCAAAATTGTACGTAATTGAGAATTAAAATCCCAATCTCAAAAACTACTGAACCGATTTTGATGAAACTTGCACTGTTCCCCAAGTTAAACAATACCTAGTATAATAAAAAAACAACTCAAATCGGACTTGTAGTTCCGGAGATATGCGAACACAAACATAAAAACATACATAAACTTTTGAAATTTGGCACATTTGTTCAGACGCTGATATAGGCTAACATATACAGAAATTGGGCAATTCTGAAAATATTACATACATACGGGTCGAATTGATAACCTCCTTTTTTGAAGTCGGTTAAAATAAATTAATAAACAATAGAACTTTATATCTTTATGGTTAACATCCCTGGGGTTCCAGATACACGTTTCGGTTTGGTAATATTCCAAAAACGATAAACTCTCTTCGTTTGACCAGCCACTCATTTTGTGCATGACGTGCGTTCGTCGCGAGATCACAGCGGCTACTAAGCGCGAGCCAACGTGTGAGCACGTCGCAAACGTTTGCCGCAAATGCCCTTTGATCTCTGTCCAAAAACCGACACTACTCCCGATCGTCTACAAGCGTCCGCAATCTCACGCAAGCCAAACCATTTTACCTGTTTTCACGCTCGGGCTTGTGGAGGCTTGCCGTGGCTCGGCAAGCATCAAAACGTAGCATTACGCAAGTCCATACCATTTGACAGGCGTCAGAATATGTGCGTGGCCGACTCTGAAGACACAGTTCTGTGTATGATAAGACTCCGTCCGCCTTTTTTCCTACGTTCATGGTTTCTCCCACTAACTACCCCTGGCACTTCACACGTCTTTCGTTCACGTTCTTCGTTTGACCAGCCACTCATTTTGTGCATGACGTGCGTTCGTCGCGAGATCACAGCGGCTACTAAGCGCGAGCCAACGTGTGAGCACGTCGCAAACGTTTGCCGCAAATGCCCTTTGATCTCTGTCCAAAAACCGACACTACTCCCGATCGTCTACAAGCGTCCGCAAGCTCACGCAAGCCAAACCATTTTACCTGTTTTCACGCTAGGGCTTGTGGAGGCTTGCCGTGGCTCGGCAAGCATCAAAACGTAGCATTACGCAAGTCCATACCATTTGACAGGCGTCAGAATATGTGCGTGGCCGACTCTGAAGACACAGTTCTGTGTATGATAAGACTCCGTCCGCCTTTTTTCCTACGTTCATGGTTTCTCCCACTAACTACCCCTGGCACTTCACACATGGTCACTTTATGGAGGACATGGGTCTGGTGACTCCACTGGCTGGCAGCTGGTAAGTTCGTCACAAAATGATATTATCTTCTTAACATCATTGAAAGATCACCCAACTTGAGTAACGCCAATTGTCATTGTTGTCCTTATAGCTTCTACAGACGGAGAGATCCAGTCCAAAGTGAAGATAGGCGTGGAATGTGGATTACTTTGGCAGCTGTCAAAATGGTCCACAGCTATGTATTATTAACTTTGTACAAATTAGACAGTTTTGATGGTTCACCTGGACCATCAAATTTGACACTTGGGCATTCGAAGCTTCCATCAAACGGACTGCCCGAGAAATTACGCAAGTGGGTCCCAAGTTTCTTAGCAGATAGAAGCATAAAGGTCGTAGTTGACGGCGAATGCTCGGAAACTCAGTCTGTTGATGCTGGTGTCCTTCAGGGCTTTGTGCTATCGCCTACCATATTCATACTGCATATCAGTGACATGTTACAGACCAACGGCATTCATTGCTATGCAGATGATAGTACAGGTGATGCTGTATATACCGGCTCCCCCAATATTTCTCGGCTAAATGTCATTGAGAGTCGAAACGAACTTGTGTCCAAAATATATAATTCATTGGAGAAAGTCTCTGAATGTGGTAGTCGTAACTTAGTCCAATTTAACCCCGCCGTGACACAAATCTGCGCGTTCACCGCTAAAAGCCACTTATGGTCGTATATCCTCGTTTTGAGGGCACATCTTTAACCATCTCCCCTAGCATTGAAATACTTGGCGTTAGCATATCGAGTGAAGTCCAAGCGCCAAAATACCAACTGCTCCCTCTGGGTCGTATCCAACGAAGGGCCGCTCCAATTGTTGACTGCCACAGTGTTTCAAACAGCTTGGACTCCTTGGAATTACGCCGAGATGTAGCTTCACTCTGCATCCTCTATCGGTTGTATCACGGGGAGTACTCTGAGGAATTGTTCGGAATCATACCACCTGCAACTTTTCGCCATCGTCCCACGCGAAAAATATACCATCCTCATCACCTTGATGAGTGGCAGTCTTCCACCGTGTGTTTCTCGCGTAACTTTCTGCCGCGCACTGTAAAACTCTGGAACGAACTGTCACCAGCAGTAGGTATTTCCGGACCTATACGATCTGCAAACCTTCAATGAAAAGGATGCTTTTTGGCATTTGGAACTATTGCAATCTCATAGAATTTAAACTCCGAAAACAATTATTTTACAAATATCATTCCGGTTTGACATATTTTGGTTGGACTGACGCGGTTCGTTCGCGCCAGGGGTCTGTAAGTGTGTATAGTGCTCCAAGGCTTCAAATAAATGAGAACGAGGCGCTGCTGGTATAAGAGAACCGTCAAACACATGTCAAAAATGAACTTTTTGTATGATAGAAGCGATAGTTTCTTTTCTCGCCACGTTCATGTAAAGCCTTGTCGAACTGTGTAGCTGGACGACGAACCGTCAAAAATGTCAAAATACAACCAGCCCCCCTACCATGAGCTCTTATAGCAGTATTACTTTAATATTACTTTTGGATTTCGTAAAAGCAAACATTATCTCTATTTATATAAACATAAGTATGGTTTTTGTTTGTGCCAAATCTGAAAGTAATATTAAAGTAATACTGCTATAAGAGCTCATGGTAGGGGGGCTGAACACGAGGCACATGTCAAACTTGCGAAAACCAACTTCACTTGATGGACCGGGTTTGCGCAATCTGTAGAAGCCTTTAGGCCAGATATCCTAAATTCGCCGCTAGGGCCACATGAGTATTGTCAATGAAAGGACAAAATCCAACGTCCATACAATTTTGGGCTAATTTTAAAAGTGCCGGCCAACACAAATTAAAACCCTTTATATAAATAGAACATAATCTAAGGAATAATTTTTATTATTACACCAAAGTTCTAAGTCAAGTCTCCGAGTTGTTATTCAAGGTCAAACTTTTTTTATAACATAACTAGCTGTTGCCCGCGACTTCGTCCGCGCGGACTTCAGTTTATAGCGCGCGATGTCAACAAAATTGGTGTCAAAAGCTTTTATAAAAAACCCTGGTACCCCTTAAATCAAAACACCCAAAAACAGCTGTGCAGTATGCACATAACTTATTTTTTTTTTAAATTTAAATTAAACATTATTTATGCCAAATGTTAAAGTATATTTAGCCCCGCCAATTACACAACTTTACCCATAAAGTATTATAGATAGGTTCAAGGTTACGTCACTGCATAGATAATAATAATATCTAATAATAATAATATAATAATAATAACATCTATGGACGCTTCACACCACGTCAGTCTGGCCCCGTGCTAAGTACCTGAAGGACTTGTGTTACAGGTACCAGACAACGGAAATATATTTAATACTTTTATACTATACATATATTAACGATTTTTATTATATCATACACATATTTAATACACATCCAGACCCGGGAACATTGAAAACTTTTTGTTCCGTCGGCGGGATTCGAACCCGCGACCCCCGGCTTGAGCTGCCACACACTCAACCAATTGAGCCACAGAGGTCGTCATAATATAGATAAAGTATAATATAGATAAAGTACTGAGTTATTTAATAACGTAAAAAAGAAATAACAATCGGAAAAGTCCAATGAAAGATAATACCACCTCTTATAGAAAGACGTTTGAGCAAGCGTCAGCGCCATGTAGGAGACGCACGGCGCCATCTATTATGAATTTTTGGAACTAACTAAATTTGAACAAATTTACGCATTTTCACCCCCTTACAACCCCTTTGTCCAGTTAAAAAGTAGCCTATGTCCTTTCTCAGGCTTTAGACTATCCGTGTACAAAATTTCATTACCATCGGTTCAGTAATTTTGGCGTGAAAGCGAGACAGACAGAGATACTTTCGCATTTATAATATTAATATAGTTTCACCAGCTGTAGGGCCTGCAGGGCCGGTCATAATCTTCGCTACTGCGCACCCCCGCCTTGGTAGCGCCCACTTCTAAACGGGCGTAAATCGCAAATTTTAATTTCACCATAACTTCTAAACCAAACATCCAATTTTAATCATTCAAAGACCAAATATTATCTACACAAACTGTGCTTAGTGATGAAATAATTTATTTTGATAAGGATTATCAGCATGAGTAAAATAAATGCGTTTAAATGTAGTCCAAAAAAAATCTAGATTTTTAAATAAAAATTGGTTGTTGTGCCTCGCTTGTCATAGATAGGTATAGTGTGTCGCGGACATTTTTGTAGATATTAATAAGATCTACATTTACTTAGAACATTGTATGGTTCTATCTTTTATAGTTTAGGCAGCGTACGCAAAATAAGTAACTTCTGGTTCTGGTTGATTTTTTTTCACCTTGTGTCAGAAAAACCAAAATATCTTACAGAACCCTATATTTTTCAAAATAAAAAGTAGTCTATATTACTCGTAAATAATGTAGCTTTCGAATGGTGAAAGAATTTTTAAAATCGGTCCAGTAGTTTTTGAGCCTATTCATTACAATTAAACAAACAAACAAACAAAGTTTACCTCTTTATAATATTAGTATAGATATGTAATAAAACTTATTTTATTAATAGCAATAAGTAATCGATCCCAACGTCCCTTTTAGAGTCATAGAACAGATTAGAAGCCTAATACCTACAAACGATTTGGAAAAATTCAAAGGAAGGGGGATACTCTACGTGCAAGGCTACTTTGGAGAGCTGAGGCTACTTCGGAGAGCTAAGGCTGCTTTGGAGAGCTAAGGCTGCTTTGGGACCAATCGGAGAGCTAAGGCTGCATAAGGGACCAATCGGAGAGCTAAGGCTGCTTTGGAGAGCTAAGGCTGCTTAGGGGAGCAACCGGAGAGCCAAGGCTGCTTTGGAGAGCTAAGGCTGCATAAGGGACCAATCTGGGAGCTAAGGGTGCATAAGAGACCAATCGGAGAGCTAAGGCTGCTTTGGAGAGCTAAGGCTGCATAAGAGACCAATCGGAGAGCTAAGGCTGCATAAGAGACCAATCGGAGAGCTAAGGCTGCTTTGGAGAGCTAAGGCTGCATAAGAGACCAATCGGAGAGCTAAGGCTGCATAAGGGACCACTCTGAGAGCTAAGGCTGCTTTGGAGAGCTAAGGCTGCATAAGAGACCAATCGGAGAGCTAAGGCTGCATAAGGGACCACTCTGAGAGCTAAGGCTGCTTTGGAGAGCTAAGGCTGCATAAGAGACCAATCGGAGAGCTAAGGCTGCATAAGAGACCAATCGGAGAGCTAAGGCTGCATAAGGGACCAATCGGAGAGCTATAGCTGCATAAGAGACCAATCGGAGAGCTAAGGCTGCATAAGGGACCAATCTGAGAGCTAAGGCTGCTTTGGAGAGCTAAGGCTGCATAAGAGACCAATCGGAGAGCTAAGGCTGCATAAGAGACCAATCGGAGAGCTAAGGCTGCTTTGGAGAGCTAAGGCTGCATAAGAGACCAATCGGAGAGCTAAGGCTGCATAAGGGACCAATCGGAGAGCTAAGGCTGCTTTGGAGAGCTAAGGCTGCATAAGGGACCAATCTAAGAGCTAAGGCTGCATAAGAGACCAATCGGAGAGCTAAGGCTGCATAAGAGACCAACCGGAGAGCTAAGGCTGCATAAGGGACCAATCTGAGAGCTAAGGCTGCATAAGAGACCGATCGGATAGCTAAGGCTGCATGGAGAGCTAAGGCTGCATAAGAGACCAATCGGAGAGCTAAGGCTGCATAAGGGACCAATCGGAGAGCTAAGGCTGCATAAGGAACCAATCGAAGAGCTAAGGCTGCTTTGGAGAGCTAAGGCTGCATAAGAGACCAATCTGAGAGCTAAGGCTGCATAAGGGACCAATCGGAGAGCTAAGGCTGCATAAGAGACCAATCGGAGAGGTAAGGCTGCATAAGGGACCAATCGGAGAGCTAAGGCTGCTTTGGAGAGCTAAGGCTGCTTAGGGGACCAATCGGAGAGCTAAGGCTGCTTAGGGGACCAATCGGAGAGCTAAGGCTTCTTAGGGGACTAGTCGGAGAGCTAAGGCTGCTTTGGAGAGCTTAAGCTGCTTAGGGGACTAATCGGAGAGCTAAGGCTGCTTTGGAGAGCTAAGGCTGCTTCGGAGAGCTAAGGCCGCTTAGGGGAGCAATCGGAGAGCTAAGGCTGCATGGAGAGCTAAGGCTGCATAAGAGACCAATCGGAGAGCTAAGGCTGCATAAGGGACCAATCGGAGAGCTAAGGCTGCTTTGGAGAGCTTAAGCTGCTTAGGGGACTAATCGGAGAGCTAAGGCTGCTTAGGGGACTAATCGGAGAGCTAAGGCTGCTTTGGAGAGCTAAGGCTGCTTTGGAGAGCTAAGGCTGCTTCGTAGAGCTAAGGCTGCTTCGGAGAGCTAAGGCTGCTTTGGAGAGCTAAGGCTCTCTACTCACGGCATTTTCCTATAGCATTCCAAGTAAGCAATGAGTTGTGCCCTGCAAGCCCCAAGCACGTAGATGTTCCCTCTTCCTGTGAATTTTTCCAAATCATTTGTAGGTATTTGGTTTCTAATCTGTTCTATGACTCGGATAGGGAAGTTGGGATCGATTACTTATTGCTTTTAATTAATAAAATAAGTTTTATTACATATTATGTTATAAAAAAGTTTGACCTTGAATAACAACTCGGAGACTTGACTTAGAACTTTGGTGTTAGAATAAAAAATATTCCTTAGTTTATGTTCTATTTAAATAATGGGTTTATTTGCATTGGCCGGCACTTTTAAAATTAGCCCAATTTGGACCTTATCCTTTTTGCGTTTCCTAGCTGTTAAAAATAAAGGCCTTTACATCCGTAGTGGATGATTTATACAGTATTTTCAGATCGAAGTAACCACTCTTCAAATACTGTAGTGCCTGGGACAGGATTTTTAAATGTCCGTATGGTTGCCCAAGCGCATACGGCATTCTCGCAACATAGTCGGCCTAGTCCAGAGGAAAGAACTAGTGAATACGTCTGGGACCAACTATGTGCGGGTTTCCTCACGATGTTTTCCTTCACCGCACGAGCGTCCGTATTGTGTACTTGAGATCAGAAAATGTCTCATTGGTACACGCCTCCACCCGGGATCGAACCTGCACCCTCTAAGAGTGCGAACCAAAGGTCTACCCAATAGGCCACGGACGCTCTTCTAGCTGTTAGGGTGTGTAATAAATATCAAATTAACATGTTTTATTCTAAATTGTAAAATAATGCAATCGTGAAAAAACATAGGTCTTATACTTAATACTATTTGTAATAATATTATTTAATTTGTAGGTAACAACCCTAGGGACGAACTCTATCATACTCGTACCACCGACCACGTATATTTTTTTCAAGATAGTATTATATTCAAAATTCATATTGCTTTTGTACACAAAAACTGCCGATTAGATTGAGATAATTTGATTCCTACAGTACATCTAATTAAAGTATTCCATTAACACATAGGCTATTTTTATTACAATTTTTTTATTAAATAAGGGTGCAGTCAAATGTGAAGCGGTCTATGGTATTCAACGAAATTTACGTAAGGAAAGCTGCTAGAAAGTAGCAAGAGTAGCTTATTTCAATAGCACATAGTTCAGCCACCTTAACTGCGAGATTTGTTTCACACCAATTCTGATTGTTTCAAAGCGCATTCGTTTGCCACAATCAAAATTTTTACATAATATATACGCATACGCAAGCAAAAATTAATATCAGCAGACAGGTACAGATGTACCTACAATTTGACTCTAACTGCGCCTAATTTTATCTATTTTTTTGCGGTTTACTATGTTCGGGCGAGACGAGGATTACGAATTATTACAAAATTGAAAATTTTTGACATTTTTGAATGCGTTGGGCGAGTGCGGGGGCCGCGGGGTGTGAAGTGCGCGGGTGAAAACTATCAGTATCACTATCAGCGTAGCGCGCGGATAAAACATTATTAATTTGCTTTTGCGAAATAGATAATACACAATTTTAAAAAATCAGAAGTTTATCCATAGCGGGTCTGTATGTCTATCTAAAGGCTGTATCTCAGACAGCCTGAAGACAGACATACAGACAGACAGACATCGAAGTCCCAGTAATAGGGTCCCGTTTTACTCTCTGGGTACGGAACCGTAAAAACGGTAGGACAGAACTACGCAGAGTTCTGTCTCACACTCGCACTCGTCCGGTTCTTTCATACTGTTCATATTTTTGTATCTAATTTTTAAAGCAATTGGTGAAAAGGACTCAAAATGAAAATATATATTTCTTACTTCTTTAGGATGTTGAATAATATGTAAACGCCTTTAATTAAAAATATCTTTTTCGTAGTGTTTGGAGCTTGCAAAAATAAAAAATATTAAAATCTCGAAATATCGTGGATGAATCTGACACAAATTTATTATATTAGTCCCCAGTACAAGGAACTAACTTTTTTCTGATACATACAAATTTACCACTTTGTGAGTGCCTTGTTTACGATGAGTCCGACAAACTTTTCTATGCGAAAAATTTCGGCGCTGCTGCGTTTTCGAATGCTTGACTCCTGGAATTGTCGATATTTCGTCACCATGGCTCTTCGTACATACAACTTTTATTCTTTGGAATTTGTTTAATAAAGTTAATTTTAAAACTGTGGTCAACTTGTCCGACAAGAATCACGCAGCGTTTAGAGTGTCCGACACCCTAAAGATGTAGCTATTACGTCACTATGGCTCTTCGTACATACAACCTTCATTTTTTGGAATTTGTTTAATAAAGCTAATTTAAAAACTGTGGTCAACTTGTCCGACAAGAATCACGCAGCGTTTGGAGTGTCCGACACCCTAAACATGTAGCTATTACGTCACTATGGCTCTTCGTACATACAACTTTCATTTTTTGGAATTGGTTTAATAAAGCTAATTTAAAAACTGTGGTCAACTTGTACGACAAGAATCACGCTGCATATTGGAGTTTCCACCACCACAAAAATGTTGATGTGACGTCATTATGTCTCCCCGTACATACAACTTTAAATTTAGTAGTTTTCGATTTAAAATAAAGTAGGGTAAATGACTAGTGATTGGACAGTGCCAGTCATTGGAAAAAATACAAAAACACAATATTTATTAAGGTTGCTTTAAAAACTGCCTGTTTTCAAAGTAATAGAACGCCTGATTTTAAAGAAAAACAGACAGTTTTAAGCAACATTAATAAGGGGAAGGGGAAGAGAAAGCCCTTCAATATTTAATTAATCAGCCAAGTGCGAGTCGGACTCGCGCACGAAGGGTTCCGTGCCATTATAGAGCAAAATTAGACCATAAATTGTGTTTTTTGTATGGGAGCCCCCCTTAATTTTTTATTTTATATAAATATTATTATTAAGTATTAAAGTAAACATATAATTAAGGATTTTTTGGAAAATTCAAGTACCTACATGTTGTCATTATTAGTTAGCAAAAAAGGCCAAAAAAAATCACATTTGTGGTATGGGAGCCCTCATTAAATATTATTATTTATTTGTTTTTCTTACTTGTTGTTATAGCGGCAACAGATGTACATCATCTGTGAAAGTTTCAAATCTCTAGCTATTACCGTTCTTGAGTTACAGCCTGGAGACACACAGATGGACAGACGGACATACAACGAAGTCTTAGTAATAGGGTTCCTTTTTTACCCTTTGCGTACGGAACCCTAAAAAATGCCAAAATTCGAGAGGCTTTCAAACCAACACCACAACCACAGTTTTTAAAGTTATTGAAGAGCTCGTCTATAGAATGTACTCGTTCAAAACCAAAGACGACGTCAACAAAAAGATTGAAAAATCATATAATAAATCCTGCAACGATTCGGAAAAACTTTAAAAAAGATAATTTAGTCCTGCGATACGTCAACCCATTAAGCAAGAACTTTTGCAGTATATTACACTGCAGTCACCAGAGGTTTTAACCTCCGAAAATTGTAATAGTGAATGGATTTTTGTTTTTGAGGTGTCATTTTCTTTGTTACACTATAACTTGCAAAGTTTACCAAAAATTTTTTTGTGCTTTTAATTTTTTAGTTACTTAATAAAAAAATTATATTTCACCATATAAAACCGGTCCAGAAAAAAAAAATTCTTGTTCCTGTTATTTAATGACTCTTATCCGATTGTTTACGTTGAAAATTAACCAAATATACAATTTTTAAAAAAGAAAGTTTGCTTTGCTAAGCTAAATACAACTATAAGGTTTTTGCAAAGTTTTTAGAGATTAACGCTCGTCGTAACCAAGATAAAAGGGTTTGGGTGGATTTAAGGGTTGTAACCAAAAGTGTGTTAAACTTACTTGTTGTGCGTATTTAATTTTTAGAGAAATGATAACTTTTAAGTACTTAAAAACGTTTAAATATCTCCAAAAATGTGTAAAATAGACCGAAAATAATTTTCTATATTTGTTGAGAATTTATTTAAGTGAGAGCTAAAACATTAAATGCATCGACAAATGAAAGACTTTTTCTAGTCTTTGAAATATATTTAAACTTCCTACTTAAAGCCAGAAAAAAAATTGGGTGCTACAAATCTCACGTACATACTCAAGACGCATGCTGCGACCTATGTTTGGAAAATGCTTACCTGAATACAAAAAATATCAGTTCTTAACCTAATTTGTATTTTTCCTTTAAGTATGTTTTAGCAAATATAATTAATGAAAAAAAATAAATAAAAAATCAATTTTATTCTGTAAAAACCTAACCAAAACAAATAAAATACAGATTTTCTCCGTAATATCCGTGAAAAGTTTGTGCTACATTTTCAGAAAATTAATTAAAGTTAGAGCTTAAAAGTTATACACATTAAGAAATAGAAGGCTTTGTTAAGCCTTAAAAATAATTTTAAACTTCCTATTTAAAACCAAAGAAAAATAGGAACGCCATTTACCTGGCGAGGCACACAACAAGCACATTTGGAGGTATGCTCATCTACATACAAAAATATTAATTTTAAATATAAATTATATATTTTTTCAACTTATTTTCTTTCTTTGGAACATAAGCAACGATACAAATCAAAAAAAAAATATATATATTTTATTATTTTGCTATATATTTAAAAGAAAGAAATATGCAAATTTTCTTCAAAATTTCACAGTTTATGAGTTTACTTGAAGTGGAAGAGAATAATTCAAAAATCAAAAGCACAACTTTTCAATAGGTAAACTTTATTATTTATGTTATCAGCTACACATTCCTTTTTTTCTTTTCAATTTTCATCCACTATTGCAAAAATCGGAGGTTTGCACGATTTTTACGCTCTGGGAACTCCACTACTAAGAGGATACAATTATACTCAAGCAGCATAATACGGTGCAATTCACATATTATTCGCAATCCGTCGGAAGTAACGCCTGACGATTATGGCTGGATTTTAATCGAATATGAATTTATATTCTGAAATTTCATCACAAATATTAGGCACTCTAATAATATTTCATATCAATTTAATACTCATTCAAGAACCTTCTAATTTTCCTAATATTATTGTAGTATTGTTAATAGCAGCGACGATAGTGGTGAAGAATGAAGATGACAATGACAATGATGATGAAAACTTTGATGATTATAACAATTATTATGATAATGACGTAGATATAGTACTCTGATGTAGAATTTTTTGTAATACTTCCATACTAAAATTATAAATTATATAATATCGAAGGTGTCCGATTTGGAAGTCTCCCCACATGCTTGGATGCGATATCTGAAATATTTGATACTTACGGAAATGCAAGTGGACCAGTTAGAATATAATTATTTATTATTAATTGCTGGTCACTGCTAAAAGAATTCATATATCCATACATACAAATACTGTATGTAAAATGATAATAAGGTTATTTTTAGGGTTCCGTACCCAAAGGGTAAAAACGGGACCCTATTACTGTGACTTTGATGTCTGTCCGTCTGTCTGTCTGTCTCCAGGCTGTAACTCAAGAACGGTAATAGCTAGAGAGTTGAAATTTTCACAGATTGTGTATATCTGTTGCCGCTATAACAACAAATACTAAAAACAAAATAAAATTAATATTTAAGGGGGGCTCCCATACAATAAACGTGATTTTTTGGCCTTTTTGGCTCTATATCAATAATGGCAACAGGTAGGTACTTGAATTTTTCTCAAGGTCCTTAGTTTTATGTGTACTTTAATATTTAATAATAATATTTAAATAAAATAAAAAATTTAGGGGGGCTCCCATACCAAAAGCACAATTTTTGGCCTAATTTTGCTCTTTAATGGTACGGAACCCTTAGTGCGCGAGTTCGACTCGCACTTGGCCAATTTTTAATTAATTTAATGAAATTTTTAATAATGTTGACTACGGAACCCGAAAAATGGCGTTTAAATAGTATGATATAGTAACGTTAATGGAGCTTGCCCGCTTGATATGTAGGGTAGGCATCATATACATCTATACATATTATATACTCTATACAAATAAATTAAATTGGAGTGTCTGTGTGTAATATTGAAAGAAAGTCTGTCTGTCTGTATGTTCCAGCTAATCTCGGCTGGAGCTATTTTGCCGGGACTTTTTATGGTAGATAGCTGATGTAGTAAGGTGTAACTTAGGCTACTTTTTAACCGACATTCAAAAAGGAGGAGATTATATTTTACTTTTTCCATATTTGTTTGCGGACAATCCATCTTTGTTATTATACTATGTTGACGCGGACGAAGTCACGGGCAACAGCTAGTATTATAGTGTGTAACAAATCTAAGTGATACTTTAGGGTGTGTATGTGTTCCTTGTAGAGAGTTTTCTGCGAAAGTAGCAGTGCTGAAAGACCAAATTTTTTTTCACTTTTGTATGGGCAAGCGCTCGAGCGTCACGAGTTTTCCCATACAAAATGAAAAAAATATATACAAGGAACACATACACACCTGAAGTATTATCACTTATTTTTGATACACCGTGTATATTTTTAAGATTATTATAAGTATGAATTCATGCCGAATTACGGCTTTGTAGGCCCTATAGTCTCTGAGCAAAACCGTGGACAGACAGACGGAAAGACAGACAGACGGACAGACATACTGAAACTATAATATAACGGGTTTCTTGTTGACTACGCATTACGCAACCCTAAGCAAGACGTTATCGTCGACGGCAATTTAACCCTTAATCAGGCATAGTACGATTTATTGACCACCTAGGTAATGGGAGTTTTATAGTGATCTTCTTTTATAGTCTATCACCAGTGCACATGGGTAATGGAGCCTGATTAAGGGTTAAAAGCGTCTTCATATTATATCTCCATACATTTAACTTCCCAGGGAATTCTTCTTCTAAATTGTTACCACCCAGATAGTAAATTGAGAACAAAAAAGTCCTTTAAAAGTTATTTGTTTGAGCATAAGGGCTCCATTCCACCGCGGCGCACGGAGAGACTTCGCACGTGCGTCAAGCTTCACTTTGTAAGAAAATATAATATGTGACTGTGTCCACTGCAACCCACGGACACGCTACGCACGAATTGACTCAAGTAATAGTTTTTATTGATTCCTGAAAAATTTAATTTGAGTGACTGAAGAGGTTTTTGAAATGACCGATTCAATGATTGTAGTAGGGGAGACCAGGGTGCTATTCGTGTGGTCACTCGAGCGTCATGGAGACCTATAAGTAGGTTCTTTACATTAGATAAAACTGATAAAAAAATAGTAAGAGCGTTTTTTATTTTAGCGGTGTGTTCAAAAACTGCAGCCATTTTAAAGTTATGAAAAAGAAAATATATTCCGAAAATTGCTTATTTAGGTAAGTAATTAACAAGATTTTAAACAAAATAACTAAATCGTTTAGTTTAGTGCAACATAAAATATCTGCGAAGCTTAGTTAGGAAAATATGAAGCTTTATTTTTTAGGGCTCCGTGGCCAAATGGCAAAAAACGGAACCCTTATAGATTCGTCATTTCTGTTTATCTGTCTGTCTGTCTGTCCGTCCGTATGTCACAGCCACTTTTCTCCGAAACTATAAGAGCTATACTATTCAAACTTAGTAAGCAGATATAGTCTGTGAACCGCATTAAGATTTTGATCATCTAAATTCTAACCTTTGCGTGTGGGTATCTATTGATAGGTCTGTAAAAATCATATTGAGGTTTTTAATATTATTTTTTCTAACCTGAATAGTTTGCGAGAGAGACTCTTCCAAAGTGGTAAAATGTGCCCCCCCCCCCCTGTAACTTCTAAAGTAGGAGCATGATAATTCTTTAAAAAAATATATGAGGTCAAGGTCGCGTCCGCGACTTATCTCAGACAAGAGCCTTATCAATTCGACGCGTATGTATGTAATATTTCCAGAACTGCCCAATTTTCGTATATGTTAGTCTAAATCAGCGTCTGAACAAATGTGCAAAATTTCAAAAGTGTATGTATGTATGTTTTTAGGGTTCCGTACCCAAAGGGTAAAAACGGGACCCTATTACTGAGACTTCGATGTCTGTCCGTCTGTCTGTCCGTCTGTCTGTCTGTCTCCAGGCTGTAACTCAAGAACGGTAATAGCTAAAGAGTTGAAATTTTCACAGATTATGTATATCTTTTTTTTATATATTTATTCATAAAAAAACTACATAGTATGGTTACATTTTCAATCTCGCCAAACTAATTGTTTGACGGCGAGATGCGCTCATCAATTAAGTATACAATAATATGCTAAATTTATGCAGTTAATAAACTATACGTAAACAAAAATTATCTTCTAAACAGAACTAGAAAATAAAAAGGAAATAAAAATGAAAATATAAAAAATAGAAAATAAGAAATAAAAATAAAAATAGTATGTTTTGACTAATATTCTAACACAAAATTTTCTAACACCAAATTATACTACTCGTAAGTCATAACAGATTTAACTTATATTAGTACAGTCTTTAACTTTTTCTTAATTAATGGTGGTGACAACTTTTCTTCAATTCATCTGTTGCCGCTATAACAACAAATACTAAAAACAAAATAAAATTAATATTTAAGGGGGGCTCCTATACAACAAACGTGATTTTTTTTTGGCCTTTTTTGTTCTATATCAATAATGGCAAAATTCAAGTACCTTTTTTTTTTTTTGACGCAGTGAAATGCTGTGACGCATTCGACGCAGGGGTGGGGGCTTCCGCTGCGGATATGTGGGGCTCGCCGCGGCGAAGATGGTAGGTGCCGCGGCCCTACCCACTAAAACACTGCGATGTTCCCTCGACACGCTGGACCGAGTGCGACCGGTAACTGCGACATGGCGTCCGGGACTCGGCCGAAAAAAAAAAAAAAAAAAAAAACCGTACTTGAATTTTTCTCAAAGTCCTTACTTATATAATATGTACTTTAATAATTAATAATAATAACAAAATGAAATAAAAAATTAAGGGGGCTCCCATACAAAAAAAAACACAATTTTTGGCCTAATTTTGCTCTATAATGGTACGGAACCCTTCGTGCGCGAGTCCGACTAGCACTTGGCCGATTTTTATGTTTGTGTTCGCATATCTCTGGAACTACCATCTCGATTTCAGTAATTCTTTTTTTTTGTTGTACTAGGTATTCTTCAACTTAGGGAATAGTGCAAGTTTCATCAAAATCTGGTTAGTAGTTTTGGAGATAGTTCTAATTTTAAATTACGTACAATTTTGAAGTCGGTTTTTTTATCTTTTTAAAATACAGTTATGTATTAATCAGATAGAAACAAGCCGCTTACGATGAAAACATCTGATAATATGTTTCCAGCTTAAACATCATCTATATTTATGTTCGAAAATAGTTTTTTTTTTAACTCACCCCGTGAGAAATCTGATTTCTATACCATGATAACTAGAGACATGTCGGAAGCCTATACAAGCTTAATCTGACACGCTCGAACTTGTCGCGAAATCCCCTCTTCGCCTCCTTAACTATAATATAATATTTAAATAACACAAGTGTATACCTATTATTTAAAGTTTATTCAGTCAGAAATTGACAAAAAGAAGTTCACCATTAGTAATGTTTTTTTTTTTCATTTTTTTGTCGGACTGACTATTTAACTCAATATATTTGTCGGACAAGTTGATATTAGCATTTGGAATAACATTATCTATCATTGCTATTTTTGTCCGACATGTATGTACGAAGAGCCATAGTGACGTAATAGCTACATGTTTAGGGTGTCGGACACTCCAAACGCTGCGTGATTCTTGTCGGACAAGTTGACCACAGTTTTTAAATAAGCTTTATTAAACAAATTCCAAAAAATGAAAGTTGTATGTACGAAGAGCCATAGTGACGTAATCTTTAGGGTGTCGGACACTCTAAACGCTGCGTGATTCTTGTCGGACAAGTTGACCACAGTTTTTAAATTAACTTTATTAAACAAATTCCAAAAAATAAAAGTTGTATGTACGAAGAGCCATGGTGACGAAATATCGACAATTCCAGGAGTCAAGCATTCGAAAACGCAGCAGCGCCGAAATTTTTCGCATAGAAAAGTTTGTCGGACTCATCGTAATCAAGGCACTCACAAAGTGGTAAATTTGTATGTATCAGAAAAAAGTTAGTTCCTTGTACTGGGGACTATATGGCTTTATTTAATAGACCTGAGCCCAATTATTGCGATTTCAGAAACTCTAATTTTTTTTAGACAGTGTTTTAAATAACTGGCAATATTTCGGGTTCCAATGGGCTAAAATGGTTCAAATTAGGTACCTACAATCCGAAGACTAATCTAGATATGATGCTATTGTTATTTTTAAGTTAAGTTTTTGCTGGCTAGTTTTATACAAATTTTAAAAAATCCACTACTAAATTTTGATTTTCTCAAAAACCTATTATCAGAAATGACACAAAATTTAAAAATAACCTAATAAGACATCACTCCATCCATGTGCAAAAATTCAGAAACTTTAGAATTTTTGAAACTTAACACCTCAAAACAAGCTAGTCCCGCAGGTCTATGTTGAATAGATACTCCCGTCAAGAACCTCAGAAATCAGGCAGAAAAATATTTACTCATGCCAGGTTTTCTGAGGCTTGTGAGGTATTTTGACATAAGTTTATCTTTTTACTAGCTTTGATTGGTTAACTTTTTGAGGCTAGCCAATCAAAAGCGATAGTGAAATAGATAATTCCTGACAAAAAAAAAACTCAGAAACTGGGCATCAGTCACTTGGTACGTTTTGATGTAAACGACAAATTAACAACAGAAAACGTGCGGATACGTTTACCATCTATATTATACAGCATGTATATTCTTAAATGCAATTTACATGTAAATGATCTGAACAATGTAAGCCGAAGTACCTGGATACATAATGCATGTGTATTATGTAACGTAAAAGGCCGCTTGAGCCTTTTACGTGACAATTGGAATTGATTAGTGTTATGACTTATGAGTTATGACAGTGACGATCTTTCGATTTCGATCGATCGGATTTCTACGAAAGCTCCGTTTTCCTCTGATAGCATTGTTGTAATAGTGAGGGAGCCCTAGAACAATTTTTTTCGTGATTACTATACTAACAAGCAAATTTTTTGTGAGTAGCTACATTTTGATAAGACGAACAACATTTTTATTTTCGAAAAATCTCGAAAGTGGTAGCTAACAGAGATAGAAAAGATTTCATGCTTTGACTTGATGGTCCTAAAATATGGATTGCTTTATTTGTAGGACAAGGTTACTCTTAAATTATACATATAACTATTAACCTACCAATATACAAAAAAATCAGCTGGTTATGTTCCGTTTTAGGATACAGTAGTCAACCAAGTTTTGTTGATTACAGAACCCTAAAACGGAACCCTAACCAGCTGATTTTTTGTATATTGGTAGGTTAATAGTTATATAATTTAAGAGTAACCTTGTCCTACAAATAAAACAATCCATATTTTAGGACCATCAAGTCAAAGTATGAAATCCTTTCTATCTCTGTTAGCTACCACTTTCGAGATTTTTCTAAAATAAAAATGTTGTTCGTCTTATCAAAATGTAGCTACAAAAAATTAGCTTGTTAGTAATCACAAAAAAATTGTTCTAGGGCTCCCGTACGGTATAATATAACGGCAGTTATCAAAAATGTTTTGTTTTTCATAAAAACACCTATAGTAATTTAATTTATACAAAGATTAAAGACGTTATAACAGTCTTGCAATTTCTTGCAAGACTAGGTACTGTTTCCTTGTTTCATAAAAGTCGCCAACGAACAAGGACAAAAAGTCATAAATAATTTTATTAATCCAATCAGAATATTCGTATTCCAAATTATTATTTTGTTGTAAAATAAAAAAATTAAAAGTTTTTTTTGTTTGTTAAATTATTGCTTAAACGCAAGAAACTCATTCGGAGGTTAATATAAAATACGTCAACAATCGCCAGGCTCGAGGAAAATAATCGAAACCATTCACCGCTATATCCCGGCCGCTACATGACTACGGTATCCACACAGTAAAGTGTAGACGCTATGCTGGCTCCCTGCCAACACCAATAAACACTGCACAAGGGAACTAGTGTTGCGCCGCGACCGTGTTACAGACGCAACACTGTGGGTTACTGGGCGAGAGACTTACGTAATAGCCCACGTGTTAACGACCAAGTGGGCGATCGAATTTTTGTCCACAATTTATGACACCGTTCATATGGATAAAATAATAATATTTTTCGTGTCGTGTGAAATGCTCGCGTTATTTTCCGACCGATTAGAAATATTTATCCCGTTGTGAGGCGCAAAACGCTAACGGGAGGAGTTTATTCGCGGCGTACGTGTTTGGGGTAACGTCTATGGATGGTGGCATATTATGGGGATATGTTTTGGCGAAGGCTTCTTAGCATACAAACTACAGTCAATTCTTTCGAAAGCATAAAACCATAAAATTCTTAAATAATATATAAAATACATGTAACCTTCATGCCCGGAGTATGGGGGTTTTGTCAGGAGTTAACGTATTCACTAGCGCTTTAGATTTGCTAAAGCCTAACACATAAGCAAAAGCCATTAGAAAATTTGCAGGGCATCAAAATATCAGTTACGAATTTTGATTCCACTATGCGCTTGTTAGTCACAAGGGTCGCATCGACTTCAGGGCTACAATAGCCTGCCTATGCGCTATTCAGGTACCACAAATCTAACGCAACCTTACGGCGAGGGACAAAAACTACTAGAAAACTGGTATCCAACCAGCGGTCCGCAGGAGCCAAAATATGGTCCGCGAAAAATTTATAAATTTAGTTCTAGTGCCGACCTCGTGAAGAGCATGCAAGCTCAGAAGCCAAAATAATACTAAAATACCAAAGTTTTCTTTTTATGTAAATTCTTTTTAAGTTTTTAGTCCCTCTATCTCCATAATGATCCCTGTTAAGTGTTAACCCATCAATCCCCAAGCGACAGCCGACTGCCGCATAACAATCAAAAATCTGTTGTGTCTGCAATACCCACGATGGAGGTGCTACCGAAAAAAAATTAAAAGTGGTCCCTGACCAAGAAAAGGTTGGGAACCTCTATACTAGACAGATGACTCACATTCTTTATGTTTCCCCATGGCCGGCTGCAGCGGGCTGTCGTCCACCACCACCTTGGGCGGCGAAGGGCGCGGCGAGCTGGGCGGCTCGCTGGCGCCGCTGCTGCCCTGCCCGCTGGCCATCTCCTCCGCGCCGGAACTGGAATGTACCGCATGAGAATAAGAAAGTTTATCAGCAAAAATATTGTGGTACCAATAAAATGGTACTTACAATGTGAATTTTGTGAAATAGCATCATGGCGGACAATACCATTGAATGAGTGTAGACGCAAATGAAGGATCGATGCTAATGCATTGATCGTTCATTTGCGTCATGAGAGTAAAGGTGCTCCCAGACAGAAGTTATATATCTTTATCTATACATCTATCTAATATATATATGTATATATATATATATATATATATATATATATATATATATATATATATATATATATATATATATATATATATATATATATATATATATATATATATATATATAAATCTGTCACGATGTTTGTCCGCGATGGATTCCTAAGCTACTTAACCGATTTTAATGTTTTTTTTTTTAATGTGTGCTTTTCTCCAACTTGAGAGATAGGATAGCTTAGATTTTTAATTATAGTCGCAATTTTATTTTATTGCAAATTATTTGTCTATAAAGAGCGACCATTGTTTATGCGACGCGGGTCACGGGATAGCGATGGACGTTGCCATGGTGACATACTTATTTAGTCACTAATTCAATAAAATAATACGGGCGATATACTTTATATAATAATATGGCAAAGAAACGTTTGCCGGGACAGCTAGTAATATTATAAAACAAAGTCGCTTTTTTCCCTCATGTCCCTTTGTTCCCTTTAATCTTTAAAAGTATGCAACGGATTTTGATGATTTTTTCAGTGTTAGATAGCCCATTTATCGAGGAAGGCTATAGGCTATATTATTTTATCACGCTAAGACTAATAGGAGCGAAGAAATAGAGAAAAATGTGGAAAAAACGGGTAAAATTATTTGAAAGGGCTAACTTGAACGCGCTAATCTCAGGAACTACTGGTCCGATTTGAAAAATTATTTCAGTGTTAGATAGCCTATTTATCGACGAAGGCTATAGGCTATATTTTATCGCTGTAAGACTAATAGGAGAATGGAAAAAAACGGGGGAAATTATTTGAAAGGGCTTATCTCGCGAACTACTGGAGCAATTTTATGTTATTTGGCACAGATAAGAAATAGACCACGTGAAGGATCATAGCCCATAGGCTATCGATTTTAATCATTTTTCAGTGGCTATATATTTTATACCCGTGCGACGCCGGAGAGGGTCGCTAGTAACGTTATAAAACATTGTGTAACACGATAACATTTTATAACATCGTGTAACATACGCTACAACATGTCAAAAAATAAACGTGTATTTTGTTATAAATTGTTAAAAAATGTTATACAAAAATATAACCTCTGTCTGGGAGCACCTTAAGAAAGTTTACTTATTAGCAAAAATATGGTGTTTATTAGCAAAAGTTTATTTATTATATAAAGTTTATAAGCAAATAATAAACCATATTTTTGCTAATTCTCATTCCGTGGTATTTTTGGACTTTGGACACTTGACAGCCAAGATGCTAATAGAGTGCTATTTCATTAAATAGCACTCTAATAGCATCTTGGCTGTCAATGCCACGGAATGAGTGTTGTCACAAATGAAGGAGCAATAAAAAATGGCATGAGAAAATGTGGATTCCATCAAATTACATTCCTGCGGGCAACAGCGGCGCGGCGTGGGGCGCCCAATGCCCATAGCTCTATTCTTATTCCCTTATCTTAATCTTTTACATTTTAAACATCGTCATAAAATTGCCTAGATGCAAACAAATCTTCTAACTTCTGAAAAAGCAGCTATTTTGTTACTACTTTGCAATCGTTTTACGATGAAGATCGTCAAGATTAAGACGTGTAATAGCACGACGCTCAAGCTGCATGCATAAAGCAAAATTACTACCCAATAAACAAGTGCCGCTCAATTCCAAGCTTTCGATCTGATAGTACCCTGAGCGCTGTAACACTCTCTCTATGGCCTGTGCTTCATGTCATTACTCCACATTGCACCCACCTGAATATATCGTTATCTGAGGTCTGCGGGGTGACCGGCGTGACGGGCGTAGCTGGCGTGACGGGGGTGACGGGGGAGGGCGGCGAAGCGGGCGGGGGGCGGTCCCGGCGCGGCTGCTTGAACCACTCGGGGTATATGGCGCTGAGGGTCTCCACGAGGTCGTGGTCGAGGGTCACGCGCCACGCGCGCCCCTCGCCGCCCTCTGACCCGCCGCCGCACACGGACCGACTCTCTGAAACAAGAAAACTTCCATAAGTTTTTTAGTTCGCTGCGGCCGCACATGCCTAGTGCTTCGTGCTTGTGACGATACTATTGGAGTTTGCCGTTTGGACGATCTGTGTGTATCTTCCAATGGTATCGTCTCATAGCACGAAGCTTCGTGACGATAGACGCATGTACGGCCGCGGCATTACTGATATATACAGTACGGTTGTCAAGAACCTGTAGAAGAGTTGGTTGCAGGGAACTGATGAAAATTGAAGTCTTTCAAATGTTTGGGAGCCATGATGTGGCTCGACCGGGTGGAAACTGCGGCCTGAAACAACGCTTATATTGTGTCTACCCGTTTGCGTAAGTTGGTTGGAAGACTAAGGGTTTTGAGGAGTTCAACTCACAACACTAGAGGTGTTATACCTCTGTTGTTACGAGTATCTACGGACGGCTTACCATCAAGTGGTCGGCTCGATTCCAAATTCAGTTTACAAAAAAATTTCAATTCACAAATATCAAGTTAAAGTTTAAAGTTAGCTTGCCACGCTTACCGATGCAGACATATAGCGACGCGCAAAGACTCGCAACAGAATAAAGCAGGAAAGGACTTCCATCCACTACTAGCCTAAGACCACAACTAATACAATATTATGACAAAAGTTACCACAAAGCACACGTAATAATTAACTTGCAGCGTTTTTCAGCGTGCGGTCATTTACATATTTCCTTCCTTAATACGTCAAATACATGTTATTCGGCCAATTTTAACCAACACAATAATAATTAATAAGTAACAACTACCAAACTGTAAAAATAGCCAAACCTACAGCTAAATGATCGATATATTGTGTTGAAATAAGGCGCGGCAGTCAGCAGTCGGCACCTACACGGGTAACGCCCTAAGAGCGAAGCCACGTTTCACCACTGCGGTGCGTTATTGTAGCGACAACAATGCATTATCGTTTTCTGATATGGCACGTTATCCATTGCCGAATGCGTTGCTGCAACGGATTGACGGAAAAGAAGCAGGAGGGAGGAGTACTTAATGCATTATGATTAGCTAATACTCTTGTGGCCGCGCAGCCATTGGTGCGTAAATATTTCAGATGATTTCAGCGTGAAAGTGATTTGCTGTTTATCGCAGCATCGCTGCGGTGCGACGAAGCGACGCAACGCACCGAACTTGAGCACCGTAGCCTCGCTCCAATTCAACCAACTTTTACGAGCCCTTGCACAATGTGGAAACTTCCGACGTTTATTGTGGGTCTATTCGAAAATTCGACAATCACTCACAATGGCAGCCCTTTATAGATGACCACACAAACATAATATCGCAAATATCTACACTCCTGTGCGAAATTTTTCACAAGCAGGCTACAAATTGAAAGCAAAATTAATACTGTTTCTTTCCTTGTTTGACCCTTGATTCCTATCAAACTACAAAATCGTATTCTCATAATGTTAATGAGGTGGATTAACTATGATTAAAAATGCCCACAGCCCAACATCATGATGTTTTTTGCCCATCAACAATCTTTTGCCCATCCACAAAAAAGTAACTCTTTTAGCGCTGCTAGCTTGAAACTTTCACAGTGAACTCTATGCAAGAGTGAAGAGACACGTACAACGTACGCATCCTAAAGCATTATCACTCATTATACTTTGTCCACACTGGGCCTTTTTTTGTTCAAGGGCATGCGTTATAGCGCAGTCAACAGCGAACGTGAGGCATGCCCGTGACGCGCGTTGAAATCGTAGCGCTCGCTATGACACTTTTCTTTCAACGCGGGTGAATTTTGACGCATTCAATTATTGAATATGCCAAACGAAAGTTGAATAAAAAGAAGATGACTAAAATTGAAGATTTTTTTTTGAAGATTGCATAATGTGGACATAGCTATTTTACATTTATGTTTCACCTATACTGTGTGCGGATATACTTTGTTTCAGATAGCGTTATCTAATGGTGCATAGACGCAACTTGTATGATATATTGGCAGGCCCGTTTCGGTTTACGTAAACTGCATACCGGACAGAAATAGATCGCATACCGACATTGTCTAGGTCAAGTGCTTATCCATACTAATAAATGCGAAAGTGCGTCTGTCTGTACGGATCCCGCACGATAAATGAATTTTGTCGCAACGAAGTTGCGGGCTTAGCTAGTTTCGAATATTATAATAATTTCGACCATCCTGCATCGCGGTATCGAAGTTTTGTAAGTAGGACAGCTGAAATTGATATAGTAGGCCTGGAAGAGCCTACCGCCTTGCTCAGTAGGAAAATCTTTCTTATAGTAGGAGAGGGGAGGGTGCTATTTGTGTAGTCACTCGAGCTTCATGGAGACCTAGTAAGTAGCCTAGTAGGTTTTATACGGTAGATAAAACTGATAAAAAAATAATAACAGCGTTTTTTTTATTTTAGCAGTGGGTTTAGAAACTGCAGCCATTTTAAAGTTTTGAAAAAGAAAATATATTCAAAAAAATTGCTTACTTAGGTACTTAAATTGTAAATATATTTTAGACAACAAGGACTAAATCATTTAGTTTAGTGCAAAATAAAATATCTGCGAAGCTTAGTTAGGAAAATATTAAGCTTTATTTTTTTATATTTTAAAATGTCCCTATATAGGCTTACCTAACCTTTAAATCGTCAGTGCTTTATATGGAAGCTTCTTTGGGGTATACTTAACATACCCTATCTTAATCTGACAGATCCGATAACATTTCAATATAAAAAAAAATAACCGACCACGTGAGAAATCTGATTTCTATACCATGATAACTAGACACAATATGTCGGAAGCCTATACAAGCTTAATCTGACACGCTCGAGCTACTATCGAATTAATAATACTCCCCTCTTCCCCTCCCCAACTATTAGGAGAAGAAAGAGCCAAGTTCAAGAGCCTTCATATCCCCACAACCGTACATTTTGAAGACCGTCATCGAAGTTTCACGTCGAAAGACTTACTTTTTAAGAAGAATAGCGAAGAATAGCCACTGATTGCTAGTCAGACAGCAGACTACGAACAATGTGAAGTCGATTTTCCATTCTGAAACTTCTCTAATAAACTGTCAGTCGTCTTTACTTAATCAACGTATTATATTTTTTTAAACTAGACACAATATGTCGGAAGCCTATACAAGCTTAATCTGACACGCTCGAGCTACTATCGAATTAATAATACTCCCCTCTTCCCCTCCCCAACTATTAGGAGAAGAAAGAGCCAAGTTCAAGAGCCTTCATATCCCCACAACCGTACATTTTGAAGACCGTCATCGAAGTTTCACGTCGAAAGACTTACTTTTTAAGAAGAATAGCGAAGAATAGCCACTGATTGCTAGTCAGACAGCAGACTACGAACAATGTGAAGTCGATTTTCCATTCTGAAACTTCTCTAATAAACTGTCAGTCGTCTTTACTTAATCAACGTATTATATTTTTTTAAATATATAATGTAACTTAAAGTTATTTTATAAAAAAATATTTGCGATAAAACACTTATGACGCGCGAAAACGATATCTACATTGTAAACTTCCTAAACATCAACAGAGTCGAATTTCCGTGACAAATGCATTTTAGTTTTTTGGTCGGACAATAAAATCCGTACGGGAAATAAATAAAACACGTCGGTCCGTCCGTCCGCTCACGTGAGTTATGCGGTGTAAATTAAATTCGCTGTAAACATTCTAAAATAAGCAAATAGCTAAATGTTTGATTAAGACATTACTCAACATGTAAACTATTGCAATAATATGAGCAATGAGATATATTTAATTACTGAATATATTATTAATTTCTAATATGCCATGTACCAAACATGGCATATTAAAACAATTTTATATGATGGGCAAAATTAATGAAAGTAACGTGAATAGTAAGATTGAATATATTTTTGTCAAAAAAAAAAACAATATGCTATCGCATTTTCATCAGAATACTTTTGACTTTTGCTCTTAGGTAGAGTCCCTAAAAGAGCGAAAGGTAATATGCCATGTACCAAACATGGCATATTAAAACAATTTTATATGATGGGCAAAACGTTTTTATGAAAGGGTTTTTGAAACGGGTTTATGAAAGTAACGTGAATAGTAAGAATATATTTTTGGCAGAAAAAACCCATGCGCTATAGCATTTTCATCAGAATACTTTTAACTTTTGCTCTTATGTAGAGTCCTTAAAAGAGCGAAAGGTACCTAGGTGTCTGGTGTAGAGTTCTGAGTTACCTAAGTTCTGTCTCAATTCTACATCCCCAAGCTCCGTACTCTATTGGTCGCTATCTAAAATCTAAACTACCAACTTGGAATTATACCAACTTTCTGGTTGACGCCCATACTCTATGATATACCATAGAGTATAAACACCATAGAGGTAATTCCATGGCAACAATGATCTCAGAAAAAAAGTGACCTTGACAGACGTTGCGTAACAGAAGTACCAACACAACAGTAACACAAGTTACTGCCTCGCCCGCAACAACCCGTTACCGCCAGGTAAACAAACACGCTGATTCACCGCCCAACGCCGAGATACATTAAACACGTGTCACACGCGATCCCGCCCGATGAAATTAAAAAAAAAAACAAATAAACTGCGCATAATCCTACAGAGTATATAGATGGATCTGCAAAAATATCTATGAAAGCAAGAGTCCATATCCTATACTCTATAGTCTGTACTCATAGAGAGATGAATCTGCAAAAGTATCTATGAAAGCAAGAGTCCATATCCTATACTCTATAGTCTGTACTCATAGAGAGATGAATCTGCAAAAGTATCTATGAAAGCAAGAGTCCATATCCTATACTCTATAGTCTGTACTCATAGAGAGATGAATCTGCAAAAGTATCTATGAGAGCAAGAGTCCATATCCTATACTCTATAGTCTGTACTCATAGAGAGATGAATCTGCAAAAGTATCTATGAGAGCAAGAGTCCATATCCTATACTCTATAGTCTGTACTCATAGAGAGATGAATCTGCAAAAGTATCTATGAGAGCAAGAGTCCATATCCTATACTCTATAGTCTGTACTCATAGAGAGATGAATCTGCAAAAGTATCTATGAAAGCAAGAGTCCATATCCTATACTCTATAGTCTGTACTCATAGAGAGATGAATCTGCAAAAGTATCTATGAGAGCAAGAGTTTTAAAACCAAACATTGGTTAGAACTTAAAAAGGATATTCCATCCTCAACCTTACGAGCCTCAACTAAAGTCAATTCTGAATTGTTTTACCTCTTACATAACCTTTCAAAGACTCCATAATTTTCATAGAAACTCTTAGTAAGCCTTGGTACTCTATATTTTCATAAAAACTTTCAGTAACACCTACAATCCATTCGAATTAAGCACCACCAAGTTAAGAGCCTCTTCACACCACCAAATCAACATTCGCACTGGCTTGCGAGTTGCGGCTAGCAGACCAGTTTATACAGTCCCACGAAAACGCGTCCAACTTCTAGGAATTTCGATAGCGCGATTCAGACACCTGAACAACACCGTCCAGAAATCTCTGGCATTATGCAACTATCGCGTGCCTAGACCGATTACGTGGCGCTGATTTGTCACTAGCGTTCGGATCGCCCACACGTTCGTCGTGTGTCATACGTGTATACGACAATAACACTTGTTTATTTACAAATGCCACTTAATGCTACCGAAATAGATCTACGATATATCATAAAGGACATGTACCCAGTGAGTACTCGGTAGTCGGTACGCTACGCATCGGTTTTTCATAAGGTCTTTCTACCTGCAAATAATTCATCACCTTTAGGGCGAAGCCAAACGAGCGTAATTTTGTGAGTCGTGAGCGGCAGAATTTCTGCCCGGCAGAATTTCTGCCGGGCAGAATTTTTTTCATACAAATGACAACTCATTTTAAGTCGCCGTGTGAATCAAACATGACTTTTGTATGAAACTGAATGCAGCAGAATTCTGCCCGGCAGAAATTCTGCGGCTCACGACTCACAAATTACGCTCGTTTGGCTTCGCCCTTACTCAATGTCTAAACACACTAGGCTGAATTACGCCGGCGTAAATACCGCCGCAAATGTCAAACGCATACAAAATATGGACGGAACGCGACGGAATAGTGTGTCGTCCCTTGCGTTCCGTCCGTTTTTTTTTTGTATGCATTTGAAACGCGGCGTAAACGCGGCGGAATTTACGCCGGCGTAATTCAGCCTAGTGTGTTTCGACACTTAAGCCTCTACTAGAGAATAGTCTAGAGGGGGGATAAGAGATGGAAGGATATTTATAACGACTAGAAACATAGAAAGGCTCTCCTTGTGGCGGAAAATACAAAATGTGGTTAAATTCATTTTTTTAGATTTAAATGCTATTACATTACAGCATTTACAAAGCATTTAAGTTTTATGACGGGTAGCCGCAAAAATATTTTGCTTAGTCCAGAATTTTATTTTCCTACTCGGATGCGACATTTCTCCCCTGACAGCCAATAAAATTGCGGAACGCTTGGCGTTGACCAATAATCGCGTAGTACCGAATCCGAGTCAAACTGACGGAATTGTGAATCACCCCACTGCTTCACTTCTTTTGCCTCGACCACAACAATATTTTGCACAAGTTAATTTACAATTTTCCTTCACCCAAATATATCAGCTAATTATACAGCATCAAAGAATGTTCGATGTCATAAAATATTCACTAAATTTAAAAACCTTTGAAGAAATGAAAGTTTTATTATCTCTAGATTTAGTGCTGTGACAATTCTGTCTATTAGACTTGCAGTTTATTGCTTCAAAGTTCAAACTAAAGGCCAGTCCGGTGGATTTGGCCTGCGATCAGTCCGACCAAATCAATGCCTTTGGACAGCATACATTCCACAATCTACATATCATCAGGGCGAGCGAAGCGAGCCCTGGTATGTACCTATATCCCACAACCTGAACATTTTGTGGAAAACTAAGGAAAATCTATCACGCCTATTGATTTGTGCTTTTAATATAAAGGGTACTTTCAAATAGAGCGGGTCGATGTTAATAATCTGTGGCGGCCATTTTTTTTTAGCGGCATTTGTCAAATCAGTTTTTTCTTATTCAGTTACTGATGCCTAATCACCATGGCAAGTTACACGGTTGAGCACCAAGTGCAAAATATGATAAAACTTTATTATCAAAATGAGTGTTCGTTAGTGCTAACGTTGCGCGCATTGCGCCCACTTTAAGGCAGACGCGGTGGCCCTTGAAAGTCTACTCTCCAAAGACTGGTGACCAAATTTGAGGCGACCGGTTCAGTAAACAACCAACCAACACCTTTACGTCAAAGGAACGCCAGATCGGCCGAGAACATTGCCGCTGTACGTGAGAGTGTTCAGGAGACTCCGAGGCAGTCGATTTCTCGCCGTGCACAAGAACTGGGCCTTTCGCAGACTTCGACTTGGAGAATTTTGCGTCGGGACTTGGGCCTGCATCCGTACAAGATCTAACTGACCCAAGAGCTCAAAGTTAATGACCATAGACAACGCCATGTGTTAGCTGAATGGACTACGCTTGGAAGTGTACCCCGATTTTGGCCGAAAAATAATCTTTAGCGATGTGATTTTATTCCGCTAGACTTTTTCTTGTAGGGTTTACTGAAGTTACAGGTCTATACCAATAAGCCACAATTAGGGTTACCATCTGACCGGATAAAGCCGGTCTAGACCGGATTTTTAGGTGTTAGACCGGACTCCGCCCGGATTTTACGTCAGACCGGATTTTTGTCATACTTGCTCAAGCGATGAGTGCCGCACGCACTGAGCCCGGAAGTCCTGAAACGCAAGTACTTCTCAGTGGATCAAAGAGAGAAACTGACTTTCAGTGGAGTTAGCGAGAGCCATATTCCTTACGCAATATAACAATTAACAGCTAATAAACACTTTGCATGCGGTTGCTAACAACCAAAAGTATGTCTGTCTGACTGTCCGTCTGCCTGCCTGTCTGTCTGTCTGTATGTCTGCCTGTCTGCCTGTTGCCTCTTCACGCCCGAACCGCTGAAACAATTTTGCTGAAATTTAGTATGGAGATACTTTAAGTCCCGAGAAAGGACATATTATGATACCTTTTATCCCGGAAAAATGTACGGTTCCCACGCGATAAACGAATTTTGGCGCAACGGAGTTGCGGGCATCATCTAGTACTTAAGTAAATAAAAACGTACTTTTAATACTATGATTTTTATATAATACAGGTGCGTGACCGGATTTTTTTTTCAAAATCAGGATTTTTAGACATGTCAGACAGGATTTTGCATTTTGAGGCCTGGTAACCCTAGCCACAATCGACCGTTGCCCTGAAAGCCAACATAACGCAGGCCATCGCTCAGATTCAGCCGGATCAATGCAGTAGAGTCATGAAAAATTTGACCTCTCGGATTCCTGCCACCATACGAAGCCGCGGCGGACATTTGAAAGATGCCATATTCCATCCATAATGGCATAAATGGACCTTTCAAATAAAACATAAATATCGTTAATATCTCACACACATCTTGTTTTATTCAATTTTAACATCGACCCGTCCTTGTTGAATGACCCTTTAGTAATTTTTATTTATATCTAGATGTGTTATCATCAGTCAGTCAAGGTGTGACGAAGACGCGAGCCCTCACAAAGCTCGGCTTTTACCTAGTGTTAAGTATATTAATAATATTATATTCCAGGTCCAAATAAAATATTTGAAACTGGTACATATTATGTTTTCGTTGGTCAAGAGCATTCAAAAGTAAATAAAGTTTACCGTCGCCGTAACTCACATGTGTTAGTGTTTATTGATTTATCGCATACATGACAATATAATTGAGCATTAAATTATTAATGTTATATTTTCAGTCAGTTAATATTAATTAACTGCTGTTCACTTTAGTCTATAAGCACTTGTAAGGTTTGTTATTCTGATTAGGTTCTGCTAGTGGGTGTCGGAAAATGAGAATTACATTAAAGCAGTAGATTTAAAATGTTAATTGGAGATAACATTTTAGGAGACCACATATTGAAACTTGTATTTTCTTCTTAAAACGTCTTCGCTAAAGGGCCAGTTTATAGCATTCCTTCACAATGGACCGAAACGATCGAACGCAAACAAGCAAAGAAGAAAAGTGGAAAGTTTACAGAATGAAGCCACTTTGAAATTACCACTGAATATTCCCAGCAAATCGATTATGTATTACTGTTAATATTATATATTTGTTATTTAATAATAATTATTTTACTAAAACAGGATAATATGACTGGAAAATTATTTCAGTAGGCACAAGTTTTTCCGAGAGAACATTTCAAAAACACGTTAAATTCATCCTCGTCTCATAATAGGATATAATTAACAATATTTTCCTTTGAAATATAATTAATAATTATGTATAAGTTACGTTATAAGTAATTATTATTTCAGGGACTACATAACATGGCATAATATTATTATTATCCCGCATACGTAAAAGTTGCGTCACGTATGAGTCAAGATAGAAAATCCAAAATCATAGCTTTATTACGTGACAATATTCATGAATTAATTGGAAGAAAAGTATTTTCAAATAAATTCTTTTCGAACTGAACTATCCTCATTCCTCTCTCCTTTCCCGAGTCTACACATGTAAGAACATACTCTTCAGAATCGGCTCACCGCTCAGCTGTTGCCCGGTTCATCAGACAGACAGACAGACAGTTTTTTTTTATAAAATAAGGGGGCAAACGAGCAAACGGGTCACCTGATGGAAAGCAACTACCGTCGCGTCGCCCATGGACACTCGCAACATCAGAAGAGCTGCAGGTGCGTTGCCGGCCTTTTAAGAGGTAATACGCTCTCTTCTTGAAGGTTTGCAGGTCGTATAGGTCCGGAAAAACCGCTGGTGACAGCTCGTTCCAGAGTTTTACAGTGCGCGGCAGCAAGTTAGGTACGCGAGAAACGCACACAAACCATGAGGATGGTATATTTTTCGCGTGGGACGATGGCGAAAAGTTGCAGGTGGTATGATTCCGAACAATTCCTCAGAGCACTCCCCGTGATACAACCGATAGAGGATGCAGAGTGAAGCTACATCTCGGCGTAATTCCAAGGGGTCCAAGCTGTTTGAAACACTATGGCAATCAACAATTCGAGCGGCCCTTCGTTGGATACGATCCAGAGGGAGCAGTTGGTATTTTGGCGCTCCTGCCCAGAGATGAGAACAATATTCCATATGAGGCCGAACCTGCGCCTTGTTGTTAGAGATAGAACGACACTTTTGTATTAGTAAGTAATCAAACTTCCAAAGACCCTAGCATGTGAGCAGAATGGGTAATGGGTATACCGTATGGGAAAACCCACCATCTTAATATTCTCCCTCATTACGCACCGAATGCACGCTTCTAAAATAGCATTGAATAATTCCACATATACAGAGCGGCCTTCAGCCCGTTACCTACTTATAGGCATAGCTTTTATCGATGCCAAGTCTATTTTTCCTCGCGGTATACAAATCAATCGTTCGGTTTTCGCCAAAATTACTTCAGCCGGTCTAGAGATACTGTGTTAGATCAATAGATACACCCAGACGCCCGCCGAAGATAAAATAAATATGGCTACCATAAACTCTTTTCTATATTTGCCTTTATAGATGTAATAGAAGCGCGAATGATGAGCTCCATATCAATTTTTTTTTGGATCAAATAATACGTCATACAATAATGCTAACATATAAGTGATCATCTAAAAAAACTGCAGCATATTGATAAATCCATTAATTTAACCCATCAAGCCCCATAAGGTCACCGGTGACCGCGACAACAATAGAATAACAATAGATTTCCAAGAATCCGCGATCGAAGGATTAATACGTATTTCGAGTTGTACTTTATATGAAAAAAATTTTACCGCTAGTTTTCTGATAACTGTACTGGCAAAAAAATCTGCAACGCGACGTCAAAAGAGGAATCAAAAATACCAGGCAAGAAGAAAGTGTAATTCAATCACATTTGGACTTTCCAAAGCCCAGCACAAGATTAGGTCATGTGACATGTTGGAACGTTGGAACATGTCCCACCCAACTCGAAGGTTGCTAGAGGGCAAAGGCTTGAAAATGACGAAGTGAAACAAACAATCCGAACGAACGTCATCAAAGACACAAGATCACAACATTGTGCAATACCACGTGGAAACCCAAACATGAGCTGATAAGCGATAAAGGTGTAAAGGCCTAAAAAGAACTAGTGACGGAAATATGACGTATTTCGACCAAAAGTATCTAGGGTAAAAAAGCTACAAAACCTAACAACGTTAAACCGTCATCTAAGAATTCAAAACAATACAATCAATAGGTACTAATTAACAATCTGATAAACGCCCAAAGTCCGGTATAAGTTAGGTCAGTAAATAACAGTTCCGTAAGCGAAGGTTCAGGCTCCGACGACCATGCTCTTTACTACCATAGTAATAGGAGCGAAGTCTGAAGGTTTCTCTATGGCGAAGGCAGCGGGGGTGACGTCACGTTGCACGCGGCACTCAGCGTGGGCGCCACCTGCCCGCCCACCTGACGATACACTTGCTATGTCATAGTAAACACTGAGTGATCGTTCGCGTTAACTAGTAACTGATATAGGTGGAATAGACGTAACCGTAACTAACGACTACCGTAACTAAACATCGTTAAAATGCTACTTCCAAGATCAAACTACATAATATTATGCAAACAGAGAATCTAAGATTTTACTTGATAGTATCTTGTAGATGTAAAGTGTACGAATTCCACACCAAAAGCTGTCTTAAAGCATTCCCTCTAATAACCCTTAGCATATTGGATCGAATAATTCAAACCATATCGCGGTTTCGATAACAGATATAGATCAGACGCATCTCAACCACTTAAAATTCCCACCTAAAGCACTAACTACAATCGATTACGATTCATTTGTTTCAGTCGTCTCCCCAACATTGTTATATTGCACTCCATTTCTCCACTTCACACGGACACAATAGCGTTAGCTAAATATGATTTGTGGGGCGTCTCGAAAAAACTTGACCTCGATCGGCGCTTTCCGCCGCACTTGTCTTTCGTTTCTCACTCCGCACAATACCTAAATTATTTGTTATGTCTACACTTTTAATGTTCCGCGTAATATTTCCAACTGGCAAATATTCGAATGTCAAAACATCCAATCGTTCAGCGAAGTAGCTTGTTCGATGCGAAAAACGTTCGGTTGGGTTAGGTTCGGTTCGTTGCTAAAAGATGTTTTTCCACTTTCAAATTAGATCTGACTAGCTCACGAATTTGATTCGATTTGCTTATGTTATGTGGGAGCCATTTACGCAAATACAGCTAATCTTTGATCGGCGAGCGCACACGTCAGCGCATCGGCTCATTGCATTATGCAAACAAAACTCGCGAAAAACCATTATTTTGCCAACGTTTCGTCATCAGAAAAAATAGGTTAGGATAAGTTCTGGACTGAATGTTTGATTAACCTAGAAACGCATTCGTTCGGGGCGTGCAATACTTCAAGTGTTACAAATTACTTACATTTATAATATCAAACATCGGTACGGCAACCTAGAACTCGGATCGGTCCAGAGCGAGCCCACTTGCACAACTGTATAGATTTGGCTTAATGCTCTACGGCTAAATTTGGATCTCAATTGACTTTGGGAGCCGATGAATGAATTGCCGGCAACGGTAATCTGCGGGGATGCGTGTGATGCCGAGTGACGACGCTGTTTATATTGTATCATGTATGGCACGTGAGAAACGAATTACGGCAAACGTTATTTACGATAGCAAACAAGAATATTTGTGGAAGCATCGCTTACGTCAGATTTTCTGATAATATTTAGGTCTTTAGCCGAACACTGTCCAAGCTCTACGACGTAGGGTCATAGCAACACGCTAATGCCCACAACGCCTAACATTTATCACTGAGAGAGAGCCTACGTCAACGCTAAAATAGTTCTGTAAATATTTTTCCCTCTGAGCAGTTTTTCCTATTTGGAATTTTCTATTGCAATTGCACGACCGCGTACAAGACAGCCCGTGATTTGTGTTGCCATAACGCGGCGATGACGTAAAAGGATGTTTTCAGCTGGCCGGCTATGGGCGGTCTGTTTATCGTCGGCCAGCTAGATCCACCCAGGTCTGCCTATGCAGCTGTACAAACACGAGCCCGTACACGTAGATACAATGATAGCTGTTACTCGACGCGATCGAGGTACGCGCCCACTCCAATTAAATACATAATACAATGTAGAGCGCACATGATATATGACATAGCTCGCGTCAATTTCTAAAGTAAGGGGCAATTAGGGTGTTTTTCAAGCATGGTAACAAGAAAACCACAAGCAACTCACGATTTCAGCTAATCGTCGCTTTGCACTTTTGACTACGGGTTTCCTTTGTCTTACAAGGATTATGACTTATGAGTATCTTAGGCTTATCATTCAAAAATATTAAAGTAAATAGCCATCTAATGCTGTTACCATTTGACTCACATTTATAAAGAGTATGCTCGCATCCGTATCTCGGATTTGACAAGATCAGAACAGATCCAAGCCGACCAATCACGCCAATAACAATGACAATTGTTGTAAATTTCAATCAGGCGTATCTGAAAAAAGGTATGCGTATAAATTAACTTTACACGAGCCGTAATTTGTCACGGGGACGTCCGTAACAGAACTATTAAAGTTCTATAGCGCACGTGCCAATTCCCGCACAGCCATACGTTATAGAACAACCGCACACTAGTTGGCCACCAGGACTCAGTTCGTTTTATTGTTTTCACGGGAATCGAAAAGGGAATAATCAGCAGGAATTAATCCTTAGCCGTGGACGAAGCATAGCGCACGTAAAATTTTGATAGGTAGAGCGCCACCATTTGATGTCACCACGTGTTTTAAGGGTTCAAGGGTTGTTTGTGATGATCTCATTTTTTGCTTTTTAGAGTATATTATTGTTATTAGATTTCTTACTGCTTAAAATTTTGATGGTTCGTTGAAATTTTCCATTTTGTTTTAATCCTTTTATTGGTGAATAATGAATATACAGCCAGCCATTTTTTTAAATACTGGCACCTTTATCGATCAACATAGAGCCGTGTTTACATAATTACATAATGTGATGGTGCCACTGCCACTCCACGTATTTTAAATTATCATTATTAGGTGTGACTATCTTTGAATTAATTAGCTTTTTACAACGTGAAAATTATACGCTCTACATTTTTTTCGGCACAAACTCTATCAGTTGTTTACATAGAATTACTAATATAAGTTGCAATACGAAATTGACCTGTTGTACCTACCATCGAGGAAATTGATTCCTAGGCAGTTGACGGACCTACGTCGTTTGGTCGGCTTATGTCAATTCAATGTTAGCTGTGATCGGTCAGATGGGTCTGACTTAAAGTGACCAAATTACTTAGGTCCGCCATCTGCCTAAGAATCAACTTCTCTAATAGTACATAATTTAATTATATTTTTATTATAACGAAAACAAAAGTTGCGAAATGTATCGAAAATTTGCGCCCTCGCCAAGTCTTTGTAATTTTAATAACATTTACATAACAATTCTGTATCAAACGAATTTAAACATCGGTTAATAAATCTTGTCAATTTTATGGTTCAGAAAAATTTCATCATACCTATTAGCAGTATGAACTTTTTTCGTGAAATTTATATATTGAATTTCTACGATTTTAAATTTAGACACCGTTTCAACTTATTTTTCACATCATCATTTTTCACATTTCTCTTTATTGCCAAAAAGCTTTTATACACTTTTTATTGTGATATTTAATGTGCCCGCTTCTAAATATAAATATTAATAGACAACAGGTTGGAATTTTTATAACAACTAGCTGTTGCCCGCAACTTCGTACGCGTTAACATAGTATAATAACAAAGATGGATAGCTTTCCCCTTTTTGTGGTTCCTTATACAAAGGGTAAAAACGGGACCCTATTTAAGCAAACGTCAAACGCAAACGTCAAAAAACTTTCATGTTTCTAACTCAAGAAATTATGGACTTTCATTGAATCTTTCTACCCCAATTTCACCCCCTTGGGGGTAGAATTACCAGAAACGCTTAAATACGTATCCATTCATTTTTAATCAGTAGCACAAAAATAAAGTTTCATGTTTCTAACTCAAGAAATGACGGACTTTCATTCAAACTTTCAACCCCAATTTCACCCCCTTGGGGGTAGAATTCCCAAAAACGCTTAAATACCTATCCATTCATTTTTAATCAGCAGTCCAAAAATAAACTTTCATGTTCCTAACTTGAGAAATGACGGACTTTCATTTAAACTTTCAACCCCTATTTCACCCCCTTGGAGGTAGAATTTCCAAAAACGCTTAAGCACGTATTCAATCGTTTTTAATCAGTAGCCCAAACCTAAAATTTCAAGTTTCTAACTTAAGAAATAACGGAATTTCATTCAAACTTTCAACCCCAATTCCACCCCTTTGGGGGTAGAATTTCTAAAAACGCTTAAATACGTATCCATTCATATTTAATCAGTAACCCAAAAATAAAGTTTCATGTTTCTAACTCAAGAAATGACGGACTTTCATTCAAACTTTCAACCCCGATTTCACCCCCTTGGGGGTAGAATTTCCAAAAACGCTTAAATACCTATCCATTCATTTTTATTCAGCAGTCCAAAAATAAACTTTCATGTTCCTAACTTAAGAAATGACGGACTTTCATTTAAACTTTCAACCCTTATTTCACCCCCTTGGGGGTAGAATTTCCAAAACGCTTAAGCACGTATCCAATCATTTTTAATCAGTAGCCCAAACATAAAATTTCAAGTTTCTAACTTAAGAAATAACGGAATATCATTCAAACTTTCAACCCCAATTTCACCCCCTTGGGGGTAGAATTTCCAAAAACGCTTAAATACGTATCCATTCATTTTTAATCAGTAACTCAAAAATAAAGTTTCTTGCCTCTAACTCAAGAAATGACGGACTTTCATTCAAACTTTCAACCCCGATTTCATCCCCTTGGGGGTAGAATTTCCAAAAACGCTTAAATACGTATCCATTCATTTTTAATCGGTAACCCAAAAATAAAGTTTCATGTTTCTAACTCAAGAAATGACGGACTTTCATTCAAACTTTCAACCCCTATTTCACCCCCTTCGGGGTAAAATTTTCAAAATTCCTTCCTTAGTGACTGTGTCTACTTAATAAAACAACCCTACTCACCAAATTTCGTGGCTGTAACTTTAATAGTTTTTGCTCAGCGATGATGAATCAGTCAGTCAGTCAGGACATGTAATTTTATAAGTATAGATAACTGTTATTCGTATAATTTCACCGGTTGCCAAGATATTAATTTTGTTTTTAATTTAAAAAAATTTGAGTGACTGAAACAAAATTACTTTTAGCTTCAAAAACTTCGTATAGGTACCCTTACTTCGTTGATAACCAGTTGATAAGTAACGTGAAGATCTCTTGGGTTCCTAACTTTGAAAAATAGAAGCAGAATCCATAGACGAACATAAACCAGACCACCGTATTCAGTAATGAGTAAAGCGAGGAAGTTTCATGTATTTCATAGAAAATAAGTAACATGTTAGTGACAAATTAGTATCCTCTTTTGGTCATTTTTAATGTCGTGTAATGTGGTCTTATAGACTGACTCAGTATTATTATTTGCAAAACAAAGACTATTAGCGACAAAAGACCTTAAAAGGCAATAAAAACCTCAAAAACGTAATGTTTCCTTATTGGCATTATTTTCTGGTCTGAAAGTTGAAACCCTTCTCCTTAACTAACCTGTGACTAAATTTTCCTAGATTAGAGAGATGACAAACTACAAACTTTCTGTAAACGATAAGCAATAATATCATTAATCTTATCTAGGACAACTAATTCTTGCAACAATAATTTATCTACCTTTATCGCAGACGAAAATTACTATATCTTTGTATACCAATGCCGCGCCTTAAACATAATATATTCTAAGAATCAAGAAATGCTTTTAAATTCAAACATGTAGAACATCAATAAGGCTTCCGGTTTTAATAGAAGAGATGTTCAGCCTCGGCCAAAAGAGACAAACATGTTATTCCCAGACGAGTTAACTTCCAGCATCACAGTTAAATTCGAACTATTCCTCTAATAAACAAAAATCATCACCATCTACCGCACTTATAAACATTAATTAATGGTTACACACAGGTGTAACCATTAAATGTTTATAAGTGGATAATTAATTATAAAGCAGGTAATTCATATTGAAGGTTTTACATAAAGTTCATACATTTTCTGTCAAAATATTAACAACTTGAGCAGTTCTAATAAATGTCTCTGAAATCTGAATGCGACCGTGTTGTCTCATCAAAATATGTACGTACGTAGCAACGATTTATCGAACTTTCTTACTTCTTCTGGTTTTGCTATTTCACTTCAGATTAAAAGTCACCTCTACAGCTCCAACGCCACCAAAATCACTGCAATATTTTCAAACCATCCAACTACATCTATTTTAGAACGACAAACTAAATAGGAACACACTGTCCTTCGAACATATTTTACATCTGCCAAACGAATGGTGAACGTAAAGAAAATCTGCATATTTAAAAAGCCCGGCTTAAGACGACGCCTTGATAATTTGGCTGTAGCGATGCCGATTTTTCTCAGCAATGACTAAAGACTAGAAATTGAAGTTCATTGTCAGTATTCATCATGTCTTTGTCTTTGAATTGCCCATAGCATAACACGATTGGACAACTTTTATAGCACAGAATAATCAATCGAAAAGACCTCTGTAAAAAAAGGGATTCCTATTTTTCCAACGGAGGAGAGTGATTTAAGGTTCCAAAATTTGTACATAAATTGGTTCAAGCATGCACTTTAATTTGTGCATAGCTTATATGAAATGTATTTATGGTTTTTAAATTAAGCGACAAAAACCATTTTGTCGCTCACGCCCTTTCCATTTTTTGCTGTTCCATTGCTTGTTTTCTATGAGAGGCCGGGCCGGCCTCTCATAGAAAACAAGCAATCTAAAACATATCCAACACGGTTTCTTACTTTAACGCTGCGTCACCTTAACTAAACGGCGCGATGGAGCCAAGTACTAAATCAACATCGTACATTAGGCGCACCTGTTCAAAATATTTACGAGTACTGGTGAAATTCTTTCGCGCTCCCAAAACAACCGACACAAATGCACTTCACCGTGTTACACAAGTGGTAATTTCATCATTGACCATTTATTTATAAGCCAATAATGACTAAGACGTATCTAACGCTTATAGCACCATTGCCAATTTCTTTCCTCGCGGTTAGCGTCCCGCGCTTTCCGCTCGCTATGGCATGTATTCTGTGGCTATGGAGCAGTGGCGAAGCCTCCATAGAACACGATTCCTACCGGCTTACCTTGGCCAATTTTAATATATACATTTTTTATTATTAATAATTATAGCTTACCCCGCTTCCTACAATTTCATAAAAATAATTCGCCATGTATTTAAAATCACGCAAACGCACACATACCCGTTTTTACGATCGCACTCAGAACGCGTACATAGTGTGCGGCGGCGGTGGCCGGGGAACTCGCTCAAAACATCGGGAATCCAAACATTTGAAATGTATGAAATTCACGCACACATACACATTACTACTACATGCAAACGACTCGTCGATATTGTCGAACAACAAGCCGATCCCACATAGCCTACCTAGTCTTTATTTGTCATGTGTTAAGGTTTAGTTTCGCATGTTTCGCTTTAAAAGATTTCGTCCAATCACAACAGAGCTAATTGCAGCGGCCGACCGGCGCGTGCTGTCATTTCAATTCACATAAACAATTATATTACGCGCTAATTTGCACTCATTTTGTACTGTTATTATTGTAATATGCAAAATTTTGTTTATTAAGTTAGTGGGCTAGCTTGATTGTAATATTATACAGTTTAAAAGAATCGAAAGTAGTGAAATTTTACTTGCCAAGTGTTGTGTTGTGTTTTTGTTTGTTACATCGTAAAGGTTGGTTTGTTTTACTTACTTTGTAATTTGTCGTGACACGGTTAGGTGAGAAATGGCAGCATTAGTACAAATTGACTGTTGTCTTACGGATTACCTATTATATTTTATAATAATATTAAATGACGACGACAGACGACAAATAACAAAATTAAACATTTAGGTACGTATTTCTGCTGATATTTCTTTGCTACTAGCTTTTGCCCGCGATTTCGTCTGCGTGGACTTCAGACAGGTAGCCTTTCCATGTTTGACATGGGATGCATGCAAAATTTCATCTAAATCCAGTTTTTGCATGATTGAGTAACAAACATCTACACTGGCAAGTCAGGATTCACTTATTTTTGGTGTGTGAGTGTGAGTGACGTGTGCTTAAAACGGCTTTTTTTAAAGCCACTTTTATCATACTCGACATGCACTGTTCATATAATACCAGTGATGTCATGTATGGTGAAGGTGGTGAATACTAACAACACTAACACTGCATGCAACGCACACAATGCAAGCAAAGCACCCTAGTAGTTATGGAAAAGGTAAACTAACACACTTAATACAGGTATGTAATTTATTGCACGTTTTTTTTACAAGAATTGAAATTTTGCTTATTCACGAGTTAGCCGTTTTTTGGTCCGGCTTTACCTTTATTTTTTTCACCCCACGCCACTGCTATGGAGTGGAATCAGATTTCAGACAAATGAACGAAGGTCGTTCTTCAAACTGCAAAAAGGGTTTTACCGTGAATAGAGAAAAACACCACAACACGACAATTCAAAAAAAATCACATGTACTTTTTATATTTTTTTTCGTTAAAATAGGGTATTTTAAGAATATAAATTAAATAATTTTGAAATTCATTGGCTACTTTTTTCTCAATAAATTTTTAAAGTTTTGCTCTGACGTCATCATCGGCGGCCAATTGACCTCTGCAGTATGTTTTTTTCCTTTCAATCTTATTTATAATGGCTGGTTCGTCAAATGCAAGTTCTCATTATGTGAAAGCTGATACGAGAAGCTTACCAAAAGTTCGAAACGTAATGTTGGTCGAATTTATTGCTAATTTAACGCCATTGAAGGTCAAACTAAGGTTAAACATATTTGTTCAAAAATATAAGTAACTAATGGGTATTTTTTTCGTTTATATACAGAAAAACGATCACTGACCTTATTCCTCGAAATGTTTTTGTAATGAGCAAAATTAAGAAAAAATGGACAATCCCCATTAATATATACGTCAGCACTTGACATTTTTTTGGTTTTCTGGGGGGTAAAGAAAATGAAGATATTAAAATTTATTAGAAAATTGGATTAGATGATATCATCATTAGGGAAGAAGAAATAGTCTTACCAGCTGTGTGTAGTAGGAAGTATCTACTCTTTTTTTCCTTAAACAATGTCGCACACGATTAGTGATTACTTAAGACAACTTTCTTTGGTCTTTTACACAACTAACTCAAGAAATTGTAGAGTAGATGATGTCACCAAGACGGAAGTTGCTGTAGTAACATCAGCTATATAGGATAAAACACTTCCATTTAAATTTTAATGGAAGACGATGTAGCACGTGATGTCTTCCATTCACTTGTCATGTTACGTGCTGGGTGCTGGCTGGCATGGTGCCGGGTGACGATCAACAAAATATGAAAACAAATGTTTTAACCGCAGTTTATATCTGGATTAAGGGACGCCCTTCAGGGGATCCAACATGTAGCATTATTCGTTCACCGTTGATTTGAGGACCGTTTATATTTTTAAGAAACTGGTATTACATGAGTTACGAGACAGACTATGCGGAGTAAATACAAAATGTTGAGCAAGTTGTCTGAAAACAATCCGCTCACTATGGACTATTTCGAAATTTTCCAGAAGAATAAAGATGAATAGACTGGTCATACATAAGACACTCTACATAAGTTACAAAACCAATAGTAAATATAAAATGTTGAGCAAGTTGTCTGAAAACAATCTTTCTCTTAATCTTGGAAATTTTCATGACATTTTCACTTTTCAGCTGGTGCGTAGCAGATTCGAGATGTCTGGATAGACTGGGCGGCACACGAGCCCAAATATCAAACGAGCAAAGCGAGCACTGTTTTAGGTCAACGTTTGAACAAATACCAAACGGGTCGCTCGGACGCTTCCGGGGCTCTATTTCTGAACACCGTATATGTGACGAGAAATATTGCGACAACTTGTTTTGCGACAGATTTTTACTATGTACATAAGGAATACAGATGATTTATCAGAAATAATCAATACTTAACTTACATTTAATAATACAGAACTAAATATTTCCCTTAAAACCGTGATTCAGGGCACAAATGATTAATTGTTTAGACGTAACAGATATGCAACTCAAGACGCTTAACGACCTACAATAGCCCACAAAACTTGTAAAACAAATATATATATATTTTTTCAAATTGATTAGTCTAGTAGAAAAATAGCTAGCAAATTAATATTTGTCGGCTAAAATACGCAACAAACGACGCAATTAATCTAGAGAATTAGGGATATGCATCATCGAAATAATACTCTCCACACCGGTTTCGGGGACGGTGGCCGGTTTCATTGAAACCAGGCCAGGTACGCAGGAGTAAATTTTATAGTGCCCAAGTGTGTGCGCAGTACACAAGAGTACTCTCTATTCCTTTACTCTCATAACCCAGTGGAACGGAAGATCGACAGGACCGGCGATAGATCAGGCGCAGGACCGACTTTTTACATGCCCATCCGACGCATGGATCATCTTACTTATCAGACAATCAGGTGATCCGCCTGCATTGTCCTAACCAAACTTGGAAATATGTAACATGTTTCCAACGCGGGAATCGAACCCACGACCTCCGAGTCAAGAGCGACGCTCTAGAGTCTAGACCAGTGGACCACGGAGGCGTTTAGTTCGAAATATCGGTATGTAGAACAGGTAGTGTACCACAATTCGGGTGTAGATGCGCCATGCGGTACACCGTACAGATTGCGGAAGCGATCATCTGATTTTGCAGAGCGCGCCCCGATTGCGTCCGTCGTCTCCACTTCTGTAATCTAAATAAGGAGCAAAAGTTCATTGGCCGACTAGGAAGAAATGATCCAAGGCGCACGTAAGGAAAACTTTAAAAAATCATACAAAAGAAGTCCCGTCTCAGCAATTTAAATCGCTCCTCCTTCAAATTGGACGGGCGCATTTTTTATTTGACTTTGATGTGTCTATATATCAAGGAGTGAAATGGATAACAGGAACACAAAAGTTGGTGTTAAATTGGGATCAGAACTTTCTTTTATTGAAAATGTATAATTAGAAGACATCCTATGGTCTATCGGTATGTCCTACGACCTGTATGTAAATTCTTCTTTGTGCTTTAGTAAGTACTAAATGTTTTCACAAACATATTTTTTTATGAATACTAACAGATAACGTACTATCAATAGAATAATAAGCTTAATATTAAGTACTAGCGACCCGCCCCGGCGTCGCACGGGTATAAAATATATAGCCACTGAAAAAATTATTAAAATCGATAGCCTATGATACTTCACGTGGTCTACTTCTTATCTGTGCCAAATAACATAAAACTTGCTCCAGTAGTTTGCGAGATAAGTCCTTTCAAATAATTTCCTCCGTTTTTTCCACATTCTCCTATTAGTCTTAGCGTGATAAAAAATAGCCTATAGCCTTCTTCAATAAATGGGTTACCTAACACTGAAATAATTTTTCAAATCGGACCAGTAGTTCCTGAGATTAGCGCGTGTAAGTTAGCCCTTTCAAATAATTTTCCCCGTTTTTTCCACATTTTCCTCTATTTCTTCGCTCCTATTAGTCTTAGCGTGATAAAATATAGCCTATAGCCTTCCTCGATAAACGGGCTATCTAACACTGAAAGAATCATCAAAATCCGTTGCGTAGTTTGAAAGATCAAAGGGAACAAAGGGACATGAGGGAAAACAAAGCGACTTTGTTTTATAATATGTATAGATTATAGTACAAAGAGTAAACAGCATAAGACGTAACATAAATAAGGTTTTGATTTAATAAAAGATTACACAAGAACCTTCGCATGAGTAACCATATTTTTAAGCATGACGCAATCAAATACAAGGTTTTTGGTGTATCAATTAGCCCTTTTGATATACGTTTATCCACATGGTAAACAAATCCGCGGAGTAAACAGAGCTGCTTTATATTTACATGCCGGAATTGAAGCTGTTGATGATGATCGAGTAAACTATAAATCGAACGTTACGCCCGAAATGTCTTCCCCTGGTAACGAACCATAATGACATATGAAATTAGAAATGCTAACGACCGACTATATCAAAATAAATAATTAAGATCTCACCGCAGAAGTGGGTCAGAGTATTATATATAGAGCGAAAACTTAATGGCGGGTGGCGGTATTTTTCTTAGAAAACAATTCTAATTGCGTCCAGCGGGAGCACTTTCCCCTGATGTTAGGGTTGCCAAGCCGAGCCTAATAGCCGGACAACCAGTAAAGCCGGACATCGGCAAAAAAGGGGAAAAAGACTCAATAGGTACTTGTCTTGCAATTATTTTATCCAATAAGATGTGAAACCAAAAGTACATCCTAACAATACGCTCTTATCTGACCTATGCCTTATTTGTTAGGTTTTTGGACAGATGTTTATCTTTTCACTAGCTTCACTAATTTTTTTTTGGTCCTAGCCAATCAAAAGCGATAGTGAATAGATAAACTCCTATCAAAAAGTACCAAAACTGGACATTAATGACGCCTGACAAGCGCCAACCCTTCCAAAGGCGAAGGATCTGAGCGTGACGTAGCGCTCGGCGACTTGGCAAGCGCGCACCGTGAGACAGGAATTGCGTAAAGGTGTCGTGGTTAGTACGTCTCCAACCTCTATGACATCGGTACATACCATTAACGTCTGTCATCGACAACGAAATTAGGCGCTCCCATTCATACAATAACACTTCTATACGATAAACGCTCACATCGAGGAAAATATTGGATCATCATTGGGAGCATACTAACATGCATTTCTCATAATATCTAGATTAAACTTCCAATAACGAGCAGGTGCACTCTTAAAATAAATATTTAACAATATTTACGTTACAAGTTTAACCTAGATACGAAAAGCCGTAACCCGACAATGTGATGGCATAAACAGACTCCGGACCGGTCGCGCTGCACAACGAAACGACTGCAATTTTTTCACAGCGAATATAATTTTAACGCGAGCGACGTCTAATTATATGGAGTCGTAAAAAACACATAAATCGAGAATAAAACAACGATAGCACGATTCTGGCGTCAAAAGCTCTAGCCGAATTATCGGGCTAAAACTAAAAAACTTAAACGTAGAAAAAAATCTTGGCCCGAAGCCAAGTAGCTGATTGATGAGGATGGTCATTTCGTACACGGCCAATCCTGTGCTTTTTTCATATTTTTCAGTAAAATAGTGGACGAATCTATTTCAGAGACGCGAAAAACAAGCGCCCACAACGTGTAGTCTGCTACGACACTGGAAAATTGGCCAAGTTTGAAATAGAGTTATTTTAGAGAACAATAGAAAGGAATAATAATTGTGAAACGATTTGGAAGAATTTATACTAAAAAGTGCGAAAGTGTGTCTGGATGTTACCTCTTCGATTTTAAACAGCTGTACCGGTTTTGATAGGCGTGATACTGTCCCGGGAAAGTTTACAGGATACAAGAAGTATGTAAAATATATAGTAGAAGAGACATCATATTTTAAGGTCTAAACTTAACATAACTTAAGAAAGCAAATTAAATTTCGTTGGAAAGTCTTCTGTCAATGTTCTCCAAGATCTGGATATTTTTATTTTATTTTCTTTATTCAGAACACATACAGTCATATGATAAAGCACTGTTACATGGTTTGCACTGCACACACAAGCACTGGTTTACTATTAAAAAGACCTTTAGGTTCTTAAATTAAAATTTTAAAAAATTAAGTTTGGTTGATCGTGTGTGGGGAGTCGTGTGTAATGTTACATAATATAGTGTCTGTTTAGAACCCCAGCCCTACGACAAAATCTTGGGATCAGAAAACTAGTTATATATGGGGTCATAATCTAAAACAGGTCGTTAACCAGCGAATAGATCGTGCAGCTACCCCAGCCATCGCGACCACAAGCGATCATAACATCAGACTCTCATAAATTCCCCGTTTTTACTCTCGCCATTGTATTCTGAGTATATACGCGTATTTTACGAGTATGCTAGACACCTACAGACAGCGGCAATAAAATCATATATTTTACGTTTCATAAAAATTACAAACATCCCTGTAAATTCGCCATTTATGATTTTCCTCCAGCTTTGCCGTAAATTAATGCGATTATTAAGCTCTGAATAACAAGCATTAAAGTTAGATATTTACCAGATGATCTGGATAAAATACCTAACCATGAGTTAGATCTTTCATCTTTCGTCTTCAATGCAAAAGTAGGCCCAATATGAAAGAGAGACTAAACGTCTTTAAACTACACCATACACTGGCAAAATTAGCGGAACATAGGTAAAAAGGGCCACAACTTGAATTCAAGTGGGTCGGGCTGTGTAAAATCCTTTTTTATAGTTTCTAAGCTCATTTAAGAAATAAAATATTGAACAAAACTGGCAAGTTGACAGATTTTTATTACAATTATGACCTACTAAGTGTTTTTCGATGATTGACGTTGTGAGTGTTAAGATAAGAATGGCGTTTTTAGCGGGGTGCAAGGTATGCCAGCTCATTTGATTGTTTGGTTTTTGGAAGAACACATTGCTTAGATATAAAATTAGTGATTTCCCAGCATCTACGACAGCTAGAGCTGTAACCACGATAGAGAAAGGTCACACCTACCGTTCGGTCAGTCAGGCCTTAGGTGTGTCGGCTTTCGTGGTCCATCGTAACTTTCAACGCTACAAAGAGACTGGATCTTACGGTCGGAGACGAGAACAAGGCAGATATCGGGTGGCAATGGTTCAGAATGACTGTTTTGTAAGGGTACAAGCCTTAAGAAATCGACCTCAAACTGCTTTGCAGAGACGAAACCTGTCGGAACAGGTCCGAGATGTACGTGTAAGTGATTGTACAATAAGAAGACTCAAAGAAGTTAAATTAAACTCAAAGGTGCCAGCAAAGGCACCAAAACTTGAGACAGGACAGCAAAGAGCCAGGCTAAGATTTGCGAGTGAACATCAAAATTTGACAAGTGAGTGAAATCGTGTGCTGTACAGTGATGGGCGCAAATTCTGTGTAAATTTTGTTGACAGGCGATAAAGAATATGGATAAATCGTAAGAAACGCTATAGACCATCAAACTTAACGGAAACAGTGGCCTATCATGCAGGCTTCGTAATGGTTTGGGGTGGCATATGATTTGGAGCCCGCACAGAGCTGATGATTGTTAATGATGGTACTTTGATAGTACAGGGCTATAGCACAGACATCCTAGAACTGCATGTTGTGCCTTTTATACAGTTTTAGGCAGTAACTTCAATTTTATGCGCGTCCATAGAGTAAAAAAATCGGGCATTATTACCTAAATGATGCTGGCGTAGCCCAGGTGGAGAGGTCAGCACGGTCTACGGATGTGGATCCGATTGAGGACGTGTAGCACATCAATGGGTGAACGGTACGAGTTAAAACTCCAGCTCCAAAATGTGTTTAGGAGCTCGAGTTGGCGCTACTGGAGGAGTAGAAGAATATCCCACAGGAAATGATTGACAATCAAAATGCAATCGTGGAATGGCGTATCCAGACTCTCTTGAGATCCATAGAAGGCATAACACGCTTTTAACATGGCATTTCTTAAGTAAAAATGAAGAATTTAACTTAAAAACTTACTACTGAAATTTCAAAGATTTTTCTTAATTTTTTATTTTTGCAGATTTTTTCTATTTTACACGTTTTTATTCCCTAAATTTATAAAAGTTTTATTTTTTAATCATCAATTATTAAATTAATAAATAAATATATAAAATACAGCTAATAATTTTCAAAAAAAAATTGTTATGTTCCTCTAATTTTGCCGGTGTGTTTATTTTATTTTCTTTAAAGTCGAAATTGTACACAGATAACATTAACATAATTAAATATCAATTTATCTTTGATCTTAAGATCGTCGAAAATACATCGTCCACTACAAAAACTCTACATTTCCAAAACATTTGTCTTTAAAGACAAATGTTTTGGAAATGTAGAGTTTTTGTAGTGGACGATGTATTTGTGTTCTATCCAATGTATTATGAGATTCATATGACATCATACATTAATTCCGTATCTAAATCCTACTTTTTCCACATACTAAAATATTCGACGACGATATTCCGAAGGTGAAGACATATCTCAAAGCCACTGGAGGCGTAATTATTAAAAATGGCTTCTTGTCTGAATGTAGTATATACGGAAGACCCAGGAAATTGGAAATTCTCTTCAATTTTTAATGGACATTATGATTAGAAGTGTAAGAGTAGAGCTCTTAGCTATAGTTTTGATGCTGTGAGTTACCTTTAGAGATCACTAGATTTTCGAAGAAGAATAAACGATGAAAAAATGTTATCAAAAAGCTTTACTCTTCCCGTGTCCTCCGTACTAGAACCAAGGCAGAAACTGACAATAAAATAGACTTAAGACGAATAATCTTTTCTAAAACAATCGATATGGAATGCCAAAATATCTAGGCGATAAACATTGGAACATTTCATGCTTCAAATGTGGAAAAATGTTTTGTCTAGCAATTGGAACCCCTCCAAATCATGTTTTTATTTTTGGTTTTGACCTTAAAATCCAAGCTTTAGTAATCCAAGGTACATTCTATGTTTATAGTCTCATCACAGTACCCGTGCATAATTTTAATATTGGACCTAATATTTGATAAAATATATTATTTTTATAAAAAAAAAACGTCATCATGGTTAAAGTTTGGCTAATGCCTCTGGTCTCGGACGTTGTTAATTGTTCGCTTCCCGAGTTCCTACTCTGCTAATGAAAAATTTTGTCTTCAAGTTTGGGTACGACAAACTTTCTTCTATTATAAGAATGGGCAAGTAAAATCGGTACTGCCGTCTGATTTCTTGCTGGTGGAATATACTAATTAGAAGTTCCACTCTTGCGTGGCTTGATTTCAATGAAACCCCGACTATGCCGAAATTGGCGTAGAATCCATTTCAATTAAACATACCTTTTAAAGAATATTTACCATATGGGTCAAAACACGCGTAAAACATTTTATACTCACTGGTATCTGTTGCTACATGCACTCAGCTTAGTAACATCAAAAGGTTAATTACCTGAAAACATAAAATAAACAATTGAACTCGTGCTGAATCATAAACATAACAGCCAAGTTATAATAAGTCGTGTTTGCATAATTCTGCACTGTGGTTAATACTGCATACGTCAATTAGGATTCAGTATAAACAACAGCACGATTTGAATAATATACAAAGAAAAACCATAATAATTATTGTCTTCCAGTATTATATGAGGACTGGGTATGTCGCAAGTAACAAAAGCTAGAATAAAGAGGGCACTATTTGACCAACATAAATTACAATTTTGCACAAATTAAGTTACAGTACTCCAAAATTAATAATGCGCATGCGGCATGAGTGACCGTCAATAATGACCGTCTTACAAAAGCTACAGGAATATCTGGACGAACTTTGACTAATACAATATGTATCTTAAACGCAATGCAATTAGAAAATGCAATATCGTCTACCGTCGCTCGGGAAATACGACCGTTGCCGAAAAATTACGAAAATGTCTATGCCCATTATCACTTTTGAAGCACTGTACGTACTCTGTCAAGTTGTACGACAAGTTTTTGAAGCGAATTTTTTTAGTGTTTTTTTTTTTTGAAAAGTGTTAAACTCGCGTAAGGCGATGTGGCCTGAGCAGCAATTCGTAAGACTGAGGGAGAGTATAGTATATTCTTCCCCTATAGTAAGTATATTGCCCGCCGGCAAGGTGTAAGTGGAAGAATATCCCCTCTATTTTTACGATGTAAATGCCTGCACTGCTATTTCATATTCACTTCTACCGACACTGCCAGAGTGAAGCACGTTGTTTCTGTTTAGTTTAATTCCCAATAAGAAATGATGTATCTGAGTCGCGGAATTTTCTGAGGCGGCTACACAGATTGTTTGACTTGGATCGTCTTCGGTTCGCCGCATGTCAGCTAGACGCACGTCACGTTTTACGTTACGCGTGTCAAAAAGCGTCACCCCGTCACCCGTCATACGCGCTGATCCCAATAATATAAACGTAAATACCAATTCGTCACATTTACGAAAGCCATGACATGACAATCAATCATTGCTTGAGGCACATGCTATGCGGCTTGTCCACGTTGGCCTATGATGGGCAAATATAGATGACTACCAACGAATAGTGGGACATAATATATAATAATAGCTCCCACACCGGTTTCGGTGACGGTGGCCGGTTTCATTGAAACCAGACCAGCTACGCAGGAGTAATTTTATAGTGTCCAAGTAAGTGCGCAGTACACAAGAGCACTCTCTATTCCTTTACTCTCATAACCCAGTGGGACGGCAGACCGACACGACTGGCGAGAGATCAGGCGCAGGACCGACTTTTTACATGCCCATCCGACGCATGAATCATCTTACTTGTCAGACAATCAGGTGATCAGCCTGCATTGTCCTAACCAAACTAGGAAAAAACATTTCTCCAACGCGGGAATCGAACCCACGACCTCCGAGCTAAGAGCCGCGCTCTATACCACTAGAGTCTAGACCACGGAGGCGTATATATGCCCCATCGTCGACGAGAAGATAGATAGCTGGCGTTAGTAGGGTTATCCATCAAGCCAAACACGAAGGGCCCTGAACCTTTCAGCAAGAGAGCAGGGTCAAGTTGGGCATATCCCAGAGGTAAAAATAAAAAGAATTGACTAGAAAAAATTTACTCGCTGACCTAGCAAACGTTGTTTTGCCATACTATGTAATTTTAAGTATGAAAGTTGATCGATTTTCAGACCTACCAGATAAGCAAACAAAATTTCAGCCAAGAGTCGAACAGCGCGATACGAGAATTTTATGTGAGAAAAATACACATATTTTATTCACACCAGTTTCACTTTCTAAATGTATATGATGAACGAACATACAATACAATATGTACCGTTACAAACATGTGCCTACGAGTGATGAGCGACATTCGTCACCAATCAAAACTCTATTCAAGCGTAGATACAAGCGCAATACAAATATTAAACAGTAGAGTCACTCAGCTCCTTCAAACTCGCTGATGAATTTTATTTCTTTATGCAACTATATCATAAAGAAATAATATTACATGTTCGTCGATTTTGCTGAAAAATCTAACAATAATAAAGAAATAACGTTTAGATGCAGTCTCGTAAAATGTTAAGCGACATCTACTTTGACGGTCCAAACGTGTTGTCATTGGTGAAAACTGCAAAATGTTTTCGTTTATGGTTTGTTTGACATAGACAAGAATATTTTTTGCTGTTTGATAGAACCTGGATCGTAGCTGCAGTAGGATTAAAATCGTTGAATTGGTGTTAATTAATTATAAACGCGCACAACGTTATTCATACTCTACTTTGCTACTTTAAATTATTATCTGCAATCACAGTTGCGTGCGGCTCGAGCGCTCTACAACAAACATGGCCTACTGTATCTATATTTCATGTGCTACTATTTTATTATATCACTTCGAGTTATCTATGATACGTGTGCCGATTGCGTGTTTGGCGATGAGACGGCGGCGATCAAAATGCCAACTTGGGTCTCGTTATGCACATTAGTTAGGCCTGAATTCGCGTTCTTTGGTACACGGCCAGAACGAGCGGTCCTTTTGGCGTGTCGATGCGTTGGTACCGTATGCGAAATATAATGTCAGTTCAGAGACTAACGAACTACCGCCGACTGACCTATTAAGAGCGCAGGTTGGAAACTAACTGGCCGCATTTTCCGAGTTCGTTGAGTTTTTGGATACCGTCGTGTCGCAATTGAATTTAATTTTGGATTAGGACTGGGCTATTATGAGAATACCTATCATGCGAATACATTGTAGTAGAGTACGATTTATTGACATAGATTTAGACGAGAGCATACCTACTGATGCCACGATATGCGTACCAAACGAGCTCGTTAGCACAGAGCGGTAGTAAGTAGACATAGTTAAAACGTAGCAAATAGCAATCAAAATAAACACTAATTTAGTGCAATAGAAATTAGGTTAAATGAACACTAAGAAATAAACACCTCAATCATATAACAAAAGGGGGCTTAGCCAAAAATGTGTTACATTAATCTAATAAACTACCAACCGAGCGGTATCGAGGCGTGAAATACCATGTTGATATTGGACGAGCCCGAGTGACAGGTGCATAAAATAACTGTTATTTCATAATAGCGAAATACTCTTAACGTTTTCTGACTGCGGCGTCAGCGACGGCATTTGTTACAAATTCGGTGGCCATACTTTACTACCGATCGTTTAACTCAATCTGACACATATTTGCTTGGCAAGTTATCAAAGCAATAATATTAAGAGTGAATCGGATGCACCTTACAATGAACGTCGATTACGCAAAGACAAATACAGGCAGCAGATGGGATAGACACAGGCGACTACGAATAGAGATATTCGTATATGATTGCCCATGATCGAAATCGATTGTTAATGCCATAGATATCGCAATCAGTCATGATTCACCATTATAGCCCAACGTGGAAAGGAACTTCAGGCAGCTTCGTCATAGTGACAGTCGTGTTTGTCCATTATGGCCCAACAACCTAACAAAACGTCTCAGATTTCGCGGGACTGAATCCGTTTAGAACATTCATCGTCCAATGATGAAAACGACTTTAAATGCCAAACAAATCTGCCACGTAAAAATGACGCCCTCGCATGACAGGGTGCAGACAGAAATAAGTCTGCAGGCTGAAAAAGCCAAGCATTTCCGGCTGGCTCATGCGCCCGCGCCGCTGACACAGTTAGGTAACAGATTTCCCAAATGAGCATTTTATTATACACAGTATATTCTTGTGCTCCTCCTCCCATCCTGCACAATTATTATGCGCCAGTGAAGTTAATAATACATTCATATTACATTATGGATAAAACGGTATGTTTGAGAGGAAATGTTACGCCCTACCCCAATAAGGTACAAATCGAATACAATATTTTTTTAGAAAGGATACTTAAAATATTTAGATTTGACAAACTTTAGGAATGAATTAAATCGTTGATGAATGCCCCCGATTTCCATGTCAACACAACAGGAAAACCAGCGTCCCGGTAATAAACCACCAGCAAAAGCTGAATACTTAGATATAAAATGTGAAGGAAACAAACAATGAAACTATTAAATAAAGTGAAGAATTTCAAGCCCGAACACAACATAAATAAAGCAATAACATTATTCACTACACCCGTGACGCAGACTTACAATGTACACGTATTGTTTGTCCTTGACAATCGAAAGATGTATTAGTTAAAGCCAAAATTGTAACGAGCTAACCTGTAATCTCAATGACTGAGTCACAAGTACGAATTTAACGTGTCCAATTTGCCTAGATCTCTCCCACCTGTTCCACCACGCGAACATTCAGTCTAAAACGGGACTTAAATAGTAGAGGTGAAAAATGACGTCAACAAATCCGATGAGGTAATAAATATATTTTACCGATAATAAGGTGTTGAAGGGGTTATGTAAAACGGTGGTATGCAAAATTTATTAAAGCAGTTTTTTTTTAAATAAGGGGGCAAACGAGCAAACGGGTCACCTGATGGTAAGCAACTACCGTCGCCCATGGACACTCGCAACATCAGAAGAGCTGCAGGTGCCTTGCCGGCCTTTTAAGAGGGAATACGCTCTTTTCTTGAAGGTTTGCAGGTCGTATAGGTCCGGAAATACTACTGGTGACAGTTCGTTCCAGAGTTTTACAGTGCGCGGCAGAAAGTTACGCGAAAAACGCACTGTGGAAGACTGCCACTCAGCAAGGTGATGAGGATGGTATGTTTTTCGCGTGGGACGATGGCGAAAAGTTGCAGGTGGTATGATTCCGAACAATTCCTCAGAGCACTCCCCGTGATACAACCGATAGAGGATGCAGAGTGAAGCTACATCTCGGCGTAATTCCAAGGGGTCCAAGCTGTTTGAAACACTATGACAGTCAACAATTCGAGCGGCCCTTCGTTGGATACGATCCAGAGGGAGCAGTTGGTATTTTGGCGCCCCTGCCCAGAGATGAGAACAATATTCCATATGAGGCCTAACCTGCGCCTTGTAGAGTTGTAGGCGTTGGTCCGGACTGAAGTACTGTCTCGCTCTGTTAAGAACACCAAGCTTCTTCGAGGCTAATATTAGAGTTTCTAGAGACTCAGAAGAGAATAACGAATAAAAAGAACGAAGGAGATTTGGACTAAGAAAAGATAATGGAAAATGTTTATTTTCTTTCGTATACGAATTTCGCAGAACATATTGTTGCAATTGGATCAACAAAAAAAATAACAAAGAAACATGATAACATTGCAAAAGAAGCTTTTAGGAGAGATTATATTTTTGAACATTTCGCTACAGCTGTTTTCAATGTTTGCCTTGCGATGGCCTAATCTTTCAACATTTAAGCGATCTAGGACGATTTATTACGTTTATTAAGTGTCACCGCGTTGCACAATTTTAAAAGGTTCGTCATATAATTTAGGCATGTAGCCTTGCACGTATTTAATGAATATGTTGCACGTTTGATTAATTGCACACTATGATATATTTATATGAGATTGACCGAAACATTTACAAGCTAGTTCAATAACTATTTAAAATGAAGTGCTTCTAGCAGTTGCAGTACAGTGATCCACTCTTTCAAGAATGATACTATTTCTTTAGCGGTGACGTATAATCATTTAATAGTCTACAAATTGTTAATCGTATAACCTATTTTATGTAATGCACTGCGTCGCTAAATTACTTGTCTGCCTACGCACGACATTTTACCTTCATTTTCGTTAGATGCTAATACGTGCTGGAAGGAGGCCGATATTTATGTACTTTCGTTTTCCTCTTATGAAACCGAAACTTGTGATGTTTTGCATGGGATTTTTGGTAACTCTATATCTGAAGAGGAGGAAGCTAAATGCGATACTCGGAAACCAACTCAATCTGATGTTAATGAATTCGACAGATGCGAAAAACAACATAAACCGCTTTAATTATCCATAACAAACGCCATGCGATATAAATACGGGCGTTACGACGTAACACGGAAAACTCATAGTGGCTTTCAATGTCGAAGCATCAAAAGCGCGTATTATTTGAAAACATAAATATTTGGAGAAGCTCACTGAGATTTTAATATTGAATAGGTAGCAGTCAACAGACGAGATTAATCATCGCACGTAATAACTGATCTATTGCGTGTTTAGCAGTACCCAGTGGAAAAATCAACCGATGTGCGTATAGGCCATTATGGAAGTTATAAGCGGTTTGCAAACCTTTACCACACCTTTTTGAAATCGATTCCTTTATCGTAAGAAAGAAACTAATTTCTTTGTAACCTTTGTAAATCCGATGGAACATCTTTATCACGAGTAGTGTAAATGGGTGTACCATGAGAGAAAAACAGTTAGGAGGATTTCTCATTTCTCTTGACTATTTCCAGGTAACATTTCTGACGTTGCAAAGGAAGCATTAAATTCCAGGTTGTTGAGTTTACAAACAGCAACACATCGTATTCATCTATCAGCCGTTTAGTTGCAAATTGCAATTACGTTGGCACTTGTCACATCATATCTGTTAGTGCTTTGTACAATTTATTTTTACAACGATAACAAATCATCACCATCAGCTTAATGTAGTTCTGAATGTTTTGGCAACGAAAGTGTGATAATGCTGTATTGCCAAAACATGGAAAATTGGATAAACAATGGCTACTAAGCTGAGCATCGGAATTGAGCTATACGGAACAATAGCATTTAGTTGCTTTATATGGTACAGCGTGTATTGCACCGTCAAACACCTTCTAGTATATATTAAATATATACAGACAAAAGTCCGTAAGACGTGGTTCCGATGCAGTGAACTTTTTTAAAGTAAATTTTTCATGTTTCTTGTACACTTGTTATAACCAAAAGCCTTGATGGTATTGATATGTTCAATAACATCAAGAATTTGCACAATAACATTCTCAAATCTTGGAACATCCGTAATGGTTGTAAACATAACTTTTGGATGCAGCGCTAAATATTAATTAAATCTCTTAAAATAAATGAGTGCATAATATGCAATTGGAAATCGGCTGCGGTACAGCCAGTTGAGTCCGGTCCAAGATGCTGTCTGTGATAATGGTAATACGGTACGTGTCCACACCTTGAACTGCTGCCGTTCAGCGACATCTGACGTTTGTCGTGACCACGGGAAATTAAAAATCGATCTATCATTGTTCTTATACATACATGATACATGGACGTTATTCCGATACGATTGACGGAAGATCAGTCACAGGACCGACGCGACGTATTACTCGTGTATGCCCATCCGTCGCATGGATCATCCTTCGTGTCAGACACTCAGTCGGCACTACCCTAGCCAAGCTTGACAACAGTTGTTTTCGTGTTTAAAGACGAGTTGCTTTTATTCGATGATGGAGCACATGATCAACGTGGTAAAAAATACAGCTCTACCATCAAAGCTAAAGGTTCTACCAGACAGCTTAATGTTACTCTAATATTTAGACTACTAAATGACAACATTGCAATTTGCAGGATGCCAGACATTTGTAGTCTTCCTGTTTACTTTAAACCCGGATGAGATAAAATCAATTGGAATTGTCGGAAATTAAAACATTATAATAATATTTGATAATATTGTTATAATAATTAATGTGGTTTTGCACTTAAAGATGACCGCTATAGTTGCATTTGCAACAGTAACGGATTAGCATATATTTATTATTTATGCTAAAACCAAAATCGTAAACTATTCATAATTTGGCAGTCTGTAAACTAATAAATTTGTCAAAAATAGACAACCATTTCGAAAACAACAACTAATAGGCGCTGGGGGAGTCATTAGTGGGATCAGACAACCTCGTCACGAAGGCTGTCTCTTTCCACTGGAAGCGAATGATCGAGACAGCTGATGATTTATGGCGAAGCGGCAATGCTTCCACCTGTCACTTCGGTAAGCGTGTTTAGAAAGAAGTATAAAAAGTGAATAGCGCATCGTAAAGTTTGGAACGAGGTCAAGGTAGGGACATAAAAACCGCTTCACTAATTACTTTTTCGTGTCAATATTGTGCAAAACACGCTTGTATTGTGGACAAACATAAAGAAAGTGACATATTAAGGTGATCTGAAAACCAACATTGTATCTAGCTCAAGCAGTGTACACTATTAGTATGTGCTAAATGCTAATATCAGTTAGAGAGACGGAGGATTTAATTAAAATTAATATGATTCAGCTTCATAATATTGTGTCTAAACATATTACATCTCTGAAAACGCCACGCCCACGAACGAGTAGAGGCTGGAAACAAAGTCTAAAATATTTACGACTAGACCAACTATTCCAAAAAAAAAAAAAAAAAATTACATTCATTTTCGTAAAATACGGTACAAGGACGAAACAATTAAATATTTGTATAACTTCGATAAAGTCTCAGAGATGTTATAAAACGTCTAACAATTCATATTTAATTGACAAATCTGACAGCATTACACTTGTTTTTCGATTGTTTTTAGGGTTCCGTACCCAAAGGGTAAAAACGGGACCCTATTACTGAGACTTCAATTTCTGTCCGTCTGTCTGTCCGTCTGTCCGTCTGTCCGTCTCCTGGCTGTAACTCAAGAACGGTAATAGCTCTCTAGAGAGTTGAAATTTTCACAGATTGTGTATTTCTGTTGCCGCTATAACAACAAATACTAAAAACAAAATAAAATTAATATTTAAGGGGGGCTCCCATACAACAAACGTGATTTTTTTGGCTCTTTTGGCTCTATATCAATAATGGCAATCAATTTATTTTTTCTCAAGATCCTTAGTTTTATGTGCATCTCAATATTAAATAATAATATTAAAATAAAATAAAACATTAAGGGGGGCTCCCATACAAAAAACACAATTTTTGGCCTAATTTTGCTCTATAATGGTACGGAACCCTTAGTGCGCGAGTCCGACTCGCACTTGGCCGATTTTTTATCACGTCATTAGCGTAATTTATATAAGTATCAGACTCCCGCGGATATAATATGATAAGTTTGAGCTACATCTCGTACAATGACCGTCCGCGAGCGATGTTAACAGTTATTCAATCATTATATTTCTCTCACTTGCTTTTGAGTACTGAGTACTGACTCTACTTTCTAGAAATGTGCCACACATATTTAAAGCAATTTGTTGAGAGCGATGTACCGCTTTGTGAAATAGATAAAACGGTCAAACGCTTTCTTATTTTGAAAATACAAAAAAAAAAAAAACCTAATGCTATTGCATGCTGTGACCAATAACTATAGTATTACATGCAGATTGTAGCTTGCTACAATTATTAAATGTTGTAACAAAAATGTTATAACAATGCAAAACTGTTTTTGGGCCTAAATAAGTGAATAAAAATAAGAAGAGCTGGTATAAAAACAAGTAGCCTATAAAGACGCAAAAGGAATTCTGAAACAATAAATTCAACAAGAATAAGGATCGATGACGTACAAGTTGAGCGTACATGGATCAATTTATATTCCAAGCGCATCACGTGACTCGACTAATACAACAATTGCAACGCATGCTTTGAATAAAATAGAAAAGTTCATTCAAATAAAATATAAAGGAACCAGCAGTTAATGTTCTTTGGGAAAAACGTTCAAATATCCTATAAAAGTCCTCTTGTTTTACGGGTTATCCGTTATTACGAGTACCATTCCGACCCCTATACCGGAATGTCTAGCCAGGATTTTAGTCTTTCAAGCCAGGATCGACAACAGTAATCTCAGAGAGCCAGTTGCCAGCTTGATTATTATCAGAAAATAGGTTAGAATAAGATGTTCGTGCTCACTAAGTCCTTGTAAATTACTGCTTAGCCCTAGGGGTTGACATAATTACAAAAATCTGTCCGAATTCATAACTCGTCTACTGTAAGTCCATTTTTTGTTTCCAGATCATTTTCGGAAAAGTCCATTCCTCAATAAGCTGTCTGGAGTTTAAAACAGCTTTTCTGTAATTTCATCTTTCCCCATACTTAAAACTTCCTTCTTGCTAATAAATTTGTTTATTTTGATTTTTGTCTCAATAGTTAACAGTATTGCATTACTCATTGTTTGTGACAGAATTGTTTTCATTTAAATCAGATCGGATCGCAAGGTTACATAGTTTTTGTTTTTATTTCGTGTCAATGTCACGTCGCCCAGTTGCAGTGATCTGTAGGCTGTAGCGTAATCTTTGGGATTGTTACGTGCTTGTCAGTTGTTTGTTATGAGTTATGGCTGTAGTGTTACGCTCTCTTTGAATTTAAATCTCATAATAATAGCTCCCGTGCCGATTTCGGTGACGGTAGCCGGTTTCGTTGAAACCAGGCAAGTTGCAAAGGAGTAATTTTATATTACCCAAGTGTGAGCGTAGTACGCATGCCACTCTATCTACCTACTCTCATAACCCAGTGGCGGACACGATTGGCAAGACATCAGGCTCAGGACCGACTTTTTACATGCCCTATGCATCAACGCAAGGAGGCATATGAAATCTCACACCAAGGCTTAAGACGTATAGGGCGCATTTTCATTAGTCGTTAACTCGTACGGTATACAGCATGCGGGGAGTCTATGACAACAAATTGACAACTAATGGCGCATTGTCATTGGTCGTGGCATGCATTTCAGAAATCTTCCGCACCCCGCATGCGGGCCCTATCGACCAGTGAAAATGCGCCAGGATGATTTTTCCAAAATTTTCGCAAGGAGCGCTCAACGGAAGATTTGCAGAAACCTCTAGTTTTAAAAGTTTTCTAAATTATAACGAACACATTTATATGTAACCACCGCGGCATTAATGAATATTTACGGGCGAGGTGTTGAAAAAATCACATATAAATATCATATTTTGGAAACTCTTTCCGAGCATATAATGATTTGTGTGTTATGTGTAGATTTTCGTACTATTTTCGTTGAGGTAAATCGTCTTGGTAATTTATGCGAGATATTTTATTGACGTCACTCCTGTTCGTAAATAGGGTGTGACTAAAGAAAATTGTTCGTTTTCGGTCCTATAACTAAAGAGATCTTCGGCAATTTATAAATGCCGCAAAGTCTACGTGTATGACCCCTATAGTGGTAAGAACTACCAGCAACTTCAACAGCAACAGTTGCGGTTACTTTAGGAGTTCCAATTCTGAAGGTATTAGGTAGACCTTCGATAAAGTATAAAGCTCAATTATTGTCTTATTTTCTTCAGGCATTGTAGGAATCTGATGTTTTGTTGTCGCTGGATCGTGGATTACTAGTTAAAGCGAATTTTCATCCATAAAAATGGCGGAAATCTATTTGTGCGCGTGCGTTGGCGGCGGGTGCCGTCCGCGACTCGGGTATGTTTGTGTTGGGACTCGCGAACGATCTTATTATTCTCCGAAATGAAGTCAAACTATGTAATTAAATGTTGTTTTCAAACATTACCGGGAGCCTGTCGAGATTATCGCGTTTAAGATCACTTCTGATTATACCGTTAAATTGTTTTATCGCCTTTATTTATAGTCTCCCTTGGATTGTTTTCAGGTGCGCTTGTAGACTGTAGTGAAAACTTGGAAAAGCCTTCAGATTTTCAATACTCCATTGCGCACTCGTGCTGCTGTCTAGATCTGATACATTGGAGAAGCCACTTGACAGATAAGAACAGACAGAGATTATACCATCCTCATCACCTTGATGAGTGGCAGTCTTCCACCGTGCGTGCGTGCGTGCGTCAACTCTGGAACACACTCACCAGCAGTATCTCCGGACCTATACGACCTGCGAACTTTCAAGAAAAGAGCGTATTCCCACTTAAATGGCCGGCAACGCACCTGCAGCTCTTCTGATATTGCGAGCGTCCCTGGGCGACGGTAGTTGCTTTCCATCAGGCGACCCGTTTGCTTATTTCGTAAAAAAAAAACAGAATGGCGCTAAACTGGAGCAAATACGTTTAATGCAAATGCAAAATTACAAAATGCAAAAACATTCATTTATTTTGGTGACATTTCTATCGAAATAGAAGCAGCTATGTTGTCGATTCTTGAATCTTGATGCTCTTCCATGAATAGGGCTACCTAAATAATTTCATGACAAATTGACAGATGACGTCAATACTATCCTTCTAAAAATAATAGAGATAAACGTGTGTATCCCTATTGTTGTTCGTAGTTTGGTTTATGGGTGGGCAGTTAAATATACCGGTCTCGGTTTGTCGTTACAAATAGAATTTTGGCACTGGCTATCTCCCGTTGTGTAATTCATATAAACCACTTGTACAATCCGAACTATGTTTTTGTCAACATTCTTTATTATGAATATGGTTATTTATTTGGTATAGTGGGCGGGGTTATTTCTAATGATGACTATTCTTTGGAAAATATTTGACTGTGTTTTTATATTTTAGTACTAGCTGTCCCGGTGAACTTCGTGTCACTTTAAAACCTTCCCTGGACTTCTACGAATATTTTAAGACTAAAATCAGCCAAATCCGTTCAGCCGTTTTCGAGTTTTAGCGCGACTAACACATTTGAAAATCCATTTTTATATATGAGAAGACTAGTGGCGAATATTGGTTCTTTTTCATAAGGAATCCCTGTAAAATAGAGAGTTGGATGATGCCGATGGTCTTCTAAATGTAAGAGTTAAATGCAGCCGGTAAGTGTTTAGTTGTAGTGAATCCCCTGTCTCTGGTTAGTAGAATCCCTTTTATTCGCTTTTTTTCAATAAATGTTTTTATAATGAACTACTGCATATTATCTTCTATTATTTTTAATACTATTTAAGTAATTTAAAAAAATCTGAACAATGACAACTTAATTCAAAACTTGTTTATTCACATTACTCCAAGTAGAGATAAGAGAGATGATGAAATGTGTAGTAAATATACTACAACCAGTAGTGTAGTACGCTGGCATTGACTGGCTGACACTGCCACCTGCCATAACATTGCTGGCTGTCACAACACGCATCTTCACGCAGCGGAAATACTATGCGTTTACTACGACAATACCACAGATACATAGGTCACAGCTAGACGCCAATTCTACTACAACCATCAGCCAACGAAGTCACCGAAAGAACAGAACGTCTTAAGACTTTTGCACTCATCGCGTCGTGGATGATTTATACAATATTCTCTGAGCAAGGTAAGCATCTACATTTCAAACGGAAATACTATGCGTTTACTACGACAATAATAATAGCTCCCACACCGGTTTCGGTGACGGTGGCCGGTTTCATCGAAACCAGGCTAGCTACGCAGGAGTAATTTTATAGTGCCCAAGTGTGTGCGCAGTACACAAGAGCACTCTCTATTCGTTTACTCTCATAACCCAGTGGGACGGAAGACCGACACGACCGGCGAGAGATCAGGAGCAGGACCGACTTTTTACATGCCCATCCGACGCATGGATCATCTTACTTGTCAGACAATCAGGTGATCAGCCTGCATTGTCCTAACCAAACTTGGAAATATCATGTTTCCAACGCGGGAATCGAACCCACGACCTCCGAGTCAAGAGCCGCGCTCTATACCACTAGACCACGGAGGCGTTCACTACGACAATACTACAGATACATAGGTCACAGCAAGACGCCAATCTTCTACAGCCATCAGCCAGGCAGCCAATGAAGGAAGAAGTTTGTTCGGCAGTTTTTTCTTCCTTGGCTAATGGCCTGGCTTGGCCTTGCTGAAAGCTATCCTAAAGTGACCTAAAGCCACTTAGAAAGCATTCTTAGTGGGTAATTTAAATATAGTACATATTCTTTCAGTAAAGTAAGTAGAAGTGGGACAGTTTTGTCACTTTAGGGCATAGTCTCCTGAGTCCTGAGGTCCAGAGAAAAATCTTTTGAATCATTAAGAAAACGGGAGCGGGAATGTTAAAAATACCGGTTTTTAATGCAAAATCAAACAATTTTGATTTGGAATAATGATCACAAAATTAAAAATAGCGAATGAATCAAAGGGAAAATTAGCAGACGAGGAAGGAAGCTCGCTTTAAGATGTAATCCACTTACGAGCTTCATTAAAAACGTTGAAAAAACCAAATCCGACAGAAATTTAATTAAAACAGGAATACGAGAATATCTAGCACAGATACGAATTTCGTTCAAAAGCTTACCCTACATTTTTTTTCTAATCTCTTGGGATATTTCTGGCAGTTGTAATTAGAGTAAAAGTTCTTGCTAATTACGTATAATTAAGAGTCCGTATACGAAATTTGCCGATTTCGCTGATTTTACAGACGTGATTTAACAGTTAAAATACAGTATTTCTATAAGTTTTAATGCACAACATGTAAGATCATTTCAATTATAATCTAATGTTGGAGCTAGTTTTTTTTAAAAGTATTTTTAAATAATCCAACTCAAACCCGCGACAGTTTTGTGATTTTTGCTGTAAAAGGTTTAGAATATCACCTGTTTATGGATTGTATTGACGTCTTAACGGTATGAAAAAAATACAATGTACTGTTGAGAAAGTCGTCTATAAAATGTTGGAATTACTTTTTACCACTTTAAAATGAAATAGTTGAGTAAAAAAATATGTAACTCGGCAAAATTTTAGAGAAAATGGGCAAAGAATTGCTGTTAATTTCGGCAACTTGGAGCTGTAATTCATAAAAAGAAAACGACAGAAATAATCTATAGATAAAATTCTATCCAATTCGAGAAAAAAGAAAAAAAAACAAATTGTGCCAAAAAACACGATTCAAAACAACCTAAATCTCACATTATATTACTCGCCGCAAGGCTCGAGTCGGCTTTCCGCGCTTAAATATATTTTAAATCTCATAATTAATATATATATTTTTTAAGTCTATTAAGGGGAAAAAACCTAATAATATTTCTGTAGCGAACCTTTGCAATTTCATATTCATCGGCAAAATTTCGTATACGGACTCTTAAGAGGCCGGGTACACTTGGAATTTCTCATACATACGTAATTCCAAAATCATTTTCTCATACGAAAATATTTAACATGTTTGAGTTGTTTTTCAGTTTAAAATAGTAATTACCTAGGTTCCTGCACAAAAATTTACTTCAAAATATTTAAACACTAAAAAATAGAGTAAAACACTAAAAATATATATAAATAAATAGTTACTTTACTACAAAACATTTAAACCCTAAAAAATATTTTTTAGTATTTAAATATTTTGTAGTAAATTTACTATTTATTTATATATTTTTAGTGTTTTAATCTATTTTTTAGTGTTTAAATATTAAGTACTAAATTTACTAAAAAAAAATTAAAAACGAAAAATTTTTGTTAATATTGTAAAAAAATTGAAGTAAATTTTTGTGCAGGAACCTAGATAATTACTATTTTAAACTGAAAAACAACTCAAACATGTTAAATATTTTCGTATGAGAAAATGATTTTGGAATTACGTATGTATGAGAATTTCGAGGGTACCCGGCCCCTTAAGATCACGCAGAGCCATACGAATAACATTAACAACCACGTCGAGATCCGAGATTTTCTGAACATACAAGACGCTGGAATGAAAATGGGGTCAACATATTATTTTTAGACGGAATCCTAAAATATGAGAATTCACGTCCAATAGTTCTAATGAATGTGGAGTTTATTGTAACGTGAAGACATTTTACGTTACATTTACTAGAGTTCTAATTTACTGCTTTGCCTTGGTACTAATTATTGTTGTTATGATTCAAAGATTTTTTTTAATTTGTTGTAATGCTGGAGTAAACAAACATTACTAAAAGCATAAGGAAAGTCTAGAGTCTTGACTGTACAGGCTGAAAGAGCAAAAAAGTCGGTACCAGATGAATCTTCAGTTCTCTGACAGAATATTTGAAACTTTTGGAACTGGCACCGACTTCAAAATTATGAAGATTGAGTACAGAAATAGTTGAGTTTTAGCCGAATTCGGAAAAAGGCACTATTAGATAGGAATAATTATTTAATACTTTTTAGTTCATATTATAAGGATGCTATATTGTTTTTACCTTGGAAGTCGGTTTTAATTTTTTGTTAAAAATAATAATCTTTTTAGTTACCTAGTAAGCCATCGCGTGCTATACGTAGAATAATACACCTGTATATTATTCTACGTAGGTATCTTATTACAGTCACACTTACAAAATATATATTATAATATCAGCTGCAGCCTGCAGATAATTTTAAACAATACTATAAAAAAAATCGAAGTGAACACGTGTGACGTGCTAAGTAGCCGGTCACCGGATTAGTATTAAAACAGCGCCTAAGCTCCCAAACTTGTATCTATAAGGAATCCGGAGTTCTCTTAGTATCTTCGGAACCATAGTATACCTCGGTGCAAAATCTTGCGTTTTGGTAGCATATGCTTAGGATGCTTCTCATAAAACCAAAATCACCATATGTTTCCATATAAATTTCGAGGAGTTCCCTCGATTACTCATGGATCCCATCATCAGGTCACCACTTTTGTGAACATGGTACCAAATTGGAGTGAAACCTAATACAACAAAACAAAAATTTCGAAAATCGGTTCACAAACGGCGGAGTAATCGTTGAACATACAAAAATAAAAAAAAAAATAAAAAAAAATCCACAGCCGAACATAATATAACCTCCTCGTTTTTTGGAAGTCGGTTAAAAAGATCAAGGCATTGCATCTTGAGACCTTGCTCATTTCAAGTTTGCACAGATGTGTTCTGGATATTATCAGTTATTTAAATAACTTATAATACTATTTTATAGAGAAAATTTAATATGTATTTTCAGTTTGAAATTAAGCGATGGCATATTCCATACTTAGATACTAATATTATAAATGCGAAAGTGTGTCTGTCTGTTTAACCTCTTCACGCCCAAACCGCTGAACCGATTTTGCTGTAATTTGGTATGGGGATACTTTGAGTCCCGGGAAAGGACATTGGATACTTTTTATCCCGGAAAAATGTACGGTTCCCGCGCGATAAACGAATTTTGGCGCAACGGAGTGCGGGCGTCATCTAGTTCAAACTAAATTCTATTCAAAGTTCTTGTGTTATTATTTGTTTAGCGAGGCACGGAACGTAGGCAATGATAAAAATCTCAAAATTCTTCAAAGTCCTCTATAATTGTGATTTGTGAGCCATTTCATAGGCACTCCGCACTCATGACTTCTTATGTCCCCGTTACATGTTTCCAAAAAAAATCCTTGTTAATATTTTTGCAATTAAACAATTACCCTAACATTGCAAAATTTAGAAACGACCTAACGAACTCCTTCCGCTTTTGAGAGATATCAAAACACCCAAAAAACTCACTTTTCTACTTTAATATTATTGCAATACCCTTAAAAACATTGCAAAATTTACTAAACTACCTAACGAACTCCTTCCGCTTTTGAGAGATATCAAACACTCAAAAAAATCCCTTCTCTCACTTTTCCACTTTTGAGGCATTTAGGCATTTTGAGCATCTTCTCATACAATTTTTGAGAAACCAATCTTCCCATCCAAACTTTGCTCGACATCGGAGCATTGCAGCATTGTCGGGCGCCTCAGTCCAATTATGCAAGCTCCAGACACGTGCATTGTGCATTTGTTTACGAGACTTACATAAGTCGCGCGTCTCCCGTCACACTTCACACTCCACAGTCCACACCCACCACATCTCGAAATATACTCGGAAAATTAACGCGAAAATAAGGGATAACTCATACAAATCGGAATGTACTAGAGGGCGCCTACTCTTGTTTGTTGAGGGCGCCTACTCTTTCGTTAATTGCTTTCGGACTTTGGAGTTACCTACGCTCTTTGCCAAATTTCGTCGATTTTTTTCGATTAGATATTATGTGTTTGCAAAACTTCCATACTAATATCAAATAGGTAAAAGTGTCTCTGTTTGACTGACAGTCTGTTCGTCTGTTGACTGTTGCCTCTTTGACTTCGAAATCGATTGAGCGACAAAGGTACGTCGGGCCGATTTGGTAGAAATTTATCATGAAGATACTTTGAGTCTCGAAGATGGCCATATTTTCTTGCGCCACATTTAGTTAAAATGTTTATTTTTTGCTGAAAAAAGGGATGGCAAACTTCTGAGCCGTAAGTTAACAGTTATTTTGAGAACTGGGTGGCATAAAACTAGACCGTTTTGACAGCCTTAATTGTAATTAAGAATAAAGTCTAATCACATTAGAAAGTAAAACAAACGGATTGCTTGCAGTTAAGTGCGCGTCTTCTCGCTCCACGGACCCAAGTACCGTATTTCATCTAAAATATTACCGCAACTAAACAAAATTACCAACGGTAGTTCGGAGATTGAGCACCGTGTAAACATATGCATACATTATGCTCGCAAATAAATTAATCGCATATCAGAGGCGCAATTATTTTTGTGTTGTGCTTACGAATAGCATGTCCAGACTCCTCGAGTGACGTAAATTTTTATAATGAGAAAGTTCGAACAAAGTAAGCTTTTACACTAACCCCCTTACTAATAGAAAAAGTTATACAATAAAAAAAATGCAATATTCCGTCCCTGTCTGTCAAGCTCTAATTTCAACGTAGCAAATAAGACAAAATATTTATTGTGTCTGACTATTTGAAATATCAATTTATAGTAAGAGAGAGTATAAAGCATTTACATCATATTTTATTCCTCCTGTCTTTCTTCTAATCAATTTTGTTTAGGATCACGAGATAGATTAAGCTTGTCTCTTAGGCACCCCTGAAGTCATATCAACGGGTTTTTCATTGTTGGTTACCGTTTCTGATCCTGGCAACACATCGTGAACCATTCCCACCACTACAACTCCTGTACTAGTTTAAAAAAAACTTTAGTTTCTCACAAGAAAGTTGTTATCACCCCATGTCGCAAATAATGAGGTAGAGCTGGTCTGCGCAAGTGGTTATGAATTACAAATACCTAATTTCCGATTTAAAAAAAAACTGAAAGTTTTCTCAACTAACAGTAGTTCAGGTGTTTTAGCAATAAATTAGCAAATAACTAGTTTGGATTTTGGAAGCTTAAATATTAAGGCAACAACACAAAACATTTTACGCAATACAACTTTGTAAACTTTTACTACACAGACCATCAAAATATTGGAACTTCTAAATCTATTAAAATGTTTATAAGTTTACCGATTAGATACTGCACAGTGCACGTGCGTCTGCGCATAGAAACAACGAAGCTTATCACCACAAACCTAGACAATTCCAACGAAAAACTACGGCGAAGGGTACCTACGTCCCTAATGCCTTGATTTTCTGCATCAATGGACCTTTAACAACGACCGAGGAGTAGCCAGTAGGGTGGTAGTTTTAGGGTTCCGTACCCAAAGAGTAAAAACGGGACCCTATTAGTAAGACTTCGATGTCCGTCCGTCTGTCCGTGTGTCTCCAGACTGTATCTCAAGAACCGCTATAGCTAGACTTCTGAAATTTTCACAGATTGTGTATATATGTTGCCGCTATAACAACATTTACTGAAAACAAAATAGCTTTAGAACGGTATGGCTCCCACACAAAAACACAATTTTTGGCCTATCTGCTCTGTAGGTACGGAACCCATCGTACCCGTGTCCAATCGCAACTGGCCGATTTTTTTTAATTTAGTGTTAATTACAGTACCGTCGCAATGCCTGCAGCGTTTTGCCTCCGGTGGTGCGATGGTGTCGTCCCCGTGCTCGCGGTGTCGCACCGGCATGGCCGCGCATGCCGCGCCAACGCCACCAGTGACCACGGCGGCACTAGCACGCCGCTCCTCAAGCGGCTCGGCAGCCACTGAGGCCCGCCCGCCCCGGCCGGTAGGCGGCGCCCGACGCGGGCTATTCTGGGCGGCGGTGACTCACGCGATGCGCTCGCGATGAGCGGCGCCCGCGCACCTCAGCCTTTTCTATGCCACCCTACTGAACTACAGCTCCAGATCCACGTAAACATCCCCTTTTAACCGACTTACGAGAGGAGGTTACCATTGCGATAAATGGGTTCCAAATATTTTGACTCAATTTACTAGCCTTACATTATACTATACCACCCACCCTACCGGACTACTGTAGTTCGATAGGGTGGCTATAACAGCTACAGATGACCGCGTAAACATCCCCTTTTGACCGACTTCCGAACAGTTAATCAATTGGGGATTTGGGTTCCAAAAATTGGACCCAACTTACTAGCCTCATACTGGCAATATATTCATAGCTCCAGATGCCCGCGTAACCATCCTCTTTTAACCGACTTACGAAGAAAGTTAAAGTTACCATTGCGAGAAATGGGTTCCAAAAAATTGGACGGAACCTACTAGTAACTAGAGCTTATAATTCCGCTTAATATATATATATATATATATATATATATATATATATATATATATATATATATATATATATATATATATATATATATATATATATATATATATATATATATATATATATATATATATATATATATATATATTAAGCGGAATATATATATATATATATTTGACCCAATATACTAGCTTTTTCTATGCCACCATACCGAACTAAGGCACCAGATGTCCACATAAACATCCCCTTTGAATTACTTCCGAAGAATTTATCAATCTGGGATTTGGGTTCGAAAGGTTGGTACCCAATCTACTAGCCTTATGCCACCCTTCTGAACTGATGCCTGGTTCTATAAAATTGGGCTCAGTTTACTGATCCCTGCTATCTGCTTGTCCGTCTACTTGTCACTTGTCCCTGACTCACGACAAAGGGAGCTTATTTGGTTTTTAAATATGTATACAGTAGACCCCCTCAAATTCGGCCCCTGTCTAATCCGACATGCCTATAACTGGTTAATTTAGGTACATAAAAATTATTTTGCCCAATCTTTATTATGGTACGTAATTTTTAAGGTTCCGTACCCAAAGGGTAAAAACGGGACCCTATTACTGAGACTTCAATGTCTGTCCGTCTGTCTGTCTCCAGGCCGTAACTCAAGAACCGCTTTAGCTAGACTTCTGAAATTTACACAGATTATGTATTTTTGGTGCCGCTATAACAACAAATACTAAAAACAAAATAAAGTTTATATTTAAGGGGGGCTCCCATACAACAAACGTTATTTTTTGGTCTTTTTGGCTCGTGGTCCATAATGGCAACATTTTCGCTCTATAACGGTACAGAACCCTTTGTGCGCGAGTCCGACTCGCACTTGGCCGATTATTTTTTTGTTACAATGCATGCAACGATTACGGTTACAGCTTACTGATAAGTACCTAGCTTCAGGAAAATGATTTGTGATTCAGATAAAACCTTAACATTGTGATTTTAATCCCTTGATCATGGATTTTTGGAAATCTATTGTTTATGTGGTCGCATTCGAGCGCTTGGGACTTGAAGCATTAAGGTATTGTAATGTGTAAAAATGTATGGAACTTTATCCATAATCTGACAAATCCGCTAATCTGACATGGCCATGCAAAACATTTGTTGAATTAACACGGGTCTACTGTATTTGGGTTCCATACCCAAAAAGTAAAAATTGGACCCTATTTATTGATAGTCTGCTGCCTGCCTGTCTGTCATGTTTGCCCACCTGTCAATCCTCTGTATCTCCTTAATCACAATGTCTAAGCAAATTAATTTCTTTAAAGGCTCTTTTATATATAACTTTAAAGTGGTGATGAGCCCAAAAAAATTCAATTAGAAGTATGAATAATAATATTGAAATTATCATCCATACAAAATATAAACTTAATCTGTTGTGCCGTTTGTTGTTGTTTGTGTCCGAATGTGGATTATTGGAAATCTATTGGTCTCGTGGCCCACTTGGGCCTCTTGGGAGTTGAAGCGTTAAATTCATTTTATTCGTATTGTGTTTTGTTAACTCATCAAGCCCCGTACGGCCCAAGTGGGCCGTGATAACAATACATTTACAATAGATTTCCAGGAATCTGCGATTGTTGGATTAATAAAACTATACTTTCCCAGGACTAAGAGCATCTCCAAAACTTTATCAAGATCTGACCAGAGGTTTGATTATGAAGATGTAATAGACACACTCATTCTGATTTATATGATAGGCCTTTCATGTTTTTACATTTGTCTGTCTTTACCAAACAAATCCGATAAAGATAGCAACATCAATTAGCATAGAGTGGTAGAAAAGTTTTTAACAATGCTATGCCTAAATGTAAAGTATAATTTACACAGAGCCAGTACTGGCTGCCAATAAGACTGGCAGCCAGTATTGGCTTGGCATATGCCGCGTGTGAACAGTTTGGCCTAGCTTGAAAAACTGTTCACACGCGGCATATGCCAAGCCAATACTGGCTGCCAGTCTTATTGGCAGCCAGTACTGGCTCTGTGTAATTTATACTTAATGCCTAAAATTGGTTTTTAATACATTGTTGCCACTACAGTTGAAAAGAGATTGCAAATTGAATCAAAAAGTAGCTATGCATTTCAATTTAGATGCCTTGTATCATTTACATGCTTTATATACTATGTTAAACATAATGTTAACATTGTATTCAGCTTTATTAGCATTAAAACTTGTAAAATCTAGTCATATTCGTAGCAATTTTTGTCCGTCGCAAAACCGGTGTTTATGCGTTAAAGACACAACTTTATAGACTTAAGAAATAAAGTTGTATTCTAGATGCCGCAATAAATGGTTAAAACACGTAGTATTTGGCACAATTTGCCTTCTTGAATAATTTGGGATAAAATTAAATACAACTAATTAGTGCGTAGTGCCTTCTGCAAAAAATGTCACAAATGATTAACCGTGCAACGAGTGAAACAACGAGACTTATTAATAAGCGTTCTAATGTATTGAGCATATTACTGAGTAGCTAATGTGAGAATGACGAAAATATTCTCATAAGAATTAACAGTTGCTGTTGATAAAGTGGGCGATCAGTGAAGCGATAGATCATAGATCTTACCTGGGAACAAAATCTCGATTTCTTTTTTCTGCACCTTGGTATAAACATCAAAAACTTCACAGCTCGTCAATAAACACTAAATCTTCGCTAAACCACGTCACACTATCAATTTATGGCGGTACGGCGACAAAAACTCGAAATAATCAGAATACTATATTCAATACAGTTCTGCCATATTAAAAATTCTACCAGCGGTAAAAAATATTTGACGTTTGAACTATTTTATTGCCAGTTATCAAAAATGACATCGCCCATTACTATTAACAATGTCGGATGTGAAAAACAGCAACTTTACAGGAGAGCGATTTAAAGTCTAAATAATTGTGAATAACTTTTTACTTATTTCAAGAAGAATCATGAAATTTCAGGGTTGTGCTCTATAAGTTATTTACGTTTAGTATATTATTAGGAGTATCCCGTATTTTAAGAATAAATATGAGAAAAGTCACTTCTGACCTTTTTAACGGAGAACGAGTAATGCTGATTTGTCGGAAGGGCCAGAACCGACGTTGTTCTTTCTTTCTTTTTCTTCTTTTTTGGCAACTTGACACAAAGGATGTGTATGTTGTGCCACAGACAAGGTAAAAAGGTAAGGAATATGGCGGGAAAACCATATTCTTCCTATTATAATTTTCATCATCGTTTTCATGTATCGTCAGGTCTAAAGTCTAGTCAAAGTCTAAGTAAAAGTCAATACAGTCACAGGAGTCAAGTCGGTCGATTCAGTAAAGTGGTAGACGCTTTACTGAAACTTTCGATGGAGTTTTGGAGGGAACACAAAATAGCACGTTTCTGGATATTACATCACTTTCCTACACTTGTGCATGAACACGAATATCTAATGGTTAATATTCTACCAATATTACACATTAAAAACCCAGCTAACACAATTTTAGGAAAATAATACAAAAACACAACAGCACTCTTTCACATGCCCGCCAAAACTCCCCCGACGTTGTTGCTTGTACAAAATCAATGATTGCTTGTCGGAAGTGGCACTTACGCCATTGTTAAGTGATAACTTTTAATTTAGTAATATGTCGCATGTAGAAATTACCAACAAAAATAACAACAATTTAAAGAAAATATACCTTTTTTATGGACTTCTGGCAAATAAAACGTTAAAATAATGTATGTATGAAAATACAAAACATTTTTTATGACGTAAATAAATCGGAAAATCTAATTTTCGTCCGAAATGTATTTTAACTTAAAACATTGAAATTAAAAATTATTGCCATCACTATTTTGTTGACTTTTTGATACCATAACTTAAATTAACTTAACAAAATTAATATATTTTTTGTATCAATCATAAAGAGGAAAAATTTGTTTCGTGTTTGGAAAAGTCTTTGTATCTTTGTTTGTATTGAATAGGTTCAATAACTACTGAACTAATTTTAAAAATTCTTTTACCCTTAGTAAGCTTACTAGCTACGTTGTTTGCAAAGAACATAGGCAGGTGTATTATTCAGAAAAATATTGGGGATCATACCGAAAATCGCAAAAATATAACCCAAAGTGGTAAAAATTTGCAATAAATTACATTATTTCGCTTGCGCTGCGAAAAATACAGCTAATTCATAGAAATAATATTGCAAATACTTATAGTATTCATCATTATCTACAAAAAAGTCTAGGACAACATATATGTATCTTTTATGGTTAAAAAATAATAACCATATTTTCCTTCATTAAAAAATTAACTTCAAATCATCTCCTACTAGCGTGGCTTTTTTGCATATTAACAATTGATCCTTACCTAATTACTTAATACTTAATAAATATCAAAATATGAATTGGGATTCTGTAAAGAACAGAATTGTCTTTTAAATTATAACCATGGGGCAAATATTTTAGAAGTTAGGGCAGTTTGATTAAAGGTCAAAACAAGGCACCGACGCGGCAACGGCGGTGGCTACCACGAATTTGTAATGGAAAATATTATATTTTCCAAGTCGAACAACTTACTATGGATCTTATCGACATCTCCAAAATACGCTGGAGAGATGAATTTGCCCAAATATGTGGGAAATACAGAAAATACTGACGAAGGACTGACTGTTTTGCAGGTCCGTTAATTTTTCAGCGAAACGAAGTTTGCGGAAGCATGTAGTTCTTAAAAATCTCAACATTTTTAGGGCACTTACGTACTACCAAAGCATTTGTTTTCATGAAAAACTTAGATAATTATTTAATAGATTAATTATTCAAAAGCAGTCTTCTTCATCTGAGATTCTGTATTATTAATTATTCTATGGTATTTTTTGAGAATAATTCCACTTTTACATAATCTGAGTAAATCTACATGTTTGTTGAGACATATTACAAGCTCTGCATTTACAAGATCAGCAAGGCTAATCAAACTAGCTACTCGACGAATTTGAGAAAATTATAATAGTAGTATAGGAAAAAAAAATCTTGTGACTGAAGTTAAACCTAGTGTGAAAAAAGGTCCTTTTAATACCTTTTTTTAAGATTTTTAACAGTATAGCTTATGTTTTATTACTATTATGTATTAGAAAAATGCCGAGAAAATCAGCTATTAGACACCAGATCACCAAAACACGATTATTAAATTAAAAAATTATATTCATTCATTGTGTATGTGTGCCAACAAAATCATAATTTTCGTACAAAAATGACCTATTTTGAAGCCTTCTGAAAATTGTTTAAAGTCGGTAAGCAACGACAGATATGTAACAAACTCCAAGTGACATTAAACCAATTAGAAAAATAAGTGAAATGATTATGATGTAATACTACCGACATTTTGCCAATTTATAAATCCCCATAACAATGTCGGAACTCGGAAGTGGTACTCCGTACTACCGACAATTTAACCATTTATAAAACCGATTAAAAATGTCGTATGTGGTACAACCGACATTTTACACATTTGAAAAACCGGTTAAGAACGTTGGATGTAGCACATCCGACAATTTTAAATGACCTACGATAAAATATTAATGAAGGTAAGTGTTTATCTTACAATCAAATCTAAAGCAATAATAACATAAGCTATAATGTTTAAAATCTTTAAAAAATATAATAAAGAATAGTAAATACCACTTCCGCACTAGCATTAGCTTCGATCATAATATTTCCATCGGCATTTTTTTTCCTATTATTATATTTTTCTTAATTTTGTTGAGTACCTACTTGGATTAGCCGTGCTGATCTTGTAGACATTAAAAATGGCGTCGAAAATTAAAAAAATATGACTAAGGTTGCAAACATAAAGGTAATATACCTATCAGAAATTAACTTTATGGTCTAGACCCGCTATCCCCAACCCGCGGCCCGCCGCGCCGGGACTTTATTTGTGGCCCGCGTGATGTTAAATAATTTTGAAATTCACGCCCACCGGCAAAATAACGTAAAGTCTACGTGATAGTCGTTAAATTTTTTCCACTTTTAAATCGTTAATTTTGAATAATGTTATTTTTTTAACCCTAAAAAAATTTTGTTGCAGCCCGCGACACCAAGACCAAAACATATTGTTTGTGGCCTGCATGAAAAAAAGGTTGGGAAACACTGGTCTAGACTCTAGACTCTAGAATCTAGATAATGTGACCGTGTTATTCACGTCTGTTGTTATCATTGATACCGAGCAAAACTTGTTTGAAAAATCACGTTTTTTGTATGGGAGCCCGCCTTAAATATTTAAGTACTTAATTTATTTTGTTTTTAGTATTTGTTGCTTTTCTATAGCGGCAACAGAAACACATAATCTGTAAAAATTTCAACTCTTTAGCTATTATCGTTCTTGAATCTTGAGTTACAGCTGAGCCTGGAGACAAACAGACAGACGGACAGATGAACAGACATCGAAGTCTTAATAATAGGGTCCCGTTTTTCTTTTTAGCCTTTGGGTATGGAACCTTAACAAAAAAAGAAGAGATAGATAAAAGTCAATGGATAGGAGTTATTGAGGAGATGTCAGGAGTTTTGCCGGGAATGTAAAAGGGTGCTGTTGTGTTTTTATATTATTTTCCTAAAATTGTGTTAACTGGGTTTTTAGTGTGTAATATTGGTAGAATATTAACCATTAGATATTCGTGTTCATGCACAAGTGTAGGAAAGTGATGTAATATCCAGAAACGTGCTATTTTGTGTTCCCTCCAAAACTCCATCAAAATTTTCAGTAAAGCGTCTACCACTTTACTGAATCGACCGACTTGACTCCTTGACTGTATTGACTTTTACTTAGACTTTGACTAGACTTTAGACCTGACGATACATGAAAACGATGATGAAAATTATAATAGGAGGAATATGGTTTTCCCGCCATATTCCTTACCTTTTTACCATGTCTGTGGCACAACATACACATCCTTTGTGTCAAGTTGCCAAAAAAGAAGAAAAAGAAAGAAAGAAGAGATGTCAGATGTCAGATGAGTGACAACTGACAACTGACAGACTACCATTGCAGATAAGTTTTGAACTTACAATAATTACATTAATATTTTAGCAAAATAAATTGTTGTAAATTAATCATATATTAAATCGTATCGCACGTTTTTAATAGTTGTGACTCGTAGTTACTCTCTTTTCGATTGAGAAATGGAACAAGCCTCTTGTTTAATATGTTTTCATCCTTCAAAAAATGTTAGCGATATTGTAAATAACAATTTATGGAAAGTCTGTGAGCAGTTAGCAGAGATAAAGGTTTGTTTAATTTAGTACAGACAAATATAATAGAAAAAAAATACATAGGTACATAAAAAATAGACCCAACAACGGCCTAAGAAAATATGTCATAGGTCCATGACTTATTTAACAGTGCAATCAGCAATGCACAGCAATGCTCCACGGCCGCAGCTAGAGGGGGGCATTGTGGGGCAATGGCCTACCTTAAAAATACTAAAAACGGAGATAATATATTTTAATTATCACCCTATCAATCTCCAAGCGGCACCCGGCTGTCGCATAACAATTGAAAATCTATTGTGTCTGCGATTTCCACGATCGAGATTCGAAGTGTTAAATTGTTTGTCCATACCTAGTTTAAAATAAAAAAATTGTAGCAAGCAAATATTTGTACACAGTCATGGTGATTGATTTAGGGTGGGTTGCACCAGAGGTGTGGTTAAAGTTAAAGTTATGGTTATAGTTAAGGCTAACTTAGCTTTAACCTTAACTTTGACCACAGAAATTGTCAGATGTCTGTTGCGTCTATTTTTAAAGCTACAGGTTATAGGATTGAGAGTATAAAAAATTGAATTATCCGTAAAAATCGTCAGGAAAAATATAAAACTGTGAAACATAGTAAATTTTCACGTTTAGATATAAGTATGAGCGGTTATGGTTAAATATGGCGTCGGATGCCATATCTAACCATAACCAAAGATTTGACATTTTGCACTGTAGTTATGTTACAGTTATAGTAAGTTGGTGCAACCATGAACGTAGAAAAAAAGGCAGACGGAGTCTTGTTATATACAAAACTGTGTCTTCACTTTTCATCAGAGTCGGCCACGCACACATTCTGACGCCTGTCAAATGGTATGGACTAACGCAAGAATGTGTGCGTGCGGACCTTGTATATACAGCCAGCTGGCCGACTCTGAACGACACAGTTTTGTGTATGGTGGGACTCCATCCGCCTTTTTTATACGTCCATGGGTGCAACCCACTTTTAGTAGCCCATGCTCCGAGGACAGATCAATAATAATTAATATTATGATAAATTTTTTACTTCCTGTCTGTAACCAATGCTGTCCTACCTCAGCATTGACTAGCTACAGCCCTGCAATGCTCAAGAATAGAATCATTGAAACAATAATTTTTGTATTGTTTAACAGATTCCTATGGGTGGTTCAATTACCTTATAATTTATTTATTTACTAGATGACGCCCGCAACTCCGTTGCGCCAAAATTCGTTTATCGCGCGGGAACCGTACATTTTTCCGGGATAAAAAGTATCCTTTGTCCTTTCCTGGGACTTAAAGTATCTCCATGCCAAATTTAGTATGGATAAAAACTTGCATGTTTGTTGTACAAAGGCGGGCTTAATTTGTGTTGCCTGCATTATGTAATAAAAAATGTCAATTTTAATATTCTTACAGTTTGAAAACCCACCTAGAATATGTTCCTTGTGTCACACACGTTTGCGGCAGGCTCAGCAACTGTTTGTGCTAGCTCGGAGGACACATCTTCAGAACTCCAATGAGGTGAGTTAAAATAGGTTTTTACTGTTTTACAAGTGCTTACTGCACTGAAATAATTTGTAGGAACATTTTTAAAATTATTTTTAAACCTGTAAAATAACATATAAGTAGCCAAAAAAACTCATTTTCTGTTGCAGATTGAAGAAAAAGTAGAATTAGTCACAATTAAGCAGTCTGATTTGGTGAATTATTCTGTGCCAATATATGCTGGTCAATTAATAAAAGAGGAGTCAAAAGGTAAATTGTGGAATTCTGTTTAAATAGATGCCATGTGCAAGAATTTTTAGGCAGTTTTAATGCATTGAAAGTAAAAAATAATAATAAGTATTCCAATGCATTATATATTTTATTTCTCTAAAAAGTTTTTTTTCTTAAAAAAATCTATTATACCTACCTACATACTTTGTCATCAAAATAAAATTTATTATAATAATAGTAATAATAATAATATGAAATATTATTTACAGATTCAACAGGACCAGTAACTGGAACATCAGAAAAAACCTGTCAAAGGAAAATTAATTTGAAATCATTAGAGAACCAACTTCCTAGCCCAGATACTAATAGTGACGAAAATGTTGTGTTAAAGAGGTGCCTATACATTGTAGGCAAACCAAGAAAAAAGATTAGTCTGTTTTCACAAGTACCTCAGGATCCTGAAGTAGACCCACTATTAACCACCAATGTACCGCTGGAATACTCTAATCACTCGGATTCGGAAATTCCCTTGAAAGATATAATTTCAACTCCTAACGAAAACTCATCTAGCCTCAAAGATTCACTTTTAGAATCGTCGAATATAAAAAGTGAACCTCCAAAAAAGGAAATCATGCAGTCAGGCAATATTTACCCATGTAAACAATGTGCAATGGAGTTTCGTTATAAAAGTCGTCTGCAGCGGCATAACACACTTTCTCATCCCCGCAAACGGCAAACATATTATTGTGAGTTCTGTGGGAAGAATTGTATGACCAAGAATAATTTGACATCACACACAAGGGTACATACAGGTGATTTGTTATGTAACATTATTACTTTTTGTCAGAAATATTTTTGTTAATCTAGATTCTAGACTGAAATTGCCATTTTTATTCTCATCGAGCTTTTGTTTATAATTTTTAAACATATTTTTGTCAATTAAATTTACTGTAAATATAAACATGTCTAAAACTACTACTAAGGGACAAACAAAAAATAATCGGCCAAGTGCGAGTCGAACTCGCGCACGAAGGGTTCTGTACCGTTATAGAGCAAAAATAGGCCAAAAATTGTTTTTTGTGTGGTAATATATATATATATATATATATATATATATATATATATATATATATATATATATATATATATATATATATATATTACATTTTTATTTTATTTAAATATTACTATTAATTATTGAAGTACACATATAATTAAGGCTTTTGTGAAAATTTCAAGTGTCATGATTGATACCTAGCTATGACCGTTCTTGAGTTACAGCCTGGAGACAGACGGACAGACGGACAGACATCGAAGTCTCAGTAATAGGGTCCCGTTTTTACCCTTTGGGTACGGAACCCTAAAAAACAACTCATATTGATGATGCATAGAAAGTATCACACTGCACCTAATAGGAGCGAAGCATGATTGGAAAATATGGAAAACTGGGAAAGTTAATCATCTTTGTCACTTTGCAGCTCTGAAAGAGCAATTTTTTTTGTGATTTGTATGGGCAAGTCCGCGTCATGAAATTTTCCATACAAAGGTGAAAAAAATTTACTTTCAGCGCTGCTTCTTTCACAGCAAATTCTATATTATATCTCAACTTCCTATACTTATCTGTGAAATATACACAGCAAACTCTATGTATATCAACTTCTTGTATGATTATTGACTGTATAAATTCTTGACTTATGTTTTAAATACTTAATGTTAATTTAGACTTACTTAAGTTCTTTTTTATCTTTTTTGCATGCCTTAATACTAGGTAGAAAGACTGGGACCATGATTAATAACTGAACAACTTTTGTACATCTTTCTGCAAATAAATAAATAATTATTATTATTATATAGAGAAAAAGTAGTCTCGGCTGTTTGCCGGAGAAATGACTCAGGTACGGGCATAAACCAAGTATCCTGATTCATGTTAATGATGTATTATGATTGGAGTGTAGGGAAAGATGAGGATTATTATTATTATTATTGCATCTGTCTGTCTGCATGTTGCAGGCGAGAAACCGTACGAGTGCGCGGAGTGCGGGGGGCGCTTCATGTCGAAGCAGACTGTCGCGAGGCACATCCTGGCCACCCACCTCAAACACAAACCGTACGCCTGCCAGACCTGCGGCAAGGCGTTCCCGAACAAGTCAGTATTATTATAATATTACTAGCTTTTGCAAGCTGCGCCCGCTTGGAATTCTGAGAACGACATAATTTCAGAAAAAAACAACTTTTGATACCTACATTAATTTAGCCTACAGGCTATATACGTCACTCAGGAACACACCAGCTTTCTATCGATGTTAAAATGTTTGCCATCAGAGCAGTAGTTTCAGAGATTACCTCCTACATACAAAAAAACATATCTCTTTATTATACAGGGTGCAATTAAACCTTCCTGCCAAATTTTCATATATTGATCCTTGTTAAAAATCAATCCACTTAGTGTCACTACTCACTAGGTACTTACTACAATTTAAAAAAATAGCTTCCGAAAGTTTTCCTAAAATACACCACAATTATGGTCGCTACGCGCCTACGCCGCCAACCTGCTTTAAGGTAACGCTGCGTTAAAGTAAAAAACCGACAACCGTATTGGTTAAGTTTTGGCCGGTATAAATAGTCAGTAGAGTGCGTTTCATCAAATAGTTCCTTTGCCGTCATGTTGGCACTTATGCAAATTAATGTTGCCACATTACCCTTACTGTGCTACCTTAAATTAGGGGAGATAATATGTTATCACAAAATGCACTTAAAGAAAATTGTACATAATTCTAACAGCTTTCGCCCGCGGCTCTGTCTGCGTTAACGTCTATACTCTATCCCTCGGGGACCGTTCTTTTTCCCGGAATAAAAGGTACCCTATGTCTTTCTCCATACCCCGGACATTGGACAACGTGTACCTATGAAAGTTTCATTATGATCCGCTTAGTACTTTATGTGTGAAGGCGTAACAACCAAATTCACTTTCGCATTTACTAGCTAAAAGCCGAGCTTTGTGAGGGCTCACGTCATCACACCTTCACTGACTGATGATAACACATTTACATGTAATATAAATACTATGTTAAAACTTAAAGCACAAATCAATAGGCGTCATAGTTTGTCCGTAAAGTGTACTACAAAATGTACAGGTTGTGAGATGTACTAGGGCTCGCTTCGCTGGCCCTGATAATATTATTCTACTAGCTTTTACCCGCGCCTTCGTTCGCGTGTATGTAGTTTTCGTTACTAGAAGTGCGTTTCATCAAATAATTCCTTTGCCATCATGTTGGCATTCTCTGTTAATAACGTAAGCATGGTAGACACGCTCTGCAAGTATTCATAAGTTTTACTGTGTTTAAGGGTGATTAAACTGACGCTGGTAACCCTATTTCACTAAGCCGTAATGGCGGCAACCCGAGTTTAATGGAATTATTGGGGCCTAGTTACGTTTTTCACGTTCACAAAACTCTTTCACTCTTAGCACCATCATTGTTTCACCACTCTTTAATGTTTTCGGCATGATTTTCTCACGAAATTACAGTAAAACTTATGAAAACTCGCAGAGCATGTCTACCTTGTTTACATTATTGACAGACAGGAATGCCAACATGACGGCAAAGGAACTATTCGATGAAACGCACTATACTCAAGATGCATCTCGGTCTCAAGACGTGGTTCGGCTCTATGATTGGTCTAAATTTTGACAGCTAACCAATCACAGAGCCTGAACCGTGTCTTCAGACCGTGATGCATCTTGAGTACTGACTATTTATACCGGCCAAGATTGCTTGTTCTCTATGAGTGGCCGGCCCGGCCTCTCGTAGAAAACAAGAAATGGAACAGCAAGAAATGGAAATGGCGTAAGCGAGAAAATGGTTTTTGCCGCGTAATATAAAACCATAAATATGTTTCATAATATAAGCTACGGGCAAATTTAAGTGTATGCTTGAACCAATCTATGTACTTTTGGAAGCTTAAATCACTCTCCTCTGTTGGCAAAATTGGAATCCCTTTTTTACAGAGGTCTTTTTGATTAATTATTCTGTGTTATAAAAGTTGACCAATCGTGTTATGCTATGGGTAATTCAAAGACAAAGACATGATGAATACTGACAATGAACTTTAATTTCTTAGCTTTAGTCATTGCTGAGAAAAATCCATATCGCTACAGCCAAATTATCGAGGCGTCGCCTTAACGCCGGCGCGAGCCTTCCGCGCCTCCCTGGCGCCACCCCCGCTCTACCCCTACGTGCGTGTATGGCGACAGACCGGCCGGCGTCATATTACGAATTCGTACGAAGTGACTATCCTGCAACGATTTCGATTGGGATAAAATATGTTACTTATTGTAAAAAAATTAACACCCAATTTTTTTGGTTAAATGGACTCTCCTAATGATACCTAAGCCCTAAAAAATTTGGCCGGCAGGTTTATTAGTGTAGATGATTATATCATCTACACGCGTCATCTGGTATTTTATGTAACATAATATATATTAATTTAAATAAACTTTGTTGCTAAATCATTTTTCTGGCCTTCCATTTATGCAAAAAAAATCGGTTGTCTGTAAAGTCGGTTTACTGACGATAGTTGAACGTGACAACGTCATAAGAAAATGGAACGCCTCAGAGCGTGGTAACGCCGCATGAGTCATGTTTTTTCGTGCGTGCAGCCGGCTCCATCGAATTATAAGACGTTATCACGTCAAAAAAAAGGCATTTTTTACTGTTATCGTGTTCAGCCAGTCACGTCTTCAAATAGCATTGACTCCCCAACTAACGTTAGCCCGTTCTCAAGGACCGCTCTGCGCGTCCACGAGCGCTCGCATACGGGCGAGAGGCCTTACGCGTGCCACTGCGGCGTCAGTTTCGTCTATGTCAGCAACTTCCATCTGCACTTCCGCACTGGCGCGCACCGCAGGCGTTTAGAATTGGTACATCGTGAGCAAAGGTAAGATTTACAAAGTATTCTCAAGAAGGCGACCAAGGCCCCTTAGGGTTGGACCTCATCTGGCAGCACGGAATCGCCTTTTTCCGTCGCCCTTTCTCTTTCTGTCGCTTAGAACTGCCATTTGCTAGACCGAGACAGAAAGCATAATGCAATAGCCTCGAGGATTCCGCCGCGTGCTATCGCATTATGCTTTCTGTCTCGGTCTAACAAATGGCAGTTCTAAGCGACAGAAAGAGAAAGGGCGACGGAAAAAGGCGATTACGTGCTGCCAGATGAGGTCCAACCCTTACACACGGCGACTTTTAACAGCGATGCAGTCGCGCGTTTTTGAAACGCGTGACAGCATCGCGACGCCAGCAATTTTGGCATCGATGCTGTCGTTAGTATCGATATGCGTGTTAGCATCGATACACAGGTGCGACACCAGCAATGAACAGATTTTTGCACTGATTCTGCTTCTGCATCGCGACAGCATAAATATATTATTATTATATTATAACTAGCTGTCCCGGCAAACGTTGCTTTGCGTTAATATAAAGTATTTCACCTATATTATTTTATTGAAGTGACTAAATAAGTATGTCGCCATGGCAACGTCGATCGCTATCCCGTCGCACAAACAATGGTCGCCGCCAGTCTCAGGTTGTAATAATTTACTATTATTTATTCAACAAATGCACTTATCAATATATAAAGTACCAAGTAGCCGATTCTCAGACCTACTGAATATGCATATAAAATTTAGTAAAAATCAGTAAAGCCGTTTCGGAGGAGTTCGTGGACTAACATTGTGACACGAGAATTTTATATATAAGATTACAACATAATTAAAACAAAACTTGAAATAAAATGTTTGGGAACAAAAACGTCATTTTGTTAGCCGACCCTGGATGGCCAGCTGTCAGCGCGCATCTCAGTTCCAAAATACGATAGATAGCGCGCGGATAGACAGAGTTTACACTTTACATAGAGCACTTTAGAGCGCTTACAGCAGAGGTTCCCAAACTTATTTTGTCTACCGCCCACTTTAAGAAGAAATTATATTTTAGCGCCCCCATTGTTTCAATTTAAAATGCATCCAGATGAAATAAATCAACCCCCAAGCCTCTACACAACGCCCCAATTTTTTTTCTGGGTCCCACACGCCCCTTCGGACCTTTAGCGCCCACAATGGGGCGTTATCGCCCACTTTGGGAAAGACTGGCTTACAGATACACTTGTCAACGGCCGCGGCAGTTGACGGCGACTGTGCGGTGCGTTCAGCGCTGCTAACAAATGTGCGATCAGCTTTGAATGTATACTAGACTAGGTGTTGCCCGCGACTTCGTCCGCGTTAACATAATATAATAACAAAGATGGATAGTTTTCCCCTTTTTGTGGTTCCTTATACAAAGGATAAAAATGGGACCCTATTTAAGCAAACGTCAAACGCAAACGTCAATAAACTTTCACGTTTCTAACTCAAGAAATGACGGACTTTCATTGAAACTTTCTACCCCAATTTCACCCCCTTGGGGCTACCCCCAAGAGGGTGAAATTGGGGTTTAAGCGTTTTTGGAAATTCTACAATTTCCAAAAACGGTTAAACACGTATTCAATCATTTTTAATCAGTAGCTCAAACAAAAAATTTCAAGTTTCTAACTTAAGAAATAACAAATTTTCATTCAAACTTTCAACCCCAATTTCACCCCCTTGGGGGTAGGATTTCCAAAAACGCTTAAATACGTATCCATTCATTTTTAATCAGTAACCCAAAAATAAAGTTTCATGTTTCTAACTCAAGAAATGACGGACTTTCATTCAAACTTTCAACCCCTATTTGGGTAAAATTTTCAAAATTCCTTCCTTAGTTGGTGTGTACTTAATAAAACAACCCTGCTCACCAAATTTCGTAGCTGCAACTTTAATAGTTTTTGCTCAGCGATGATGAATCAGTCAGTCAGTCAGGACATGTAATTTTATAAGTATAGATGACGCCTGCAACTCCTGCGACGCCAAAACTCGTTTATCGCACGAGAAGCGTACATTTTTCAAGATAAAAAGTATCTTATATAAGTTCTTTCTCAGCGTAACAGATATAGATGTACTAAATAAAGTAACGAAGAGGTACCATCGCAAGCCCAAGTCGAACAGCTGCACGGCCGGGACCACGGAGACCACGCCCACGGAGACAACGCCCACGGAAACCACTCCCACGGACACCACGCCCACAGTGATCACGCCCACGGTGACCAAAGATCCGGAGGAGCGTCACTGCCACTTCTGCGGGGCGACGTATGATGATAAGGTAAAAGCTGAGCATTAAACTTTTTTAGGGTTCCGTAGCCAAAAGGCAAGAAAAGGGATCCCTTATAGATTGTCTGTCTGCCCATCCGTATGTCACAGCCACTTTTCTCCGAAACTATATAAGACATATTCTAGTAAAACTTGTTAAACTAATATGTATTCTGTGGTAAAACTTAGTTACTCCACTCGGTGTAACAAGGTCCTAACTCGTATCCACAGTAACGCCTCCGTGGCCCAGTGGTTTTTATCTCGGCTCTTGCCTCGGAGGTCGTGGGTTCGATTCACGCGTTGGAAACATGTTATTTCCTAGTTTGATTAGGAATTACGCAACATGTTATTTCCTAGTTTGATTAGGAATTACGCAACACGTTATTTCCTAGTTTGGTTAGGACAATGCAGGCTGATCACCTGATTGACAAGTAAGATGATCCGTGCGTCGGATAGGTATGTAAAAAGTCGGTCCTGCGCCTGATCTCTCGCCGGTCGTGTCGGTCTGCCGTCTCACTGGGTTATGAGAGTAAAAGGAATAGAGAGTACTCTTGTGTACTGCGCACACACGTTTTGGGCGCTTAAAAATTACTCCTGCGTAACTGGTCTCGATTTTTAATTAAATCGGCGACCGTCACCGAAACCGGTGTGGGAGTTATTATTACTGGAACGAAGTCCCTTATCGCGCGTTGCGAAAGCGGGCTAGACAGAAAAACTTGTGTCGTTACAACTTTTCGTCTTAATTTTGCTATAGTTGTAAGCCGTGCGGTAGTGTTTCTCTCTCTGTCTCTCTATTTTTTTTTTTGTCGGCCTTGACACCTCAAGTTTTTTTATTATTACAGTGGCGTCTCCGCAGTCACATGCGTGTGCACCTGATGTTCGAAGTGGGCCAGTTCCCGTGCCCCGTCTGCCGCGAGACCCGCACCAGCCTGGAACACCTGGTGGTCCACCTGGAACACCACCCCCGCACCGATTCCTGCCAGACCTGCAACGTTACCTTCGTCAACTCCAACGATATGAAGTTCCACATCTGTACATTTCACACCAATACTGTTTATCGTAAGGCTAATAAGCGTATGTATGGACAGGGTGATTCCGGATTATAAAGTTAATATACCTAGCGGAATAGAGAAACAAAGGCCTGAGCAAGCGAGATGTCACTATTAAGTATCAATAACACTGCGTGGTAAAAAGAGACGTAGTGATACATGACAGCAGAACTCTTTTTAACCGACTTCCAAAAAGGAGGATAGTGTACAGTAAGGTCGGCTGTGGATATTTTTTTTTATTTTTGTATGTTCAACGATTACTCCGCCGTTTGTGAACCGATTTTCAAAATTTTTTTCATCTGTTTGACATCCAGTCGGCACTTATAGGTACGTTGACAATTTGAGCTCTTAGAAAGATGCTTGTAAAATATTACTAACACGCACACGTATTTGTAAAATCAAATGTACATCAATTTCGGTTTCGTCTGAAGATTGTTGTTCTATTCCGCTAGGTATATTAACTTTAAGGTCCGGATATAGGTTACGTTGTGCAATTTTGATGAACTGTCAAATGTTGCCTATTAAAATGCCCCGACTATGTAAGCACTTTTATTAAGTTATTATAATATATTAAGATTTGTCATCTAAAATAATGAAAGTGTGTTCACAAATGATGCCTTTGGTTTGTGAATTGTGATTAACGACGCCAAATATTCATCGATAGATACAAAAACCCAGCATACAACTTATTTTTGTATATTTATTAAAAATTAAGACAACTACATATTTAGGAATAGCAACTGATAAAAACAATAATTGTTATAAGGCAATAAATACATACAATTAAAGCACTGAATTTAAAACTTGTTTCGAGAGTATCAAGGTTTTAAATAAAGTTTGTGACAAAGCTAAATATATTATAAAATGCAAAATCAAAAAAAGATTTTTGGTAACTGAGCCATTTGTAAAGAAAACTAATATATTATATTTAAAATCTGAAACATTAATTTATAATGATGTCATATATTTTAATGTTATAATTTCGACTTAGTTCCTTAAATTTTGATGTTTGCAAGAAAAAGAACCTTGGCCGAATCCATATTATTATCTTAAGGTTCGTCAAACATTAATTTGTATGAAGGTGGCCGAAGCGTGGATGGCACATACCTAATGCAGCAGTTACACCACAGACAAGTTACACCATGTTTCTTTCGAATTAAAATAAATAAACTAGTGTAAATATACTTTGTACATGCCAATAAATAAAACAAATGTGTCATAATTTTGTTTTTTTATTCGTAAAACAATAATATAATTAAAATATTGATAATAATTTATAAAATTACATTTCTGGTGGGTTAGGCTCAAATTATTATTAAATTCACTCCTAATATGTACATTTTATATTTGGAAATCAAAGCTGAAAATATAATTGGAATGTTGAGTTACTGTTAAGGCGAGACTGCACTATAGCGACACTAAGCTGCAACGCGACACGTCACAACCAGATATTATTTGTAATTTTCACTGACCTCCATTATACAAGTACGCTGGACTAATGATACCCTTTGAAATGACAGCTATTTTTTGTGCCTGTTTGAAGCGGAATCAGCTCCCCCCTGTTAGGGATAGGAACTAAATTTGACGTAAAAATGATGTTTGAAAGTCGCCACATTGGCGCTGATAGCAGTAGTGGGAGTACTATGAACTAATACTAGTTTCTACCATGGAGGTATACTATTATCTGTGGTTTCTACAACCAATAGCGATTGAGCGGCCATTTGCAAGTTACGTCAGATTTAGTTCTCTTCCCGAATATTGGGGGAGCTGATTCCGCTTCAAATAGGCACAAAATACATCTGGATATCATTAGTCCAGCGTACTTGTATAAAGGAGGTCAATGGTAATTTTGAAATCATATGCCACACCACGCGGCAGCGACGGTACGCGACACAAAACGTCAGTTCTATGCATAGAGTAAAATAATACTTTGGATATGGTTCTATGAAACGTAAAGTCGCGTCGCGTCGCTGTCGCATAGTGCGGTCTCACTTTTATAATATCTAAAATAATTCTCGCTAAGCCATTGAACCTACGCGACGATGCTTACATATTTAATAATTTCTACATACATAATTTCATAGAAAAAGTATTACAAAAATTAGAAAACAAAATAAACACAAATAAGTGTTTCCACTGACGCGGAGCGGAGCGGAAAAGAGCTTAGCGGTGCCGAGTTGACCATACCACCGAAACTGATATCAATCTGATATCAGATTTTTGACACTTTAGACATCTAAAATAGAGCTATTTTAACCTCTTGAACCCCACCGGCACCTTAACGTGCCACCCGTAAAAATACCTCGGTGTACCACCGGCACGTTAATGAGCCGCCTGATACACTCGACCTCACGCAGTTTTTTAACTTATTTTAATGAACATAAGAATTAATTTTGTTTGTTCGATGCATTATTTTTAAGAGTATGAAGTTGGCTACAAAATGTATGCACTAAATTTTGTTTCTGATTGGTGAATTTTTGTAAAATTTGAAAAAAAAAATTACGAAAATTTAAATTATGGCGCCATAGAACTCGGGCTTTACGGCTGAATCGAATTTTGATATCCGATATCAAATTCGATTCAGTATTCGAGAGGTTAAATGTCTAAAGTGTCAAAAGTCTGATATCAGTTTCGGGAATAATGCTTAGCACAAACCTACGCGTCAGTGACGGAGCGTCGAGTTGCGTTTTTTGTATACAAAAAAACACATTTGACAACTTGACGCAACTCGACGCTCCGTCACTGACGCGTAGGTTTGTGCTAAGCATAGGCTGCTGTTTCGGGGGTAAGGCTGCTGGTTTCACGATAGATATGTAAAAATCAGACATTGAGCTGTCTTGTCTCTTTCGTTCGCAAACGAATATTAAGCTGTCTTGTTTCCAAAACATATTATGTTTAATATGAAGCAGATAACGATATTATGAAGCAGATAGTGATATTTTGGCATGTACCTAAATAATAATAATAATAAAAAAAATCAAGGTCAAAGGCCGAATTTCTACGTGTTCGGCGAGCGGGCTATAAAAGCCGGAACATTTATCATATTTAAAAGCTATGTATCAGGAGTCAATTTGTCAAACAATTATTTTTGCAAAGTAACAATATCGCTAAAACCCAAATATAAAAACACTAAATATATGATTTAAAAAAAAAATTGTTTGTTATTATTTTTAGCAATATTCCGCGAAATATATTATTTTTAGCAATATTTCGCGGAATATTGCTAAAAATAATAACAAACTAAATTTTAAGCTATGGATTTCCGCAAAGTAACGCCTGATTCCATTAACTAAATATATGGTTCATAAAAATAAATAATATATAGAATATAGATAGGTGCATAAATAACCCTATTTAAAAATTTTGCCAAGCTCCAAAATAAGTTCCTCATTTTGAAATAATTTATATATGACACTGACATAATTTGCTAAGAATAACGATAATATTATTATACAGTAAATACAGCAAGATATACACAATTCAAATGCATTTAAACCTACCTAGTAGGTTAAACATGATTACAGTTTAATGAGGATAATAGATACAAGAACATTTAGTTAAAACTGTGCGTTTTGAGTGGGGTATTTACAATATATTACGTGGGAATATTACACAAAGATCCGAGCAGAGGGCGCTACTAACACGTACAGTCAACAATCCGACCAAAATCCGACATGTAGCACACTTCATATCAGAATATTGACGGAATCAAATGTCGAACAAAACTTTTTGTTTACTGTCTATGCTGGTGCTACCTTGAAAACATTCCAGTTATATACCCATTCCCATTCGACTAGAATTCGTAAACTTATCACGCGATAATGGCCATTCAATTTTTGACTTTAGCGGCCAAATTCTAAAGCTGAGTCGAATTACGCATTGTCAATCCCCTGGGGCCTAATTTTCCTACCACGAACTCCAAAGTGCGAGTCGCGAGTACGAGAATTGGGCCGTAGATGGTTAGTAATATTTTTTTTTTAATTTAAAATCTAAAATGCTATTTTGGCACAAGATGCTTTAACAATGTTTGCTACGATCAAACTACATAATCCCTCGTTCGCGGATTCTTGGAAATCTATTGTTATTCTATTGTTATCGCGGTTGCATGCGACCACTTGGGGCTTGAGGGTTTAAATAGACTTACGATTTGACCTGGCACATGGCACAGGAGTGAATGGCGTTGGAGATATAGCTTGTGCCAATATATTATGTATTATTACATAAATTACAATTAATTAAAATTTTATTACACTACATCAATTATTATAATCATTTAACTGTAACAGAGGGACAATTCTCGTAATTATTTCTGTTCAATCCGTAGAATAATTGTGTGATTTGTGTTCACTCGATCACGAGGGAGTGAGACAGCATGATTTTTGTCACTTCTCACCCTGAGCATGTTAACGACAATTCTCCTTATCAATAAAAATCTTCATTCAGCATAGTACATCTATTCAAAGTCTGCTTTTTTTGTCTGTGATGTGACGTTTCCGATAGAGCTTGTATTTTTATATAATTAGTTATTCACTGAATATTTTTATTTTTCTAAGGGCCAATTTGTATGTAGAATTAGTAACCATTGTTTGCCACTAGGGGCGCTGTTCCATTCAAAACGATATTCCGCACGCAACAAAAACACACAAATTACCACGAGAATTGCCCGTAATTTGGCTAAACATTTTCTACGGCTAATTTAGATGAATATATTAATAAAGACTAACTTTAAATTATCCTGGCAACACTTTGACGTCGCAGTTGCCGTTCTGTTTAAGATGATTCTTCTGTGTGGTCTTCATGATTGATATTTCTTTTTGCTCCTTCTTGTTGTTTCTCTCTTCAAACTCCAAGCGATGGCGTATTATTCGCTGCACTATATCCTCGGTTGTCATATTATTGCCGGAGTCAAGGATCTGAAATATAGTCAACATTGTTAGTGAGGCTTAGTTTGGCGCTAGAATATTATCTCATCGCCACTTGTAAGCTATCCGACAACTTTATCTACTACATATTTCCTTTAGTAATAAAACAGAAAAGCATCATTCAAGCGGATATTGTATGATAATTTTCTATTTCTTGGACGGACCATGATAATTAACCTCAAATACGGTGCGTGAGACCTTTATGGTAAGGGGATAGATGTTGCCCGCAAATTGTGGTAAATTAAGTTTAATTTTAAAATGAAATAGGAAGGCTCACTGTTCGATTTTTAGGGTAGAGTCAAAATATGAGTGAGCGGATCTAACTCTTAGTGAGGGAAGCCCTAGAACAATTTTTTTTGATTACTAACAAGCTATTTTTTTGTGAGTAGCTTTATTTTGATAAGACAAATAACATTGTTATCTGCGAAAAATCTTGAAAGTGATAGCTAACAGGGATAGAAAGGATTTCATACTTTGATTTAATGGTCCTAAAATATGGATTGTTCTATTTGTAGGGCAATGTTACTCTTAAATTATATAACTATTAACCTACCAACATACAAAAAACCAGCTCGGTAGGGTTCCGTTTTAGGATTCTGTAATCAACAAAACTTGGTTGACTACGGTACCCTAAAACGGAACCCTAACCAGCTGATTTTTTGTATATTGGTAGGTTAATAGTTATATAATTTAAACGTACATTGTCCTACAAATAGAACAAACCATATTTTAGGACCATCAAATCAAAGTATGAAATCCTTTCTATCTCTGTTAGCTACCACTTTCAATATTTTTCGCAGATAAAAAAGTCGTTTGTCTTATCAAAATGAAGCTACTCTTAAAAAATTTGCTTGATAGTAATTAAAAAAAATTTTCTAGGGCTCCCTGACTATATGCGCTTTCGCCTTTATTTTTTTAAAGTTATATACTGACCTTGAAGCACCCCCGCTGCTTGGGCACGGTGTAGGGGTCGCGGCGGTCGGCGCCAGCGGCGATGTGGGTGCGGCCGTGGCAGACCACGCCCACCCTGAAGTGTTCCATCAGCTCAGCTGTCACCTCGTACGGCGCGCCGATCACCACCTCGTGCACGTACTGAAATATGTAACCAGTTGTTATACAACCGACCGCAATGTCATCAGTACTCAGTAGCCCTAGCATGGCTAGAAATGCTAAGGTATAGAAACTCTGTGGAGATAAACTGAAGGTCGAAAAATTCAATTAAAATGCCACTTTATGACATGACATATCTACACTTTAGGACCGAATCGCAACCGACAAAAATTCAATTAAAATGCCACTTTATGACATGACATAGATATGTTGTATAGATATTCGGTCCTAAAGTGTAGATACACTTTAGGACCGAATCGCAACCGACAAAAATTAAATTAAAATGCCACTTTATGACATAGTCTATCTCATAAAGTAGGATTTTATTTAAATTTTTAGGACTATACTCTACTAGCAACCCGCCCCGGCTTCGCACGGGTATATAATATAGCCTATGTCACTAACTGAAAAAATAATTAAAATCGAATCAGTAGTTTTGATTTATTTATATTCATCACTACCCATGGCCCGCATTGGCCGGTACCGCCGCAAAAGATACGTCCCGCAATTTTTAAATCTGTAATATCGTCGAAAATATTCATTTAAATCATACTTATGCTGTAAAGGGCCACATAGATTGATATTAAATCAATGTATTTAAAGTATTTAATTAAATAAGAATTAATGCCGTAGTGTTTTAAATCGCTTCAAAAATTAGCCATTATATTTTGTGGTAAAAAGCAAGTGACAAAAAACTGTTTCTGTAGACCTTTTCAATGTGTACTTGGTACATTATTTTGATAAATCTTACGAGATTTATCAAAATAATGTATTAAATATATGTATTAAATATATATAATAAGATATATCAAAACGCAGGCTGAACCCTACGGGGTTCAGTCTGCGTTTGCAATGTAAGCGGAAAAAAATGTAATTATTTACGACATCACGTTAGAAACCCCAACAATAACAGTATTTCTCCACAATTAATGAATGTTATTATACTTATAAACCTTCCTCTTGAATCACTCTATCTATTAAAGGAAACCGCATCCAAATCCGTTGCGTAGTTTTAAAGATTAAAGGGAACAAACAAAAAACTTTTTTTCCCTTATGCCGCTTCGTTATAGAATCGCCGATAAAAATGTATGGAATTGACATAAGCGTTCGTTAATACGTTGACGTTCGACTCGTCTTATGTCAATTCCATACATTTTGATCGGCGATTCTATAACGAAGCGATTACGAATTCGTCTTGACTCAGGCCCCTGAAATACTTTTTCGATAACGTTGCTACCTCCTATACTATATTATGTAGTGATGTCATAAAGTGGCATTATTTTGACGTTTTTGTCGGACGCGACTCGCGGCTAGCCGCGGTAAAGATCGGAACGGTACACCTTCAGTTTATCGCCACAGAGTTTCTATACTTTCGCAATTCTACCGTGACCATGCTAGGGCTACAGAGATAGTTTGTATTTACTATCATAAAAAAAACATTGACAACCCGTTCTTTTTAAGCGCTCGCGATAAAATTAAAATAGCAAGACTGTTTGAACCTTTAGAAAACTCTGTGCAAAGCCTAATCTCCGAATGGCAGTCACGATGGGACTGTTCCACCAAAGGGCGACACCTTTATAATTTTTTCCCTAATATTCGTGAACGGCTATCCAAATATTGGATGGATATTGATCACTGCGTTTCTCAATTCCTGACCGGTCATGGAAATTTTAAGGCCAAACTTTACGGATTTAAACTAGTAGCATCACCCATGTGCGAGTGCTCGACCGAAGGCAACATGTTTGAACAAACCGCGCATTATGTTCTCTGGGAGTGCAGTCTCTGGCAGGACGAAAGAACTACTATGCTAAACAACCTATTCTGTACATCTGGAGTAGCATACTACGGTGATCTCGTGGACAGCGCTAGGAACTTCCGTGCCTTCAAGCGTTTTTGCCACAATTATTATTGGCAACAGTCAAACACAATAAACTCCAATATTAACTTAGCTTTAGCTTAGGAGTCACAATTATTAACCTTATTTCCGTGGTGCTCCCCCTTAAGTTCTTTGACTTTCGGTCATTGCAACTTTGTGCTGTCTCCCGCTTTTATGGGGAGGGAAATTGGATTCTTCCTACTCCTCCTATTTTCTTCTGATTAATTTCGTTGCGGGTCCCAAGACAGTATTAGCATGTCCCTCGGGCTCCCTGAGATCATATCAAAGGGTTTTCGTGGTTGGATGCCGCTGTCGATCCTGGCGACACAGGAGATACAGTGGTGGGAATGTGTGGTGGGCCAAAGCCCGTTTAAAAAAAAAAAAAAGATAGTTTGTAAGCAGTTGGCGGACTTACGAGTATGTTATTTATATTTATTTAGTAAGTTATGTCAAGTCAGTGTTGATCGAGATCTGTTTGTATGTGCCTGATTTTGACCAATGAAATTAAACGAGAGCACTGTCTCGCGACTACTCGGTAGGTGCGATTAGTCTCTGTGACTTGACATAATCCACCAAATTGCGTAGGTTGCGGTAGGTAGGCGAAAAGTTCATAGGCAGTTGACGGGCACTTTCATTAAGCATGTTAAATATTTTTGTCTTTTAGTATGGCGTCTGTAACTCCATACAAACACAAACTTTTAGAACGGGCGCTTCTCATACGTCGAATGGTGGTCATGTGCGCAAAAAAGACACTTTGCGAACGAGTATAGGTCTTGCAATCTACGAGCGCGCGTAGCCTTTATTTGTAGTTGAAAATGTGAATAGACATTTTCGTTAGTGTGCGTACCTGACGGAGCAGTCAGTAGCGAGCGAGCCATGTACGCGTGTATAGATATGGTCACTCACACAACTAAAGGCGCCGCGCGCTCGTAGATTGCAAGATCTGTAACGACATTCGAATACTGAGTATTGGGCCCCCATATCGAGCATAAACTTTGTCGATTTAATTACCCTGATCAAGAAACAAACAAAAGCTCCAAAAGTGATAAATGATAAGTTATAAAATTTCCCTTAATCATTTTAACAATTGCAACGCAAAAAATATTGGCACTTACACAATAGATGGTGCCAAAATTTTATTTATTGAAGAATTAGACCGTTTTTTTATCTCGCGATCTGCGTGTTACTGCGACGCCGTTAGGTTATCACAGGGTCAGTTTTGAGTTTAGTGTTAGGTTACCACAACCTAACCCTTCTCAGAGGTTGAACAAAAAATAAACTCAAGACACTGTCGCCCCCTCCCCCCTCCAAACAGCGCTTTCTTTCTCAAAGTTTAGTTTGGGAAGTATGTGTTAGAGTTAATCACCAATTTTCATGGTACCTATAGTTAAAATGAAAGAAAATGGCACACGCGGTTATTTACCTTTCTAGTAACTCCTACAATGATAATCTCCAACTTTTTTGAGTACAAAACTATGTACTCCATACTCAGGTCTAATCCAGATTCCAGTATGCAAAGTACGATATCGCTCTTTAGACTAGAAACATCTGTCACTTCATTATTAATCGCGGTTTAAGAATTAAGTAGAAACAATGAAATAGGACTTTGACAGCGGATCAATAACCGTTGCCGCCTCGATTCGCCGTGTACACTTTATAAATTATTGTTATGATTATAGCATACAGGTCTTTTTGTGATTGCCACGCGTGATTGAGAACGCGTCGTGGCAGTTTTCATTAGAGCCACAACGCGAATTTCGCGTCGTGGCTGTTCACTGTGACCACAACGCGTTGTGAGCTATTTTTCCGCTCAATGAGCGTTTTCGGTCTTTGAGCGTAACATATAGTGTCAAACACACTATGCCGAAGTTCCGCGGCGGAAATTCCGCATGATTACGTCAGCAATGTCAAACGCATACAATATGACGCGACGGAATTTCGGCATAGTGTGTCATCGGTAATTTAAAATACATTGCAGGCGAAATCATGCAGAAATTCCGCCGCGGAACTTCGGCATAGTGTGTTTAGACACAATATACACTAAGTATTCTAATCATCGCTCACCTTACACGCGAGCACGGACAGCACTCGCTCGTGGAGGTTCATGATGGGGTAGTTGGAGCCCTTGTACCGGTTGACCTCGAGGTCGGTGTGTAACCCGACTATGAGGAAGTCGCCCTGCGCGTGCGCAGCCTCCAGGAAATCAAGATGACCGACGTGGAAGAGGTCGAATGCGCCGGCCACGTACACCACCTGAAAAAAATATTACAAGTTTAAGTACTTATCCTCAATCTAATCCCTAATAAATGTACGGTTCCCGGGCAATCCCGTGTGATAAACGAATTTTGGCACAAAGGAGTTGCGGGTGTCATCCACTTTATGTATTTTTGTTCCAATCTAGTGCCTAAACTGTCAACATTATCCAATTTTAATGTTTGAATTCTTGTGAGCAGGTTTAGCTAAACCATGTTTAGTAAGGAAGAGTTGCTAAGTAGGTACTATGTAGATCCTATGTACAGTTATTTCTGTTGATTGTATCTTGCATACTGCATACTCGCATATTACTTACATAGTAAACAACTAATTGCGATTTGCGCATATAAGATGTGCGTAACTACGAATAAAGGAATTTATTTTAGAAACAAGGGACCTTCGAGAAAAACACGTGTTGACAAAACAAATAAAAAACCATACTTGTTAGTTATTTTAATGTTGAGAATGCTAAGGCAATCTATACTAATATTATAATTGGGAAGAGTGAGTTTGTTTGTTTGTTTGTTTGTTTGTTTGTTTGAACGCGCTAATCTCAGGAACTACTGGTCCGATTTGAAAAATTCTTTCAGTGTTAGATAGCCCATTTATCGAGGAAGGCTGTAGGCTATATTTTATCACGCTTAGACTAATAGGAGCGATGAAATAGAGGAAAATGTGGAAAAAACGGGGGGAAATTATTTGAAAGGGCTTATTTGAACGCGCTGATCTCAGGAACCACTGGTCCGATTTGAAAAATTCTTTCAGTGTTAGATAGCCCATTTACTGAGGAAGGTTTTAAGCTATATTATATCACGCTAAAACTAATATGAGCGAAGAAATAGAGGAAAATGTGGAAAAAAAGGGGGAAATTATATGAAAGGGCTTATTTGAACGTGCTAATCTCAGGAACTACTGATCCGATTTGTAAAATTCTTTCAGTGTTAGATAGCTCATTTATCGAGAAAGGCTATAGGCTATATTTTATCATGCTAAGACTAATAGGAGCGAAGAAATAGAGGAAAATATGGAAAAAACGGGGGAAATTATATGAAATTACTTATTATCTTAAGAACTACTGGAGAAATTTTTATGTAATTTGGCAAACATGAAGAATAGACCACGTGAAGGGACGTAGGCTATTTTTTGCGGAAAAATGTACGGTTGCGTGAAATTCCTAAATCACGCGGGCGAAGCCGCGCGGAACATCTATATAATACAATAAAATCGTAGGAAAGTAAATTCTGTACATTGAATATTGTTGTATAATAAATAATAATACTTGGGACGTGATCTACTATGCTAACGCGGACGAAGTCGCGGGCAACAGCTAGTTAACAATTATAATTATTTACTTAAAATATTCAACACGAGACGACTACCGCATCCGTAACACTTGAAGAGTCACAATTGCGTTGCCGAACCATATTGGCTCATGACGGAAGACTTTAGTCTTTAGTTTTAAATGGTCCTTCTCCACGTTGGACAACAGCGCAGCTGCACAACCGACGTCGAACGTGGGCAATCTTGGACAAATAGCCCTTCTACACTTTCATAATCCATACTGACTGTGTGTCGGTGTTGTCTCTTCACGCCCAAACTGCTGAACCAATTTTACTGAAATTTGGTATGGAGATACTTTGAGTCCCGTTAAAGGACAGAGGATACCCTTTATCCCTGACAAATGTGCAGTTCCCGCGGGATGAACCAATTTTTTCGCAACGGAGTTGCGGGCGTCTTCTATACTAAGTATCTAGAAGTACTAGAATCTAGTATACTATCTGGGGTGCCCGGGGCACACTAGTGCCCCCGCCAAGACGTAATAATTTATTACTGAACTATAATTACTACAAAAGCAATTTAAGCATTCACACTGAAGCGAGCAAGGTCCTCGCAGAGTTGCGAGGGAGCTAAGCATACACACATTGGATGGCTCATTTCATTCATCGTATTGTCACGTTGCTATGTTAACTGACCCTTACAGATACAATATACATTTCGGCACCCATAATCGCATTTAAACTAAAGCCGTACAAAATACTTATCTATCGTTTTTACGCATTAAATATTACACAAGGTCGGACCGCGCTCGAGTTTCCGGCTACTGCGATATTCGAATATTTGTAACATACGATATGAAAATAACTACTTATACAGGTTAGGTTGAGTCTACGACGCAAAAAATACTTGTATTCTTAATTATTGTATTAAATTATATTTAACATATTATTACCTACTACATAATCATAATACAATCTGTAACCAATTTATTCACACAGAATTTTATTTATTGGTAAAGCGCAACAGTAGAGTTAACAGACAGAAAATACTAAGATTAAAAAAATCTCCATGCTAAATTTCAGCAAAATCGGTTCAGCGGTTTGGGCGTGAAGAGGTGACAGACAGACACACTTTGGCATTTATAATATTAGTATGGATCATCATAAATGCGATAGTGTGTCCGTCTGTCTGTTACCTATTTACGCCCAAACCGCCGAATCGTTGATTTGCTGTTTGTTATGGAGACTTTTAGTCTCGGGACATAGGATATTTTTATACCGGAAAAATATGCGGTTCCCGATAGACGAATTTTGGCTCACCGAAATTGCAGGCGTCATCTTGTACAATACCCGGCAATAAATATTGCACATCGACCTTTGGAAAGAGACAATCGGCTAATTTCGGTTTCATAGAGCGTTATCTTTGTAGCACACACCTATTTGACATTATGTCAGTCGTTGTTCAAATTCAATAGAGTGCAGTCGCGTCCAGTTCAAAATATAAATCTAGAGTTGTTAACACCCCTAAATTTGCTACATCTGTAATTTCCCAAAAGAATTAAAATATACGTAAACATAATTTGAACACGCTTTTTTATTTTATTTTACCCGAACCTAAAGCCATAACTTATAGAAAATTTGGTGTATTTTATACAAAGAATAATAAAATTGTCAAAAGAAGCAAACCATAACAATTATGGTTTTTTTAACAGCTCCTAATATATACCGGACTTTTTGTATTTCGTGCGTAAGAGATAACGCTCTACAAAACCGAAATTAGCCGACTGTCACTTTCCAAAGGTCGATGTGCAATATTTATCGCCGGGTACTGTATGTATAATATGACGTTCCGTAGTTTAAAGAACTCTATAATACACAATTGTATTTGTTTCAAATATTATCTAAAACGGTCCAGCGATCTTACATTACTTTGAAACTTTAAATAAAACTTACCATTTTTACACACTTTAGCCATGTTTCCTCCCATTAAACGGGGAAATTACCACAAAAAGGTACTATATCTGTATTCTGTACAATTTTATGAGTAATAGTCGCTATTAACTTTAGTTGCTTAAATTTTACTTAATTTAGCCCATCATTTAAAATTTTTGACGTTAATGTTAAATGCAGGAATTGTCTGCATCGCTATAAATACATTCTAATTAATGATAATTATGTACTTATAATTAAGTCTTAAATTCCAAAGGTTAAGTTGGCGTAAGGAAAAAATATTACTTTAAATGTTAAAATTAATTTAATTTTGTTTTCAGTGTATTTTGTGGTGGCGTCAGAAATACACAAATTCAGAAGCGGTTCTTGACATACAGACTATGCGTCAAACGGCAGCGCTGCGTCGACGCAACGCTGACGCAACGCACCGTGTGGAATAGCTCTTATGGAAAATTTTAAAGGGAGTACTCACTCTATCAGTAGGTTTGGGTGACAATCCGCTGCTAAACTGTATGATCTTCTGCGTGGTGGGCAGGAACTGGGAGCATCCGGTGTACGGAGACCGAGCCGTGGAGTCCGTGCCGAGGTTGGACGAGTGTTCCAACGCCACAGTGTACTCCTTGTCACCTCTCCTGAAAGTTATGTTACCTTAGACAAATGTTAAATGTATCTAAATACTAAGTATATGTTGCGGGCATCATATATTTATCCCACGGTTTACGGTTTGCACGCGATTAGTTTATCGCGTGGGAACCGTACATTTTTTGGGATAAAAAGTGTCCTATGTCCTTTCTCAAGACTCAAAGTATCTCCATACCAAATTTCAGCAAAATCGATTCAGCGGTTCGGGCGTGAAGAGGATTACCAGACTTTAGTCCACTCGCGTTTTCGCAGCGGGCCTTTAGCCAATTAAAGTATGTAAACGATTTTATCGCTGGAAACTTCATATTATGATTTTATATTTAAAATTATTACCCAATTAAATTAGTTTTTCCTGTTAAAATTTAAATAAAAATGTAGACAAAGCTTTTTACCCAATAATTAATGTCTTAATAAGGCAAAGATATATTATAAGATAATTTAGCACTTCATAAAATTTTAAGCAAAAAATCTATTTAAAGTACAATGGATTTGGAAACTGAAGATTTTCTTACGGAATGCAAAAAATATTATTAGTGATATTATTAAACTGAATCGAGGCACAAAACTTAAAAAAAAGCGTGAATCTTTGTGTCTAGTTATTTTGATTATAGTATAGAATCTAGACGCCGCTAAAAAGTTCCTTGCCCCAAAAACACATGGGACTCGTCGAATCCGGAAAAAAGTATCCTATATCCTTCCTAGGATTTAAAGTATCTCTATACCAAATTTCATCAAAATCAGTTCAACGGTTTAAGATTAAAAAGTTAACACAAACGGACAGGTATAAAGACAGACAGAGACACTTTAAGTTTTAACATTAGTAAAATTCAGTAATATTATTAGTGTAAATGCAAAAAAAAAAATTACTTAAAATGTTCTCTGGTTAGCAGCAACATCCTTCCAACTAGGTCTGTTGTGGACACACCGGCAGTTCTTTTTACTTCCCTGAAAGAAAAGGAAAGTGTGAGAATTTTTTCTTTTAAAAATCTACGTGCCACGCGACCGGCCTATAGCCCATATTTTTAGGCTCTATGCTCTTACAGCAGTTACGAGCGCACTCAAAGACATTTAATGATGATTAAGCTTTAATTTAATGAAAAGTTTAACAGATAATGTACGGGGTTTAAGTCAAAATTTACATTTCATTACAATTATTAAGTACTTAATTTTCGTCTCTGAGTACGGGAGTTGGACGTTATAGCTTTTAAATATTTTTTTCCTTGTCTGAAAATGTAGTGTGGCTAGCTGTGGCGACAAAAAAATTTGTAACTATAATACAGAGTGGATGTTTTAACCCAGAACAGAGCGCTTACAGACGAACGGCACTTGTCGACGGTAGTCGACAAGTGGTCGTTCTGTCTGTCTGTTCGTCTGTAAGAAGCCTTAGGAATGTCTTTATAGTAGGGTTGCCAACCGTCCTGTTTTCCCAGGACATGTCCTATTTTTTGTAGTGTCCTGGGACGTCCTGAATAGTTTTTAAGCAGCGTCCTGGGTTGTCCTGGGTTTATTAATTTTCAAATTCGCGCGCCTCTTTTCAAATTTTTACGCTACGAGCGTGAAATGTGATTATTTTAATTGCTTGAATTCTATTTAATCTGTTTTCACTAGAATCTAGATATTTATTTAACTATTGCAACTCTATTAAGAGGGCGACTAACGCGAAAAATCAAACATCGTCCTTCTCTCTTTACACTCAAAAACGACGTCGCGGAATCATCGCCAGGTTAGTTTTTTCTTAATAACTCGATAAATATACAACATTTTAAAAATCCGCCAGGTCAGTGTCTCAATGATAGAATTTTATACAATGTGTTAAATATTAACTTAGTTTAATGCACGGTTACGGCAATATATGAAAAATTCGTGAAAATTAGATGCATCTTTGTGATTTTTTTTTATTTACAATTTTAAGATATCGTGTTTTCGTTCAAATCAAATTCTTGGAAATACAATGTAGTATCTATTAGACTTAGAAAATGAAACAATTCGGGGCTTATTTTCAAGTATGAAAATGAATTATAAAATCGATAATTTTGGGTTAGTCGCCCCCTTTATGCGTCCTGTTTTTATACTGAATTGTCCTGGTTTTTCCAACTTCAAATCCTGGTTTTTTGAATTTGAGGTTGGCAACCCTACTTTGTAGTGACTGAAGAAACGTCGTATAAATGTATTTTCCACTGGTTTTTATCAGTTTATTTTTAAAAGTCGCACTTACAGTAGCCATATTTATCACGTAATTGGTGGCATTATACACCATACATTTCCCACTGCGATAACAAAGAAATGCATGAAGCAATTAAAAGTAGTATTCGATATTTAATAGCCACCGTTATCACAATACGAAACTGTAGTTATTTGTTGTAATTTTGCAATAAATAAAGTGTTTGATGTTTCAAGTACATACATCCTGTGTAAACAATAGAAAGTTAGCCGACCAACTATATTATGAACTCGTAAGCCTACTAGATGTTGCCTGCAACTCTGTTGTGCAGAAATTTGTTTATCGCGCGGGAACCTCACATTTTCGCGCTATAAAAACTATTCTATCTCCTTACCCGTCTCTCAAAGTATCTCCATACCAAATTTAATCAAAATCGGTTCAGTGGTTTAAGCGTGAAGAGGTAACAGATAGATAGCTGTACATAAAAAGACAGACACACGTTCGCATTTATAATAAGGACAAGCCTTCCAGTTATTTAGGAACGAATATTTTAAAAATCTGCCACCCCTTGAGATGAATAGCAGTGGCAGGGCTGGCAAAATGCCACGGACCCCCGACCCAAAAAGGCCCCGGCCCAAGAGGCCGTGAGGTCAGAATTAAGTACATTGTTTTATTATTAAAGTGACGATTTTTACTGATAGGGCCCCATCAATTTTCCACGGGCCCCCGACATTATAGTTACGCCACTGATTGAATAGGTAGGATTGATAAGACAAATACATTGAACCATTAATATTTCTATTCAGCTTCTCTAGTTAATCCATACTCGCTAACCAATTGTTATTAAAATTATTTATGTGATTATGAAACAGAATTTGGATGCGTACCTATATCGACCAGCTTCTTTAACTAAATGATATGTATCAATTCCATCTGCAGTTACTGTGATGTCATCTGTAACAAAAATATTTGTATTAAGCATTTGAAACTTAAAATATTTCAGACAAGCAAATTTCTAACTAAAGATATTATGTAGGTACTTAGTTTAAAATTAAAACTATTTGAGAAATAAAGTATAGTTTTCACAGAGCCAGTACTGGCTGCCAATAAGACTGGCAGCCAGTGTTGGCTTGGTATATGCCGCGTGTGAACAGTTTGGCCTGGCTTGAAAAACTGTTCACACGCAGCATATACCAAGCCAATACTGGCTGCCAGTCTTATTGGCAGCCAGTACTGGCTCTGTGAAAAGTTGAAAACTATACTTAACATTAAAATTATTGCCTTACGCTTCTAATTGATTAGTATTGTTATATATTATACATACAGGCCTTAGAGGTACTACAGAGTACAAACTTTGATACTTGGCAACAGGGCTAGGAATAAACTGGACAGCCAAGATTAAAATTATTATATTTGCTGTTAATAATAAAATCAAATGAGAACAACTACATATTTTCTATTCTATAATAATATTGGAATATAAAAAAATATTGTTTATCTAAAACTGTCACAGATGTTTGTTGTTTAATCCCTCGATTGTGGAAAAAACGAGACACAATTAATTTCTATTGTTATCGCGGTCACATGCGACCGCTTGGGGCTTGAAGCATTAATGTACTAGCTTTACTTTAGAATCTGCCTAAATGTATACTTATTAGAACAATATTTTTTCACAATAATTAAGCCTTAGTCTCAAGCTCAACAAAATTTCATCAAAATCAGATTATCAGTTTTTATTCAACTTCACCAGGAGGTTTGCTATTAAAGTGTATGAATGGGTGGTTTCTTTAGTAGACAAAGTCTTTTGTTTATTAAAAAATGCATACAACACTAAAAAATACCCATCCAAACTTAGCATAGAATGACCTAATAGCCTCATATTACTTGCCTTAGGCCCGTATTTTTGGTCAGTACTCAAGATGCATCTCGGTCTCAAGACACAGTTCAGGCTCTGTGATTGTTTGGCTGTCAAAATTTGGACCAATCACAGAGCGGAAACGCGTCTTGAAACCGGGTCGCATCTTAAGTACTGACCAAAAATACAGGCCCTAGTGTCTTCAGTAAATTATTGTAATATATTTACAATATGATAATACTATGTACAAAAGTAAAAAAATATACAATGTTACACTGAGAATAGTATATTGTAGCATATGGCAGTTATATTACTTTTCCTTATTGCCGTTCAGTGGTTTCAGTTTTAAATTAAACAATATACACTAAGCCAGAGGTTCCCAAACTGTGCGCCGCGGCGCCCTGGTGCGCCGTGGAAAGGCAAGAGGGGCGCCGCGAGTCGATCCTCCATCATTATCCAGAACCACAAATATTATAAAATAAAATTATTATATGAATTATTAAACAAAGCAGGCGGATGATTAAATATTTGTTTACTATTATTTACTTGCTTAACGTAACTATAATAATTATTATTATAGGTGTTTATTTATGTATATTTTTGTAATAGCTAGGTAGAGTAGGGCGCCGTGACAAAATATGGACTTGTAAGTGCGCCGCAGGCTGAAAAAGATTGGGAAACCCTGCACTAAGCTGAATACTAAACACCCAATATTTATAATTTATAATGTACATTATATTCAACATGCATTAAAAACTCTGGGTCCTTAGCCTAGACTCCTGGTAATTTCACTGTTGGAAGACAAAATAAAAATGTATGACTGACTTAAGGCAACCTTAGCCAATTTCCCCATCGTTTTAAATTTTAAGCTTCAAAATTAAGACTAGCCGATTCATCTTGGCAAAGGGCTTTGGATCAATCTAACAAGATTAATATTGTGTGTGTAGCATTCGTACGGAAAATAATTCTAAAATTAGACATTTTCAATATTAGCATATCCCACCTCCATGCACACAAAAATCACATTGGTACTTGTCTAACGTCTCTAGCGTAGTCACATACGGTGCTCCCTCCACCACCTGGTCAACCCATTTGATAGCACGCACCATTTTGTACCGCTCTTCCTGGGTGAATACTGGTGGCCCTTTATGTTTAGTTATCTCTTCGTCCGTGTGAACTCCTACTATGAGTACGTCTCCCAGGGCTTTCGCTTGTCTCAAAGAATTTGCATGACCAAAGTGTACCATATCGTAACTGTAAAGGAACGAAATTTTTTTTTTTTCTTAGAAAATCAATAATATCAACAAAGATTAATGTTCAATTATTCACTACGAATAATAAAAACTAAGGAAACGTAACTCCCATACTATTACTGTTTTAAATTTGGTTCCATTCAAACTGTCATGTAACGTCAGCCTTTATACTGATCAAGGCCACCTAAATATCGCAAATGTATTGAAATGTGTACCTAAGGTACACTTTTTTGACAAGTATTTTCGAGCATGTTTTTTGACGGAGTTACTCTTCCTTAATTTTTATTATTCATAGATTATTCATATCTTTTATAACCTCACATAAAATATTTTCTTGCATTACTTATGCTTAATGAAATGGGATTTCCTAATTGTGTGCCGAATATTTATAAGGGTATTTATTTTGATTTCGGATGCTGATAATGCTGAACAAAATAAGGTTTATGAAAAATTTTTATCATTAGTTTGGAACCTTTCTGAGTCATAAGACGATGTAAATTAGCCTGGGCTGCTTTAATATTGTTCCAGAAATCATATTATAATTTCCAACAAGAAAAATCTTTAAATCTTTAAATAAACAATATTTTAACAAAAAAGGCGAAGTTTTTTATTTACGATTAATTAATTACTTACCATCCGTCGCACCAGACTCGAACCTCCTTTTTACTTTTATTTACACCGTCACTCATTTTTAATAAATAAAATAAATAGCACTAAGAACCCTTTAAACAATTTATTTACAGGAAAATAATGTTTTCATTTACTGAAACATGAAAATGTTTTTTTTGACAGCCGAATTGATTCGACACAGACTACACAAGTTCACCGTAGTTCAGTCAATGAATTACTGAATGAGAGAGTTATAAGAAAGATGGAAACTTGCTGACGCCTGACTGAAGTATGATATTATCTTGATATTATAATAATAATATCATTTTGTTGATGATCATGAGTCATAAATTAACTACGACTTACTAATAAGGATGGATTCAAATTTCAAGTTCGCAAGATCTTCTCAAGGCTCCCCGCTACCATAAGTGCACTGTGCAATGCACACGGGCGCCACCACTGACCTCCATTTATAATGGAGATCAGTGGGCGCCACCCTTAAGGGGCGCCAAAACCAAGGGCCCAAAAAGTTTTATAAAAAAAAACAAAAATAATTTTAAAATAAAAGTTGAGTTTGTACATGAATATAATATCCAAGACAATTAATATAATATTATTATTTTTAACAAAAAATTAAAACCGACTTCCAAGGTAAAAACAATAGTAATATGAACTAAAAAGTATTAAATAACTCTTACTCTTTAATAGTGCCTTTTTCAGAATTCGTCTAAATCTCAACTATTTCTGTACATTACTACAGTCTTCATTATTTTAAGTTATTATTATTATCTTCTTCATTATTACTATTAAAGCACTATTAACACTTTATTATTTAATACTTTTTAGTTCATATTACTATTGTTTTACCTTGGAAGTCGGTTTTAATTTTTTGTTAAAAATAATAATTTCACTCTTTTTAGTAATCTACAAAATAAGGCTTTATGCGTAAATAACCAATACGATTGTTAACTATTCACATTATTTTACTATATGCGAAATTGTGGTAAATGCTTGCAGTTATCTAAGCGATGCTGCAATTTCCAAACTTTTATCTTTAAAGTTTCAGGAGTTCTGTTCAGTGCCTTTGGACCAAGAGACACCTTCGTATGATATTTTCTCTTATTCGTAACACATGTTTAACTTACTAGAAACAACATTTTAACCACTATGAGTGTTTTGATAAATTTCAAGGATTTCCCTCGATTGCTCATAGATCCCATCATCAGCTCACCACGTTCGTAATTGTTATACAAAATTAAGATTATATCCTATACAACAACACAAGAATTTTGAAAATCGGTCCACAAACAGCGAAACCATCATCAAAAACAACTGCTTCGATGCAAAATATCACGAAAAGTACCAATAATTGGGTCATAGTGTGATGACCCATGGTATAATTATGGTTGTGATGATGATGATCAATCAAATTGATGTATTAGCTTGTGCTTTCAGTTGTTTAAACAACGCCGAAATCCCCGAACCTGTACCTATAAGCATTCAAAAGTTCTGTTCGGTACCTTCGGATCCAGGGTATAACCTGGTGCGAAGTCTTACTTTTTGGTAGCATTTACCTCGAATGCTTCAGAAAAAATCAAAATCACTATATGCTTCCATACAAATTTTAAGGAGTCCCCTCGATTTCCTAAGGATCCCATCATCAGATCACCACTTTTGTGAACATGGTACCAAATTCGAGTTAAACCCTATACAACACAAAAAGAATTTCGAAAATCGGACTACAAACGGCTGAGTAATCGTGGAACATACAAAAAAAAAGATACAGCCGAACGTATTACCTCCTCCTTTTTGGAAGTCGGTCAATAACAATACGATCAATCCATCAATCCGTACGATCAAATTTTCGTCAATCTTTACCGGATTGATGAAAATTTGACCGTCTAAACCAGTGGTCCCCAACCTTTTTTTCATACGGGCCACAAACATGTTTTGGTCTTGGTGTCGCGGGCAGCAACAAAAATTTTTTAGGGCTAAAAATAACATTCTTCAAAATTAACGATTTTAAAGTGAAAAAATTTAACGACTATCACGTAGACTACGTTATTTTGCCGGTGGGCGTGAATTTCAAATTTTTTTAACATCACGCGGGCCACAAATAAAGTCCCGGCGCACACTGGTCCCAAAGTAAAATAAATGGGACATTAAGAATTTTCCGATCGAATGTCAACGGATCAGGTTAATATTTTTTTTGTAGACAGCTGATGCAATTACAAGTCACTTTTACAGATGTCGTTTTATGTAAAAATAATGATTTTTTTTTGTATGGACGAAATCATAATTTTGTCATTTTCATCCAAGATTCAAACGTATTCAAAATAAATCATAGCATAGCTTATAGAGGGACTCTTATCGTACATTTTTGTCATACACACTCAACTGCGATTTTTGCGCCTTTTAGAGCTACAGGCACTTGATAAATTTTTTTTGGTCAGTGGATGAAGCTGATTTTTTTTGTAGCATCTGATGCAATTACAAGTAACTTTTATAGACGTCGTTTTTTTCAAATATGCCTTATCTACAGATAAAAAAAATATGAATTATTTTTTGTATGGACGAAATCATAATTTTGTCATTTTCTTCCAAGATTCAAACGTATTCAACATACATCATAGCACAGCTTATAGAAGGTTTCTTGTCATACATTTTTGTCATAGACCACTTAACTGCGATTTTTACGCCTTTAGGAGCTACAGGCACTTTAATTTTTATTGTTTTGTATAATTCACTTTCGAGTATTTCATATGGATTTTAATAAAAATTGTTAAGGATAGACAATGTTTTCTTTATTGACAAGTAAAGTAACTCTTACTAGTAATGTCTTTTTTATAAAAAAATCCTATATATACTTAAACTAAACAAATTATTAAAGTAGAAATCTCAAAACATGTACGTAGTAGGTAAATTATTTTATGACTCATCCAGTTTGTACCCAACAAACAAACTAATCTTATAAAATTAAGTCAATAAGGTCTAAACTCTTATACTTGTTATAAAAGAGCATTCATTATGCCAATGTTACTTATAATGGCACATTATTAGGTGATTTGGCTAATATTACCTTTATTTTTATAATTTGGTTGGGTAAACGTTAATAACTCTAATTTATACGGCAACTATAAGGCTTCGAAATATGTTCATCTTATAGTGGCTAGTTACAAGGCTTTTAATATGGTCAATTATTCTTATAAAAGTAATGCACAAGGTAACTATAATAACTAAAAACTTATAGGGGCATTTAATAAGACATCTATCCAACAAACCAATGCTAACATTTTATATGACCTTAACAAGGATGAAAGCAATCCATATTCTCTTATACAGTGATTATAAAGATATTATTCTCTTTAAGGTTACAATAAAATGCTTTACATAACTAAATTCGCCATTTTAAACGTACAAAAGATTGTGTGAATATCTTGCGGACCGGAATAATCGGCCAAGTGCGAGTCGGACCTGCGCACGATGGGTTCCGTACTTTCATAGAGGGATTCAAAACAATGGAAGAAGTTGAAAAGGAGCGATGGTTACAGAAGAAAAGTAAAAAATAAAACAATTCATTTGATAATCACGTATCTTTGATAATATTTCAAACTTAAAATTAGTGCACAAAAGTGAGCTAAAGTATCCTTATAAAGAGGTCTCTTTCAGCCAACCCAACTACAGTGGAAAAAAATCATTTTTATATAAAATATACGGGAATAACCCTAGCTAGGTGCGATTTTTTTAGTGTGAAAGGAACCCTAACTATATGTAAAATGGCGATAGCATAATAAACAATTGATGCCGTTATAAAGTCTTCACTCTCATAGACTCCTTATAGACGAAGTGTGAATCCTGTTGTTCTTTTAAAAGCACTGTACTTAACTTGACTGAATAATTAATGACGTTTTTAGCACAAAAACAGCTTAAATTCAATACCAAAAAACACAGCGTATCACATTTTATCATGTATTTAAATTACCATACACTTTTCACTATAAACGAGCACTAAATCAGGTAAATAAACTATACATAAAATAATGACTTATCGTTTACTTGACAGTAAAATGGCTGACGTTTCTATTTCTTCTCCAAGCTGTTGCGAAAATGTAAATCACTTATGACGGCAAAAAGGGGTAACGGATTTTAAGAGCCTTTGATTTGCCGCATTGAGTTTAAACTCCTTGTATCGGACAATAATATAACACGTATAAGGGTGATCGCCCGTATTAACGCTTTCCATATTATGTTTCTTATAACTTGAAGTACCTTGTTCTTTGAAATTATATAACACGTATAAGGAAAAAAGCGGACAATAAAGCAACTATAAGGAGGGTATAAGGTTATTATCTTTATAAATTGGGCACACCAAGTGCACCCTTATTAGCGATAATACGACTCCTATAAGAATATTATTTTTGGCTATATAAGCCACAACAAGAGCAATTTTTGTTAGTTAGGTAAACATTGTTTGGTAATGACTCATTGCCTAATTACCTCTATACTTGGAAATGATTTCGTCCATACAAAAAATAATTCATATTTTTATCTGTAGATAAGGCATATTTGAAAAAAACGACATCTATAAAAGTTACTTGTAATTGCATCAGATGCTACAAAAAAAATCAGCTTCATCCACTGACCAAAAAAAAAATAATCAAGTGCCTGTAGCTCTAAAAGGCGCAAAAATCTCAGTTGAGTGTGTATGACAAAAATGTACGACAAGAGTCCCTCTATAAGCTGTGCTATGATGTATGTTGAATACGTTTGAATCTTGGAAGAAAATGACAAAATTATGATTTCGTCCATACAAAAAATAATTCATAATTTTTTTATCTGTAAATAAGGCATATTTGAAAAAAACGACGTCTATAAAAGTTACTTGTAATTGCATCAGATGCTACAAAAAAAATCAGCTTCATCCACTGACCAAAAATAATTAATCAAGTGCCTGTAGCTCTAAAAGGCGCAAAAATCGCAGTTGAGTGTGTATGACAAAAATGTACGACAAGAGTCCCTCTATAAGCTATGCTATGATTTATTTTGAATACGTTTGAATCTTGGATGAAAATAACAAAATTATGATTTCGTCCATACAAAAAAAAATCATTATTTTTTATCTCCGTAGATACGGCATATTTGAAAAAAACTACATCTATAAAAGTGACTTGTAATTGCATCAGCTGTCTCCAAAAAAAATATCAGCCTGATCCGTTGACCTTCGATCCGAAAATTCTTAATGTCCCATTTATTTTACTTTGGGACCAGTGTGCGGCGGGCCGCATGCGGCCCGCGGGCCGCGGGTTGGGGATAGCAGGTCTAAACTCTAAACTCTAACCCACGGAGCTAATATTACCTCCGTGGTCTAACCTGTGTCATAGTGTTGGGAGTGGGACTTATAAAATATTATAATGCATATCCATATTCCATACTAATATTATAAATGCGAAAGTGTGTCTGTCTGTCTGTCTGTCTGTCTGTAACCTCTTCACGCTCAATCCGCTGAACCGATTTAGCTGAAATTTGGCATGAAGATACTTTGAATCTCGGGAAAGGACATAGGATACTTTTTGTTCCGGTAAAATGTACGGTTCCCGCGCGATAAACGAGTTTTGGTGCAACGAAGTTGCGGGCGTCATCTAGGGTTGCCAACATTTCTCCGGCGAAATATAGTATTTTTCAAAATAAACAATAAAAAATATAGTACATTTCTAAAAAATATAGTATTTTATGGAAAAATTAAAAATGTTCAATTAAATATTTATGTATTATTTGTTGATATAAAAACTATATTTTTTGCACTTCTTGAATTTTTTAACAATGTTTTGTCAAAAATAAAAGTGTCCTCATAATATTATGCTTTATTACATTCAATTTTTAGATCCCTCGATCGCGGATTGTTGGAAATCTATTGTTATCGCGGTCGCATGCGACCGCTTGGGGCTTGAGGGATTCATGTAAATTAAAAGCTCTTTTTATTATTAATGAGATACTACTTCTGTTTCTCTCTTCCCGCCATTTCAAATTCATAACCGAAAATACCCTTTCTGTGAATGCCGAAGTGGCGGGAATAGAGAGCAGGAATGAGATAATTTTAGTGTTGAAAATATAGTATTTTTGCGTACTATTTAATAGTTCAACAGTATATAGTACGCAGGCTCGAAATATAGTACAATACTATATATTATAGTACGGTTGGCAACCCTAGCGTCATCTAGTATGTTATAAACCCACAAAATAGGTTCATGTTCAACTACTTATAATAATTATTACATACAATTTTTATTCATCATTGATCCCTTAAATAAGTACGGTCTATATTATTATCTATAAGTAAATAATAATATAGACCGTATACTCTGTGTACTTAAAATCAATTACTTACCTACATAAGTACTAAATTTTATTGACTCTATACCTAAATAATCGTTTACTTGAGTTACTAATTAGTAATTATTAAATTAAGTTATATTATAATTAGACAGAAATTCTATGACGCAGTAACAACTGTAGACTGAGGAAATTGCTCACTACCGTAGCAACTAGGTACTTATAGTTAAACAATACCTAGACATTAACTGTGCAGTCTAAAAACCTGGAGATAAAAAAGAGCTTGAACTTTGTCACCTTCTTGGGTCAACGTGAATGAGGTCAAGATCGTATTCTCTTTGTATGTTTTTGTGAGTGGAAATACAAGCGTTTCACAAAAGGGTTTTTTTTTCAATCAAGATGTAAACTCAAATCAAATGGCCTCTACCTAATTATATTAGACACGGCTATGGCTAATGGTAATTGGTAATTGTAAGAAATATGCCGACATGCCTGTTATGTTATATAGCAATGCAATGTGTAATCAGCCTTAAATTATTATTAAAACCAATTATTATTATTATATAGGTTGGTAGGTACAGTCACTTTAGGGATCTTTATAAGTACTTAAGTAAAATAAAAAAGAATCTAAATAAAAAAGAAATATTATCTAATTAGATGAAGCCCTCAAAAGTTTATCGCGCTTGAAAGTTGAACCATACATTTTTGCGGGAAAAATGTATCATTGATTACCTTTCCCGGGACTCAAAGTATCTCCATAGTCCATACCAAATTTCAGTAAAATCGGTCCAGCGGTAATGAAGAGGTAACAGACAGACAGACAAACAGACAGACATACTATCGCATTCTTAATATTAGTATGGATTGTTAAGGTGTGAAGTGAGATGTCTATTGAAATTATATCATAATATTACGTGGGCAATAGATATGTCCAGTCAAAGGGCTAGCTGTTTGATTGAACGGCTATTTAAACCAGTTGGCTGCGACAGACACATTAATAATAGGATAAATTAATTAACAAGCACAATATGTATTATCTAATCTAAGCGCCTGGCATATCATTGGCCCACTGCAGTCACGCCACTATGACGAGTTGACGGATTTCGACTTTGGAATCGTGTCTCGCCCGGCAACGTTTGAAGATAGGCCTGGAGATACTGACACAAAATTCTTGGTCATTTGTGCCAGTATGGCGGTTTTACAGGGGTATAATTACGTAAAGGCAAAAAGGAAAATTATGGTCATAGCGCTCGCACTGGCAGCCCAAACGCGTGGGTGTTAATCGAACGTGTCGGATAAATAACGAGTGTCGAACGATTTGTTCCACAAAAATGCTTGTATTTTCAGATAGTTGAAAAAAAATAAGTAGGCGAAAGCGTAATGCCATACTTGTCGGGTGCGGCTTACAGCCCGCCATACCGACGCGAATACGTTAATTTTAATAAAAAAATTGAACCATTTGTACCAGGCTAATTTTTGCATAGCTAATCATCGTCGAGTAGCCATTCACGAAAATCACCTTGCCATACTTTTCCGACAGCTCCCAATGGCCGCCATACCACTGCAAAGGTGTAAGTTTTTTTTTTCGCCAAACGATTTGTACCACCCTGAAACTTTTTTTAACAGTTCCCTGTATGATCATAAATAGGAGTCTGATAATGCCATACCTGTGGGAGGCGGCGAATATGAACAATATTATTTCAAAATCCTAAGATTTTATTCGTAATTTCAAACGGTTTTTCAAGTATGGCGCCACTTTTTCCCTCTACTACAAGTATGGCAAATGTAATAATGGTCACATTGTATCGTATAATTTCCAAAAATCCAAATGCCATACTGGTACAAATCGTCCAATTTTTATCACTTTTTTGCTCAAGTCCGATAGTCATCCCGCCCCATGGTTACAATCTGTAATATTTTTTTTTGGTACAATTGTCAAATGACGAGAATACAATGATGCTATGATGTTAAAAATGATTTTACGTATTTTATAGTCGTATTTTTAAAACGTGTCAAATAAATAAGTATTTCAAGTATGGCAGCACTTTTTCCCCCTACTAGAAGTATTGGAAAAATAATAACGGTCATATTTTGTCAAATACTTTCCAAAAATTTAAATGCCATACTGGTACAAATTGTTTGGGAAAAAAAAACACCTTTGCAGTGGTGAAAGTATGGCAAGGTGATTTTCGTGAATGGCTACTCGACGATGATTAGCTATGCAAAAATTAGCCTGGTACAAATGGTTCAATTTTTTTATTAAAATTAACGTATTCGCGTCGGTATGGCGGGCTGTAAGCCGCACCCGACAAGTATGGCATTACGCTTTCGCCTACTTATTTTTTTCGACTATCTGAAAATACAAGCATTTTTGTGGAACAAATCGTTCGACACTCGTTATTTATCCGACACGTTCGATTAACGCCCTTTGGGCTGCCAGTGTGAGCGCTATGACCATAATTTTCCTTTTTGCCTTTACGTAATTATACCCCTGTAAAACCGCCATACTGGCACAAATGACCAAGAATTTTGTGTCAGTATCTCCAGGCCTAAGACGGGTCGCAGTGTTATCTGTTATGAGGCCAATGCCTCTGTAAGTTCCGCTTCGAAACCAATAGTCCCAACTAGTAACTTTGGTCGAGTTAAGAACACCTCCTTAAGCAAATGGTTCGATTTTTGCTGTTGAAATGGCATCGGTGGACGGTGGGGCAGCAGAGCAATTTTGCGTTTGCTTGACAATCTCCGCAAGGCATAAATCATATAATTTCTGCCTCCATCTGTTAATCGGCTCGACTGGAGAAATACCACGTTCTCACAGAAAACCGGCGTGAAACAGCGCTTGCGCTGTGTTTCGCCGAGTGAGTGAGCTTACCGGAGGCCCGATCCCCTACCCTATTCCCTTCCCTACCCTTCCCTATTCCCTTCCCTAACCTATTAACCTATTCCCTCTTTTAAAAGGCCGGCAACGCACTTGCAGCTCTTCTGATGCTGCGAGTGTCCATGGGCGACGGAAGTTGCTTTCCATCAGGTGACCCGTTTGGTCGTTTGCCCCCTTATTTCATAAAAAAAATCTGTAAGATGTTTTGGGGTCCTAAAAAAGCCAAAAAACTATGTAAGTAGATACTTAGTCGTAGAGATCAGGACTCTACATTATAGTATACTGGCTGGTATAAATAGTCAGTACTTAAGATGCGACCCGGTCTCAAGACGCGGTTCGGTTCTGTGATTGGTCCAAATTTTGACAGCCAACCAATCACAGTGTCATCTGAACCGTGTCTTGAGACCGAGATGCATCTTGAGTACTGACTATTTCGCAGGCCCCGGGCAATAAAGTGGTAACGCCGGTTACGCCCTTTTTAATGTTATTCGATTTTTGGCTTCTCTGAGTCTGGGGTCTGAGTCTTTGGGGTCTATCACCCCAAATTTTTTCATATTTTTAAATTAATATTTAGTTATAATAAATGACAATGACAGCTTTATTGCACGGAAAATTCTCTTGAAACTAAAAATGTATTCATACATTACTCTATGAAACATAACACAAAAAACTGGTGAACATCTTAACACTAGGTATCTTAGCAAAGAATAAGAGTATTGAATTTAACCACGTTTTAGGTAATAAACATATTACAACATATTCCGCCGTACTAGTTATTACGCCTTTCTTCCCGGATTTTTTTTTGTAATCCCGGCGCCGTACGGTCATGTTACGCTGAACGCCTGCATCCCTTTGACTCCTACGCATGCTTTTTAATATTGTTTACGTAAACTTATTAGCACAGGAAATTCAAACTTTCGACCTAGGAATAATTCGCATAGATCTGAAAATTTGTGATGTTAAGTATACCATTATAAATAAAACCTCAAAAGTCCCCAGCAATCCAATGTTCTAAAAAAACATTTAATGTGAAATGTACAAAATGTGGTTTTATTCCGTTTTTTTTTTCAAAAGGTAAATCGTATAAAAATATAATGTACGACAAGATTGTAGATCATTAAAACTCTTAAAAAATGTGGAAAAAATTGGGAAAAATATTTGAAAGTGCTTATCTCACGAACTACTTGATGATTTTTCATGATATTTGGCACAGATATAGAGTAGACCACGATGAGGGACATAGGAAATTATATTTGCAGGAAAACGTACGGTTCCTGTTAATTCCTAATTTACATGGGCGGGGCCACGTGGAACGTCTACTATACGGGGATTCGAACGGTGTTGCCAGGTAACAACTGGTATTGCCACACATAAAATAAAAATCATGACATTCGGCCATCCTGTAACGTGCAGACTCCCGGCGCACGTAGATATAGGCAGTTGGTGAGATTTATTTTACATTAACAATAGTTACGTAAGTACTAAGTTAAAAGTTACATTACATTAAATATTATAATATTACTATTTATTACATTTATTTATTTTTTAGTGAAAATTGATTCAGACGTACTAATGTAGAATTATTAAACATCATTTTATTGCTTAACAAATAACAATATAAGGATTTAAATTTAACGAGTATGTATAACATTTTTACCAGTAGTAGGTAGGTAGTAGGAACTAAATTCAATCATACATCTTTTAGTACATCACATTCCATTGACCAAAGAAAGTTGATTATATTAAAAAAAAATGGGTGCGTGTACTTATGTACGCGCGTGAGAAATTATACTTCTTTGGCATCATTAAATAGCAAATATTAAAAATTAATATTGTAATTTGATGTTCAATTTTAATTTTTATCACAAACTTTTTATTAAATGTTTTATTAAATTTATTTCTTTATTTTGTGAATATTAAATAACCAATAATAAGTATTTAACATTAATAATTTAATAATATTTAGTGTTAATTATATTAAATAAAAGTATTTTAATTTATATCAATAAATAATACCCTACATACGGATAGTTAACCTCAATTATATTGGAGCACTTGAAAAAGTATATAAGCACAATTTTTTTCACTAATATTCACAAATAGTAAGTAATATCAATCAAAATATTCAATTTAAATCACTACTGAATATAATTTATTAGCACATATATAATTCGCACTTGTATGAAACTCAAACACGTGTTGTGAATGTATAAACTAGAGACATGTTGATAAATATTATAAATATGAAAACAGTGATCAGAGGTGACGAGCGTACCAACATGCGCGACTAATATCGAGGTTCAATTCCTATTTTGTTGGTAGCTTTTTTTTCGAGACTTAATGAGCGGTTAAGCAGACGGCTTCATACTGTTAATTTTGTGTCACAGGTGCGCGCGCATCTTAAAATTTCACTCTCATCATTTTTTCATAACGCGCCTAAAGAAGTATAACTTCAAAAAAATAATAACTATGCTATTACATAATACCTCAATCAAACAAGATTAAATGATTAACGCATAAGAAAATAAAAATCATGACATTACTTACTTCATAATATAAGATTAAACTACAACACGGTTTCATAAAATTATAGAAAACCGTTTTTTTTGTTTATTTATAAATAAACATTGTCACAGATCTCCTATCTAATTAGATACCGCATGTGTATGTACTTCGCGTGCCATCGCGTTCCCAAACGATCACACATTTCAATCTTTCGAAAGTCTGTTCTTTAGTCTGCGCTCCACCGTTATCGGAATCGGACGTCAATCGGAATTCAAAAAATGCCTAATTGTGCCGTATTGGGCTGTGGAAATTCGAATAGAAACGTTGGTAGAAGTTGGTAGTGGACACGTTTCTTATCATCGGTAAGTAATTTTATTATTAAATCATGTGTCCTTTATTTTAAAATCAATTATTTAATGTAAATCGTGTGTGGCTGTAGTTTTTACCATGAAATCTACGTAACTGCGTGTGTACCGCATGATTCATAATACATCGCCGCTTTAGTTAGAAAATTAAAGAGCCCGTTCTGTTTGTCCGCTATTGAGCGCGCAATGGAAATAAAACAATCGATACTTTCACTCATCGCTTAGTTTCGAGGTACAGTCAATGTTCTCATTTTTCTGTCAAATGAAGCAAATAGTGTTGTACATATTCTCGATTCTAATTAATCGATTTTCGAAACAGACATGAAACAGAGGAATGACAATGTTCGCTTTGGGGTATTTTGTGACTCGGTAATTATATTTCTATACATTTTTTATACATATAATAAAACTGTAGAAATAAAAATTCTGTACACTAAAGGTATTAAAAAAATAATAAGCGGGGGGTGTCACTACATCGCTATAGAAGCCAAAACTGTCGTTAGTTTTTTGTCTACTGTCTGTCTGTCTGTCTGTCTGTATATTTGTTCCACTATCACACGAAAACTACTGATCCGATTTGAATGCGGTTTTCGCAGATATATTTGTCTTCTTCCAACTTAACATCTGGTGTATAAAAAAATTCCCCCCACCCCTCTAAGGGGACCAAAGAGGGGGTCAGATTTTGTATCAAACTTTTTTCTTTAATGGACTTACCTCATATTATTAACTGTTTTTACAACTTAACATCTGGTGTATAAAATTTTTCCCCCCACCCCTCTTAGGGGACAAAAGAGGGGGTAAGATTTTGTATCAACTGATGAAGTACAAATACTTTAAATGGCAAAACAACGTTTGCCGGGACAGCTAGTTATGTAATATGTATTTATGTTCATGTTTAGTGATTTAATTTAGAATAATACTAGCGACCCGCCCCGGCATCGCACGGGTATAAAATCTATAGCCACTGAAAAACTGATGAAAATCGATAGCCTATGATCCTTCACGTGGTCTACTTCTTATCTATGCCAAATAACATAAAAATTGCTCCAGTAGTTCGCGAGATAAGCCCTTTCAAATAATTTCCCCCGTTTTTTCCACATTCTCCTATTAGTCTTAGCGTGATAAAATATAGCCTATAAGCCTTCCTCAATAAATGGGCTGTCTAATACTGAAATAATTTTTCAAATCGGACCAGTAGTTCCTGAGATTGGCCCGTTCAAGTTAGCCCTTTCAAATAAAATTCCCCGTTTTATCCACATTTTCATCTATTTCTTCGCTCCTATTAGTCTTAGCGTGATAAAATATAGCCTATAGCCTTCCTCGGTAAATGGGCTATCTAACACTGAAAGAATCATGAAAATCCGTTGCGTAGTTTATAGATTAAAGGGAACAAAGGGACATGAGGGAAATAAAAGCGACTTTGTTTTATAATAAGTATAGATAATATACTAGCTGTCCCGGCAAACGTTGCTTTGCCATAATATATTATGTATTTGCCATATTATTATTTTATTGAAGTGACTAAATATGTATGTTACCAAGGCAACGTCGATCGCTATCCCGCCGCACAAACAATGGTCGCCGTCAGTCTCAGGTTGTAATAATTTACTATTATTTATTCAACAAATGCATCTATCAATATATAAAGTACCCGGTAGCTGTTACTTACTCAGTCCATTCGAAAAGTATCGACATCTGTTGGAATCTTTTGGAGTTAACAGATAATTGTGACTGTCAATTAATTATAGACAAATAAGTTGCAATAAAATAAAATTGCGACTATAATTAAAGATCTAAGCTATCCTATCTCTCAAGTTGGAAAAAAGCACACATTTAAAAAAAAAACATTAAAATCGGTTAAGTAGTTTAGGAATCCATCGCGGACAAACATCGTGACAGGAGATTTATATATATTAGATTACTAGCTGTCCTGGCAAGCACGTATCTTAAGATTTATCATTCCTCTGTCTATGAACTTGAATAATAATCGATTAAAAAATCGATATACCTATTAAAATGGCAAAAGAGGCGGGGCGCGGCGATTCCTTTGAATCGATTCCGCGTGTACGGGTATTCCCATCACTAAAGCGCTCTTGTGACGTCACAGTAGGTATGAAAAAAGTGACACGCTCGTGTTCATACAAATGGAGCGACACAGCGCTTCTAACTAGATCTTATTTCTGTGGGACCAATAAATTTTGAGAGAAGTTTAGAACTTTTGCCGCCATTGCAATAATTGTTTCGCGACACCTTCACTAGATCGCCTACACTATATTTAACCGCGGGAGTCCTATTTTTATCATGTCTATTCTTTTGTTTTATTTGATCCTTTTCTATGTTTAAACTAACCTTTTCCCTAATATTTTCCAAACTTTCGCTAACCTCCTTTTGTTCTATTTGCATCTTGTTAGTTAGCTTATCGCGCATCCTAACACCGAACAATACTTCTGTAGGAGATTTCTGAGTTGTCATATTGACAGTATTGTTGATTCCCCATTGAATTTTGCCTAGTTGCTTGTCCCAGTCGCGTTCGTGGCTATTATAGTTTTGTGCTGCTAAGGAATTTAAGACAACTTGATTATATCTTTCGGCTTGGCCATTCGCCCTGGGACAAGCAACCGCATTTAAGACATATTTAATTCCGTATTCTATGCAGAAGCGTTTAAAATCACCTGATGTAAAAGATGTCCCGCGATCAGATATTAACCTGGCTGGAATTCCAAAATCATGAAAAATATTTGTTAGAGCTTTGACAGTAGTTTTAGTTTTTGTATTTTTAACAGCCCCAATGAAAACATACTTCGTGAATCCGTCTACAATAGTTAAAATGTGGGTATTTCCGCTTTTACTCTTCACAAATGGACCTAAATGGTCAACATGGACGGTATGAAACGGTATATCAATTTTTTCAATAGGAAATAAATGTCCAGTTTTAACACGCGAAGCACTATCCTTATTACATGCACATTATATGCACGCGCCTACATATTTTTTTACAAAACGTCTAAGTTTCGGAAACCAGTATTCATTTTTTACTCGCTCTAATGTTTTAGCATAACCAAGATGACCTAATTCATCGTGGTTTGCCCTACATATCTGCCACCTAGCGTTTCGCGGTACGATTAGGCGTAATCCATCGTCAACTTTTCTATATACTATGCGATTTTTGATAATATAATTTTGCTTAATTTCTTTACACTCCTCATCCTCGTCCGGTTTTAGTATTTTTACTATGCGAGAAATATCCGGGTCAGCTAATTGTAGGGGGAGTGGGGGCACTTTGATACACAAAAATTCAATCTCTTTTCTGAGGACCATAAAGCATTATGTTTAAATATTTGTTTTGATGTGTGCATTGGCTGATATGTCAGCTTATATTTTGGCTACGCAAAAACCGCAAAAACTGGCGACGTATAGAGATAAACTGATTTTAAGAAAAATCATTTTTGTATCATTCTGCCCCACCAGTGGGGCACTTTGATATATGGGGTGGGGCAGTTTGATACGTATTTTAGATCTATATGAAATGCAAATTTAAACTGACTAAAAACCCAATATAAACTGTATTATTACTTAAAATTAAGAAATAAAACAATTTTATTGATTGAGATCGAAAAACACTTTTTATTAAGAGTGCACATTAGCCATAATCAGTCTCTTAAGTTACTTAAGGAATATAATCACAAAAAAAACAATATTTTCATCATAGAACAAGACTAATTCTCTGTTATTTTCTTAATTATATAATCAGTTATATACTTACTAAGTAATCAGACTTTAACATTGAATATTGTTAATGAAAATATAATATTAGAACCTCCTATCAAAATGAACAATGTTTTTCTTTAAAAATTGAACAAACATCAAAAATTTAACATAAATAATCATAAAAACTCTCATATAAATTACAAAACAATCTACTGGATATTATATCGAGTTAAACCTACCGAAAATGAATAAAGCGACGATGATCGAGATGTGCCTTTAGAGAAAGTTGGTTTTGGTAATTGCAAAACTACATCTCTAAAATCCACACTTGCTTTGTCTTCCACAATTGGAAATACAAACTTAGAAGACCCTGCTTTTTTTCTGAGATATAATACTTCATATTCTGTCACATTATACTTAAATACAACTTTGGCAACGTAGTGAATCACAGTTTTCTTCTTCTCAAACTTAATTAGCAGGAAATCTCCAATATTTATGTGTTCAGGATTAACTGGTTCTTCATTAATTACCTCTTCTTCTGATTCCGACGGCATTTCAATGTCTTCACTATCACTCGCCATCACGACTTCATCTTGACTAGAATCGGAATCTATTTCTGCAGGCAAAGAAGTCACTCTCTTTTTCTTTTTTGGCTCAGTCAATCCCAACAGATTTTTCGCTGTTTTCAATTCTTTTGCATGCTGTTTTGCTTTTTGTAATTCTCTTTTTCTGTCCTTTTCATTACGTAAGCTTTCTAATCTATTTTTTTCTGGTGTTTCAGTGTATATTCTTGATCGTCCCTTTTCTCTTCCTTTTCTTTTTAAGACACTGTCAGTAATCGCCTTTTTTGAATAAGGTCTAACTACTTCAGGAGTAAGAAAAGCCTTTGATGAAGAAACATGTAGAGGATCGTCAGCAACAGACACTGAAACTGGGTCGGCATCCAAAGTAGGAGTTTTATTTTGTTCTCTATCAACAACCTCACTATTTTGACTTCTTTCTGAGTCTACAAAATGTAAATCTTGTGTGTTGTGAGTATTCTCATCTGTCAAATCGTGATAACCTGTTCTGAAAATGTCTATCGGTGCAAAGTCGTCGTCGCCAAATACCAGTTTATTAATTGGCCATATTCCAGGTTTGGAAAAACCACCTATGATATTCTTTGGTGTAAATGATTCCAAATATGCTAATTTTGACAGTTCAGCAATGTTGTATATGGTCAAAGTTTTTCCAACATTTTGAATGTGCCAGTCGTTGAAAGCTATCTTCAATTTGCCTTTGAAGGATCCGAACACACTGACATCAAGCGGATGCAATTTGTGTGACGTGTGTGGGGGAAGACTCAAATAAACAATACCGTTGTCACGACAGTAATTAACAGCTTCTATTGAAATGTGAGATTCGTGGTTGTCACAAATGATTAGAATTGGGTTATCTTTATTGCTCGAAGTAAGGCGTTGAATGTGTTTCAAAACTCTTATAAACAATTCTGATGTCATCCAGCCGCTTCTGTTTGCCAACCCTAGACTTCCATCAGGAGCACCATTGAGGAAGTGATCTTTATAATGAACTCTTGGAAAGACATAAGCTGGAGGAAGAGAAGAACCAGTTGCAGTAATAATACCACAGAAAGTAACTAACTCTCCGCGTTCTGCAGAAACTATTTGTCCCACTTGTCTTTGTTTTCTTCCAGCAATAACTTTAGGAGTGGAAAGGACTGTGTTTATACCTGTTTCGTCTAAATTTATTATTCGATCGGGTGTAAAATTGTGTTGTCTCATTATGCGTTCGTAATTATCATGAAATTGAGCTACAGCAGCTTTATTGAAAGCAAAGCTTCTTGCTGCGCTTGTGTTTTCTGGTTTTCGTAGACTCAATTCTGGGTTTCTCTTCCTGAAGCCAGCTGCCCAATCTTTTCCAGCGCATTTGTTTTCTTTCCAGGATTTTGGATAATTACACTTTGATAATTCTGCGTATTCGTATGCCAAAGTCAGAAGCTTTTCAATGTAAGGCCGTGGTGCATTTTACTGCAATTCAATAAATATTGAGTCAATGCCTTTTCTTGTTCGGTTGAAAAAACTTGTGCAACGGTATACTTGGAACCATAGATGTTTGATGAAGTAGCTGTAGCAGTATGTGATGATAAAGCTGCAGTAGTAGTGTGTGCTGAAGATGATGCTATTTGTGCCATCTCCATAGATGGTGCTATTTGTGGTGAAGATGGATCTGCTTGTGATAAAGAAGATTCTGCTTGTAATGAAGAGGATACTTCATTTGTAGATAATGTTCTGGTAGCTTCAAATGATTTTCTGGCTTTTTTTATGCGATGTTGTAGGGTTACAGTTTTGATGCCATATTTGTCGGCTGCTTTGCGTATAGATAAAGTCTTTGACAATACTTCACGTATTGCATCTTCAATGTTTTCTTCATTGATATTTTTTCTATCAGTTTTGGGTTTGTACGTGCGCACCATTTTCTGAAAAAAAAGAAAAAAAAACAATAAAATAAACTATTATTTTTGACGGGGCACTTTAATACACTAGAGGGGCAGATTGATACGTATCATTGTACCCCGCTCATTACCGTATCAAAGTGCCCCAAAGGACTTTTTCCACAAACAATTAATTTTATCAAATATCTAATAATCTTGCAATCAAAAACATTTTAAAATACAATAATAACTATATTTACTTACCTTTAGTAACAAATAATAACAAAACAACTAAGAGTATCCTCCTGAGACACAATTACATTTCACGTATTTTTTTTGTAGGCAGCGGCGCACGCCACTTCCAACACGTTAGTGACCATTGAGGCCCAACGGCAAACTGGCGGCGAGCGGTGTTACAACTGTCATTCTTGTGAATGTCCTTGAGCATTCTAGTGATGTGCCGGACTGTGTAGCGTTTATCGGTTTTGAGATATAGATACTGTACCAATGTGCCCCGTGAATCAATGTGCCCCCCCTCCAGGTAAGAAGCCAACTATCCGACTCGATATTAAAAATACTAACGCATGGATTATCTTCTACGTTCTCAGATAATACGGTATTCCTACTTAAAGCATCGACATGCAACATTTGTACACCGGGGCGATACTCTATATCGAATGAAAATTCGGAAATTTGTAACCACCACCTAGCTATGCGCGGTAATAAATCTCGTTTGGTTAGGGTGGTCCTGAGAGCCGCACAGTCTGTGTATACTTTGAAATGGAGTCCAAGTAAGTATACCCAAAATTTTTTTTAGAGAGCAAACGACAGCTAAGGTTTCTAACTCATAAGAGTGGAGATGTCTTTCCTCCGGTGTCGTTTGCCTACTAAAATAAGCGACCGGCTTCAATACACGAATGTCACGCTGCCACTGCATCAATATTCCTCCAATACCGAGAGAGCTAGCATCAGTGTGCAACTCCGTTTCTAGCTTCGGATAATATAGAGCTAATACTGGCCTACTTATTAGTTTTTCTTTTAATAATGAAACGCATTATCTTGCTCCTTAGACCATTGCCACGTAGAGTTCGTTTTCAATAGGGACGTAATAGGTCGTGCAATTTCTCCATAATTTTGTATAAATTTACGGTAATATCCCGTCAACCCCAAAAACTGTCGTACCTCGTGAATATTACTAGGTTTGGGGAAGGACTCTACGGCTTTTATTTTAGCTTTGCCTGGTTGTATCCCTGCAGAAGAAACCTCATACCCGAGATACTCTACATTGGTAGTAAAGAAACGGCATTTAGACAATTTTAAAGTAAGACCATGCTCTCTAAATAATTTTAAAATATCTTCTAATCGAATAAACATTTCGTCAATGTCTTTTGAAGAAATCAAAACGTCATCAAGATACGCTAACGCATATTCAAATTTCTTATTACCTAAAATTTTATTACCTAACCCGAAAGGCATACGCTTAAATTCGTAATGCCCGTCAGGTGTCACGAATCCGGTAAGATGATGGCTACTTTTGGCTAAAGGAACTTGGTAGTAACCGGACGCTAAGTCCAAAGTCGTAAAGTAAGAGTTGCCACTCAAATTAGTAACCTGATCATCGATCACGGGAAGAGGAAAACGATCTTTGCAAGTTTTATTATTAAGGGCCCTAAAATCCACACAAAGCCTCAACTCTCCAGTTTTCTTCCTCACCATGAGTATGGGACTAGAATAGTTTGAAGTCGATTCCTGAATAATGTCGCATTTTAGAAGTTCATCTATAGTCTCCCTTATTTGCTCTCGTTCCGAATGCGAAAGTCGATATGGACGATACACAACAGGTCTATTATCCAAAAGTTCTATATGCATCTCTACATCCTTTACACAACCGACCTCACTTAGATTGATAGCAAAACAATCCCTATAACTCTGTAATAAGGAATATAATCTATCAACAACATCAGAATCTAAATTTTCACCGACAACAATCTCACTTTTATTTAGAGGTTCTATTTTAGAAGTGTCATCAGTTAAAATCCTATTAACTTGTTGTGTATCACATTCAACAAAAGGCAATGCACGCGCTATTAATACTTCAGAGTTTAAAGTGACGACTTTAGGTATTAAATTAGATACAATTAAGAAACTTTTACCATCGGTTACCCTATAAGCTCCTTGAAGTAAACTATATTCGCAACCGGCATCGCATAATAACCTTGCACAAAAACATCCCCGGAATATTTCGGATTCTCAGTATAAACAGGTAAAATATTTGTATGTGTCACTTGGGTGGTTTCTAAAACGTATAACTTGATTGGTGCAAAAGTAACTTCCGATTCAAAAGCATCGCAAGACGGACTCTTATAAAAATGTAATTGGATACTATCTTTTAAAACAGTTAAAAAGGGCAACTCGGTGAAATTTTGTTATGTTTATTTATTAGTGAGGTTGGCATAAATTCATCAGCAATTACCAGAACATCTATAAAGGCTTCAACGTCATCAATCCTAATTGTAACGTGTGATTTGTATAACGGTCGGATACAAGAATTACCAAAACCTTTGACAATCGGAATACCGTCGTAATTTTTAGGTAACTGTAAATTTTCGGCTTCACTTTGACGTATAAGACTACACTCACTTCCAAAATCTATGTACACTTCATACTCTTTATCATTAACTAATGACCGTTTTATAAACTTATTATTAGATTTGTCGGAAACAGTGATTTTTAAAGTTTTCTTTTCAGAAGAAGAATCATTTTGGTTTGTTGTTTGCACTAAACGTTGTACAGGGGTGAGCTTACAATCATTGTTATCATGATCGACTCTAAAGCAACGTTTACACTTAACAATCTGATTGGGGCATTTTAAATAATATGGGTGACCCTTTGCACGACAATTGTAGCAGGTAATGTTACTATTTTTGGCTACACCACTATTTGATGAACTTGCAACATTCCTATGCACAAATCTTTGGCTACCCCTATCCTGACCTTTAGGATGATTAAATTGTTGTGGTTAACATCTTTGGGAGCAAAGGAAATTTAAAAGACCTTCCGGTTCTTGACAATCAAGAGTCTGGGCACCACTTTTAATTGAACCTTCATTTAATCCATGCACTATACAATCTACTGCCTTTTTGCCAGTTATCTCGCATCTACTTAATAAACTAAGCTTATCATAAAAGTACTCACGAAGACTTTCATCACGACGCGAAGTTCGATTTAACATTTCTTCCAGAAGATGTCCATAATTTTCCTCGCCCAGCGAGGAAAATTATGCGTGAGTGGCAGGCAAAGCTTATTAAAGCGTTATAAATATTATAACGCTTTAATAAGCTTTGCCTGCCACTCACTCCACGTATAAACTACCGTCGGTAGAGATTCAAACCACTTTTTGGCTATTCCAGTTAATTTTTGTAACGAAAAGTGCACAACCTGGGCTTCATTCCATCCATAAATTCTGGCACACTCATTTACCTTCTTCAACCAAATTTCTATAGTCTGAGCTCTATTCGATGGGTTAAACTCAGGATTTACATTGTAAAGATTGTTAAAATTCATTCCAGTCCCTTGATCCCCTTTAAAGTTCGCTAAAAGTTTTAGCACATCGTCTGTAGTAAGTCTCCTTGATTTTCTACGCGATAGAGAAGGTTCCTCCTCCGACGAACTAGACGTTAAACGACGCCGTTTCCTTCGTCTATTCCTTGGTGGTGTCGTTGGAGGTGTACCTCCCTCACTTAATTCTCGCGGCATCCCTGCAATTGATTTATTAAAACATACGAGTAAACCATCTCAAAGTAATTCCTCAATAATGTACTTAATATGCAATGATAAAAATATAGTTTAATATTTAAATCCAGGGTTACTTAACCAACCAGAAGTAAGTTATCAAAATAAAATGATTCACTCAGGTAACTTTACACTAATTTTGAAATATGTAAATACTTTGGCAAAATATAACTCGTCCACTCAATTTAATTTAATTATATAATTTTATTAATCCCAGTTCAGTATGTATAAAGTCAAATATCACAGTTCACTAATAAACTGTGAACAAACCTAGTTCACTGAAGTAAATCCAGCTAACAAACTTAGTCCAATGAAGTATCCGGCGAACAAACCTAGTTCAGCCAAGTATCCGGCGAACAAACCTAGTTCACCCAAGTATCCGGCGAACAAACCTAGTTCACCCAAGTACCCGGCGAACAAACCTAGTTCACCCAAGTAACCGGCGAACAAACTTAGTTCACCCAAGTATCCGGCGAACAAACCTAGTTCACCCAAGTACCCGGCGAACAAACCTAGTTCACCCAAGTAACCGGCGAACAAACCTAATTCACCCAGGTATCCGGCAAACAAACCTAGTTCATCAAAACAAACCTAGTTCACTTTAATCAATCTAACCAACCATTTTGTTGTCCAAGAAAATTAAATAAATCAAAATCAAAATTATATCCATTAAAAATTATTCCAACTCAATTATAAAACTTGTTTGGTTCAGTTCTAATGTACCATCAGAGAAGTCGACTCCTAGGCAGATGGCGGACCCAAGTAACTTGGCCGCGCCAAGTCAAACCCATCAGACCGATCACAGCTAACATTGAATTGACATAAGCCGACCACATGACGCAGGTCCGTCACCCGCCCAGGCATCAATTTCCTCGATGGTACATGTAGGTCCCTCGAATTATTATTAAAGTAAGTAGGTAGATTATTTTTTTTTGTGTTGTTTATTTTGTATCAAATATCATGCTGTAAAGTTATAGAATGCATTGTCACAACGTCCGAAGAGTAATTATCTTATCTTATCTTAAAATACGAGTACAACTGGATTTTACTAGTGTTCCGTTTTCCTTAACGTTTAGTTTTTGAAAAACGCCCAACTAACAAAACTTAATCATAATAGTTAAAACTTATTAAAATCAATCAAAAATCAATCAAATCAATCACATAATAACTTCTATTAAGTTTTTAAGTATTATATAAAATGAAAAGTGTATTTGCGTAGTGTAATGCGAATCACTGTGTATAATAATATTATAAGGATAAAATAATGTGGTGTTCACTGTCGAAGAGTTGCCTCGACCAAGTGAAATGTGTAATGATGTTTAAAATGTAATGTAATATTCACTGTCGAAGAGTTGCCTCAACCAAGTGAACTGTGTAATTATGTTAAAATGTAATGTGATGTTCACTGTCGAAGAGTTGCCTCGACCAAGTGAAATGTATAATGATGTTGAGTGTGGTGCGTGGTAGTGTATTCTATTCAGTAACGTGTTTTTTGAATATCTTTTGGTAAAATTTTAAAACGATTAAATTACATTATTCCACAGTACTAATTGTCAACTTTTACTTGAAGTAAATGATAAGTTATAATGTATATAAAATGTATAATGATGTTGAGTGTGGTGCGTGGTAGTGTATTCTATTCAGTAACGTGTTTTTTGAATATCTTTTGGTAAAATTTTAAAACGATTAAATTACATTATTCCACAGTACTAATTGTCAACTTTTACTTGAAGTAAATGATAAGTTATAATGTATATAAAATGTATAATGATGTTGAGTGTGGTGCGTGGTAGTGTATTCTATTCTGTAACGTGTTTTTTGAATATCTTTTGGTAAAATTTTAAAACGATTAAATTACATTATTCCACAGTACTAATTGTCAACTTTTACTTGAAGTAAATGATAAGTTATAATGTATATAAAGTGAGCGTACATACCTGGGGGTTTCTTGTCCCGCTTCTGAAGTTTAATAAAACTTCAATCTCCAATAATTATAAATTTAATTAACACTTCAGTATATTCGATACACAATTTGGGCAGAATAACAGTGCAGTATATTAATCAAGTGCCCTTCTTCGTTGCTGCCTCTCGAATGAGTGCTCAACTCGACTGCCCATCTCTACCCCACCATTCGAACCCCTACCATCGGCAACAAACGGGTGGTGGGATTCGAACGGTGTTGCCAGGTAACAACTGGTATTGCCACACATAAAATAAAAATCATGACAGGAGATAGTCTCCGTTTACGGGAGATAACGAGGACAGGTGTCAAAGGAAAAGTACAATTATTTACTACTACATATTTTATTCAGTTTTAGCGTGCATTACAACTGGTACTTAACTTTTTGTGTTCCTAATTCAAATCGTCCAATCCCCAAGTTGATTTTAACTTCAAATCTTTGTAGGCGTTTTCTTTCCTCTGCGAGGGATGCAAGCCGTCCCCTGTTCTTGCAATTCTTCTTTCGATCATATTATCATTTAATACAGTTTTTAAATCGTATGCCAAGCCTGTAAAGAGAAAAAATAGCGAGAGTATTTATTTTAATTAAGAAACTTACGCTACTTGTGCGCCACAGAGCTGTGACGTCATAACTCACAGATGAAAGGATAGATCTAAGTACCTATGCCAATTTTGAATAAGAAGTTTAGAATCGTATCTAAATTAATTGACAATTATTGTAATAAAAACTGTATTAGAACGTAAGTACTTATAATATTTTTATAATATAGTTATAGAGTATAGACAGTTCCTTTCTCTTTTTGTACGAACGTAGTATAACCAAAATCCAAATACATATCAGATAAAATTTTGAGAAGTGCGAGTGACATTTTGTATCTGCATTTTGACTATAAAATTAATATTTTTTGCTTTATAAACTAGTAATACAATTTGAAGATAAGTTTAAAGTGCGTACAGCCGTAAGTTTAAATTATTTCCATCATCACGTGGATGGAATTGGATTAACCTCTCGAGCGTCGCGCGGCACCTGATGCCACAAAAAAATAATAATGGATAGAAGAAAGTAAGAAACATGGTGCATCATCAAAATATAGACCTACAAGAATGTTTTAACCCGTAACTGTTACTGCACTGTTAATATTAAGTATATATTTTTATAACTTATAGCTATGATTTAGCAACCGCTCTACTGGCCCGGGAGCCAGGTAAATTTTTGGTCAATGGTTTCTTCCCGGGCGAAACTTTGTACAATGCATAAGGGACTTATACTATGAATACTAGCGACCGTCAGCTGCGACTCCGTGGGTGGGGTGGGCACTGGGCAGTGGCAGCCTCCCACCTATGAAGAAAAAAATTTTTCAGTCATTTCCTCTTATTTGAAAATTTATTAGAGTATAGTTTATGTAAGTATTTTGAAAGAAAATAACATAGTCAGCTGACCATAACACGGTGGATTATACGTCAGCTGGCTCCTTGAACATGAAAAAAAATATATATTTTCAATGATTTCCTCTAAGCTAAAAATTTACCTGGTGATCGTTTATATGCTGACTATGAATGAAAATTAATGTCAGCTTGCTGTATCTCAGTGGAAAGTTTGTCAGCTGGTACCTTGAAAGGTATAACACAACATCATCTATAAGTACCTACTAAAACTTATCAGCTGACGACTTTTCCACTGACTTATAGCTACCTGATTTTTTAAATTGTTTACTAAGGTATTTTAATAATACTCTGATAAATTTTCAAATGAGAGGAAATGACTGAAAAAATTTTTTGAAGTGAAAACTTCTTTAGCGGCGTTGAGCACTTTTGTGGGATGGGTAAAAACTGTGAAACTCGCGTCAGATTTTTTTTAAATCGATTTTCATAAAAAATGGGTTAAAAATTTAATCGATTGTAAAGGTTTCGATTAATTAAAAAAATCGATTTTTTAAAAATCGATTTTCATAAGAAATGGGTTAAAAAAATGCACAACGTTAATAATCAAGTTTTCACTTCTGCCGGCACTCCCGGAGTACAACCCGTCTTTTTTTTCTTCATCTTTGGGAGGCTGCCACTGCCCACCCCACCCACGGAGTCGCAGCTGACGGTCGCTAGTATGGTCATGTGGGTCAAGTGTGCGCAGCGTCTAAGTGTGCGCATTGTAAATATCTCGAAAAATATATGACGCTAAGGAACGGCAACCCCCCTCTTCGATAACCCATAGGACGGCCCTGCGAAGCGCACTTGTCCCAGCGGCTGCGCGCTCGCCATTTTGGATTGACAGATAAATGAAGATTTTTGCTCAAATATTTACGATATTTTGTAAATTTTGATGCGTAATCTTTTGAAGTCATGTATTTTTTTTCTAAATAAGCTTTTTGCTATAGAGTGCAACATAATATCAATTTTTTTATTTGCCAGTATTTAGGATATTCTGATGATGTAGGAATTAACGACATTCTTATAACCCTGTTCCTATGCTTTGGGTTAAGTGTGCGCAGAAGATTTTTCCCTTATGTAGCTAACAGTATTCTGAACCACCGACTGAAGATTGGATTGAATGAAGCCTTTGTGGAGTCTGGTGGCAAAAACAGTGCACCAGCTCCGCACACGACACTTTTTTTTTGTATTACAATTTACGTGTATGACGAAGTAACTAAATATTTGTAAGTGAAAATTATTGTTCTCATATTTTGATTTAAGTCGATTCTGGTGATTACTTTAAGTAACTATAAGTAGTTACAAATTAAAATTATAAAAGAATATTCTTTATGTTCTAAAATATATATATTTTGTTGTTGCGTACACTTACCCAAAGTGCTGCGTACACATACCCCGATACTGGGGTAAAAGTGCGCAAATGGAAGGGTTATTGTTTTCTAAAGTTTCTTAAAATATAAGCTATTGAAAAATACTATTGTTGTGTTTAAGTTAGTGACAAATAAACAGTCTAACAAATGAACACAGTTTTGTTTCATTGTACTAATAATATTTGAGTTTTTTAAAGCATCAAATCATCATGCGCACACTTGACCCTCATGACTCTGTGTGTATTCATATGTTACATAGGTCCCTTATTCATGTTACGAAGTTTCGGTTGGGAGGGACTTGGTCATGAAAATCTGTCACTGGCCCCAGGCTATGCCCGCCACACAACAAACCGCCAGTGTGATTAGGCCCTAAGAATTATTTTCAACTAGATGACCCCCGCAACTCCGTTGCGCCAACATTGGTTTATCGCGCGGAAAGCGTCCAATTTTCCGGGATAAAAAAGTTTATAAATAAAGGTATATAAAGGCCTATCCCGGGACTCAAAGTACCGATTAAAGTAAAGATGTTGGTGAAATGAAAACTAACGATGCAATGGTGTCATATTGTGATGTCATTTTCGTCGTTAGCTGGTTCGCAACTCCGCCCCCACGGCAAGTGACGATTAAAAGAATTAATATGACTTCAAGACATAATTCTGTATCTGTTTTGTATACAAGTTGTGTGCTTGCTGGGTTATAACTTATACCCACTTCATCCACTCATGTCGTCTATTATGTGTAGGTCTTCTATTAAAATTCATCAAATTAAAATCCCTAACACCATTTTCAATCGATTGCCTGGACTTACCTATCCTGGTAAGTAGGTACTTAGTAGTAGAATATATCGACGGTTAAAAGGAAATAGGGTATAAGCGCCAAAAAGTGAAATGTTCAGGAGAGTCGTTTAAAGTTTTGAGTTTAACACGTTCTCTGCCAGTAGTACAAACGAGAAAAATTACAAAAATAAATTTGTCGAAATAGATGTATTAGGTCAAGACTTAAACTATGATATCATTAAGGGTTCGATAGGGTGCAGGGTTCCTGAGATATAATTAAAAAAACCCTTGAGGTCACATGTGACCTACGCTTCGCTGTAGTACGGAAAAGTACGCAATCGTTATTACTGCGCCGCTCCGGTCACAACTCCGGGCACCGCACCCTTCAGTAACCGTTGTGTCGTTGCGAATTTTCCTGGTTTTTGGTGACGAACCATGGATTTACCCAATTTAAATAGTTAATGGAATCAGGCGTTACTTTGCGGAAATCCATAGCTTAAAATTTAGTTTGTTATTATTTTTAGCAATATTCCGCGAAATAAACTTCCACCTTTAAGTAAATGAGTGAGTGCACGTCGGCTGGTGGCGGCACTTGACGGACGTTGTTCGTAGAGTCCACATCCTGAGGATGCTCCGGTGTTGGAGCGAAACGCGCGTCGAGGTTTTCAACCTGCATGGTGGTGAGGGGCCTTGCACGGATTTGCTAACATTATTGCTTGTGTGGTGGTGGTGTTTGCAAGTTCTTGCATGCGAGTGTACGCATAGGCAGTGTGGGAGGAGGGAGGTGCTGTACGCATGCCTATGCGTGCACTCACTCATTTACTTAAAGGTGGAAGTTTATTTCGCGGAATATTGCTAAAAATAATAACAAACTAAATTTTTACCCAATTTAGATATTGAGATGGAAGACTTGAATATATCACCAGAAGACATACTTAATATTAAGCTACTTGAAGCTAGTTTTTTTAATGAAACAAGGAATAAACCTTTTTATGTCTAACATGTTTCAACAAACGTCATCGATATGCAAAAGTTTATTGCAAAAATGTTTTTTTCATTTTTTTAGGGTTTCGTACCCAAAGGGTATAAACGGGACCCTATTACTGAGACTTCGATGTCTGTCCGTCTATCTGTCCATCTGTCCGTCCGTTTGTCTGTCTGTCTGTCTGTCTCCAGGCTGTAACTCAATAACCACTATAGCTAGACTTCTGAAATTTTCACAGATTATGTATTTCTGTTGCCGCTATAACAACAAACACTAGAAACAAAACAAAATTAATATTTAAGGGTACTCCCATACAACAAAGGTAAAAGAAAATACGTTTGTTGTATGGGAGGGGCTCCCATACAACAAACGTATTTTTTTTAACTTTTTGGCTCGTAATCAATAATGGCAACAGCTAGGTACTTCAAATTTTCACAATATTCTTTATTTTACCTGTAGTCTAATAATTAATAATAAAATTAAAATAATATAAATATTTTAGGGGGCTCCCATACAAAAACACAAATTTTCGCCTGTTTTTCCTCTATAACCGTACGGAACCCTTCGTGCGCGAGTCCGTCTCGTATTTGGCCGATTATAATTTAAAGGCAAGTTAATATACAACATAATACTGATTAAAAGATAAGTGCAATTGTTAAAAATATTATGGAAAAATTAATAAGAAGTCATAGAAATGTTTTTTTTTTCATCCCTTTGTGTTTCTGCATCGAAATTTTCACATATAATGAACATAGGTGAATACCATGTGAAAGTATTGCTCTACAGCACCGCACCAGTCACCTACTACAGAGACATTTAAGATAAACGTGTCCTATGGCCTACGAGTTCGATTCAAAAACAGGTCTGCTCTGAGGTCACCGGTGCCCTCCGCGGCGGGTAGATACAGGTAGGGGTCCGGGCACATGTGACCTACGCGGCAGCGAACGTGTTAAGAAAAACTGACGTATCTCTGTTATTTATTGACGGATCGTGATAATTTAAACAGTTATAAAATGATAAAAAAAATGGGCTTCTTACCGGTATTGTTAGTTTTAATGATTTGGTGCAGCTATTTAAAGTGTTTTTTGTTGCTTATAACAATTACTTTAAAATTTTGAATGAGGTAATATGGCATAAGAGACAAATGACAAAAAAAGATTAGAGGATAAGAAGCCTAAACAACATTCTGATTTCTTACATCGCAAAGTACAAGGGTTATACGAGACTAAACGATTCAGTAAGTGTTATAGGAAAAGAAGGATAACGACTTTTTACAGTGGTCGTTTATTAGTTAATAGAACACAAGTAACAGTAGACTTTCACAAAAACTAGAATTATAAGACTTAAGTGATACACATGTGACACACAATTTCGTTTGAAAGTGAAGGAAAAGAAGAATAATAAACATCTGGCGACTGGCATTGTGTGAGTCTATGGAAATATGGTTGAAAAAGGTTGTAGGGTATAACCGACAATAACCGACAGAGTAACATGAAAATAAATTTTGGATATATAGGGTACAAGCGCCGAAGCTATGATCAATTACGAAATGGAAGAAGGCTATAAGCGACGTTTATAATTTTTGAGAGAATTGCTTAAAAGATTTAAGCAGCCGAAAGCTGTAGACAAATATTTTTGCAGGGGTACAAGCACCTTTACAGACAAACTGACCTGAATTTTTGTCAGTTACAAAAAATACTACTAGGAAATTGGTTTTTTTTGCTATGGCATAAACGCCAAAAAACTCATCGTAGAGCTATGAGAGTCAGCGCATTCGAAAGAGCGGGAAATTTTTAGTAAGATGGCATTTAAAACTCATTTTTGACAAAAATGTCGCTTATCCCTATTTCCTTTTAACCGTCGATATTATTAATTTATTAGTTCAGTTTTATCCTGGAGTTGTGTTTTCTTACGAATACCTAGGCACTCTGTATTTAAATATTAAACTATTCAGTATTCTTGTATTTTTCCTTAAACTTAGAGGCCATGAGGTCATGATCTCGAAAAGCAAGAAATTATCTTCAATTTTGTAAATGAATTACGTTTCCGAGTGGGTACAATTTAAAGTAGATAATATTATCTATACTTATAAAATTACATGTCCTGACTGACTGACTGACTGACTGATTCATCATCGCTGAGCAAAAACTGTTAAAGTTACAGCCACGAAATTTGGTGAGTAGGGTTGTTTTATTAAGTAGACACCCACTAAGGAAGGAGTTTTGAAAATTTTACCCCGAAGGGGGTGAAATAGGGGTTGAAAGTTTGAATGAAAGTCCGTCATTTCTTGAGTCAGAAACATGAAACTTTATGTTTCGGCTACTTATTAAAAATTATATTTCTTCGCTTCATTCTTCGATATAATATAATGAACGAACGTAGTCCTTTGATTGTCTGCTAGGCAATCGCGTTTTTTTTAAAGACGTATGTGGGTATTTGAAAAAATAATAATTTCGGTCACTCGCTCATCAGCGCGCCTCATTCTTTGTTAACGCGAGGCAACGCGAGCACGTATACTTAGTAACCATGCCAAAGCGCAACCGGTTATTATTATTAAGATGATTGAGTCAGTGTTGTAAGTAACTAAAGACAGTGTTATTTTATTGTGTAACAAGAAAATACATGTGAGTACTATTAAATACTTTTAAAATAAACGGCAGGCACTACCGAGGCCAAGACGAGCCAATTATATTCAATACTAACCGGCATGTACTGCGACCGCGAGTCAATAAACGTACAATGTGTTTGGACTGCGAGTCTTTATACACAATCTATAATATTATGTATGCTTTATCTGTTCTATAAATAGAATTATAGAACTATATGTTTGCCGAATTGAGGGAAACAACTGCAGGTGGTTACTGCAATTATTTAATTAACCGGCATGTACTGCGACTGTGAGTCAATAAGTACATTGTGTTTGGACCGCGAGTCCTTTTGCACAATCTATATTCTATATGCATCGGAATTGATTGCGGATCTCTGACGATGTTTAACCTATTCTATAAATAGAACTATATGTTTGCCCGATTGGGGGAAATAACTGCAAGTTAATTACTACAAATGTTTAAATACATTAAGTTATTTTATAAACCGCCATAATGTGTGGATTGACCGCGGGTCTCTAAACACAATTTATATGCATCGGAATTGACTGCGAGTCTCTGACGATGTTTTATCTGTTCTATAAATAGATTTGGCCGGTTTGGGGGTTAACAGCGAGTTATTTTATAAACCGCCATAATGTGTGGATTGACTGCGAGTCTATAAACATCTCTAAACAATCCTTATACATCGGAATTGACTGCGGGTCTCTGACGATGTTTTATCTAAAAATAAAAGTATAATGTGTTGGCTGGTTTGAGGGTATTAACTGCGAGTTAATTACTATTTAAATTAAAAATATATTGATATTTTTTAAAACAACATAATGTATGGATTGATTACGAGTCTCCGACAATATTTAAAAATAAAAATTAGCAACCACGCGATTCCCCACGCTCTTTGTTCTATATACACAATAATTATTATTGTAATATTAATATCTTTGCCGCTTTAAAGAGAACAGCTATTTCGAGCTAATAACTAGATTGACTGCGAGTCTCATCAGTTAACAAACAATGCGCGTCCCGCGCGATCCTTTTGTTCTAAATATATAACTATGATTATAATTTATTATGTCTGCCGGTATATAATTATTATTATTAAATAAATTTTGCACCAATGTTGGGACTCGGGATACACCACGAGTGTATAACGAAACTTACTTAATATCTACGTAACGTGATAGTTACTACCCTCAATATTTTTTGTAACATATTTTATCGACAAATGAGTCGATTATGACGAGCAATTATGCTACCCCAATTTTTTAGGTCACTAAGACCAGACAATCGGGGAAATATCACTAGAAGTGACCGATATACGGGTCGATCAGGTTACGAATGAACCCGAAGCTTTCCCAATCCTAAACCAGGTGCCAACGGTCGATTCTGAGTACCGGCACCGATAGAACCGGACCAGATCCGGATAGATCCAGGGCTCCTACTGACGTTAGGTGAACCTTCGTTGGATTCGCCAGATTATGGTTTTAAATGATCCCAAAAACGATTAAGATAAGCTACTGCTTATAAAACATTCCTGATAATAAGTGTTGCAGATCGATTCCATTTCCATCGATTATTATCATTATAAATTTCACCTGACAAAGTCTCGATATTATCAGACTTATCAACAGTATCTGACTTATCTCGATATTAATTATTATCAGACTTATCAGATGATATATTATCAGACAAGACAACTTCGTAACGGAAACCTACAACACTCAGACTCGATAATTCTTGTCTGAATATCAGACCGAGATTATTATTGTTTCGCTGGATAATTTCAGTATTTGTTCTCAGAGACAAATTAGTACATCCCATCAACCGGGTACCTTTTGGGCTCTGGCAAACCTTTCCCGCTACCCGTTAAAGTGGGGGGGGGGGGGGGGGGGAAGAGCTGGTAACCGTCGTCTGGTGCCGCTAGTACTGCACCGCTACAGTAAGCCCTCTTCAAGTTCGAAGAGTGTTGAGGCGAATAAACGCTCAACACCGCAGCAGTAGTGCTGACAGTTATTTTTATATATATTTTATAGATGTTACTGTTATAATTATCATGGGCTTAATACAGCTATCTCCAATCCGCGGCCCGCGAGCCACCGGGACTTTATTTGTAGCCTGCGTGATGCTAAATCTATTTGAAAGTCACGCCCACCGGCAAAATATTATACAGTCAACGTGAAAGACTTTTTCACTTGTAAATCGTTAATTTTGAATAACGTTATTTTTTAAACCTAAAAATGTTTGTTGCGGCCCGCGACACCAAGACCAAAAATGTTTGCGGCCCGCATATAAAATAAATAAAAAAATAATAATAAAATTATCGTATACTTCGTTCCTAAAACAAAAACAGGTTGGGGAACACTGGCTTAATATATTATACATCATGACATCAATAAATTATTAGAATTTAAAACTATATCTTGGTGTACCCCCACCGAAGGTTACCTTATTACAAAGATTTTCTTTTCCCCAAACAAAGCGGCGGAAAATATTGTATTGTATTTTAAATACAATTTTTGAATCTAGACACGTGGACACGCGGTAGCGTGTCAAGCCAAGTTCAAGTAAAACAGAACTGGCGAACAGCACCGTGTGTAATATTATTTTAAATTTGAAACCACCAAGTAAGTTTATTTCGAAATTACATGTTTATTTGGAAAATTACGGTACGGCTTTCAAGCTAATATCCAAAAGTGGATATCTATATAAATAGAGTAAAGTAGAGTATAGTAGAGATATAAATAGAGTTAAAAGCCTACTTCTTGGTTCCTATTAACTAGTGAGTTAATAGGAACCAAGAAGTAGGCTTTTAACTATATATCGACTAGTGAGTCGATCGAAAGATTTTAATTTACGGATTAAGAGCCTTAAGTCTTGACGTACAGACTATCAGATGCGCTAACATTTTTTTTTCACAAAAAATATAAAGAAGGAAACCAGACCAGGCGTAGGCTTCATCACTACTAGACTTACCACGCTTTAACAATATCAGTGTTCTAGGCGACAATTCTTCAGCTTCAGGCGCCCCTTTTTTTGTTTACGTTTTATTGTTAAAAGTGCCATGGGTGTATTAAATCCACAACAAATATGTAAATATTTAAGTCTTAACGTTTATAATATATATTATTTTAACATTTAAACTAGCTGTCCCGGCAAATGTTGTTTTTGCCATATAAAGTATTTCGCCCATATTATTATTTTATTGAAGTGACTAAATAAGTATGTCACCATGGCAAAGTCCATGATTGCTATCCCGTCGCACAAACAATGGTTGCCGTCAGTCTCGAGTTGTAACAATTTACTATTATTTATTCAACAAATTAATACACTTATCAATATAAAGATAAAAGAGTAGATGTTGTCCGATTCTCAACCCTAGCCGATATGCTCGCTAAGATTCACGAAAATCGTTCGAACCGTTTCAGAGGAGTTCAACCACGCACACCGTGACAAGCTCACGCAATTCGTGAGCTAGCTCAACTGATAGGTGTTTTACACCTTCATATCCTGATTCCTGACTCGCGCCGCGGAATGCGACTGGTTTTCAGCGATTAAAATATTTAATACTAAATAAAATATGCAATGATAAATACGATAACAGAATCACACTTATTCTTGAATAATAATTGTTAAAATATTCAGCCTGGTGGACCGAGAACACAATATTCTCGACTTTCAATAATATTAATATGCAATAATCACATTATCGACGACCACAGAGCCGGACTCAGTTAAAGCAGTAGACTCCTTAAAATTTATTCTAAAATACTTTACTTCGACTTAGATTTTAGATAAATACTCTCTTCAATCTTATTAGTTAATAGACTTATTACAGAGATCTTCGTCCGCTCCATCGAAACCTTAGCCAAACAATTTGACAATGGCTGTAATACGATATCTTCTACAGCCATCACTGTGCACTGTCATTGTTTATGAACAATGTTGACATTATTGGTTGGTGACATTGGCTCAGATGAATGTGTGAAGCGTCTTTCGAAAGAAGCTTTCCGGTAAAAATCCTAGCCCATACCTGAGTAGTATACTACCCGGGATCCACTTATAAATTATTTGTTTTTTCTTGCACTCTATATTCAGTAGGTACTGAATACTGATCATTGACTTAAAACTTTCTGCCTAATAAAACTCGGCAAAATTAAAAATACGGTTTTAAATAGCGGTAGAGAAATTATTTATATTACAAAGACATCCCAACTAACATTAGGCGCTAACATAAGAGTTAAAACAGATCTACAAGAGAGCTAAACACATCCAATAGTGTTCAGTAAGTGCTATCACATGGAGTTATAGCTCGCTATAACTCTACTGTACCCTTGAATTGGGCACAAATTCTTATCGCCTTATGTTCCACTATGACGGTATAGTAGAGCTATAGCATGAATTTTAGAGATACAGTAAAGTTATTGTGGATGTACAATAGCGATAACTGAGCCTTAAAGCGTTTTAAGTGAAGTAATTAAGTGACTTGTGACTCGTCAAGCGGTATAATAGAGTTACAGGCTACCTAAAGACACTTTGAGTGCTACAAAGGAAGCAAATTCACGAATATTAACCCTTTTAGGATTATAGTAGATCTATAATGCATCTTACTAACTTTTTAAGCACCTTAATGGTGGCAATACGGTGAATTGTAACGTAACTATGATATGTTTTTAACTTTTTTTCTAACCGGCTTAACAATATTGTGTTTATATATATGTTACACATATACTTACACTATAACCACTGATTTTATAATGGCGGAGTTGAGTAGTGAAATATTCTTTTGACTTGTTAGTGGAAGGCTGAAGCGGAATTTTCTTTGTGAAGATGAGTTTACTGTGAATGTGACTATGTATTATAAGCAAATAATGAAGGGGCCCACTCTTTGTTGTGTATTTTAAGTAAAAAAGTGTCGCTTCAAATAAAGCAAAACATTTTTTATTGATAAAATTGTTTTAATGTTTTACCTATTGTCTTAAAAGTTTCGTGACTCAGGCATCAAAACGCTACAAAGACTAGTAACTTCATTGTTATAAGTTTTCATTTTGTACTTTCTTTTTATTATTTTTGTGAATTAAGTTTGTACTCAAAAAATGGTGGACTCATGAATTTAGGGTTTTAACAGGGGAAAATAACTCTAAAATACAGCCCTAAATAACATAGAGGAGTTTTGCATCCCTTTAGGAGTTTGGTTTTGCAAAAGAGTTAAGAAACTGCCTTGTAGAGCTAGTAGCATTAATTGCTTCCTTTGTGCAACTAAATGCGCTAAAGGAGTTAATAGGAGATGATAATTTCTTATGTAGATCTTATAGTGGTATGATTCGCTCAAAGCTATAACACAAAAGCTCTGGTCTGTCCTGTAGGGATAATAATCGCTGCAGTTCCACTTTAGCCTTCATAATCGCTCTTATAGACCCGTTTTGTCACTATAAGTGTTATATTTTATTACTAACTCTGTTTCGTCGCTACAAACTATAATGACAGCTCCAAGTCAACCTTTATAACACTTCAGGTACTAAATAAGCTATATTTGCAGCGGTAATGTTAGTTGGGATCGACTCCCGGGCGTGATCGGATCGGTGATTTTGTTAAATTATGTAATTCTTTTTTATTAAAAAAGAAGAAGTTGTATTTAAGTTATTACGCCGTGCGATGGTTATGCAAGATTATTTTAAATAGGATAATGCTAAGGTACGGGTTCCTTATTGCTAACGTTTAACGCTCTGCACAGAACAGCCACCTCCCAGCGGTTAGCCGCTGGATAAAGCAGGTGCTGTGCGAGAGCGGCGCGGCGTCGACACGAGCGTCGCGTCGACACGGGGACCGAAACTGGACACGATGTGTATGACGATTAGTAAGACGACAGTCGACAGGCAGGACTGGCAACTCCAATACTTTCGCTATTTTCCTTAGCCATAATTTTATGGACGAACAAAGTTTCGCTGAATCAGTTATATAATCACCATGATCTCAGTATGTTATCATTTGAATCACAAGCCATCCACCAACCATCACTCTTAAGTTTTGGTTACTACTGACTATTATTATTATTTATGTTCATTATATTAAATTATTTCTCGAATTCAATGATTACTGTTCATAATGTATATATTATATTTTGTAAAAAAAAAAACTTTCTTTCGTTACTCTGAAAATCTACGTTCGTTAATTATATTATATCGAAGAATGAAGCGAAGAAATATAATAAATGACCAAACGAACTTACCAAGTGAAGTTCGATCATTATTATATGAGTCGCTTCATTCGAAGATATAATTTCCCTCCCACCCAGTCTGCACGAAACTGTTTGCTGCAGTACCCAAAAAAATAAAGAAAGATTTTTTGCATTACCTCTCTCTAAACATAATGAGGCGCGCTGATGAGCGAGTGACCGACATTATAATTTTTTCAAATACCCACATACGTCTTTAAAAAAAACGCGATTGCCTAGCAGATAATCAAAGGACTACGTTCGTTAATTATAATATATCTTCGAATGAAGCGACTCATATAATAATGATCGAACTTCACTTGGTAAGTTCGTTTGATTATTTATAATTGGATACGTGTTTAAGCATTTTTGGAAATTCTACCCCCAAGGGGGTAAAATAGGGGTTGAAAGTTTAAATGAAAGTCCGTCATTTCTTAAGTTAGAAACATTAAAGTTTATTTTTGGACTGCTGATTAAAAACGAATGGATACATATTTAAGCGTTTTTGGAAAATCTCTCCCCAAGGGGGTGAAATTGGGATTAAAAGTTTGGATCAAAGTCCGTCATTTCTTGAGTTAGAAACATGAAACTTTATTTTTGTGCTACTGATTAATCTTTCAGGCCCCGCGCGAGCACCGGTGATCGCGAGAACAAAAGAATACAATGGGAATTCCTAGAACCTCCGATCGAAGGATTAAAAATGAATGGATACGTATTTAAGCGTTTCTGGTAATAGGCTACTTGACCTACTTTTTTCTTCATGCTAATCGCTTCTTAATCATTCATTTTCACAAAAAAAAACTAATATTTTAATATTTTACACAGTAGAAACCCATAAAAATGTTTATTGAAAAATTGTCCGAAAACACTGTCCGCCATTGTGTGACGTCATACGCTTTGTATTTTAAACTCTCTTTATTGAACATTTTTTTATGTGCTAAATGTACGAGTCTAAAGGTGCCCAATAATTATAAAAGAATTAAATAATAAATTACAAATCATTTGTAATGTTGAAAACTTTTGCAGAAAAGTTTTGGCTATTTCATTTCCCGTCTACAATAAATGGAGATAATATATAAAACTGATGTTTTAAGTGAATTATTCAAGAAAATATATTTTACAAATCTTTTTAGGCTTATTCTTATTATTTATGTACAAATAAACTTACATATAACGAGCGCGATTAATAAAAGATATTAAATTAGGTACTATGAGGATGACGTCACATCCAAATCGGAAGTACCGCAAAAGCCTTTTCGTCAGTACAAATCCTATTTTCATAAAATCATATTTTCAAATCGACTTTATTTATCAATCATAAGCTTTTATTTGATGATAAGGGTGAAATACGGTTTCCTAGGCCAAGTTCTACTAGAAATATGCATTTGTTCAATGAAATTGAATATAGGTCAAGTAGCCTATTCTACCCCCAAGGGGGTGAAATTGGGGTAGAAAGTTTCAATGATAGTCCGTCATTTCTTGACTTAGACACATGAAAGTTTATTGACATTTGCGTTTGACGTTTGCTTAAATAGGGTCCCGTTTATACCCTTTGTATAAGGAACCACAAAAAGGGGAAAACTATCCATCTTTATTATTATACTATGTTAACGCGGACGAAGTCGCGGGCAACAGCTAGTGTCTATATAATAATTTGATCGCAAACGTTTAATTATATTTCTTCGCTTCATTCTTCGATATATTAATTATTAACCAGTAGATTACCTATATCAGGGGTTGCCAATCTTTTTCAGTCTGCGGCGCACTTACAAGTCAATATTTTGTCACGGCGCCCTACTCTACCTAGCTTTTACAAAAAGATACATAAATAAGCACCATTAATGATTATAGTAAGCTAGTTAAGGTTAAGCAAGTAAATAATAATTAAGTATTTAATCATCTGCCTGCTTTTTATAATTACATTAGGTATAATTTTATTTTATAATATTTGTGGTTATGGATAATGATGGAGGATCGACTCACGGCGCCCCTCTTGCCTTTCCACGGCGCACTAGGGCGCCGCGGCGCACAATTTGGGAACCGCTGACCTATATCTTTGAATGAAGCGACTCATATTATAATAACACCGTGGTCCAGTGGTCTAGAGCGTCGCTCTTGACTCGGAGGTCGTGGGTTCGATTCCCGCGTTGGAAACATGTTATTTCCAAGTTTGGTTAGGTTAGGACAATGCAGGCTGATCACCTGATTGACTGACAAGTAAGATGATCCATGCGTCGGATGAGCATGTAAAAAGTCGGTCCTGCTCCTGATCTCTCGCCAGTCGTTTCGGTCTTCCGTCCCACTGGGTTATGAGAGTAAAGGAATAGAGAGTGTACTGCGCACACACTTGCGCACTATAAAATTACTTCTGCGTACCTGGCCTTGTTTCAATGAAACCGGCCATCGTCACCGAAACCGGTATGGGGAGTATTATTATTATCATATAATAATGATCGAACTTCACTTGGTAAGTTCGTTTGATCATTTATTATACGAGTAAATAAGTATTTACTCTCGTATAATAAATGATCAAACTGTAGATATTAATTTCATGATAATAAACGTTTAATTGAATTAATTAAACGTTTATTATCATGAAATTAATATCTACAGTCTGACGCAGATCTGAGGCTGTAAATTGTAGAGTATTAAGTAATTTTATGATCAAGAAGTTATATTCACGTGCGTCTTTACGCAAAGATACTTTATTGAAAATACCAATCTTAAAATGACACTTACCTACCCCTATTCAATAAATTAACAAAAGTTACTGGATTTTTGGAAATTCTCGAACTATTCTTCAATAATTATAAGGTCTACCAGGATCTGATGGCAAAAAGTGAGAAAAGAAATTGACTCTAGCAATACCGGGGTAATTGGAATAAAACATTTTGATCCTTTTTAACCGACTTCCAAAAAGGAGAAGGTTACTCAATTCGACCGTATACATGTTCTTTTATTTTTTTTTATGTTTGTTCGCGGATAACTCCGTCGTTTGTGGACCGATTTTCAAAATTATTTTGTTGTTGTATAAGATAAAGTCATCATTTGGTACCATAGTCACCAAAGTGGTGATCTGATGATGCAATCCATGAGTAATCGAGGGGACTCCTTGAAATTTATATGGAAATATCTTATGATTTTAACTTTTTCTGAAGGATTTTGAGCATATGCTTCCAAAAAGTAACATTTTGCACCAGTGTATACCCTGGTTCCGAAGGTGCTGTACAGAACTCTTGAATCCTTATAGATACAAGTTCGGGGGTTTCGGCGTTGTTTTAAAAACGGGAAGCATATACTACTATGCAAATTACATTCATCTGCGCCCCCCCAAACTCTCCCCCCCCCCCCCCTCCTGAATATTTTGCTTAAAACAAAACGGTGTCGCGGCGTTATATGTCTCCATTTTAAGAAAAAAGTTAACAATTAAACTAAACATACGGATTTCGTGTCTCATTTGATTTGGGGGGGGGGGGGGGGGGCGCAGCCCCTGAATCTGCCCCCTGCCCCCTGAAACTTCTCCATTTTTAAGAACAAAGTTAACAATTAAACTAAACATACGTAGAATATACGCGATGGTTTACCTACTAGGTAACTATTAACTAAAAAGAGTTAAATTATTATTTTTAATAAAAAATTAAAACCGACTTCCAAGGTAAAAACAATAATAACATCCTTTTAATATGAACTAAAAAGTATTAAATAATTTTTCCTATCTAATAGTGCCTTTTTCCGAATTCGGCTAAACCTCAACTATTTCTGTACTCAATCTTCATAATTTTGAAGTCGGTGCCAGTTCCAAAAGTTTCAAATATTCTGTCAGAGAACTGAAGATTCAGCTATCTGGTACCGACTTCAAAATAATGAAGATTGAGTACAGAAATAGTTGAGGTTTAGCCGAATTCGGAAAAGGGCACTATTAGATAGGAAAAATTATTTCATACTTTTTAGTTCATATTAAAAGGATGTTATTATTGTTTTTACCTTGGAAGTCGGTTTTAATTTTTTGTTAAAAATAATAATTTCATTCTTCCTTATAGCGGCTGATTCTGTGTGTTAAACATGCAAATATAAAAACGTACTTATCTAATGATCAAGGATATTTTTTGAAAATATGCCATCCAAATTTGCTGTCTGATCCTGATTCCTGGTAGACCTATATATTTTAACATTTTCTACACAGTACGTACACCATTCAAAATACACAAAGAAAAAAATATATTAACCTTTAATTAAAGGGACCAAAAAAAAATCCCTGTAAGCGCCTTTTTTTCAAATTCAAATTCTTTATTTTGCATAAGTGAGTTACACACAGGACGTATACTTACTCTTTGTGTAATATATATATGTAATATATACGTCTGATAAGTATACGTTGAATTGCATAAAGTTTTTAAATTGGGACAAAATCTCTTAAAATTATTGAGAGCTAAGAAAGGCATCTACCTTTTTTTTATAATATTATATCATAGGTATCTACGATACTTTTAAATGACAATACATGAAAACAAGAGAGTCTCTACCTAGGTATAGCTTTTTGGCTTCCATTGAGGAAGCAAAAAAATTTCTTGCTTGAACATGTTCCTTCTGTTTTGCAGAAACGGTATGAGGTATAAAATATAAATTACAATTGGCGATGGTAGAAATAAAATTCAACAACATTAATAACAACAATTCAATTTATTGAATAGATTTTTCATTCTATATCATATTTTTAAGTAAGTATTAAAAACAACTCATTTTATGAAATTTCTTTTTCCACCAATATCACTTTAAGTTTGCAGTATTTTCGTTTGATTCTTATTGTTTGTTTTTTTAAATAATAAAAAAACAAGAAGAATTTTATAAAATATATTTTTCCAGTAATATCACTTTAAGTTTGCATTATTTTCGTTTGATTCGTATTGTTGCACAATATTTCGTTCATTATTCGTGTTCCTCGCTTATTGTCTATTATTTTGGCTAGTTTTTTGTGTTCCTCAGTGATGTCTTTGTCATCCCAACCCCAAATTGGATTAAGGTGGTGATGATCCTCCTGATGCTCTAATTTCTTCATTTCTGATGGATGCGTACCATCTCCAGTTCTTGATACTCTTGCCTCGATTAAATGACTTGATACGGTTTTTAAATCGTACGCCAAACCTGAAGTTAATGAATCGAAATATAAATAAAACGTGAATGATAATTAAAACGCATTTAAGATTTTCGTTCGTTAGTAGGCTTAATAAAAATAACTTCAAAGTTGAAAGAGAAAGAAGATCTTAGAACTTAGAAGAACCTAATAATATGATCTCATCAAGAATCAAAACAAACAGAAATCGCATACCGCATTTATATGCCAGATCTATAAGAGCAGTGCTAATGTTGGTTCTGTAGTTTCCCAGCTCGGCCGCTTTGTAGTCCCACGGGAACACATGGTGGTAGTTGTGCCAGCCTTCACCCACCGCCAGAATCGCGACCAATTTGTTCTCTGTAGGTCCTATGTTCCTATAAAAGTTGGTATTGAAGGAGATTTTTTATTTGTCTCGAATAAAATCGGAAAAGACAATAAAATAAGGTATTTAAAGCAAGATTACTTGCCGGCCTTACAAGAGATTATTGCATAAACATAACATAATTGCGGTAAACAATTACCCACCTATCATAAGGCTTGTTCCCAAAGATATGAGCCGCAGAATTGACTAGCCAAGTGCAGTGAAGTGAATAGGTGTATCGCAAGATAGATGCAATATGCCAGGACACAGATAAGCTCTCGTTCCATAGTGCCATCGGGATCAAAGTAGGTATAACAAAACTGATCATTGGCATAACTAGAAAGTAATATCTGAAAGAAAAACTTCAGATGAATCCAGGAGATCGATAGATCCAGAGTCGTTAATAATAAAAAGTATCTAATTATTAAATATACTAAATTAACATATTCAGAATATAACATTTACAATGACAATAATCCAATGCAATAATCTAAGTACATAATATATACTTACTTAAATAAAAAATAATTTAACAATGATAATAATTAGAATAAAAAAAAAAAGGAAAAACTAAAGATCTTAATCAAAAAGTATCTAATAGTATAATTATTATTGTGTCTCATTATAAGGTAATTTTATATATTTTTTGTATATTTTCGACTTACTTTTTCTGGAACATCACAATAGGATCCTTTTTTAGATCTGACATATCGACAGAGGCTCCTTTCTCGATGACATCTCTGTGCTTTCGCACCATCAACCACCCCATGTGGGAGAAGAAGAACCCTCTTTTAGCGTTGTGGGGGTCTGCGTCAGTCTCTGAGAACTTGTGGTGTACCCTATTATTACAGTTCAAAATTTCAGTCAACTTATTCCATTTACAAGTAATTATTCTGATTACTGATAAAATATTAGGCGCTTACCTGTGGTCTCTTACCCACTCATAGATATGATTCTGGAATGCCACCGTTTGTAAAATGGCTAAAAAAAGTCGGAGAGGCCACCTAGCTTTATAAGCCTTATGAGCCCAGAGCCTGTGTGCGCCTGCAGTAATTCCTAATCCACTCACATTACTTAAAATAAAACCTAAAAAAGGATTAACATTTAATTGCTGGCCTTAAACATATTTTACCAAATACCTGATATTATTATAATCATTGAAAAAGAAAATGAAATTTTAAAATATCTACGTACTAAATATTATTGTTTGCACTTTGGCCTTAGTAAATGCCAAATATATTGCATAAGCCACTGCGACATGTAAGTAAATAAATGCAATTACATTTCTCCAGACAATCTGAGTCCTAAAACAAGGAAAAAATATGAATAAATAGTCGAAGCTCGAACCTTATGTTGGATACTATCTTTGGTAATCTTAATATACTTAGTGATCTATTTAATCTAGGAGCAGTTATTATAATTTACTAAACAGTAAACTCCAGGTTACTAAACAACCCTAGGTTAATAAATACATATATAATATAGTGAAGAAAAATAGACTTACTTATTATTAATTTTACTTTTGGTTGCACTCTTTTTTATCAGAGGACGATCCATTAGTTGCACGGAGGAGCTAGTTACCACAGAACTCTTCATTGCTGTTGTGTGACTACCAAAGAACTAAGACAACTAAGAAATATTTACTTTAAAAATATGTATCTACACAGTTTTTGCTATTTTGTCATTGTTTTCATTCAACGAAGTAACAACTACACGTAAATTACTTGACGTAGATATGCTTCTCTTTAAGGTGCAAACAATGGTAATTTCTCAGTTAAAGCTTTTATTTATATAGCTTCACACGAGGAACAACAAAAATGAACAATTATAACGTGAGGAAAATTATCGTAAATTGTACTTAAAACTAAATTCGTAAAGAGTTTAAGCAATAAAAGAAGATTTTATTAATAAGTATGTATTTAGGTTATTATTTCAGTAATTGTTGGTCTGACATGGGTCTGGCTTAAATCCTGATTCAAATTTGCTCTTGTAGCGGAGATTTTTATCGGACCAATTTCTTCCGTTTTCGCTTCATTGTTAAAACGAGATGCAGGGGAAATGAAAAGAGAATGTAAACAGTTTCCTATGTGTCGTCTATTTCAGCCATTGACCATAAGAAATTTCAGCGCACTTTAGTTTTAGTGCCTCGATTTATTTATCCATATTCATTAATAAAAATATGACTTTCTAAATTAAATTGTTTGCAAGTTTTCTTTCGAAATTAAGGTCCTTTATCCCAGGTTTTTCCCAGCTCATATCTTATTTCCTTCCGGTACACGCCTATGTGTTATAAGAGTAACTTTCTTATGTTCCTCAGTCATGTCTTTGTCATCCCAACCCCAGACAGGCTTTAGGTGCTGAAAATCTTCGCAGATAACAAATCTTTGTGATGGATGTGTTCCATCACCTGTTCTCTGAACTCTAGCTTGAACTATGTCGTTTGATACAGTTTTTAAGTCGTATGCTAATCCTGTAATTAATATTTATTATATTAATTGTTTTTAAAAAGTGTTACACTTACGATAGATAATATCGAAAATATTGGACTACTTTTTACAAAAATATGCATTGTTAGGTACCACATTTATATGCCAGATCTATAAGAGCAGTGCTAATATTGGTTCTGTAGTTTCCCAGCTCGGCCGCTTTGTAGTCCCACGGGAAAACGTGGTGGTAGTTGTGCCAGCCTTCACCCACCGCCAGAATCGCGACCAATTTGTTCTCTGTAGGTCCGATGTGTCTGCAAAAGTTGGTATTGAAAGGTATACTTACTTATTTGTGTTGAGGAAAAACTTTGGCTGTTAAAAATACTATAAAAAGATTTTTTTCTGGTAAAACAGTAGAAATATCGCATTTCTAATGTTTTACGGCTTTTACTAGAAAAAGTAGTTGTATTGTAAGCACGATTTACCTACCGGCTTCATAAAAAAACATTGCAAGACAAAAATATAATTTGTAACCCACACACCTATCATAAGGCTTATTCCCAAAAATATGAGCCGCAGAATTGACGAGCCAAGTGCAGTGAAGCGAATAAGTGTATCTAAATACAGAAGCAACGTGCCAAGACACAGATAAACTCTCATTCCATAGTGCCATCGGGATCCAGGTGGGAATAATGAAACTGATGACTGGCATAATCAGCAAATAATATCTGAAATATATTTTTTTAATCTAGAAGAATAATTAATCTAAATTACACCATTTATGTATGCTGGTGCTGCTGGATATTTCAAACTTACTTTTTCTGGAACATGACAATAGAATCCTTTTCCAGATCGGACATATCGACAGAAGCACCTTTCTCGATGACATCTCTGTGTTTTCGCACCATCAACCACCCCATGTGCGCGAAGAAGAACGCTTTTTTAGCGTTGTGAGGGTCGGCGTCAGTTTCTGAGAACTTGTGGTGTACCCTATTATTACAGTTCAAAATTTCAAACAGCTAATTACATTCAAAAGCAATTCTGATATCTGATGAAAATATATTAGGCGCTCACCTGTGGTCTCTTACCCACTCATAGATATGATTCTGGAATGCCATCGTTTGTAAAATGGCTAAAAAAAGTCGGAGAGGCCACCTAGCTTTATAAGCCTTATGAGCCCAGAGCCTGTGTGCGCCTGCAGTAATTCCTAATCCACTCACATTACTTAAAATAAAACCTGAAAAGGCGTTGCATTTTATTGCTGGCCTAAAACAATTTATGAGTCAGATAAACCATATCGCATTGTATAACCGAAATTAATGTATCATGTATTACGTACTGAATATAATCGTCTGCATTTTGGCCTTCGTATATGCCAAATAAATTGCATATGCCACTGCAATGTGCAAGTAAATAAATGCAATCACATTTCTCCACACAATTTGTGGTCTGAAATATGAAAAAAATTAAACAATGAGAAAACACAATTGACTGCCTGTTCTATTGGCCTACAAATAGTCGTCTTCTCCGAAAAAAAAAATATTATTAATTAGTCAGTCAGTATAACTTCATTTACTTACTAAGTTAATAGTCCGAGATGATTGAATTCAAATATTATTGTACTTTATTACTACAATCTGTAGGTACTTACTTAGTGTCGTTCATATTGGCATTAATTGAAGTGGGTTCTGTGTTCTGAGGCGGTATACACATTTTCATTTCTTGCACTGCAACTCTAGGTTGCACATGTACCTATTATGTAATACCTACTTCCGGACTTTGTAGGTAAATTGTTAACATCTACTAACTATTTAGTGCTAAAAAAACGCTTGAGTCTTTTTATCTGCATATTTATTATTGAGTGAGTGCGTATAATCAATAATGTAGCTTTTTAAATACAATAGGAGTAACTCTGATTATAATATTATTACCTAATGAATAGAGGGAATTAGAGGCACTTCATTCCAGCTTTGTTTTTTAAATCCAAATTTTTTTGATTGTACAGAAATTCCCAGCTTAAGAATATTAGCATTGGAGTCTAGAGACTAGAGGAGTCTAGGGAATTTATCTTGCTAGAATAATTGATCGATATCAATTATTGTAGCAAGATAAATTTAAATTCCCTAGACTCCTCTAGTCTCTAGACTCCAATGCTTATATTCTTAAGCTGGGGAGAAAGTCAACGAAATCAGTAAAAAGTAAAGAATACTCAAAGTAAAAGCTGGAAATGGCGCTGACTGCCGTCGAGTTCCACACCACACATTCAAGCAGTATATTTTTGCTTACGATAGAGTCACGGCCCACGGGAGTTGGGACCATTCCACACGATGCGGTGCGGCGGCGGTACGGCACCTGGTGACCTGACCGGTGCCGCTTCGGTGTCCTACATAATATAAAAACGGATGGTATGGCACACGGCGCGTCCGGTGCCGCTCCGGCGCTGCACCGCACGCGCACCGGAATCGAGATGAGACGGGGACGCGGGGAGCTCGAGGCCGTCGCTGCTACAGTACTGCAAAACGTTGCGGTGCCGCACTCACCGTGTGGCCGGTAGTCCGGTGAGACGGACACCGGTGCGGTGCCACACCGCGTCGTGTGGCATCACCGTAAGAATTGTTGCATGTCACCCACGTCTTCGACATAATAATAATGTGCAATTTCTAAATAATAATCGGTAAATCAAAAATAAAACTAACATCATAATGTCTGTTTTAGAAATTCTGAAATCTTACTGCTTTTAATAGCAAGAGAAGATTCGAGACTCAAGCCCTAAGATTACTGAATAATCCCTACCTGCAACTCGAAGAGATTCTTATGTGTTTCTAGAGTCTGCTAGGTAGATAACATTTCCTTAAAGTTTAAGTGTCCGTCAGCTCCTCTCGTAGTAATAACTGAATTTACTAAACACACTTAATTACGATTTAGTTTACGAAGGAATTTAAATAATTTAAATTGCAATATAAACAATACGTAACCTAGTTCTTGTTAGGGTTCCTTAATGTAGAGCCGATGTTTAGGTTGAGCTGAATTCAAAGATTTTCCCTATAGCCTATAGGTAACATACATGATGCCGGGGCTGACCGTCAGGAGGTAGACCGTAGAAAAGAATATGATAGCATGGAGACAGGTGCAACTTCCTTACTTAAAAATAATATTTATTTAAAAAAATATAGTAAGTCATGTTTGTATTCTATGGCACAATTAATTTACTAACTATATTACATATTTATGTATTTATTTGAATTTTTATATTATTTTTATCCCCATGGAAATGTTATTATTACCAGTATTGACAAGGTTACAAAACAGATTTATTACACAAAAGTCTTCTATCACACAATCAGTGTGGTTTTAGTCCTTAGCACCAGCAACACCTTCGTTGGTGATGGCGAACGTAGCTTCACTTTCCGGCAAATCCGGAGAAACTTATATTTTGGCTATTTTATTTCATTTTATAACTATCGAGTGAGCTTCTTTTTAATTTCCTTGGGCTATACTTTCGCCAGCTGCAAAGTTCAGCAGGGTTAATGTTTCCATAGTTCTGTCTGACCGAGATACCTATAATTTGGGAACCCTGAAGAAAAGCGCATGGCTATTTGTATGCATAAATTAAAGTAATTTAAATTTATACTTGTACAAATAACTTTGAATTGTAAATTATTTTAGTATGTATTTATTGAAAATTAGTTTACATAATATTATTGCGCGTATTTTTTATTTAACTGACTATCTGGTATGAATTATTATGATGTCTTAAAATACTCATCAGATATCGACCACTAACTTTCCTGTGAAGAACATGGTTCTCACTAATAATGACAGTAGGTAATATTATGTCTTTATATTTTGATATTTTACATCAATGTGGATGATTTGATGATCAACATGTTATAATGTCGGGGACAGGCCATGTCGAAAGTCTCTACGGTTGTTCAAGTTAATATGGAATACAGACTACAGAGTTACAGACGGTACCGTATTAAAGCAGACGCTCTTTTAACCTATCAAGCCCCATAAGATCACCAGTGATCGCGACAACAATAGAATAACAATAGATTTCCAAGAATCCGCGATCGAAGGATTAAAATAATAATTTTTATCGGAGTGACTGAACTAAGAAATTCAGATATTTCAGACTTTTTCCGTTTTAAATCTAACATATCGACAGGAAGCTTTATCTTGATGACATCTTTGCGTTTTCGCACTACCAGTTCCTGCACTCTATGTGGAAGAAGTAAATATCCCCTTCTAAGTTATATCATGTGGGGTGGGTCTGCGTCGTGCTGGTATTGAGAGTTGACCAATTGAAAATTTTATTTTTTAGCGTTTACGCCTATATTTTGATCGCTAACCTAATTTTGGATATGATTCTGAAAAACCATTGTTTGTTTAAAAATGACTGAAAAAGTCAGAAGGACCTAGCTTTATACGCCTTACATACCCTATGGACCTGCATGGTCTGTGTGTGCCTAAGGTAATTTCTGATTCACTTGTATTACGAGGGCTGCCTTTTAAGTTTTGTCGTTTGAAATAAATACAGACAATCTAATAGATTATCACCATTTATTGTTTTTTTAAGAATTCTTCGCGATATTAAATATGCTTTTGCATGCGCTCAAACCAGTTTTTAAAACATTTATTCCAGTCCGAAGTTGGGTAGTCAAAAAGGCCGATTTTCATGCGTAAACAGCTTCTTCAGGTGAGCTGAAACGTTGACCACGAAGACTTTGCTTGATTTTATGGAACTTATTAAAATCCTTAAGGCTCAAGCCAGGACTGCAAGGCGGGTGATCTAAAATTTCAACGTTTTGGGTTTACAAATACATCTTTGTTTGACCGGCGATGTGCGAACATGCATTGTCATGGTCAGGAACATACGACGTCTTGAATTGGTTTTTTCGAAATTCGGTGATGACTTGTGGCAAACAAGCTGTGGTATACTAGTCAGCGGTAACCGTTTTGAAATCTTCGGGTACAATAGTGGCGATGTGACCACCCTTTGTCACAATGGAGGCAAACATTTTTTTGTAAAGTGCTCTGTGCTGTGAGTCCATGACTTTGGTCGATATTGGCTCATTCTAGAAGACCCAAACCGTAGACTGCTACTTAGAATTTGGATCATAAGCATATATCCAAAATTCTTCACCATTGAGCAAATTATAAACGTGCTTTGACTCTCCTCGTTTGAATCGCTGCAGAGTTTTGCGACAAAAACTAACACGGGCTGTTTTTGGTCGTCGCTAAGCAAACAAGGTTATCTAACGAGAAACTAACATTTTTACTCCAAGTTTTTCGTGCAGGATTTTTTGGACAGTGGTCCCGGAAATGCCTACGGATGCCTCTATTTCGCGATATATCACATGACGGTCTTCGAGGATTAGCTGCTGCACGGCTTCAATATTCTCTTGCGTTACGGCGGTTTTTGGACGACCATCACGTGGCTGGTCACTGAGGCTAGCGTTTCCATTTTAAACTTTTAAATAACCAGCGTTCTGTAATCCTAAGACATGGTCCTGCATCACTAAACACAGAAGTGATCTCCTCAAAACGCCGAAGTCGCGATAATCAACTTCGTAAGTTGTAAAAAATTATTGCACGGAAATTTTCCTTTAAAATTTCGATATTTACAACCGACTTGTCACCTTTGAATAGACGATACAATAAGACTATTCGACCAATCTAAAAAAAATCTTTTGTTTTTGAAATCCAAATACAAGGAGATTAAATCCTATATGGTTTTTTTTTCAATGATCGCGGGAAGTACACAAACGACAGAACCTCGTATACGTTTCCGTGGTTAGTGGTTACTAAATTCATAAAGAGTTTGACGTCATAAATAAAACAATACAATATAACGTAGTATTTATTTACTTAGATAATTTTTATTTACTAGTTGGTATGACATGGTTCTAACTGATTTTTTAAATAAAAATTGCGTATATTCGAATCATTTTAATTTCCTTTTGCCTTCGCTTCATTGTTAAAAGAATATAATATAAAATCGGTTTTTCTTATGTTTTCGAAAGTAAACTGTAGGTATATGTATAGTATATTTTTTTATTTCGTGTAATTTTCCTGCTAATACTTTATTTCATTATCTGTACATATTATGTGTTATAAGAGAATTTTCTTATGTTCCTCAGTCATGTTTTTATCATCCCAACCCCAGACTGGCTTTAAATTATGAAAATCTTCGCAGATATCTAATGTTTGGGATATATGTGTTCCATCAGCTGTCCTCTTAACCCTAGTTTCAATAGGCATGATGACTATTTTTTTTTCTTACTGGTAATTGAAAGACCCTTAAAAAATAGAAACATCGCTGAAAGAATGACTCTGATAGCTGAAAAATTCACCAAGATATGACAATTCAAACATCTCATAAAATAGACCTGCCCAAAACGCTCCATACAAAGTGCTACGAAAGAATGACGTCAATCTTTCGTAGTTTGTATGCATCGGGAGAGAACTTCGTTCGGTAGGTATATATATGCTTATAATTGCATAAGTTATCGAATGGTATACAAATATTAAGAAATTTAATTGAAAAAAAAAATCGACTTGATTATCCAACTTTGAAGGCGCATAACAAAAAAAATACAAATGCCATCAAGCTGAAATTTTGGGAACACTTATTTTTTACCGTGGTTTCTTTATTTTATTAACAAAATTCACTAATCTTTGACCTTGTCATCATCCCTATTGTATCATTTGATACAGTTTTTAAGTCGTATGTTAAACCTGTAACAATTTTTTGAGTTTTTTAATTTAAAAAAGTCCACACACATCAGTTGCCTAAAAATCAGGCTAATGTGTAAGTTTTATGAAATCAGTGCAGAAGCACGTACCACATTTTGCCGCTAACTCTATAAGAGCGGTGGTAATGTTGGCCTAGTTTCTCAGCTCGGCCGCTTTGTAGTCCCACGGGAAAACGTGGTGGTAGTTGTGCCAGCCTTCACCCACCGCCAGAATCGCGACCAATTTGTTTTCTGTAGGTCCTATGTGCCTGTAAAATCACATTAATTTCTAAATTTCTTTCGACGTTCTATGCTCCACTCCAGAGTCAAGAGTAAAAAGTGAAAACAGTAACAGAGTATACTCAAAGATGGATAAGGTCACAATTTGCTGATTATTTTTTGTAGGTAGATTTTGAGACGCAACGTATCGAGATGACGATTACCGTATATTGCGACAAGTACCTAAGCAGCAGACGCTGACATCAGAAATAGCACAATAGTGTTTATATCTATGTAGTTATGTCTATTGTGTATTTGCTATCTGTAAAAAAATTTATGTACAAATATATTTTGACAGACAGAAGATTATTATGTAAATGCCATTGAATAGGTCAAATGGTGCGTAATTTGCGGAAGGTTCTATCGTACCCGCAACTCTGACTTAAGCAATGAGTGAAGCACCATGGGGTTTTAGTGGGTAGAGTGTAGACTACGCAGGAGTCCCACATACCCCGGCCGATATCCCCAATTTGCCGGGGATGCGTAAAGCATTTCCCCATGTTTAAAAAAAAGAAGGTCGCATAGTACGTAATCGTTCGGCTCAGCAATGTAGTGCTCTTATAAAAACATCTGAGCTCACTCACTTATCATAAGGTTTGTTCCCATACAGATGCGCAGCCGAATTCACTAGCCAAGTGAAGTGGACTGACAGTACGTATCTGAAGATGGCAGCGACGAACCACGATACAGACAAACTCTGGTTCCATAGTGCAACAGGGATCCAAGTGGGAATTATGAAACTTATTATTGGCATGAGAATTAAGAAGTACATATCTGAAAAATAATAACTGTATTTTAAAAAGATAAAACCGACTTCAAAATTTTACGTAATTGAGAATTAAAACTCCATATCTCCAAAACTACTGAACCGATTTTGATAAAACTTGCACTATTCCTTAAGTTGAACAATACCTAATACAACAAAAAAAGAATTACTGAAATCCGAATGGTAATTCTAGAGATATCCAAACACAAACATAAAAACATACATACATACATACTTACATACATACACTTTTGTGGCACATTTATTCAGACGTTGATATACAGGGTGTAACAAAAACAAGTGATAATACTTTAGAGTGTGTACGTGTTCCCTGTAGAGAGTTGACTGTGAAAGTAGCAGCGCTGAAAGACCAAAATTTTTTTTCACTTTTGTATGGGGAAACTCGTGACGCTCGGGCCCTTGCCCATACAAAAGTGAAAAAAAAATTTGGTCTTTCAGCGCTGCTACTTTTACAGTGAACTCTCTACAGGGAACACGTACACTCCCTAAAGTATTATCACTTGTTTTTGTTACACCCTGTAGACTAACATAATATTCGAAAATTGGATAGTTCTGGAAATATTGCATACATACGCGTTGAATTGATAACCTCCTTTTTTTGAAGTCGGTTAAAAAAACTGTACCTAAGTATTAACTTGTACTAACTTCAAAGTTCAAATGTACGAGTTTCTTAAGTTGAGCACTTGCACTGTTAAATTATGATTTATGACTGATGGTGAACTTTAGGCATTTTTACATTTTAAATAAGTAGGTACAGCCGGCCTGAAGGTACCATTCGGATCTGCGAGGCAAGCGTATAGCGTCACGCGTAAGCGACCGGTCGCTTGCTGCGGAGCAGCAAATAGCTTACCAATGTCCGCGACCGCGTAGCCGCGACCGACAAAAATTTAATTAAAATGATACTTTATTACCATGATTATAGCTTTCATTTTTGTCTAAGTCACTAAGTAGTATTATAATAACCACGTGGCCAGCGTCGCTTGCCGCAGAGACCCGCGGCATGCAAGTGCGCCGCGTAAATAAGTACATTTGAACAAAATGCAACATTATTAACTACGTAACTAGGTAGCATTTCAAACTTTGTTGCGAGCTACAATTTTGTGATATTGTGCGCAGACAGAAGCTTTGCCCTTTTTTCCACCATAACTACGAGTGTAAACAAAACAATAATTGTGAATTATTTTACAATATTATGGCAGGGAATTTAGTATTAAGGGAAGAAATGATCCAAAAACTGTTGGCAGATGAAGAGGATGACGAAATTATTTTGTATTTTTTATCATTTCCGGAAAAGAGGAGAAAGGTTGACCCTATTTTTACGTCGCGGGTCGAAGAGGGATGCTACAATATACTCATTGCACGTCACTTAAAATGTAATGAGGAAAAATTTAGAATGTATTGCAGATTAAGCCACGAGCAATTTTATTTTGTTCTAAGTTTAATAACGACATTAAACCAAAAAGAAAAGGCACATTAGCAGTTCCGAAAAGCTTTTTATTTGTTTAAGGTATGTACTCGTACATAAAATTGTAACATTGAGAGTTTAAATTTGAACTATCCTGAATGGGACTCGAGTTTCTTAGGTAAAAGTCTAGGGGAAGATAGGCTTTCACACACAAATTGTGCATTTCTGTTGCGCAGTGCGCTACAGCAACAACAAACGTCGGCCGATTTTATTGCCATTTGCGTAGGGAACCCCGAGTAAGGAAGCAAATTAACACAATATACACATATAAAATACTAGCTGTTGCCCGTGACTCCGTCCGCCGTGGACTTCAGTTTCGCATGGTGTTTCCCGTTTCCGTGGCAATGCCGGGAATCGGGATAAAATGAAGCCTACATTACTGCAAATTTTCCTCAGAATCCATCTAATAAACACAATTCCCAAAGCTTTGTATAACCTTTGACCTGTCCCCCGTTACCCCCCTTCCAACCCCCTTTTCCAGTTAAAAAGTAGATTATGTCCTTTCTCAGGCTCTAGACTATCTGTGTACAAAATTTCATTACAATCGGCTCAGTTGTTTTGGCGTGAAAGCGAGACAGACAGATACTTTCGCATTTTATAATATTAGTATGGAAGTATAGATTACTATGAGAGAAGTAGCTGTTATAATAATATTATAGTTCATACCTACATACTTTGATACCTCCATGGCTTATATTTTATACGAAAAATTTTATTTTCGGTTTTGATATGATTCATAACCTATCGGCAGGCCTGTCCCACTCGCGCGAATAGGCATCGAACTGTATGTACCACCCGCGGGTGGCAAATCAGTAGGGACTCACAAGCGAGCGGTGACGCACGCGCACGAGTTGTTCGTTGCATACCTGCGTATTGCGTAACTTATCCACTCGACAGTGGCATGCAAAATGGCAGATTTGTCATGTCTGTGGCGCCCTGAAGGGGTTTCGCCACATACCGACGTTTCTACACGACCAGCGTACACTAAAACTGCAATTTCTTGTTCCTTGGTCTTGCAGGAGCCCATAAAAGGATCTAAATCATTTTTAAATTAAATTTTCTACCCTGAAAATAGTACTTTTATAATATATTTGTCAGTAATAATGTTATACAGCTGGTATAATTACTGGGTACCAAAATGTTCAGTAGATTTTGGGTCATATTTTAATAATAAACCACTATTTAGCGAGCTAAGAGTATTTATTTATAACTTTATAGTACTATTTACAAAATAATATCACTCAAGTCATGACTCTCATACAAATATTTTATAAAATCAACGATTTAAGTACAGGACAAAAATGGAGGCTGCCTCTCAAACAGCTTCAAGTAGGCTGTGTATTACATGATATCTTAAAGTCATTTCATACCCTAGGCATTACAATATTATATAAACAATAAATTAAGGTTATTATCTGGGTGGTACAAGAGTATCAATATTGTAGGTTCAGTAAATGATATGTAGGACTTTACACAAAAAGGTATCTCTTTTGTTCATGAAAAACCCTACCTTGATACTAATGTAATTTACAAAATTAGTAGTAACTTTTATCCACAGAAGTTTGATTTTCTTATAATTATAATAAACAAAGTACAAAATAAAATCCTCCAAATTACATGAATTAAAGAAAAACTGAGTAGAAACATGAAAAGAAAACTTGCAAAAATGCGAAAATTTTCTTAAGTGAGTGTAAGATTAGTATGGATAAGACCTTTTTCATCTAGTACTTGGATGCATTGTGCAAGCGTTTGTAACCCAAAATGTAACCCAAAACCAATGCCTCTTTTATTGCACAGCCAACTACTTCTATTTCAGTCACAAATATCACGCACGCGGGAGAGCCATGCTTCGGCACGAATGGGCCGGCTCGACCGGAGAAATACCACGTTCTCACAGAAAACCGGCGTGAAACAGCGCTTGCGCTGTGTTTCGTCGAGTGAGTGAGTTTACCGGAGGCCCAATCAAAAATAAAATAAAATCCTGTATAATATATATATGTATAATATATATACATAATGTAAAAATATATATATATGGAATATTACGAAGAATTAATAAATATTTATTTATGAAATATACAGGATTTTTTATATTTTTTTTTATTGATATATATATATATATATATATATATATATATATATATATATATATATATATATATATATATATATATATATATATATATATATATATATATATATATATATATATATATATATTTTTTTTTTTTTTTTTTTTGAATCAAAAAGTAATAACTAAATTTCGACTCGCACTTGTCCGTTTATTTTTAAGTCTCTTTGTCTCAATGCCTCCTTTCTTGTAATCCAACAACAAAATGATTCCGGCTATTCCATGTTATGCGAACATTCTAATATCGGCCATTAAAACTCAGAGGAGGCGTCTGTAGGGCCGCCCGATACGGGTTGTCACCTGTCTGTGACGAAACCCTTTCGGGGCTCTAATCGGACGGTACTAGTTTTCGTCATTATTTATAAAATATAGAACGTTCTATTAGTGGTAGAGTTTAGTTAAACGAAACTACGTTAAATTATCATTACAGTAAAGTAATATGAACTGCATAAATATGTTATTTAATGTTCGAAAAGCCAAAATCATTGTGCGAGTAAGGGCCAGGCACGGGTTAGATTGCCGTTTTAACTCTTTTTGTTGTTCTACTTAGAACAACGAGTTGAACAACGAGTCCATCCCATTCTACCAGCTAAACGGTTGCTTCTGTAAATGTGAAAAAATTCACGGGAGTAGGAAATATGCTGAATTTAAAAGGATTTGCTTCTGTTAATGTGAAAAAATTTACGGGAGTAGGAAATATGCTGAATTTAAAAGGAAAACTATCACGGCTAAGAAGACTTCATAAGTTATTTTTTTAGTAATAGTCGGTCACCCAAACAAAATGTATTCGGAAAAGTAACTATATAAAGGAATTTTTCGATAAGATTCCTTTGAATGCTACTAATATGATGTTACTTGTTAGTAGTGTAAAATACGTTTTATAAATGTAAATTCATTGACCGTACAAAAATGATCAAAAACTAGTGTTACAACGGAATATTGTGCGTGGCCCGATACGCACTTGGCCAGTTTTCTGAAGGATTTCAAACATAATATTATATTATGTACTACCAAAAAGCTGGTTCCGAAGGTGCTGTACAGAAACTGAGGAAAAAGGACTCGCGGAATGGCAAGTAATATCGTAATAGAACGGCTAATTCGCTCGAACGACGAATCGAACGACAAATCGAACTTTTCGTCAATTTCGTCGATTTTCTTCTTTGTTTACGTTTCGATGCAGTCACAGTGTAATGAAACAACAAAATAGCCATGGCGGGATATATATATATATATATATATATATATATATATATATATATATATATATATATATATATATATATATATGTATATATATATATATATATATATATATATATATATATATATATATATATATATATATATATATATATATATATATATATATATAAAGGCGACTGTTTAACAAAATAAAGTATTACTCATATGCATGATAATGCATATGAGTAATACTTTTACGCACTTTACCATATGATAATATGGTAAAGTGCGTAATCAGGGTTACTATTAGTTTGAAATAAAAAGTCTATTTTCTTAAAATTGGTCGATTGGCCATTCAAGCACTAGGGCGGCGATAAGTTTATGTTAAGAGCGGGCTGCCAAATTTTGCTCTTTTCTAATAAGTATTACGATCCCGGAAGACGATTGACTCAAATGAAATTGAGATTTATTTAATCATTGTATATTTATCTGATATTTGGCTAACGGAAAATACGATTCACTTATTTTGACTCGATAGTTATATTTTTCGAAATTATGAATATTTCTGGGCTTTTCAACAAATACATGTTACACTTATTGAGTTACTATCATTAAATAACTTGCACTACTACAATCACTTTATAAAATAATAGCTAAAGGAAATATTAGTATTGTATTTAATTTTTAAATACCTAATCATCAAAAGCATTTTTGGGACTTACGACCTTTACTTTCGTGCTATAATGCAGAAATCGTTGTCACGCGATATATATTATATTATGTATAAGCATTAGTTTTTCTGGGAATATCAGATGATTACTATTTGAAGTTCTATAGATAATATTGTGTTAGTTTTTCTGGAAATACCAGATGATCACAGATCTATATGTAGATACAAAATAAAATTAAAATCGGCTGAAGTGGAAGTTCCATATTTACTAGTAGCCTTAAAAGTAAAATGCAGACCAATTATTGTTACAACTTCCAGAGGTCTGTAATGTTTATTGTTTATTATTTCTAATTTTTTATCACCAGTGACATTTGATAAAGTATCTAAGATTTACTTAACTTTATTGTGTATTATGTTAGAAAAGTTACTTTTTGTACCACTGCAATCGTTAAAGGTCTTGTGTGAGAAGTTATTATTATAGGCTTATTTTTTCAGTTTCTTCAGTTCATGCGTACTATTCGAAACCTCATTTGTTTACAAAAATAACTAAGTTATACAAACACTTTAAGTAGGTACTCGTAATATAAGACCGGTTTCAATAATTAAGATACGGTACCTATCGAATCTAAGTACGCGTTACTAGTTTCACGCGAATTTATGATAATTAAATCTACGTCATAGTACTAAGACATAATATCTTAGATTATTTCGAGTTAAATAAAATGTAGTTAATTAAATATAAAGATTATAATATTATTTTTAAAAAGAGACAACCCTGATTTCTTCAGAAAAGGTACGAGTTATGCGATAGAAAGAGAGCGGAGATGTAGGCAAATATAATTGTAGGCACCTAGCACTGCGCGGTCGGAATTTGAACTTTATAGTATCGTAGCATGAGACGTTAATTCCTTTAACGGGTTTCGTTAGTGGGAATTCTGTTGGTACAACTAATATATATTCTGTGCTATCGGCGTGTTTCTAGATAGAATATCTACCACAGCTGCCCTGCGGCTGTCGCGGTACTGCTATCGACGCGACAGGGTCGCGCTCATCGAAATTTGCCGCGCCACGCCCACCGGTCTCGTGTCGCGCGTCGCGGTAATCGGAATGTCGTCCATATAAACGCATACAAAGCAGTGGCTTGGCGACAGTCTCGGGTCGCGGGTCGCGGACATCGGTATGCTATTTTACGCGGCGACCGGTCTCTCTGTCTCGCGACGCGGGTCGCCGCGATTGTTTAGTCCTCCATATAACTTCATAGTGAGCAGTGGCTGTTTGGGTCGCGGGTCGCGGCGACCCGCTACATGCTGCCTTGATCCGAATCATACCTTAAGATGCGCAAACGAGAAAATCTCGAGATATCTCACTCTCGTGTGTAGTTATATTGTCGATAACGACATAATGTCAAAATAATTTTTTGACATGTCGATAGATTTTGACGACAGATCTACACGAGAAAAAATTTATGTCATGTTAGGGTAAATAGAGATGAAGAGAAACGCCATCAAACATCGAGAAAACGTGTAGACAAAATTTTCTCGTTGGCGTATGCTAGAGGGGAGATTACTTTTAAATACATATAGTAACTACGTAAACATAACTATCATAATATATTAGTTAAGTATTCCGTTCAATTGCTATTGATCTGCGTCGGTAAAAAACTAAAATTATTATGTCGATGTATTTATATGACGATGAAAATGAATCGCACGATATAATCGCACGTTATATACAAATCCGAAAACTCCGACCTCTTAAGTATCCGAAAGAGAAACTAAATTATCGACAGTTTTTTCCCGACAGCGTGGCCACTGGCCATATTTTGCTAACCTCGTAATTCACTTAATTCTAAAGGTGTAACTGCCTCTGGAGTGAGTACTATCTGTCGTTGAAGTTGGTTTCTCAACTAAGTCGTTGCAACTTACTTTTTCTGGAACATAACGATAGGATCCTCCTCAAGATCTGACATATCGATAAAAGCTCCTTTCTCCTTCACATCTCTGTGTTTACTGTTTTCGCACCATCAACCACCCCATGTGCGAGAAGAAGAATCCTCTTTTAGCGTTGTGAGGGTCTGCATCAGTCTCTGAGTATCTATGGTGGATCCTAAAAGGATTTAAAATAAGTAAGCGTAATCTGCTCAATTATTATTATGAACAAAATTTTCAGGAAACCCCCCAATAAAGCTGGGACAAAACTATAAAAAAATCTTAGATGCTCGTGCTTACCTGTGATCTCTGACCCATTCGTAGATATGATTCTGGAACGCTACAGTCTGTAATATAGCCAGGAAGAGAGGGAATGGCCACTTGGCCTTATATGCCCGGTGCGCCCAGAGCCTGTGCGCGCCGGCTGTTATTCCCAATCCTCCTAAGTTTCCTAAAACTAAAACTGTATCGAAATTTAAAATTAAGTCACCTTGATAACAATAAGACTTTCTGTGTAACATTTTTGATAATAATAATAATAATGATTAAATTTTCTTATATTAAAGTAATAATTGAGTAATTACGAACTAAAAGTTGATTGTTCGCTAAAGCTTAGCTTAGGTACTAAGGTATTAATTTAATAATAAATTATATATTTTGGTATTATTAAAAAGCAAGAATCCTATGTCAAAACTCAAAAGTAGCAAGAAAAGAAGTAGAAGTAGGTATATGACTGTAATAAAGAGGTACTTATTTGAATTTTAAAGGCACTTACAAAATATTATGGTTTGAATTTTAGCTGCAGTGCAAATCAAGTAAAATCCATATGCTGCAGCGATGTGCAATAAAATAAAGAACACCACATTCCTCCTTACTATCTGCAGCCTGCAAGATGAAAATTAAATTAATATTTTTTTAAATTTAAATAATCATCATAGGGATTAATGATACCATGTTGTAGGCAACTCCTGAGGATCTGGCATGGACCATGGTGGTATCGAAATATCGTAAGGCGTACTTACTCGTTCCTGTTACTTGTATTGGTGTTTCTTGAAGTGGATTCTGTGTCCATAGGCGGCACACTTTTTTTAACTATTGTTTTTTGCATCCCGAATGTAGGTAACTAACTAGTAATCTCTAATACTCTAACGTCTTTAGATATCTTAAAGTTGAGCTAGTAGATGCTACCAGCTATAGCAAAATTAAAGAAACGTTCGACTTTTCATTTACATATTACCATTGTCTATTGTGGTAAGCACGAGTAAAGATTTGCTTTTATACAATACAATAGAGTCAACTCTCATTACGAGATCATTATTGAATAAGGGAAATTGGGGCACTTGCGCCCACAGATTTTAAGCCTTAATCTCTCCAGTTTATTTTTCGTTTTTGTTTCATTATAGTAGTACTTAACACGGTGACGTGGTCTAAAATATTGTTCATTATCAAATTAAATCGAAACTGGGGCACCCAAGGAATTAATCTTGCTACAAGAATTTTTGACACCCAAGTATTTATTTTATTACTTAATTTTTATTTTATTTTATTAATTTTTGGAAAACTTACAGCTAACATACTCATAGAATCTAAATATACAGTACAAGAAGGCCAATTAAAAGTTTCCAGAGATAGAAAAATGCTAATAAAAACAAGGCAGCGATAGACAATGGTCACAATTTAGAATTTTAGAAACAATTTAGAAAAACAGAACAAGAATTGATAACTAATTAAGTAGTAGAATTGTGCAGGCTAAAATCAAAATAGAAATTATTAAATTCCTTCTTAAAAGTTGTTACATTAGTAAAGAATATGTCCACATCAATCATTCGAGATATTTCATTGAACATTCTACTAGCCCTGATAATATAAGAATTCTGGCGATAATTAGTATTATATTTTTGAATATGCAGTAGGTCACGCTTTCTTCTCGAGGCTGCTGGGACGCGAAGTTAGATTTTGCTGGTGAGATCAGCGCAATCCACTGAGCTGTTGGCTAACTTAATAAGAAGAGCCAGGTCTGATACTTTTCGTCTAGCACAGGGGTCGGCAGACGCTCGCGAGCCGCATGCGGTTCTTCCATAGAATTAATAAGGCTCTTCTTACACTCACTCACTTTACCTAACTGTACCGCTTTAGCATAAATAAAACACCTAAACAATATGAAACAACTGAATTATACATAATATAACTAAAATAGAGCAAATCCTGTTTGAATACATTGAATAGCCTTCCTGCAACTTAATATGAAACGACATATCTATCTTTGGCTCTACATAATATTAATGTGAGCAAACATTTTCATCTATGATTTATGAATCAGATTAAAAGTAAATTATGAAGCAAATTAACCGACGACAATTTACAGTCGTGACTTAAATTAATAAAAAAGGAGTACCTAATTACTGGCGAGTCATAGGCAAGCTTTCGAAAGCAATGCAAGGACACCGTTCCATCTTTCAGCATTTTTTTATTATTTACCACATTTTTAAAACTGTAATTATTGTAGCTTTATAGTGTGAAGCAAATTAAACTCTAATTATTTAAAATTTATGTAGCGGCTCTTTGAAGGTATGGTAAAATCTACAAACTAGATATTTGGCTCATCTGATTGGTAAGACTGCCGACCCCTGGTCTAGCAGATAAAGGCAGTAGATGGAATTTTTTTCAGCGATCGAAATAATTGTTCAAGTACGTTCCAGAGATCTGAATTGCACGTATCTAAGAAATTTCTTCTGTATGTTTTCAATACGGTTAATTAAATATATATCGTAAACTGGGTTCCAGACAGACGAGCAGTACTCAAGTTGGCTGCTGAGTACTGCTCTGACTGAAATTAGCGTCTGTAAAACTGTGTCTGAAATTAGCGGAGACGCGTATTATGAATCCCAAGGCTTGTGCGGCTTTTTTAATAATGTCGTATGTGCATTTGTGTTTGGTTTTCCACGGATTCAATTTTTTTCAAAGCTTTCAAGAGAATTTAGAGACCTCGTAGACTACAAAAAGTTCGCGTAACCCAAAAGGACTGACGAACTGACGGACAAAAAAGTGATGGCTATCTTATACATATTATATGAATTTTATTTATAATGGGCTTCTAAAATTTGCCAAGTATTAGGGTTCTAGAGACCGTAAAAGTCCTTAAGGTTCAAGTGTACCTCAGCTCCTCTTGTATTCGTAATTGCCGAATTTGCTAAGCTCAGTAAGTGAATGACGTATTGCACAGTTTACCTAGGTTAAAATTTAAATATTTTAGGATATCAATGTAACCTAGTTGTTTTCTAAGAGTTCTATGTAGAGCCTCTAAAATATAATCGCGCGCGCCGTTGCCTCTGATAGAAGCCATAATACAGGGTGTAATAAATATAAGTGATAATACTTTAGGGAGTGTATGTGTTCCTTGTAGAGAGTTTACGGTGAAAGTAGCAACTCTAAAAGAGTAACTTTTTTTCTAAACTTTTGTATTGACAAATTCATGACGCTCAGGCGAGCGAGCGACCATACATGTAACATGATACACATCACATAAAAAATTTACTCTTTCATCGTTGCTACTTTCACAGTGAACTATACATATAAGGGATACCTATTACCTACATACACACCCTAAAGTACTATCACTTAGTTTGTTACATCGTGATTCGTGTTACATAATATCTTTGGCTCCGACGGAAGATCGATTTTTGGCCAAATTCCGATAAAATATGTTTTCGGTACTTATTCCACATTGACTGAAAAGGTACTTTTAATGTAAATGATGAAATTACGCGGTTATGTGATTTTGGATTTGGATGGATTATTATCACCTTTTTATCTGGATTTTTTCATTAAAATTTATCTGGATAATATCGAAGTTTAAAATGCAAGGTATGATCAATGATGTTTTCCTAATTCTAATCTGTCACTTAGTATTGAATGCACCCAAAATATTATCCTTTCTTTTCGCCTTCGTCTTATTAGTGCCACAATAAAAGTGTGCTTTTTACGCATTTTAACACGCACGTCGCTAGGCTAGCAACACCGTTACCAACTAAATCTAAAAGTCTGCGGCTGGCAGCGTACACGATGAAGTTGTCCAATGAAATTGTGACACTAGTCACTACGCAATTTAGTTTGTACGATAGTCGGCCAACGGCTCCAAGGCTTTTGACTGTGTTGAGCATGCTACATTAATCAGGAAATTGCACCACTATGGCATTAGGGACTCAGCACTCAACCTTTTGACATCTTACCTCAAAAATAGAACTCAAAGGGTTGACATTAATAGTAAAAGGTCCAATGGGACCAAAATAGAATTAGACGTCCCACAGGGATCCATTTTAGGTCCATTCCTTTTTCTCATCTACATAAACGACTTACCTTATCTTGTTAAGGATAATGATAATGAGATAGTACTTTTTGCTGATGACACTTCACTTATTTTTAAAGTGAAGCGACAACAGTCAAATTACGACGAGGTAAATAGTGCTCTCTCAAAAATAGTACATTGGTTTAACGTTAATAACTTACTTCTAAATTCTAAGAAAACTAAATGTTTAAAATTTACTTTGCCCAATGTCAGGCAAGTTAAAACCAATATACTATTAAATGATGAGAAGATGGATTTGGTGGACACCACTGTATTCTTAGGCATTACACTAGATAGTAAACTACAGTGGGGTCCTCATATTGCTAATCTTGCAGATAGGCTCAGTTCTGCAGCATACGCAGTCAGAAAAATACGGGAAATTGCTGACGAAGACACAGCAAGACTAGTTCATTTCAGTTGTTTTCATAGTAGAATGTCGTATGGCATCCTCTTATGGGGAAACGCTGCCGACATTAATACGATTTTTGTGCTGCAGAAGCGAGCTATACGTTCAATTTATAAAATGTCAGCTTTTGAATCTCTGAGAGAAAAGTTTAAAGAAATTGGTATTCTAACTGTTGCTTCTCAATACATTTTGGATAATGTTTTATATGTTAGAAAGAATCTTAGTAAATTTACAACCAAAAGTGACAGTCACGGAAGAAACACTAGAAATAAGTACAAACTAGAAATACCGGTGATCAGACTTAGTAAAGTTAGTAAATCTTTTAAAGGTCAATGTGTACGCCTTTACAATAAAATCCCAGAAAAAGTTCAAAATCTTTCCATTAATAAATTTAAAAAAGTAGTCAAAGAACGTTTGTGTGCCAAAGCCTATTATAAGGTCAATGATTTCATAAACGACGGCACATCTTGGGAGTAGGATGGCTGCTTGCAAGGCTACTTCTACATTATTTTATGACTTACAATTATGTATGTATGTTGACATTGTATAATTTTAAGTTACAGCATTGTAAACTTTATTTTAAAAGATTAATTTTTTTCTCACTTTTTTTGGTAAATAAAGTGGGCCCCCTGCGAGTTTCTTACGCCGGTTCTTCTCGCCGGGTTAGTTCCCGAACCGGTGGTAGGCATCATGTAGACTTTCAGAAAATATTTGCAAAAATTTATTCTGAATAAAAAATTTTGAGTTTGAGTTTGAGTTTGACTTGAAATTGTATAATATGTGCGGTGGCCTTTATCTATTCTGTGGGATACCACAGACACGATAGTGTCGTGTCGTTATCGTCGCAGTGTGAAAACGCCCATCGTCGCAGTGTGAAAACGCCCAATCTTTTAGGGTTGATTCAGACCGCAACGCGACGCGTAGACGCATTTCTAAATTTATATGGATTTGACAGATTCGCAAGACGTCTCACGCAATTGAAATCTGTCAAATGACATATCCATATAAAATGCCGCGCCGCGCCTCGCCTTGCCTTGTCGCGTTGCGGTCTGAATTTACCCTAAGGATTACAGATTTAAAGAATTTTTAAAGAGTTGTACCTAATTATAATTCATAAACAACGTCTCAAAATATAAACATTTATTATACAAGCAATGTTTTTAGTCTTTAGCATCAGCAACACCTCCGTTTGTGATGGCGAACGTAGCTTCACTTTCCGGCAAATCCGGTGAATCGTATATTTTGGCTATCCTATTCTCACCACGGCCCTTCCTGAGGTAAATTCTTGTGGTTGACGCGTGCGCTAGAATGTTACCCCCAATAGGCTTCTTGGGATCCACTTGAAAAGACATGGTAGCGCCTGGATCGGCCGTCATTTGATTCGTTATGAATACCGCCACGTTGTATTCTTCAGAAATCTACAAAAAGGGGAACAAGTTTTGCTTTTCAGGATTTCGTGGTCTAAGAGTAAAAACAGGCCGGCAAATAGAGCCGGCCAACAGTAAAAATATCGCGGTTCTTGAGATACAGCCTGGTGACAGACAGACAGCACCTCCACTTGTTAATCGTCATCGGTTTACAATGGACGTCGAAACAGCAGCTGCTACTATTTACTTACTTAGTGTCTATAACCATTATCTATACTAATGTTATAAATGCGAAAGTATCTCTGTCTGTCTGTCTGTCTGTCTGTCTCGCTTTCACACCGAAACTACTGAACCGATTGTAATTAAATTTTGTACACAGATAGCAGAGTAGACAGAAGTCTAATAGTCTAAAGCCTAAGAAAGGACATAGGCTACTTTTTAACTGGAAAAAGGGGTTGTAAAGGGGTGTTTATGCGTAAATTTGTTCAAATTAAGTTTTTATCATATATCATAACAGATGGCGCTAAGAGTCGCCTACATCTCGCTATCGCTTGCTCATACGTCTTTCTATAAGAGGTGGTGCCATGTTTAGTTACGATTTTCGATTCTTTCGATTGTTGTACACGTTATTAAATAACTCACTACTCAGTACTTTATCTATGCATGACGTAACCTTAAACCTACCAATGATAAATAGTTTATGGGTAAAGCTAAAGTTGTGTAATGGGGGGCTAAATAAGCTTTAACATTTGGTATAAACAAAATTTAATTTAAATAAAAAATCGGTTGCCTGTAAAGTCGGTTTACTGACGATAGTTGAACGTGACAACGTCATAGCCTTTGTTGAGATTTGTAAACTTCATATTAATTTATAAGTAAATTTAGTTCCGCGATTTGATAACAGATGTCGCTGTTAGGCCTCTAGATCGCGCTATCGCTTACCCGACAACATTTGGTATATGTAATTAAATGGAATAAATTTTCGTCTTTTCGCTGACACTCACTGGTTGTTTTATTTATTATTACGCCAGAGGGATTTGCGTCCCAGGGTAACCCTACAGAACGGATTGGACCAGTATGACGTCTTTATACTCCGGTCGATTTAGACCCAAAAATGAGAGTGAAGTTACAAAAAGTCCCAGCAAGCTGAAAATCTGTGAAATTGTTAAAAACATAATTACAAACAACGTCTAAAAGTTCCCCATCATTCCCGTGGGTGGAAAATTTTTTATCCAAGGTCAAAGGTAAAAAAAAAATAGTTTTTCGCGATTTTCAGCAAAACGGTAAGTTTTATCATAAAGGTAGCTCAGACAAAACTTGTAGATCATAAAATTATCTATAAAAATGTATCAATACTTTTTTTCTTACGAGCCACCGTTTCTGAGATATAACGTTTAAAAGATTACAAAAGTTGTTATCGTCATAATTTGCATGAGTACGCCACGTATACATAACGTGACCATAATTTTTTTTATCAGAGCGGGACAAATACAGAACCAGAAACTGAGAAAACACGTGCAAATTTTACAACTATTGTATTTTTTTACAGAAACAGCCCGCATAACCCATTGTTATTAATTATTATATCCAAAGAATTTAAGTTAAGCTTGAATACAACATATTCATTACGTCCGTATGTCAAATACTTTAAGAGCTATTGTTCTTTGAACATTGGTCGTGCGCGAACACGAAATATATATATATATATATATATATATATATATATATATATATATATATATATATATATATATATATATATAGTAAAGTTGTAAAAAGCTGAAAATAGCGTCGCTGAAAGAGCTTACTTATTGTTCGTAGACTTTCTTTTGCGAAACTTTACTCAACCATGGGATCATATTATTTTCCACTCAATACAAAATTTGTCTATTTATATTAATTACAGCTACGTAGCTTTTTGTTTTGAGTATTTTATCTTATCTGTAGTATTCCACCCGGATACGTATATCGCCACGCGTTCCGTATAAACAGTGTGAAAGATAACACAGATGATTAATTTAATTGGGAACGTATTACTCTCACCCCTTTATCACAGAGTACAGACCAAAAACTAAAAAGACGTATTAAGTAGTAACTTGAATGGCTGTATGCTGGCTGTATAGACCTGGAGCCAGTGACAGATTTTCATGACCAAGACCCTCCCAACCGAAACTTCGTAAAATGAATAAGGGACTTATACTGTGAGGTACTAATTATGTATTCTGTGCTTATACTATGAATACTAGCGATCGTCAGCTGCGACACCGTGGGTGGAGTGGGCACTGGGCGCTTCTGGCAGCCTCCCACCCATGAAGAAAAAAAAAATTCAGTCATTTCCTCTCATTTGAAAATTTATCAGAGTATTGTTAAAATACTCTAGTAAACAATTAAAAAAATCAGCTATCCGTAAGTCAGTGGAAAAGTCGTCAGCTGATAAGTTTTAGTAGGTATAGATGCTGTTGCGTTACACCTTTCAAGGTACCAGCTGACAAACTTTCCACTGAGATACAGCAAGCTGACATTAATTTTCATTCATAGTAGCATATATAAACGATCACCAGGTAAATTTTTAGCTGAGAGGAAATCATTGAAAATATATTTTTTTTTTTCATGTTCAAGGAGCCAGCTGACGTATAATCCACCCTGTTATGGTCAGCTGACTAAGTTTTTCTTTCAAAATGCTACATAAACTATACTCTGATAAATTTTCAAATGAGAGGAAATTACTGAATTTTTTTTATTCATGGGTGGGAGGCTGCCACTGCTCAGTGGGGTGGGCGGGCCCACCCACGGGCCCACCCACGGAGTCGCAGCTGTCAGTCGCTAGTATTCATAGTATAAGTATCTTATGCATTTTACAAAGTTTCGCCCGGGAAGAAATAATTGACCAAAAAACCTGGCTCCCGGGCCAGTAGCCTGTATGTGACCGCTATACAGCGTGTAACAAAACTAAGGGCCAGGCCACAAAACTGCGTTGCGACGTCGCGTCGTACGACGTATCGCAAAAACAACCTTTGAAAACAAAAAAAAAAATAAAAAAAAATCGGTTCACAAACGGCGGAGTAATCGTTGAACATACAAAAAAATAATATATATACACAGCCGAACATATAGCCTCCTCTTTTTTGGAAGTCTAACCGACTGCATTTCTTTGCGATGCGAAAAGCTTGATGTATTTTTTTTGCGATGCGACGCCGCAACGCAGTGTTGTGGCCTGGCCCTGGTGATAATACTTTAGGGCAGTGTTTCCCAAACTTGTCGGGACCGCGACCCATCTACAAGAAAGTTTAAAGTTCGCGGCCCACCTTGTGTCATGAAGACAAAAAATCGGCCAAGTGCGAGTCGGACTCGCGCATGAAGGGTTCCGTACCGTTAAAGAGCAAAAATTGGCCAAAAATTGTGTTTTTTGTATGGGAGCCTTAAATTTTTATTTTATTTAATTATTATTATTAATTAATAAATTGCACATATATTTAAGGCCTTTGTGAAAATTTCAAGTGCCTACCTGTTGCCATATTATTGATATCGAGCAAAAAAAGGCCAAAAAATCGCGTTTGTTGTATGAGATCCCCCCTTAAATATTAATATAATTTAGTTTTTAGTATTTGTTGTTATAGCGGCAACAAATATACACAATCTGTAAAAATTTCAGATGTCTATCTACAGCGGTTCTTGAGTTACAGCCTGGCGACAGACAGACAGACAGACAGACGGACAGATGGACAGACGGACAGACAATGAAGTCTTAGTAATAGGGTCCCGTTTTTACCCTTTGGGTACGGAACCCTAAAAAGCAGCCGCGGTATGACCACGGTCACAGAATACTTAGTTTAACAACCACGGTATGACTGTAAAATACTGCCCGCATTTACCCTTATATCATCATCGTCAGCCTACTGACGTTCACTGCTGGACTTGGGCCTAATCTAAAGCTCGTCACCACACCCATTTCAATTAAGAAAAAATAAAAACTTCTAATTAACAAAATTAATTAATAAAATTATTTAAATAAATAAATACTTAAACGTTTTATTCAGTAATCTGGGCACTACACAAAGTTCCTACTTTTAAAATTAAAAACACCACACAATACAAGTAACATGATATTTCAATGAGAATGAGGGGGGGGGATGCATTTGTTTTCTATTTTTTCCATTTAGTACAGCTTTAGTGTCGACATCGATTTTAGTCACGCACCCACGGCGACAAACGGACGAGTAAAATGACAATCGAACGAGTACGACAATCGTCCTATAGTTTCAGAGCCCACCCAAAATCTACCCGCAACCCACTAGTGGGTCGCGACCCACAGTTTGGGAAATACTGCTTTAGGGTGTATACGTGTTCCTTGTAAAGCGTCTCCCAGACAGACGCGGCCTGCGGTGGCGGTCAGCTGAATGACTTGAGAGTTCTAGAACGACACAGACACACGCGGCCACGCGGCCAAGCCATCCAACTGATCGCCACCGCCACCGCAGGCCGCGTCTGTCTGGGAGACGCTTAAAGAGTTCACTTACTTTCACCACGTGAACTCATTACAAGGAACACGTACACACCCAAAAGTATTATCACTTAGTTTTGTTACTTTTTTTACGTTACTTTGATTTATATGCGCCCGCGCGAACGAGCGGCTTGGCCGCTACAACGCGAGATCACAATTATTCACAAGCCCATATTGCTTATCCGCATATTCGGGCGGACGCAAATTGCAACTGCAAATTCGTTTACGGCACTTGAAATCACAGACAGACAGACACAATTTCGCATAAATAATACTAGCAATATGACCGAGCTTCGCTTGGTATTCAAAAATTTCAAAAAACACACATAAAATTACATTTTCTAAAAATGATTCCTAGCTAGATCGATTTATCGCCCCCGAAACCCCCTATATAATAAATATTTTCATGAAAATCGTTGGAGCCGATTCCGAGATTCCAAATATATATATACAAGAATTGCTCGTTTAAAGATATAAGATACAAGAATTGCTCGCTTATGGCGCATTTTCACTGGTCGATAGGGCCCGCATGCGGGGTGCGGGAGATCATGCCACGACCAATCAAAATGCGCCATTAGTTGTCATAGACTCCCCGTATGCTGTATACCGCACGAGTTAACGACTAATGAAAATGCGCCCTTAAAGATATAAGATTAGTAGTACCTTTTGCAACTTGGACAACACTTGGGCCAGCTTTTGTTGTCTATCGGCCAGCTCTCCTCGCCCGGAGAAGTCCACTCGGAACAGAGCCATGATGGAGTCAATGATGAGCAGCTTGAAAACTCCACCCTCCTCGTGAAACTTTGCTGCTACGAAGTCCAGAAGTTCTGCCTAGAAATAAATTTTAGGTGACTTCCAAAGGAGGTGTCTCTATTCCATGTAAAATAATATATCGTACCTAGTACCTACTCGTATTTAGTATGCAATATTATGCGGAGATCGGAGTAGAAGGCGCCAATAACACATACAGTACCTAAATATGAAATAACAGGTATGGCGGCCAGGCCACCCTCCGTAATAGTCAAAAGTACAGTAATAATTATTTACATAGTACCAGCTGACTATTTAGTAACCTGTGGTAATAATATAACTTACTTGATGTTCTGACGTATAAGCTCTGGCGTACAACACGTTGTCTAGTACAGCATTTTGTTCCAGGTTGAATCTATCTGCAATAGGTCTGAGCCTATCTGGACGACTGGCAATTTAAGGAAACTAGAGCGCAAGAGGGAAAGCCAAAAATTACAAGAAAGGAGCAGAAAGAAATACCACCAAAACATTTTAATGTAAAATTAAGCCAGATTGGCAAGTGCAGGGTAGGGACCAATACTTCGAATGTCTATATAGAGTCTAGAGTTCAAGACTCTAGACTATTTAGAAACTCATTGGTCTAGACCAGTGGTCCCCAGACCCCAACCCTTTTTTCATGCGGGCCACAAACATGTTTTGGTCTTGGTGTCGCGGGCCGCAACAAAAATTTTTTTGGGTTAAAAAATAACAATCTTCGAAATTAACGACTTTAAAGTGAAAAAAATTTAACGACTATCACGTAGACTAGAGTCTAGACTTTGTTCGATTCTCAAGTTGTCTCGTCGCTTGCGCGCCTACGATATTTGTAAAAAAAAAGAATTTAAAACTCAACCTTTTCGGGTTGTTCGCGGGCCGCAACCAAAATTATTATTTTATAGGTAAAAAATAGCGTTAAGTATTCACAATTTTCGATTCACGCGGGCCACAGGTTGAGTATAGGGGTATAGGTGATTTAAAAGGATACAACGTATGTTCCGTATCAAGGAACATGACTTTCCCCCCACTGTAGCCGGTGGAGTTTGGAATTTGTGTGGTTACGCACAAAGTGTGGGACAGCTGAGTTTTGCCCGTCCGGAATTCACCGAAAACCTCTGTGATAGCCATTGATTCTATGCCGCCGGCGAGAAGCTTGCTAAAGATTAAAAAATGTTATAAGATATAAATAATTAAAATGTATAAAATTGGAGCCTAAAGTATAGAAATAACGAGCCACGTACTTACTCCAATTCATTGCTTCCAGTAGAAATTTTAAAAACTAATTTTCTTTTGTCGCTTACTTCTAAAGCAGTCATGAAGCCTGATGATATCACTTTTAAACAAGCCTCTTTAATTTTATCGACTTTGGTTTCTGAAAATCCTTTGATGTTGTTTAGTTTTTTCTTGGTGGACATTTGCACTCCTTTGATAGTACAGATTCCAGCGCCTTTTAATTTTTTTATGTCAGCTACGTTTATACCGTGTTTTTGCAATATATCTACATCTTGGAAAAAACTCTCCTCGTCATCATTTTCAGAGATGTTATCATCTAAAGCTTGCTCAATCATTTTAATTTATTTTTACTTGTTACAAAAAAAAATATTGATGTTCTGATTTAGAATTTTTGCCGCCCTTTTCTGTTTTTTTTTTAACTTTTTATTCCGAATGGCAAAAACTCGAAATGCATAATTCCATATTTTACGTTGCTATTATTTTATTAAATTGTCTTGAAAGCAATCTTGAAAATAATTAATTAATTTAATTTTTAATTTACCTTTAAAGTAAAATAAAGAGCAACACGCAAGAACAAAATTATGGCTAGCTTGAAATTATTGTTGTTGTCCTCGTACGCTAAGGTGGTGCGCGCACGGGCAACTTAGTTGCTCGGCGATTTATTTGTCTCTTGATCAAGTCTAGGAGCTAGTATGGAAGTGCGCGCACGTAGCGACGCAACTCTGGGCAACTTTTTCGTTGCCCAAAGCCCGCGACGCAACTGTCTCCTTCCCTATTGGTTTCTATGCAAGTGCACGCACGGGCAACAAAAAAGTCGCCGACCGGCTAGTTGCCACTCACAGAGTACTTTATTTACCACTCGACCGCCGCGCCGCAGCGTGAGTTTGTGTGTAAGGCGTAAGCTGCAGTGTACGGACAGATACGCGCGCGCATTCTATGTTAAGAGATGCCAAGTAAAATGCCGGTCAAAGAAGATATTGATAATAGTAGACTAATTGAAGAAGTAGAAAGCAGACCATTACTGTATAAAAAAAAAAAAGAATACTCAGACGTAAATGCCAAATCACAGATCACCTAAACTTTCGACACTCATTCTAAAGTAACGGAAATTTTTTTTTGGGTATACTCTCAATTTCATAAACATAGTATGAAATTTCCCGAGAGTCAGCCAGTAAAAATTTAAAATCTAATAAAAAAAATTAAACACACTAAGGGCCTGTTTCACCACTTCCTGATAAAGTGCCTGTCTGCCTGATAGGCTAGCCACAACTTTTTTGACAGATTCTCCATACTTTGTCAGGTGTCAAGTTAAGTTGTGGATAGAATATCCGGCACTTATCAGGAAGTGGTGAAACAGGCCCATAACATAATAAAATAAAATAAAAAACATAGCAATAAGATCGAAATATTATTTTCATTTGTAATTTTTTTTTTGTTAAATTTCGACAGCAACTGCTCACCAACCTCTAGAATCTAAATTATAGCATGGTTTTGCACCAATCAGTTACTTTGTATGCAAAAGACCTTCAATGGTGTCTGTATTTAGCTTGCTGCGTTGTTGAATTTTTACAAAATTAATCATATTTACAAAATTCTGTAATTCTGTATAAATATCTGTATCCAGTATTAATTATCGGTATTACTCGCCAAAAATCTGTATAAATACGGAGAAATCTATATATATGGCAACACTGGTCTAGAAAAAACTGAAAAAAGTCGGGTTGCTGTCGCTCTAGTGCGCGCACCCCGGCGACATGGCGATTATTTTTTCGAAAGAGACAAATAAGTCACCGAGCAACTAAGTTGCCCGTGCGCGCATACACTAATACGCTTATGGCAAAATTAAGGTGGACATTTCAGCCAAATTTAAAAATAAAGAAGTAAAAGAAGAAATGTCAGTTTGAGTTTTGACATGATGCCAAACCATTAAGCAATTTTTTTTGTAAATTAATTTTTTTTTGATTCTTCGATGATTCTTCATGCGACGCATATTGAAGAAATTAAGATTATTTATTTTTTAACATCAAGAATAAACCGTCTTAATCACCTCAGTTAAGGTAAGGGCGTAAGTTCACCCAAAGGAGCTCTTGAAAAGTGATTTATTTATTATGTTATTATATATTCCTCCGTATCACAGCCATGTTGAAGTAGTGTTGATTTTTCTAAGTTTTCGTCAATATAATAGTTTATAATACAGTTAAAGTTCACAAGTATCTGTGACAGACCTAAGTTTAGTTTGTGTTGTGATTATAAAAGTTGAAAAGTCATTACAAAATGGGAAGTGTTGTAAAGTGCCATCAATTCTGGCTTCGAGGCGTCGTCACCAAGGTAAGGCTGGACGTGTCTTCAATATACATCACATCGTAATATCTCTAACTAATATAACATTTCAATTTCACGAAATATGGGTCGATATTTCGTTACAAAGTGCATTTGATGAGAGTCCATTGTTACATGGGACAAAAAACCGTTAAAACTTTAGCTTTGTATTAACATACATATATACTGTACACGTATTTGCTGTTCGTGTATTGTTTACATTTTTGCAAAGACAAATTTTGTGACTGTAATATGCAAACTTGAAAAATTATACAATGTGATATCTTTAAGGGAGATCGCACACGTCACACTTTTTGTGTGATCGAGTCTGCGGCTTACATACAATCTGCATGGCGCGTGCCATCAGACTGTATGGAAGCTGCAGACTCGATCACACAAAAAGTGTGACGTGTGCGATCTCCCTTAGTAATATTATGTGAAGGTTAATTTGTGTATTATAAAGAGCTTGTTTTGGGTTTGGTTAGTGAAAACAATTAGCCCAAGTGGTACATAGACCTGGCTACTGTTTACAGATATGGACTCTGAAGATTCTCGAGATGCTTCTGGTGATGGACATTCTTCATCGAGTAGTAGCTCCAGTTCTAGGAGCCAAAGAAGTTCCTCTTCAGAGAGTTCAAAGAAAGGACCGAAATCTCCGCAGTCACCTAGATCTAATGGCCACGGCCCTAGATCACCTTCACCCGAAAGTCATTCCCAGTCCAGTCATAGATCAGGCAAAAAGCCCCAATCTCCGGACAACATGAGCGGAGCTCATTCAGACATTAACTCACCTGAGAACTCATTACCGGGTTCCCCGCTCGGGCCAAAGTCACCTGATGCACCAAAATCGCCAAGTGAGGCTGGCTCCAATGCTGGCTCTCCGGAGCCTCCGTCGTCCCCACCTCCTCACAGTGGGCCCCGGACCCCACGATCACCCAGCAGTTCTATCAAGTTCCCTGTGTCACGGTCCCAGCCTGTCTCACCGGATTCAGGTTCACAGATTGCATCACCTCCCCGTGGTGCGGAGCCAAGGTCACAAACTTCTAGCCCTTCCCCTGATCGGGGATCATCTCAGTCCTCCCCCCGTAGGTCCCCAGTCAAAAAAAATGACTGGAGTCCCAAAGAGAAGTGGAGAAGGCACACTAAAGCTGAACAAAAAATGGTTGGCACATCACGAGCTAGGAGTCGATCAGAATCTAGCCAGTCTAGCAGAAGCTCATCGTACAATAAGAGGAGTACCAAAGATCCAGCCACAGAAGAAATATCAGATGGTAATTTTTTAATTGTCTTTGAATAATAAACTAAATATATTATTGTATAGGCTAAAAACATTTTTTTTGTATGTTTGCCTTGGCACCATGTTTGCATATCCATTTTTTTCAGGGGAAATGGAGTCTGATCAAGAAGATCACAAATCTAGAAGTAAATCAGTAGCAAGTGACAAAAACGAAGGAAAAGACAATAACATTAGTCATGAAGACCTATCTGATGTTTCAGACTTAGACTCTGAAAATGGGGACATGGAAAAATCAAAGGTTTGTTCTTTGCCTGTAATAAAATTGTTTTATTCCTTATACCTTTAGCAATAAGAAAAAAAAATTCTGCTTAACCCATCGATAGTGGCAAAACGAGACACAATAGCTTTTTCATTGTTATTGCGGCCGGATGTGGCCGCTTGGGGCTTGATGAATTAAAATCTGTGTAGTGCTCAAATAATTTTAACTAATATATGTCACAATATTTTTAGTCAGTATTTAGCTCGGTCAACAAAGTATTTGTAGAGTGCGTGAGCGGGAACCTAAGCAATTTCGACTGAAACTTATTCAGGGTGGTTAAGGACAAAACATACTAAAAGTCCTGACGTCTAGGAGGTGAGCTGGCGGGAGGGGGGGGGGGGGGGGGGGGGGCGACAAAGGTCTAAATTTTTGGTTTTTCGGCAATAACTAAAAAACTATGCGTTATAGCAAAAAATATTATATGATGACATTAAAGCTTGTTAAATCTATACTAATATTATAAATGCGAAAGTATCTCTGTCTGTCTGTCTGTCTGTCTCGCTTTCACGCCAAAACTACTGAACCGATTGTAATGAAATTTTGTACACAGATAGTCTAAAGCCTGAGAAAGGACATAGGCTACTTTATAACTGGAAAAAGGGGTTGTAAGGGGGTGAAAATGCGTAAATTTGTTCAAATTAAGTTCCAAAAATTCATAATAGATGGCGCCGTGCGTCTCCTACATCGCGCTATCGCTTGATCATAAGTCTTTCTATAAGAGGTGGTACCTCGAGTTTTTCGATTCTTTCGATTGTTATAAACTTTGATAATGTATAACTCACTACTTTATCTATGCAGCAGTGATAATGAGTGACGTAACCTTAAACCTACCAATGATAAATAGTTTATGGGTAAAGCTAAAGTTATGAAATATTATGTGCACAGTGAACACTGCACAGCTGTTTTTGGGTGCCTATTTTGATTTTTATATTATTCCAGGGTTTTAAAAAGCTTTTAAATTTGACACCAATTTTGTTGACACCGCGCGCTGTAAGTACACTGAAGTCCACGCTGACGAAGTCGCGGGCAACAGCTAGTTCTCTATAAATTAGATTATATACAGTTTTTCCAAATTCTCATCCGTTTTCAAATTCAAATATTTATTTGCCAGAATATGGTACAAAAAAGATGTTTAAAAATATATAATAGCTTAGACACATTCTGCCACATGCGGCTTGCAAATATTTAAATATAGGTCATAGCAAAATTACAATGGAAATAGATAAAAACAAATTAAATAAGTACATTAAATTTTACATACTATACTTATACACTAATTACATATTTTTATTCAAGTCTTTATCATTAATGAATTCATTTACTGAGTAATAACATTTTTTTATCAATAATTCAAATAATTGTTTCTTAAATATTCTAGGGTTATTGTTTTTAATAATGTCAGGTAAGTGGTTATAAATTTTATTTCCCATACAGAAGGCATTTTTTTTTAAAACGTCTAGCCTTTGTGTTGGTACCAACGAATAATAAAAACTAAGGAAACGTAACTCCCATACTAATACAGTTTTAAATTTGGTTCCATTCGAACTGTCATGTAACGTCAGCCTTTATACCGCTCAAGGTCACCTAATGTATGAAAAGTGAACCTAAGGTACACTTTTTTGACAAGTATTTTGGAGCATGTTTTTTGACGGAGTTACACTTCCTTAGTTTTTATTATTCGTAGGTTGGTACATATAATTTATTTTTATGTCTCAGAGATCGGCTTGTGTTGTCTAATTTTTTGTCAAAAAGATTAATGTTATTTTTAATAAATACACTTATTTCGAATAGATATAAACATGGTAAAGGCAGACAATTAATTTTCCTAAAAAGTGGTTTACAGCTTTCAGTATAATTGGCACCAAATATAGCATGTATACATTTTTTTTGGGCAACAAATACTTTTCCGCAATCTGTTGAGTTAACCGTGATATGCTAGCAGCGCCGATTCTTTAGTGCTCACATTTCGTAATCGATTTAATACAAAGACAAATCGGTCTAATTTTAAGCAGGTTGCTTCTATGTGCTTTATCCAATTAAAATATTTATCAATATTTACTCCTAAGAATATTGTATTGTCTACGAATTGTACGATTTTACCATCCAATACAATATTTAGATTCATGAATTTTCTATTATAAGTTTGATATTCTATTATATTAGTTTTGTCAATATTGATAATGAGGTCATGTTTTTCTAGCAATTTTTTTGTCAAATTAAGAGTGTTATTAATTTCATTTTCGAATGTCAAAGTATTATTAGTTTTATCTTTAATTATTATAGTTATGTCATCAGCGAATAAAATAGAGTCATGGGGTATACTTAATGGGAAATTATTTATATAGAAAAGAAACAGTTGAGGCCCTAAGATGCTTCCTTGGGGAATTCCAAAATCGATTACGATGTATTTTGATCTGTAGATCTTTTTAATGTAGCCATTCTTTTTTAAAATTATTTTAGTTATTACTACGCGTTGTGAACGATTACGTAGGTAAGAGGCAATCCAGCTTAAAGCGTTACCTCTTATACCATATTTTCATAGCTTATCGAGGAGTATTTTATGATTTACACGGTCAAATGCTTTTGACATGTCAAGAAAAATAGAGACTACTCGATTACCTTGACTTAAGCTCTCTGTAACTGTTTTTGTTAATTTGAAGCATGCCAGATTTGTTGAGCAATTTTTTCAAAAGCCATATTGCTGAGGAGTTAAAATATTATATTTTGCTCTAAATGTTTCAATTTGTCGGTAAATAGCTTTTTCGAAAATTTTTGAGATTACAGATATTAATGTAATTGGCCTATAATTGTTCATGTTGTCTTTATTGCCCTTTTTGAAGAGCGGTTTTACAATACAGTACTTTAATCTTGTGGGAAAAACGCCTTCTTCAAATGATTGATTAATAATGTGCGACAGTGGTATCGCTATAAATTTTGCAATTTTCTTTAATATATTTGTATTAATTTCGTCGTATCCAGTTGATTTTGTATTATTTAAAGATAAAATTATATTGTAAATGTCAAGCGGAGTTGTTGGTCGTAAGAAAATTGTATTATTATTATTACTAATTGTATTATCATGTCCGTTACTATTAATGTCATTATTATTATTATCATTTTGTAATATGTCAGTATTTTTATTAAGTCGCGTAAAAAAATTATTAAATTGTTCTGCTATTAATGTAGGATTCGTGATATTTTCGTTATTTTCATCTAGTATTGTAATTATTTGTATGATATTTATTTCTGATAGAGTTCTGTTGTTTGTCATTGTTTGTTTAATCACATTCCATGAAGCTTTGCATTTGTTAGTAAAATTTTTTATGTACTTTATGTTATCAATTTTCTTTGATTTATACATGCAATTTTTAAGAATTTTAGAATAGTTTTTGTACAATTTTTTATCATTTTTATTCTTATTTGACATTTTGTATTTAATGTATAGTGACCTCTTTTTTACGCAACATTTCTTTATTCCTTTAGTAATCCATTTGTTATTATTAGATTTGCTATTTACTTTAAGACCCCCCGCGCATTAGGCGGCCAGGTCGCGCGGCCAGGTCGCTGCGGCCAACTAATTCTTCTACAATGTGAGCGCATTACGCGACCAGCGGCCAGCTGTCACGCTCTGGTCGCGCGGCCAACGAAAAACATCGCGACACACACGCGGCCACTTGGCCGCCGCGGCCAACGAGATACGGGAATTTGTATGAAATTACTCAGTGTGCGCGCACTGGTCGCCGCGGCCACACGTTTTTTGTATACAGAAAAGAAAATAATTGTCAAAGTTTACTCATCAAATCACTACTCATACGAGTGTGGTCGCGGACGTGGCCGCAAAGTGCGCGGGGTGGTCGCAGCGACCTGGCCGCACGACCTGGCTGCCTAATGCGCGGGGGCCCTAACAGTAATGGTGGGAAAACATAGTTTGTGAAAAAGTACGAGCAAGTCATGAAAGATGTCAAATGATTTTTGTGTATCAGTTTCAGACAAAACTTCGGAAAATGATAGGGCTGATATACAATGTATAAATTTAGAAATGTTTTCTGTGCTTAAGTCTAATTTTTGTTCAAACCAGTAAATTGGGACTTTCCCATGCAAGTTTTTAACATTTTCTTCAACTTCAAATTGTAGAGTTTGTGCCGTCTCGTGGTCGGACAACATAAGGTAGTGTAAGTCAGCTTTTGTGACTGAAATGTTACTGGCTATTAAGTCAATGCACGACATATTTCTAGTTGGTTTAGTAATATGATTTTGTAGGTTAAAGTTTATTAATGTAGAGATTAACTATTTGCAATATTTATCATTTTTTATTATATTGAGATTCCAGTCGCCACAATATACAATCAAGTGTTTTTTAGCATATTTTTTTTCTAGAGCAGTAAGAAACTCGTTTAATTTTGTTCGACCTACACGCTCAGGAAAAGTAAAAATTTAAAAAAGCTTTATTTTAAATATGTAGGTATTCCTTTCTAATTCTGTTTGCAGCGACAAAATATTGTTCTTAGTAAAGCCTCAGATGCTGGTAAGTCGTCTATTGTTCTTGGCGTCAAGATATTACCTTCATTTTTCCACCCTCACTCTTGAGGGGTCAGCTCATTCCCGATGATTCCTGATGTTTTTTATACAAATAACTAAGCTGGCCAACAAGAGTATGTTATACCTGATGTAAAATGGTTACCATAATGCGTATGCGACGTCTGCAGCACCAGGGGTGCTACAGGTGCGTTGCCACTTTAAGGGGTGTGATGAGGGGATGGGTGAGGGTATGAGGGGATGAGAGATGTAGGGTTCGTTGAGTGAGGCCCTCTCACTGAACAAAGCACAAAAGCGATAAAGCTATTATTCAAACAGAAATAGAAAGGAATATTTAAAAATAAAGCTTTTTTGAATTTTCACTTTTCCTGAGCGTGTAGTTCGAAAACGGATGAGAATTTGGAAAAACTGTATAGAATCTAATTTATAGAGAATTTAATAAGCTTTTATGTCATCATAGAATATTTTTTGCTAAAACGCATAGTTTTTTAGTTATTGACGAAAAACCAAAAATTTAGACCTTTGTCGCCCCCCCCCCCCCTCCCGCCGGCTCACCTCCTAGACCCTAGACGTCAGGACTTTTAGTAAGTTTTGTCCCTAATCACCCTGAATAAGTTCCAGCAGAAATCGCTAAGGTTCCCGCTCACGCACTCTATACCCTCTTTTGAGTCATTCGTTAACCGGACTAATTATAATGTTTCTAAGCAGAATGAAGTATGTAATATTAACTATTTTTTTAGACAAAGTCTAAACCTAAGTCACCTCCATTAAACCATGAAGGTGTGAATGGCAATGTTGACTCCAACGCGAGGACATCTCCAAAAAGTGATACCAAGACAGAAAACTTAAAACTCGACAAAGTGAGTATTATGTTAATTTATCTTGTATTAAAGCAAATAATATGCATTATCAGAGATATTGATCCATAGGTGAGTGATTCTTTACAAAATTATTCTCCGCGTAACTTTCGTGGGTTGACTCATAAAGAGTGATTCTTCAAAAATGATTCTCCGCGTAACTTTCGTGGGCTCTTCATAAATGAGTGATCCCACGAAAGTTACGCGGAGAATCATTTTTGAAGAATCACTCTAAATGAGTGAGCCCACGAAAGTTACGCGGAGAATAATTTTTGAAGAATTACTCAGGTATATTGCAGACCTACATAACTTGGTCCGGTTATGTCAAACCCAGCCAATTGAACATGACTATCATTGACTTGACTTGACGATTTCCTTATTGGACTTGCAAGTTGCATCAAAAGATAATTTTGCAAAGGGGTATGAAGATTTTTATATGGAGCCTGGTCGACCTACTGTCCGCCATTGTATTTTTTCGCGTTCACAAATATTTTTTTTCAAAAATGGATAGCTAACATCAATACAAACTAAAAATAATCTAGGACAAAACCGCGTAAAGTGTCACATTTCGAAGATTAGAGCTGCCAAAAATCTTAAATTGGTAAAACTTTGGCAGCTCATATCTTCGAAATGTGACACTTTACGCGGTTTTGTCCAAGATTATTTTTTGTTTGTATTGATGTTAGCTATCCATTTTTGAAAAAAATATGAACGCGAAAAAACACCATGGCGGACAGTAGGTCGGCCAAAATCTTCGTACCCCTTTAGAAATGCAGATGCACTTCTGTCCCTTGTGTAACAAAATGCCAACAAAATGCTATCTATTTTAGTTGCCCCAAGAAAAGACAAGTAATACGGAGGATGGCGAGGAACAGTTAGATTTTGAAGCAGAAGAAGGGGAATGCATCGAAACCAAACAAAAAGACCACTCCAATGGAGAAATAGACACACAAGTGGGAGTAAATGGTAAGCTGTAAGAAAAAGTGGCGTAAATTCTTTTTCATGCTAACTATATTATTTTGTGCTCCTTAAAAACTTACTTGATATTGCTCAAATACTTTCGTATTCTTGCATTGAATAGGAAAGTTAAACAAATGAGCGTGAAAGTAAAAATACTAAAATTTGTTTAACTTCATCAATTTAAACAAATTTTAGTATTTTTACTATTTTAGCTACTGCATAGCTTTTATCGCGGACTTTGAGCGCGACGACCGAATCAAGAAATTCCGTAAGAAAAAAAACCTAACACACACAGCGGTGCGGCGGTGCCAGACTTCGGCACGGTGTTTGTGTGCGTGCGACTAGACGTATGCGAATTATAATTGCAATAAGTTGTTAAAAAATGTGAAGAAGAGCCACGTGTGAAGGTAGTGGCTCGAGGTGGCGCGGGCTGGCTCGAGCCGGCGCGTCCGATCCGATTGAAGTCGTTAACGTTGGCTCGTGATATTACGCGCCGTGAGAACGGGTAGCGTGAACTCGCATATTGGCTCGTGCTCGCTTGTGCAAATTGGCTCTGCGCGCCGGAGCTCGTGCTGCTGCTCGTCCAAAGTTGGTTTGTTCATTTTCAGAGGAGACAAAACCGGGACGGAGATCTAGAGGTTCGTCGTTGGAAGAAGGCGAGGTATCGGATGAGGCGGAACGGAGGCCAGAGGAAAGTGAGCCCCGACCCGTCTGCAGATTCTTCTCAAGGGGAGCGTGTACCTGGGGAATCAGTTGCAGGTATGCTGTTAAAAACTGATGCAGCAAATTACCAGAACTGAGATAATAATAATAATTAATAATTATTATTAAAAACAAAAAAGATGTAAAACAACATTTTGAGACGATTGCGCTCATGAAGTCGCAGGCGGCATGTTTGATGTAAAGGGATTGCCCATTACGAATAAAATATTAACAGAGTCAATATCTAAAAACTTAAATAGGGTCTACTTGGTCTGTCTGGTAAATTAGAAAAATCGGCCAAGGGTTCCGTACCGTTATAGAGCAAAAATAGGCCAAAAATTGTATTTTTTGTATGGGAATTGGGAGCCCCCCTTAATTTTTTATTTTATTTAGATAGTATTATTAATTATTAAAGTACAATTATATTTAAGGCCTTCGTGAAAGTTTCAAGTGCCTACTGCCTACCTCTTATCATTATTCATTACGAGCAAAAAAGACCAAAATAATCACGTTTGTTGTATGGGAGCCCCCCTTAAATATTAATTTTATTTTTATTTTAATATTTGTTGTTATAGCGGCACCGAAAATACACAATCTGTGAAAATGTCAGACCTCTAGCTATAGCGGTTCTTGAGATACAGCCTGGAGACAGACAGACGGACAGACAGACGTCGAAGTCTCATGAATAGGGTCCCGTTTTTACCCTTTGGGTACGGAACCCTAAAAATCACACGACAGACAAAGACCCCCTCTTTGTCATATGGTATTTCTGTATAGTAAATACTTTTATTTGTGAGAGGCTTAGTATAAGGTACAAATATAATATTGATAACATTTCAGGTTCCTCCACCCGGGCGTGACGGACAAGGGCAACTACAACATGTTTGACGTCGTCCGCGGCGTGCCCGCCAGCGGCGCGTACGTGCGCGACACCGCCCCGCCCGAGTCCGCCTGGGAGCGCGGACTGAGGACCGCTAAGGAGGTAACACAATAGAGATAAACTACGATAACATGGCGCGCCCCTCCAAAATTCAAAACGTTTAAAGTGCGTTGTTAAAACGTTTGATGTGCGTTGTCATGCGCGGTCGGTTAGTTATGATTAGTTGACCAACAAATCTTGGTATTTAGTGACATTAAGTGAAATATTACGAGTACTGGTTGATTGGTTGAATACTTACTACATACAAACTCTTTCATAAGATTGTGACTACACACATTGAAACAGTAATTTGGAGGGGCGCGCCACGTTATCGTAGTTTATCTCTACCTGTTAAGGCTCAGTTATGTGTAACTGCGAATTCGCATCGCATCGCAAATATCTCCGACAAAACTCATAAATATGACATTGCGATGCCAATTCGCATGCATTCGCAGTTATGTGTGGAAATTCTTAACTGCTAATACATATCATTTTCTCATCTATCTAGAAATTGGATATCTCCTACTCCTACCTTTCTTTTGATGACCGCACTAAGCGACACAACTTCCATAGAACTGACGTGTTGTTTGCGTGTAGCGTCGCTTCAGCGTAGTGCGGCTTACCTCATACGATTTGATACAAATAATATTTCGAACGCGTCGCGTCTCCCGGTGCAGTGCAGTAACGCCTAGTGTGGTCTAACTTGAATAAAAAAGTAAGTTGGCTAAGACCGGGCTGCCAAAAATGTCAAAACACGCTAGCCCCGCCTACATACTCGGCTATCCTCCAATCGTGATAATATCATTATATTATAATGATTCCATGAATCGTGCCCGCATGAATTGTACTTTGAGCCGCAGCTAGTAGAGTAATGAACAATATCGCATAACAAGGGTTCCCGCATTATAGCATGAAAGTAAAGGTCGTAAGTCCCAAAACAGTTTTTTGATGATTACTTAAAAACTAAATACAATACTTATATTTCCTTTAGCTATGATTTTACAAAGTGTATGATTGTAGTAGTGCAAGGTATGTAATGATAGTAACTGAATAAGTGTAACAGATATTTGTTGAAATGCCCAGAAATATTCATAATTTCGAAAAATAAAATTATCGAGTCAAAATTTGTGAATCGTGTTTTCCGCTAGGCTAGTATCAGATAAATATACTATGATTAAATAAATCTCAATTTCATTTAAGTCAATCGTCTTCCGGGATCATAATACTTATTAGAAAACACAGCAAAATTTGACAGCTCGCTCTTAAAGTAACTTTTTTTACAGATGCTTCGCATAGCGAACAAGCGCAAGGAACAAGATATGGACTTTGAGGAGAAGAAACTCCATCTGTCACTCGGCGGTGCCGCTCATGACCCCGACGCGGAGCTTGCGTACGCCGCCGCCGCTGTTGGCGCTTCGCCTCCCAACATTGACGCGCCCGCTGCCAGAGATCCGGAGGTCTACAGGTGAGCCCGTGTTTTTGGAGATTTCTAGTAGACTTTGTTTTCAACTGACTTCCAAAAAGGAGGAAGTTTCTCAATTCGATCGTATAAATGTTTTTTATTTTCCATACAAAAGTACCTTTATAAGTTTGTTGGATGTTATAGCAGGCCTGTAATGAAGTCTTGAACGAACATACCACTACATTTATTTCCCAAAATTAACTTTATTATATATATATATATATATATATATGTGTGACATTATTGGTAGTTGATACATTTTATAGGCGCCACACACAGATTATTACTTATTTTACTAACGTGAAATGCGTCTTTAGGCTTTGTGTAATTTTCAATTGCAAAGCATAATGACGACTCAGTGGCGCACAATGCCAATATATAATGGTAATGCTGAATTGGAACTTGAATTGATTTGTTTGAGATTGCGAAGATGTGCGCTTGATCGTGGGAAATGTTGCTGTAATTGAAACATTTAACGTTGGGCATAATGTCGGATAGATAATGCGTTACAGTGCTGCAATGGTTAAAAAAACGGAAACCGGATATTAATAGGGTGTTTTTTTTAATACAGCAGACCGTACGGCGGAGTGATGTACCGCGGTCGCTTCCCGCGGCCGGCGGACGAGCGCGAGCGGTACTACGAGCGCGAGCGCGGCTACGAGCGCGGCTTCGAGCGCCCCTACTACGACGACCACGCGCCCCCAGACGACGTCACCTACCACAAGGTAGTGTAGTACTGTTTTTAGTATTAGTGAAGTTGGTTCATAGGCGGAGGGCCTCGGCTATGAAAATATATGGTTGACTGCCGAGCGCAGTCGACATTATTATTATAGTACTATAGAGAAATTGATTCATAGACAGATGGCGGACAGGATACGGCTATTTACACAATATATTAATTTTTTAAAAAATATATTGTGTAAATAGCCGAATCCTGTCGAGTAGAAATTGTATTATTTACGTCCTAATATAACTAAATTCTAGTCTAATAGCAGGACTCTAATATTTATTTATTTATTTATTTATTTATTCGGTATAGTAACAGACAGCAAAGTAAGTAATATAGCTAACAAAAATATACGAAAAGAAGTAACATTTTACCATGCAATCCAATAAAAACTATATACAACATTAAAAAAAATCAATAATAATAATAATAATATCAAATGTCAAGTACTCAATTACACTAAAATATTTAAATAAGTTATTCAACAATAATTATTAGAATTATGATTGTCACAGTCACACATGTTTTTAATACATAGGTAAATACTTAATATCAATAACTAGAAAAACAAAGAATAATAATAATAATACATTCATTGTGAGCAAGAAGCCTAAATAAAAATATATTGCAATACAGAGAAGAAAAAAAAATTTAAATAAAACAAAGCAAAACTCATACATTCCCTAAAAATGTGTCAGATTAGAGGATTATATTAAATTAAATAAAAATTCATATAAAAATAAAGTTATTTGTAAATGATGTCAATAAATTAAAATAATAGTAACAATAAGAAAAATATACAAGTTAATAAATTAATTTAACAATAATTCATAGTAGGTAACAAATAAAATAAGAATTTGAAGTAGATATGTCAATTAACTAATTAGCTATATAGATTTAAATAAAGTTGGACTTAAATAGTAATCTAATATTAAAAATTACTTATTTACAATTTTTATATTTTTTAATTAATTTATTTTTAAAAGATGGTAAGCTACCAAAAAATATGTCATAGTCGGAACAAATATTATTGTAAGATGTACACATTCGAACCAAAGGGTTATTTTTTGATACATTATTTTTACATAGTGGGATGTCAAAGAGTTGTGGTATACGCACGGATCGAGTAGGTATCTTTATAGAGATATTTTTTAACATTTGCGTGTCTAGGGTACCATTTACTATTCCATGCAATGTACATAAATCAGAGATTTGCCTACGTCCCTCCAGACTCATAAGACTGAATCTTTTAAGTCTCTCTTCATACAAAGGTACTTTCTTTCTAATTCCACACTTTATGCAAAGAAGTCTTACAAATCTATGCTGGATAGATTCTATCCTGTCATTGTGGATATGATACAAGGGATACCATATCGTTGAGCAATACTCAAGGATAGATCTGATCAGGGAAACATACAATATGATCAGTGTCTTAGGGTTCTTAAAAGGTTTAGCTGTGCGGTGAATAAATGAGAGCATTTTATTAGCTTTACTACATATATGTATAGTCATAGTGATGTCTAAATGATAACGATGAGTCAAAGATAACACCTAAATCCCGAACTATGTTTACTTGAGCCAATGCATCATTACCAATTGTATATCTAAATGAAATTGCTTTTTTGTTTCGTGTAAAAGATATCACCTGACATTTTTTTATATTGAGCGACATGTGATTTAATGAACACCAAGCTACCAAGGTATTTATATCTTTCTGAAGAGCTAAATAATCCTCGATATTACGAATACGACGGAATATTTTAAGATCATCAGCATATGCCAGACATTCTCTCATTATCTCCCACAACAAATCATTAATAAATATAAGAAACAGAAGAGGACCCAGATTCGAACCTTGGGGTACTCCAGATGTAACCACAAAAGGGACCGAGTCATATCCTCTTAATGCAACCAATTGTGTTCGATTTTTAAGGTAAGAGGTCAACCAGCGAAATAAATTGCCATGTATGCCCAGGTGTTGGGCTTTTGCAAGTAAAATGTCATGGTTTACGCGATCAAATGCCTTTGAAAAAACTGCATCTGTCTGCACTCTGTCATTAAAGGCATTACAAATGTATGTACTGTAGGTCAATAAATTAGTCTATATATATATATATATATATATATATGGTTTTATTCTTTTTTTTTTTTCATCTCCTATATCTCTTGATAATCCTAAAAATCTTAAACACGAAATTGAAAATTTTAAAATCGACAGAGAACTTAAATTAAACATCATCTCTTTTAATGTCAGAAGCGTTAATAAAAATTTAGACAACTTCCTTATATTTCTTACTAGATTAGATATAGACTTAGATATTATCGTCCTATCAGAATGCTGGTGTAACGAGGATTCAGTTCCCCCTGTAATTGATGGATACGCTATGTCTTACACTCAGCGTAGTTTTAATCAAAATGATGGTGTTATCATGTACATTCGCAATACCATAAATGTACGAGAAGTGGAACTAGACGAAGCCAACGCTTTAATGGCGAGTATAAGTAATACGACTATATTTGGAGTATACCGCCCCTATGGCTTTAAAAATTTAAACGTTTTCCTAGATTCCCTGGACAAACTTCTGACCTCCACCAAAACACAAAATGTAATACTTACTGGTGACATTAATATTGACACTATTGTCACTACAAATAATCATGGCAGGGATTATTTAGAGATTATAGGCTCCCACGGTCTATACAAAGCCATTGAATACCCGACTCATGGGCGTACTTGCCTGGACCACTTCATGTGTAAACTAGTTCTCGACGCTCAATCCTATGTAATCGAAGCGGACATTACAGACCACTTTCCAATTGTACTGAGCATTTCACACCCTGACAAAGTGACAACTGCAACCTTAAATTCTGCTACAAGAACCAAAATAGACTATGATGCGCTGAAATATGCTATTGCTGAAAAAGATTAGAATCCTTTTCTAGCACTGGATGACCCAAATATTGCAGCAAAAATACTAACTGAAACTATTCAAGATCTTGTGATACGACATACTTCCACAACCACTTTTACTAAAAGAAAAATACCCCTAAAGCCCTGGATTACTCCGAGCATCATTAAGTGCCTTAAAATTAGAGACAAGATGCATAAATAATATCCAAAAAGTATCCAGACAACGAACATTTAAAACAAAAATATTTGAACTACCGTAATGTATGTAATCTGACTGTAGAAAACTTAAAAATAAACTATTTTAGAGATAAATTTAATAAAAATACAAAACATTTAAAGGGTACCTGGGAAACTGTGAAAGATTTATGTAATTTAAAAAACACACGAACAGCTGCTTCCTCCCTGCTAAAACTTGCACCATCTCCATCTGAATCACTTGACCTTGTTAACAATTATTTCACATCTATTGGTGGAAAACTGGCTTCTGACATCTTAACAAAAACTAGAACAAATGAATCTGATCTACTAAATAAGGGATCCCCATCACTGAACGTTAATTCTATGTCATTAACCCCCACAGATTTCAGGAAAATAGATAAGATAATTATTAATCTTAAAAGTAATAGTGCTCTTGGAATAGACACTATATCTACCACAGTTCTGAGGAATTCACGTAACATACTATCCAGCCTGATTTCCCACCTCTGCAACCTGAGCTTTATTAATGGTACATTTCCTGATATATTTAAAAAAGCTGTCGTAATCCCAGTGTACAAGGGTGGCGATATTGATTCTGTGTCAAATTATAGGCCTATATCATTACTTAGTACTATCAGTAAAATTATAGAAAAAGCATTTAATGCTACTCATAAAATTCTTAGATAGTAAAAATTTGTTAGCAAGCTCTCAATTTGGCTTTCGATCGGGCAAATGTACTGAGGATGCAGTCTCAAAGTTCTCAGAAATATATTTTTGGACCTCAAAAAAGCGTTCGACACAGTTTCGACACCGCTACTCTTGGCAAAGCTGGAGAAGATGGGTATACGTGGGTTACCGTTAGAATGGCTCCGAGACTATCTATCACTAAGAAGTCAAATTGTAAGAGTGGAGAAAGTCTATAGTTCTGATGTTAAAATAACCTATGGAATACCACAGGGTAGCACCCTCGGACCTACTCTTTTCTTGGTTTACGTGAACGAATTATGCAAACTTGATATGGTCAGTGGTAATATCCTCGCATTTGCGGATGATACTGTCTTAATATTTAAAGGATCATCATGGCCGGATGTTGAAAAATATGCAGAGGAAGGTCGGAGAATAGTAATAAAATGGCTAGATCAAAACTTACTAACTATTAATATACCTAAAACAAAATATATTTGCTTTAGGATTACTGCTGCTTCGAATCCACCAACAAATTTCAAAATTAAAGCCCACTCCTCCGTCTGTATTTCGGAACGTGACTGTGATTGTGCTACCGTATTGCAAACAGACAGTCATAAATACCTAGGCATTATAATAGACAAACACTTAAATTGGCGTCCATATATTACGGCATTGAGCAAGCGTCTACGTAAGCTTTTACCTATATTCAGGAATCTTCGTGATGCTGCTGATTTCTCTCTCATGAAAAACGTCTATATTGCCCTTTGCCAATCGCTTTTGACATATTGTGTTACCGTATGGGGTGGAGCCGCTGCCAGTCATCTCTTGGAGCTAGAACGAGCCCAACGAGCAATTATTAAGGTTATGACTCATAAGCCCAGAAAACATTCTACAGAATTACTCTATCGTGAGACCCAAATTGTGACTGTGCGGCAATTATTTATACTGAACGCAGTGGTTCGACACCATAAATATGTAGACCTCACACAATTACCCCTGCATAAAAGACGCATTAGGACTCCGACTACTTCAATTAACACAATGTTTGCAAGACGTCCATTAACTTATATGGGCCCTTATCTATACAGATATTTCAACGATCAATATGAAATCGTCAAATTAAATAAATCTCGCCTTAAGTTGTCAATAAAACAATCTCTTCTGACACTTAATTACTTACAAACTGACAATTTTGGACAACAACCGTTCTTACACTTACACTAATTTTTACATCACTTATCTAGCAACACTGTATCCGGTAACTTTTGTTTTTAAAGAAAAAGTAAAACATGTTAAAATAGCACATATACACTACTGTATGTTATATTATATTATCATATACCTAATATAAAATCATACACTTCATATTATTATATTTTGACCTGAAGCGTATAACTTGGACCACACGCAAATCTCGATAAACAAATGTCACGTCAAAATATGTCTACAAATTACAATTACCCTCACATTTTTTAATATTTTTATTTTATTCTTTAGTCATCTTACATTTTACGTGAAATTGTTGAATATTATGTTAAGTAAATTTTTGTCAAGTGTATTACTTTTGAAATAATATTGTGTTCACTGTATTGGGGTGGAGGGTTGATAGTCTGAGACACAGGAACTCCTAGTTCAGGCATCAACCCACCTAAACTCTTACTGTAAAACTGTCTAAATTGTGTTTTTTTCTACTTTGTTAAGGTGAGAAATAAATTATTATTATTATTATTATTTCCAGCGTCGCGTGCGATCGTCCCGCGAGGTTATCGTCCAACGCGCCGAAGTGGAGCGGCGCGAGGGACGCGAGGGGCGGGAGCGGGAGCGCGGGGGGCGGGGCGAGGAGTGGGCGGACCCGTGGATGCGCACCGAGCCGCGCCGCCGCCGCCCGCCATCGACGGACGATAGCTACTCGTCGTCCAGGTGTGTGTATACCCTTAGCTTAGCGTAAGGACACATCTGCCGAACGTACGGTGCCGAAAGTTCCGCCGACGGAAGGTCAAAGGGCCCATTCACTATCCTGCATTGCAGTCCGCCGTGCAGGCCTGCAACACCATTCACTATCCTGCATAAGCCGGCGGACTGCACGCAGGAAAGTGAATGGTGTTGCAGGCCTCAGGATAGTGAATGGGCCGTTTTACGCGCTAACTGAACGCGACCTAATCTACGCTGATGTGTCATAGCGAACTTGAAATACATTGCGAGCGTATTGAGTGCAACGTTCGGCGCCGAACGTTCCGTAGATGTGTCGCGATGCTTAAATACAGTGATCAATAGCTGCGTTCGATGCTGAGCGACCGCCCAGGGCGCCGAAGGGGCGCTGAAGGCAAACAAAAGGGGCGCCAATTTTTTCAGCACTACCAGCACCCTGGGCGCCGAAAAAGGCGCAGGACGCTGGTAGTGCTAAAACCGGCTCTGATAGTGATGATACACAGTGGATGTGTTATTGCTTTAACTGAGATTTAATCGCATAGCTTGTTGCATTCATAGTAAGGCTATGAATTCAACAATTGATTTGGCATCGATTCAGTTCAGCTTCTATCAAACTGTATTCGTGTGAAGTGATTTTTGAAATAAATAATCAGAACGTGTTTGATGTTTGTGTTGCATGTCAATTTTGTAGTTTAAGGGTTGGACCTCATCTGGCAGCACGGAATCGCCTTTTTCCGTCGCCCTTTCTCTTACTGTCGCTTAGAACCGCCATTTGCTAGACCGAGACAGAAAGCATAATGCGATAGCACGCGGCGGAATCCTCGAGGCTATCGCATTATGCTTTCTGTCTCGGTCTAGCAAATGGCAGTTCTAAGCGACAGAAAGAGAAAGGGTGACGGAAAAAGGCGACTCCGTGCTGCCAGATGAGGTCCAACCCTTATTACAATGCATAAAAATCGCGTCGAGACTGTCATATTGTGCGATTATTTAGTAAAATTGTGGTAAGATATCCGCTGTGTAAACTTTTGTTAGTAAAGGATAGAAATGCTACAGACCTTATCTGTAGAGATTTAGATTTCATAGTCACGGTAAACGCAAAATGCAAATATTTGCCCGAGTTTAATGAGAGTTAAGCTTTAAGAACTGCAATATAGATATAAAAGCGTGCGTGCATGGATCTCACAAAACTAAGAAGTGACGTGACGCGATGATGCTTAAAGACGCTGTTAAATCAACTCAAAATTTCGTGCATCGTCTCGCCACGTCGAACTGCATGTAATGCACATTGTTACAGCATTTTCAAACATTTTCACATCGTATGTTGGCTTTAACTGACTTGCGTTTACATGACTATGGAGTTATTCATAGACAAAGCTACTCCAATTACACCATAGACAAGGCTAAGGCCATAGAGTAAAATGTAGAAGTAGATGATGATCTGTAGTGCAGTTTTAGTTTTTTTTAGTTTATAAGTTTATTGTAGTTTAGTTTTTAGTGATTGATAATGATATTAATTGAAATGTTTTTCGCTTCCGTACCCCTCCCCGGCTGGTTTCATAACTGTCGCGGTATCGGTTCATAATTTGCATGTTTCAACGGGGTTTATGTAACATCGTGTAACGCGGGTTTGTAACGCGTGCTCGTGTAACACGGGTTTGCGTAACATCGTGTAACACGGGATTTTGTAACATCGTGTTACACGGGTTGGTGTAACATCGTGTAACACGGGATTTTGTAACATCGTGTAACACGGGTTGGTGTAACATCGTGTAACACGGGATTTTGTAACATCGTGTTACACGGGTTGGTGTAACATCGTGTAACACGGGATTTTGTAACATCGTGTAACACGGGTTGGTGTAACATCGTGTAACACTGGTTTTTGTAACGCGTGTTTGTGTAACGTCGTGTAACACGTTGCATGCGGCGCGTGTAACACCTCCCCCTTTCCCGGCGTCCTATTGAGTCCACAGCTCTTCAAATTCCAGCTCGCGTAGTACCGGATCTCCGGGGGGTCGGCGCAAGAGGAGAGGTTCGCCGGCTTCTAGACAAAGGTGGGTTGTAGTATAGTATACACGCGTTGGGAATTCAGGGGTTCGTGCGTACAAACTACAAACGTCAAAAGTTATCAATACCGCTTTATATCAAGTTGAAATGAGCTTTTTTGACGTGTGCGCATAACACTGTCTTCTTAACGTGAATAGACTAAAGACAATGTAGTCATGTTTTTTGCACTCAATAATAATTGTTTTAAAGTGATATGTTATTAATAACTAACCTAACTGTTAGTAGTGTTTTTAGAGTTAAACCATTCATACCATAATACCCTTCAAACATGTTCATTTTTTAATTACTTTTAAATATAGTCCGCGCGGAACTAGTTGGCCGCGCCTGAGGTATGTGAGCGGTGGGACGGAGAGGCAGGGGCGCTTCGCATAAGAGATTGCAATAACAAGATGAGTCCGCCGATAAAAAGACAATCTAAGGAAATAATATTTAAAGTGCATACATTTTTAAAAAAACGGAAAGCCGATGTCAATAGCTTAGAACAGTGGTCCCCAACCTTTTTTTCATGCAGATCACAAACATGTTTTGGTCTTGGTGTCGCGACTCGCGGGCCGCAACAAAATTTTTTTAGGGTTAAAAAATAACATTCTTCAAAATTAAAGATTTCATATTATATTTAATAATATTATTAATGATATTTAGACTACGTTATTTTGCCGGTGGGCGTGAATTTCAAAATTGTTTAACATCACGCGGGCCACAAATAAAGTCCCGGCGGGCCGCATGCGGCCCGCGGGCCGCGGGTTGGGGATAGCGGGTTTAGAATATAAAACTGATCAATTGTCTAATGTCTTTAATTTATTCTCTCCAATAATTAAATAATATTATTGTTCACGATATCGCGAGATTGGTCGTCACTGTCTAATCTCATATGCATTGCGAGCAGCAAGCAACCCGCCCCCTCACCCCCGTCCCTACCTAAGGCGTGGCCAACTAGTTCCGCGCGGACTATACCTAATACTTTTTCATAAATTAATAAGCATGTTTATTTTTTATTAACAAAGGAATGGTGTTGGTAATATTGTAATGAGAAAAACCTATCATAATATCATCTCTCTCATCGCATCTATACTTTTGCTTTATTTAAGCTGACATATCATTTTAAAACATTTTTTATGCACCGATTGCGTATGTTTAGTTTTGACATGCACTGTTTGTTGTGACATAACTATTTATTAAAAATAGGAAGTAAACTTTAAAAAAAGAAAGTAAATAGAACGAGAAAGACAACATGATATTTCAACAGGCAAAATTAACTATTTTTTACAAAAACATTATCTTGTTAAAACTTCTGTTTTTTTTTTAATATATTTATGTCACATTTGCACAACCTACTTTTCTACTTTAAGTACTTCTCAATCTAGTCTCCTGAAGATGAAGACAGCAGTGCTTCCAGTAGGTACATACTTTCTTTACTGTTTTTCTATTTTATTATTATTTATTTTTATTTGCACTTTCTTGTATTAGCTATAAATATTTTTAGGTGAATTTAAACCTATATTTTTAATGTTTATATGTATTTCATTTTCTTCTTATCAATGTGGTATTTGTATCCACGATTAAAATACTATGACTCGATTACATAATTTATAATCGCAAAAGAATGTTTCTTTTCTAATTTGTGGTAAGCGTATATTATTATGGTCCACTAGCACAAATCTGGGTTAAAGTTAACACTGCATTAAATATTGTAATCTCTTTCATGGTGTTATATTTCTCTTAGATACTGCTAAAAACAAGAGACATTGGTATATAATCTATTGATCATCTGAGTATTAATTGTGCAAGTGGGCCTAAGATATTCAACTATTTCAAAGTTGAATTCAGTAAACTTGTGTCCAGATGATCTTTAATCAATTATACTAAACCCTATATTAAAGGGCAGCTACCTTACACTAGTGGACCTCTCAATGTCGTTAGTATGTATGTTACTAAGTAAGCTGTATACACAGGTTGTCTCCGTCCGTGATCGTCCGCGAGCGGCGACTGGCGACCGCGCGCGCGACCGCCATGAACCCCCCCGCGCCGCGACGACGCGCCCCCTCGCCCGCCGCCCGCCAGCTAGCGGTCAACCCCTCCCCGCCCGTCTCCGCCGCCGCCTACAGACATAAGGTAAGAGCGAGATAACAGAGCTAGAGCGAGACAGTCGTCCCCTCCTCCGCCACATGCCAGCTTGCGGTCACCGCACGCCAGCGGTCAACCCCTCCCCGCCCGTCTCCGCCGCCGCCTACAGACATAAGGTGAGAGCGAGATAGAATGAGAAAATACAACTTCAGTGAAACCGCACTTAGCCACGTTACAATTAACGCTGCAGCGGATTGACGCGATACGTCACTGCAAAATATTCAATATAGGTGATCGCACTTTTGTTAGCACCGTACGCGCGATATGCGTTTCGATGTATGAAATGACGTCACGAATAGCGGTGCGTACGGTGCGTATGAATGTGTCCGCACTCCGCACCGTACGCGCCGCATTTCGTGACGTCATTTCATACAACGAATTCTGAAATGGGGCGCGTACGGTGCTGACAAATGTGCGATCAGCTTATAATATGAATTTGCATGTTAGCCGCACTAAGCGGCAGCGGAGTTACGAGATATAATATGTACCATGGAACGTGAGGTGTCGCGTTGCTCCGCTCTAACCCTAGAGTTGTTGTGTGCTTACAGCGATCTCGCTCAGATTTTGTTCGCATCAGAATCACTCTAAAGTCTAAACGAACCTTTTTTTACTTACAAATATATTTTTTTCAGGAGGAAATTGATCCTTACGGTCGTAGCAAAGCTTCAAGTAGAAATAGGAACCGAAAGAAATACTCGAGGTCTTCATCATCGGGATCAGGTAAATATTTACTTTCTACTTTTTATGCTTAAAAATGTATGCACAACTCCGACGCGATAAACTAATTTTGGCGCAACGGAGTTGCGGGCGTCATCTAGTAAATTAATAATGTCTTAATAACCATAGCTTTTGTTCATTAAGCAAACCAAGATGTTCGGACATGTCCTAAAAGGTTTCCATATTATTAGGAGTTTCTATATTTTGTGTGTTAGGTCACGACTAGTTAGTTAGACAACATCTACTTTTTATATTGATAAGTGCATTTGTTGAATAAATAATACATAGTAAATTATTACAACTCGAGACTGACGGCGACCATTGTTTGTGCGTCGGGATAGCGATCGACGTTGCCATGGTGACATACTTATTTAGTTACTTCAATAAAATAGGGAGTGCCTCCGCTGCCGGCGCCGGTTTCCGAAATGGCTGCCGGCGCCGGTTGCTGAAATGGCTGCCGGCGCTGTTTTCCGAACTCCGAAGTTTGCCGAAGTCACGCGATGTTTGCCGAACAGGCTGCCGGCGGCTATTCGGCAAACATCGCTTGTCAAATGACAGAATAATGATCAAAAACATCAGTCTTGAGCTAAAGGACTATGAAAAGTACAAATAATAAGGTCATAAATAGTATAGTAATAGTAGTTGTAAGGATGCATATTTGAATCCTTCGATCGGGGATTCTTGGAAATGCTATTGTATTCTATTGTTGACGCGATTACCGGTGCTCGTATGGGGCTTGAATCTTGATGGGTTAATGGTGGTATTGATGATGCTGATAAAATAATGTGATCTGCATAGTAGCATAATACAATATGTTTGCTTCTTTAAACAACGCTGAAACTCTCTAATATGTATAAGGAATCTGAAGTTCTGTTCAGTACCTTCGGAAGTATACCACGGGGTTTATAACTGTAGCTGTGGTGCAAAATCTTACTTTTTTGAAAAAAGGTAGCTAAGGTAAAGCTAAGCTAAGAAAATGCATCACAAAAAACTAAAATATCCACAGCCGAACAAATAGGTACCTACTTAACTTACTTTCACCTTTAGAAGTCGGTAAATATTAATTGAGATTATAATTATTTCTTTTTAAAATTTGTGTATCGGGACTGGAACCTAGCGCTTTACGCATTATGGGAGCTGGTGATAATTATCACCGGCTCCCATTTTGAGTGCCAGCGCCGGCAGCCGTTGTTTTATATCTCGGCTGCCGGCAGTGTACTTACCGCCGGCTCCCATTACTGATATTTTTGGGGGCCGGCGCCGGCAGCGGAGGCACTCCCAATAAAAAAAAATGGGCGAAATACTTTATATGGCAAAACAACGTTTGCCGGAACAGCTAGTTTGTACTATAATTCCATGACAGTAAATTATTATCTATTTATTTATTACGTTACAGAGTCGTCGTCATCGTCCAGCGAGTCGGAGAGCGAGTCGCGATCATCATCGTCATCGGGCAGCTCGGGGGCCCGTCGCGCTCGACATGCGCGCCTGTTGAACGCCGCTGCGAGACCCAATAGGTAATACATACACACGTTTGTTAATATTCACTTGTGCAATCGAAGAAATTGTTACAGGCAAATGGCGGACCTACTTCATTTGGTCCAGCCCCCCTAGACAAGTGGCAAGCGATCATCGTAAACGCTAACGCTACAGAATGTATGGGACTTGACATTAGTATACGCTAGCGAAGCGATGACTTATGTCAAATCGCATACATTTTGTGGCGTTATCGTTTAAGTAAAATTTACACAGAGCCAGTACTGGCTGCCAATGGCTGCCAGTATTGGTATATGCCGCGTGTGAACAGTTTTTCAAGCCAGGCCAAACTGTTCACACGCGGCACATGTCAAGCCAATACTGGCTGCCAGTCTTATTGGCAGCCAGTACTGGCTCTGTGTAAATTATACTTTACAATAAACGCTTGCCACTTGTCTAGCCATCCAGAACAGACAGAACTAAGAAGTACCTCGACTTCAAACAAACGGGCGAATATACGCGAGTTGGGCGCGACTGTCACTTTCAACGTGGTTCACAATGCTAACGCATTAGTACGGCGCGCGCCGCCTGCCGGCCGATCTGACATACTACGTCAAACGTATAAATTTCGAGATCTCTTCTGAGTTCTGAGTCGGCCTACTCGTTAGTTCTGTTTACTCTGGTCGGGTCAATTCAATAATAGCCGAGTGCCGAGATCTGGCGGCCGAGTTTGAACGTTGACATAACGACATAATTACGTAGGTCCGCCATCTGCTTATGAATCAACTTCTCAAGTATCTTATTACCATGTACGCGTCGTAAAAATACGACTTGCTTCACTGCGCTTATGAAGAGTTAAAAAGTAACAGTTTTTTATAGGAAGTCATAAAAAATAGTGTAGCGAGTAGGCAACATCGGCTGCGTACGGTTGCTAGTACGGGCTCCATTATACAAGTACGCTGGACCTATGATAACCTTTGAAATGACAGCTGTTTTTTGTGCCTATTTGAAGCGGAATCAGCGCCCCAATGCTGGGGAAGAGAACTAAATCTGACGTAAACATGACGTTTAAACTTTGCCATATTGGCGCTGATAGCAGTAGTGGGAGTACATGGAACTAATACTAGTTTCTACCACCGCACACTGGTCCCAAAGTAAAATAAATGGGACATTAAGAATTTTCGAATCGAAGGTCAACGGATCAGGCTGATATTTTTTTTTGTAGACAGCTGATGCAATTACAAGTCACTTTTATAGATGTCGTTTTTTTCAAATATGCCGTATCTACGGAGATAAAAAATAATGATTTTTTTTTTGTATGGACGAAATAATTATTTTGTTATTTTCATCCAAGATTCAAACGTATTCAAAATAAATCATAGCATAGCTTATGGAGGGACTCTTGTCGTACATTTTTGTCATACACACTCAACTGCGATTTTTGCGCCTTTTAGAGCTACAGGCACTTGATTAATTTTTTTTGGTCAGTGGATGAAGCTGATTTTTTTTGTAGCATCTGATGCTATTACAAGTAATTTTTATAGATGTCGTTTTTTTCAAATATGCCTTACAGATAAAAAAATATGAATTATTTTTTGTATGGACGAAAACATAATTTTCCAAGTATAGAGGTAATGTGGCAATGAGTTATTACCAAACAGTGTTTACCCAACTAACAAAAATTGCTCTTGTTGTGGCTTATATAGCCAAAAATAATATTCTTATAGGAGTCGTATTATCGCTAATAAGGGTGCACTTGGGCACAATTTATAAAGATAATAACCTTATACCCTCCTTATAGTTGCTTTATTGTCCGCTTTTTTCCTTAAACGTGTTATATAATTTCAAAGAACAAGGCACTTCAACTTATAAGAAACATAATATGGAAAGCGTTAATACGGGCGATCACCCTTATACGTGTTATATTATTGTCCGATACAAGGAGTTTAAACTCAATCTGTGTTACTTATAAACCGAGTGTAAAAGTAATACTCAGTATAAACTTGGAATAAGAAAAATCGCGACTCATAAACCAGGTATAACTTATACCTAGTATAAGGTTGGTGTAACTCCCATACAAACGTTATACCAACGTTATTCCAACCCCCGCCCTAGTTTAACCTCGATATAACTTGGGTTGACAGTTCACATTTCGTAACATAGCCTTACACAGTATTTCATAAATAAAACTTTTATAATAATTTGTGATTCGAAAGGATTTCGTTTTAAAATATCGCTTTTCTAAGCATGGTGTCCTGTTTTTAAATCGACTATTTGATGGCGCAATATCAATGTACTTACAAGTTACAACGTATTTGAAAAAGTTATATAGGAAACACTTATATAACTTTTTCAAATACGTTGTATTTATTATATAGGAAACACTTCCAAAATATGTTGATTTTTTTTCTTATCCTTCGATCGCGGATTCTTGGAAATCTATTGTTGTCGCGATCACCGGTGCTGTTATGTGGCATGATTGGTTAAGGCACTATGGCTAATAAAATAAGGCCAGTATCGAGTAAATAGCGGGAAAACTATATTCTTGTTACTTGTGCATGATTATGATTTATGAATATCTAATGATATCTAATAATTATTTCACCAATATTACACATTAAAAACAATACACAAACTATCATAAACATAACAGCACTCTTTCACATTCCCGGCAAAACTCCCATCTGTTGATTTATATTTAACAGCTGTTAACAGAATTCACAGTCAAAAACCGACTTTTTACCTTTTTTTATTCAATACTATTGTCTATTTGCGGCGTTGCCGTCTCGTGCATCGGGAATAGCGGTGGTAAAGTTATGACAACCTTTTACCAAGTTTATGAGTTAGAAAATAATCTAAGGTTATTCTAAATTTATACCGAGTATAACTATTCCTAGTATAAACTTGGAATATCCTAAGTATAGTCAATTTTTATAAGTAACACCGAATGCGGCAAATCAAAGGCTCTTAAAATCCGTTACCCCTTTTTGCCGTCATAAGTGATTTACATTTTCGCAACAGCTTGGAGAAGAAATAGAAACGTCAGCCATTTTACTGTCAAGTAAACGATAAGTCATTATTTTATGTATAGTTTATTTACCTGATTTAGTGCTCGTTTATAGTGAAAAGTGTATGGGAATTTAAATGCATGATAAAATGTGATACGCTGTGTGTTTTGGTATTGAATTTAAGCTGTTTTTGTGCTAAAAACGTCATTAATTATTTAGGCAAGTTAAGTACAGTGCTTTTAAAAGAACAACAGGATTCACACATCGTCTATAAGGAGTCTATGAGAGTAAAGACTTTATAACGGCATCAATTGTTTATTATGCTATCGTTATTTTGCATAATATAGTTAGGGTTCCTTTCACACTAAAAAAATCGCACCTAGCTAGTGTTATTCCCGTATATTTTATATAAAAATGATTTTTTTCCACTGTAGTTGGGTTGGCTGAAAGAGACCTCTTTATAAGGATACTTTAGCTCACTTTTGTGCACTAATTTTAAGTTTGAAATATTATCAAAGATACGTGATTATCAAATGAATTGTTTTATTTTTTACTTTTCTTCTGTAACCATCGCTCCTTTTCAACTTCTTCCATTGTTTTGAATCCCTCTATGAAAGTACGGAACCCATCGTGCGCAGGTCCGACTCGCACTTGGCCGATTATTCCGGTACGCAAGATATTCACACAATCTTTTGTACGTTTAAAATGGCGAATTTAGTTATGTAAAGCATTTTATTGTAACCTTAAAGAGAATAATATCTTTATAATCACTGTATAAGAGAATAGGGATTGCTTTCATCCTTGTTAAGGTCATATAAAATGTTAGCATTCGTTTGTTGGATAGATGTCTTATTAAATGCCCCTATAAGTTAAAAGCATTATAGTTACCTTGTGCATTACTTTTATAAGAATAATTGACCATACTAAAAGCCTTGTAACTAGCCACTATAAGATGAACATATTTCGAAGCCTTATAGTTGCCGTATAAATTAGAGTTATTAACGTTTACCCAACCAAATTATAAGAATAAAGGTAATATTAGCCAAATCACCTAATAATGTGCCATTATAAGTAACATTGGCATAATGAATGCTCTTTTATAACAAGTATAAGAGTTTAGACCTTATTGACTTAATTTTATAAGATTAGTTTGTTTGTTGGGTACAAACTGGATGCGTCATAAAATAATTTACCTACTACGTACATGTTTTGAGATTTCTACTTTAATAATTTGTTTAGTTTAAGTATACAGGGTGTAAAAAGACCACTTCCGATAACTTTGGGGTATTATTATACTACATTTTCTGATTACAAAAATGTATTTTTTTTTACTTTTTTTTTTCAAAAAAAAAATTTTTTTAATATATTTTTTATAATAAATAACCTTTAGACAAAACCATAAACCATTTACAAAAAATATTTAAAATTTTTTACTTTTATTTTTTTTATCCCGATACGTAATCTAAAAGACGCGAGTCATTGATATCAAATGTAGCGCGCTTAATAACATAAGGTCGTAAACGACCATACTAACCTTTAGACAAAACCATAAACCATTTACAAAAAATATTTAAAATATTTTTTTTACTTTTATTTTTTTTATCCCGATACGTAATCTAAAAGACGCGAGTCATTGATATCAAATGTAGCGCGCTTAATAACATAAGGTCGTAAACGACCATACTGTACGGTCGCGGCAGTTTTTAACCTTATGCTCTTTCCAACCTATCAAGAACCATGACATTCAACTCTCTCAAGTAACTCAGAACTTTGACCTATGATCTCTTACCTAGGCTAATTTAATCCTTCGATCGCGGATTCTTGGAAATGCTATTGTATTCTAGAGTTGTCTCGATCACCGGTACTCGTATGGGCCTTAATGGGTTAAAACTTTAATTCTAACTCATGTACAAAACTGTAAGTAACTTTCTGAGCATGAGTAACAACTTATTTATCGATTAGTTAAAAAGTTTTTCGTAAGGAACAAAACCGATTTTGTGTGATATGCGGATGCGGATCTCAGGAGTCAGGCTTTCTATCGAAATTACAGACGATGCATGAAAACTTCCGTACGTAAAACTATGGTAATAAACTTACGTGTAAAATGTTAAGTTCTTAAAGTGTTCTTATTTCTCTAGACTCTATGCATTTTGTGAGTATTCTTTAGCACTAAGCAATAATACCACCAAAAACAACACGTTTCTTACACGAAATCTAACACAACACAAAGTTTAAACAAAAAAATAATAACACATTTTCCGTGTTATGCAGAACGATGATTGTGGATGGACAGTACATAGATCTGCAATTAATTACTTACGTGAAAAATTTTGAATTCTGATTTTTGAATGTGCTCTCTATGCATTTTGAAAATAGTCCATATCACCAATCAATAACACCACCAATAACAACACATCTCTTTTTACACGATATCTTACACGACACGTCTTATTTTTTTAACGCAAACAAATAAGAAATAATAGTTAATTAATTTACATTTTACACATTTAGTTATCACAATAATACGTTTAAAAAAGATCGTAATACGCTTATTAATTAAACATAACTCAACGGACAACCTTCAACCTCAAGATGCAAATTGGAACTAAAGTCTTTATGCGAAAATCGTCTTTAAAAACATGTATCGACTTTCGGTAAATTCAAAGATACCGACGGGACGACCAGACCGCTTGGCGGCAACGTCAAAAGCGCCGCCGCCGCGCCGGCCGCTCTGTAGGTGTACGACGCACGTGTCGCTAATCCATTTCAAGGACAATCTAAGTGTTGTACCCTATAAATTCAAAACGATGTAGTCGATATTTAAATTACCATTAAATAATAAAAATTATAACTATTATTTAGTAGGTCTACTATTCTCATTTTTAAAATTAACTCTATTAAGAGGTTATAAATTCAGAAAGTTTTTATCGGGATACATAGTCAAGTTGCATTCGATAATTTCGATACCGACATTACCGTGATAAAGTGATTGATAAGCCATGGCACGCGTTATGCGCGTCTACGTACGCAATGAAAATACTTTAATAATACCTAATTAATTAAATAACTTTTAATTATTGTCGCTATTCTTAACATTGAGTAGGTATTTGCTTATTTTTAGTTTGACTACAAATCAAAACGTACTCGTATGTAAAACAATACGATTTATCGATAAAAATTAGCGATAACTCAAAATATGCACAGGGATACATCCCTATTATTTTACAAAGTTTTTTATTCAATTTTGTTCAGTCGGCTGTAAACACGCGCCGCGCTGTGTACTGTGACGTTTTTGTTTAAGTTTTGTAATTTTATGAATGTTTGTAATTAATATTTTTTCTATGTTTGTAATTAATAACGGGCCGTGACATGATACGTGTCCGATGAATGTGCGATGAAATGTGAATGAACTTTTAATACTCGTAAACCTTTATGGAACGGGGGTGAACATCGCGTCGTCGTCGATAGACGATAGTGCGGTTTAAACAGTGCAGTAAAAAGTGTTTAAAGAATTGGAATGTCTCCTGTTTACTTTTGTTTCGTGTTGAAAAACTCTGCAATCTACATTGAGTTAGATGGAGCACAGCTCGAACTGCATTTCATAAAAGCAGACAGCTGATCACAGGTCAGTGAACATGTTATCAAGTATTTTTTCCATAGATAGGTGTAAGTAACTGTTGTATTTTTACAACCTGATTCGGATGTGAATTATGATTTCTTTTCCTTTTTGGCCGGAAGTAAAAACTGAGTATTTTTGAGTAATAAACTAATAACCTAAGAAACGGTAATTAATAAATTCTAACATTATGTTATCTAATAATTATTACAATATTGGTGGTTTATTCACTACCTACGGGCTAGGGCACACCACGATCAGCTGTTTTGTCTAGCGCAGGGCCGCGCGCGCGGGACTCGGCGCGGGCCGGGCGGCGCGTGGGGGCTGACTCGGCCCGGGGCTCCACTGGCGTGCGATACTATCGCGCATTTACATCAGCGTTATACATTGCGTGTTGAACATTTTGACTATTTTAAAAACTGGCGATTTAAAGAAAATTACTTGCACTAATGGATATATCTCATGCCCTATAATAACCCCACGAAGTTATCGGAAGCGGTCTTTTGACACCCTGTATATAGGATTTTTTTATAAATAAGACATTACTAGTAAGAGTTACTTTACTTGTCAATAAAGAAAACATTGTCTATCCTTAACAATATTTATTCAAATCCATATATCCATATATATCCATCCATGAAATACTCGAAAATGAATTATACAAAACAATAAAAATTAAAGTGCCTGTAGCTCCTAAATGCGCAAAAATCGCAGTTAAGTGGTCTATGACAAAAATGTACGACAAGAGTCCTTCTATAAGCTGCGCTATGATGTATGTTGAATACGTTTGAATCTGGGAAGAAAATGACAAAATTATGATTTCGTCCATACAAAAAATAATTCATATTTTTTTTTTATCTGTAGATAAGGCATATTTGAAAAAAACGACGTCTATAAAAGTTACTTGTAATTGCATCAAATGCTACAAAAAAAAATCAGCCTGATCCGTTGACCTTCGATCCGAAAATTCTTAATGTCCCATTTATTTTACTTTGGGACCAGTGTGCACCGTAGTGATTATATTCTCTTTGGTTTCTACAACCAATAACGATTGAGCGGCCATTTGCAAGTTACGTCAGATTTAGTTCTCTTTCCACTGATTCCGCTTCAAATAGGCACAATAAACAGCTGAGTATTAAGATACCCAGCTGTTTTTTGTGCCTATTTGAAGCGGATTCCACTGTCCTCCAGTCAGTCTGTCAGTGGAACCGGGTGTTACGGGATGGATACTTGCAATTGTATGATTTCTAATTTGTATTTTGGGACAGTAAACGATTGTACTGTATTACAGTAGTTATTTTTTGGCTTTGTATAAATAACTCTAAAACGACTATAATATTCATAAAAATGCTGAATTGAGAAATATAAAATGTGTGTTCAATATTGCAGAAAATAATCACAAGTTTAATTTTTATTTCAGATTGAATTCTAAATCGACGCTAGGGGCACCCACTGGAGTGACTAGTAAAAAGGAATCGTCCGTGGAAAAAGGTAAAATATCTCATTTTATGATAACGACAAACATCGATATAACAAGCCGGCTAAGTAACGCAATAACTTCCCCACACCGGTTTCGGTAACGATGGCCGGTTTCATTGACACCAGGCCTGGTACGCATGAGTAATTTTATAGAGCCCAAGTGTGCGCAGTACACAAGAGCACTCTCTATTCCTTTAGTCTCATAACCCAGTGGGACGGACGACCGACACGACTGGCGAGAGATCAGGCGCAGGACCAACTTTTTATATGCCCATCCGACGCATGGATTATTATCTTACTTGTCAGACAATCAGGTGATCAGCCTGCATTGTCTAATCAAACTTGGAAATTTTCCTTTCTTTCCGACGCGGGAATCGAACCCACGAGCCGCGTTCTAAACCACTGGACCACCGAGGCGTAATTCTCTGAGAGTACAGGGCAAGTTTATTTATTTTTACAGAAGTAGCGTCACGAAAGCGAACCGCGACGTCTCCGGTGGGCGGGGCCGCCGCTAAGAAATCAGTCTCGAGGAGGGAGGAGCTACTGAAACAATTGAAGGCCGTCGAAGACGCCATCGCGAGGAAGCGGTCCAAAATATAAAGTAGTAGACCTAACGTAAAGAAATTAAA